>ONZH01029748.1:0-1200000 GCA_900303285.1 Rhinella marina
TGTGAAGAAATCCTGTTATGAAACATATATTGACTTGTATGTAAAGTGCAAGTGCTGCCAAAAATTAAGCGGAACAGGCACTCCAATACAACGGGTATAAAGAAGGGCGTCATTCACATTGTGGAACAATTGTTCTTGTCGTGGGACTCATACACTCATAAAGCCTAAGCACAAAGTGACAAGTCTGCCAAAAATTACAAGGAACAGGCACTCAGATACACCTTTTATTACACATAAAGGAGGGCATCAGTCACACCCGTGAAAAATTAAGATTGATGGCCTGGTGGTGAACAGACCCTTGAAAACATTATGGTAGAAGGCCTGGTGGGGAACAGACCCTTGAAAACATTATGGTAGAAGGCCTGGTGGTGAACAGACCCTAAAACATTATTTTTGAGGGACTGGTGGTGAACAGTCCTTGAAAACATTATGGTTGAAGGCCTAGTGGTGAACAGACCCTTGAAAAAATTATGGTTGAAGGCCTGGTGGTAAACAGACCATTGAAAACATTATGGTAGAAGGCCTGGTGGTGAACAGACCCTTGAAAAAATTATGGTTGATGGCCTGGTGGTGAACAGACCCTAAAACATTATTTTTGAGGGACTGGTGGTGAACAGTCCCTTGAAAACATTATGGTTGAAGGCCTGGTGGTGAACAGACCCTTGAAAAAATTATGGTTGAAGGCCTGGTGGTGAACAGACCCTAAAACATTATTTTGGAGGGACTGGTGGTGAACAGACCCTTGAAAAAATTATGGTTGAAGGCCTGGTGGTGAACAGACCCTAAAACATTATTTTTGAGGGACTGCTGGTGAACCGGTAGGGTTGAGAAGAGACAAGTTGAGGAGGAGGAGGAGGCAGCACTTGATTGCACCCAGTATGTTTCCAAATAGACAATTGATGGTGGGGGCATTAGTAAGAGCAGTATTCTTTTGGACCCAGAAGGGCCTAGTACAGAGAACTGAAGTTGGAAGCTAAGAATATGCACGCTTGTAAAAATCAGTTTTTATACATGACAAAAAGTTGATGTTGAGTTCAGCACAGGACAGTCAACGTTAAAAAAAACCCTCTAACATTACAGCTAGTCTAGTAGGATACGGATACTGTGAAATAGACAGACAACCTCACCCACAGAATCCATGAGGTGAAGAAAGGACATTTAAAAAGGCACAAATTCAAGAAGGCTTTATGCCAGTTCCATTATACAAAAATACTGTACGTGTCCAATTTTCATGAAATGGACACCTCACTGCCACTCGCTTTACAAATTGACGCAACTACTCTGGTGTAAAACCAGTTGAATCTGGGCCTATGGCTGTTGGCAAGACATATATATATATCTTTGTTACACCAGTTTGATGTCCTAACCGAGTGCAGCGCCCAAACCAATGGATGTATGCTTTTGTTTTTTTTTAGTGCTGTCACCAGCTGGCTTAAAGGATAAGTCCGTGCAATTTATAAGGCCCCATTCACACGACCGTAAGTGAATGGGGCCGTATCTATCCGCAAAATTGCGGATAGATACGGCCCCATTCACTTACAGTCGTGTGAATGGGGCCTAAGTTTCTGGGTCAAATAAGGGCACAGAAAGTAATTAATTGCCTGGACTTATCTTTTAAAATGGGTAGGGGAAAAACCCCTGATGGGGTATGGGAGTGACCTTCCCACCCTCTCTTTGGTCACTCCCAAAAAACCTCACCCTATGGGTACCTTCACATGGGGCTGCGGGGCTGCTGAGTAAAATCCACAGGGCATTTTTATACCGTTCACCAAACGGCGTTAAGTACTATGGTGCCGTCTGGACATACGCAGTTCTGCGCTGAACTGGGTATTTGCGTCCAGCCCCATAGTATGGAAGGTGGCATAAAATCAGCCAACGATGCGCTGTGGATTTTAGGCAGCAGAGAACCCCAAAAAAGCATCCCATTGTAAAGGCACCCGTAAATAAGGCAAGTAAACCTGCCATTCAGCAACTGTTTGTTGCTGTAACTAAGTGTGGAGGTTTTTTATATCACAGTTGAAGGACAGCAGCCTCCGTGATATATACCCCATAGACAGCCTTATTCCACGCATGACTGCATGAGAGGCGTGAAATCATTCGCACAGAGAAGAACCCCATCGGGATTTGCGGTGCGAGATTTTACTACTCTCATGATATCAACAAAATACCTCAAGAACAGTTAGTACCCGCTCACAAAACGGTGAGTAGTGTTCCTTGGCACATAAGCCAGGGATAGAACCCCATGGCTATAGTTCACAATAGGTGAAATCCCCACTTTGTGAAGCATAGTCGTGGGGATTATTTTAGGGATGGTACTGTTCTTGGGGTATGGGTTGGACGGTGCACCGGTGTGAGGCATTAAGCTGGTGTGGAGATGTTAAATGGCCAACACACCATGGGCATGAAATTTGGAGATGGGGTTCTGTTTATTTAAATGTATCCGAATTAAGTAGGGAATTTTTAAGGTGATTTTTTTTTTTAATTTGGGGTCTAAGGGGGGAACATTACTTAATAAGTTAAATTACAGATTTTTACGTTGGGCACATATTTGGGATCTTAAGGTCATTTTCTTGGACACACGGATTGCCATGCAAGACGGGTGACTGATGACTTAGTCATTCACATCAGGCAGGGGGGTGGTATAATCCGATGTAATCCAGGCACGATTCATCTTTATAAAAGTCAGCATCTCAACACTGTGGCAAGAGAGCCTCGTTCTTTGCGGTGTTACAATGTTACCCGCCACACTGAACACCCTCTCTGACGCGACACTACTGGCTGGGCAGGACAGCAGAGCCAAAGAAAACTCTGCCAGTTGAGGCCAAATGTCCAGTTTCTCTGCCCAGTACTGCATGGGGTTGGTGACACTTTGGGGCAGGGTACAATCCAGGTAGGCAGTGACCTGGTGGGTGAGCTCATGCTGGTCCACGCCATGAGTCCGGTGTTGTGTCCCCTCTTCAGCAGCTGGCTACATGAAATCGCTCATCAGCGTTTGGAGGCTGTAGCGACTTCTCACGCCTCCACTAGTGGTGGTGGTAGTGGAGCGCGCTGGTTCCCCCCGAGCGGATGTTGTCTGGGAACCTGGCTGGTCTCGCTGGTAAGTAGAGACCAGCTGTCTGGTGAGTAGGTCCCGGTAGTACCCCAGTTTTGCCTCCCTCTCTGATGGTGGGAAAAATTCCGCCATTTTGCGGCAGAAGCGAGGGTCCACCAGGGTGGCCAGCCGGTATTGGTCCCTCTGGCGGATGTCCACAATCCGGCTGTCACTACTTAGACACTCCCGTAAGCACCTTGCCATCTGCACCAAGGACAATGAGCGCCTCTCCTCTCCACTGTCCTCGGTATAGTTCCAGGGTCTGCTGGGGTCTTCCTCCGCTTCCTCTACCACCTCATCCTCCATCTCCTCCTGTGATTGAGAGGCAGAGAAGCCAGGTGGCGGTGTGTGGAATGGCTGGGCATGGACATCTTCCTCCTCCTCACCCTCCATCTGCACTTCATCCATCTCTGGGCTCAAGGCGATGTTCAGCCTTGGAGTGGTGGCCTGGGAATCCTCGCTGATGATGCTTTTCAGCGCACTTTCCAGAACATGGACGAGTGGGATGATGTCATTGATCCCATAGTCATTCCTGCTCACAAACAAAGTTGCGTCCTCAAAAGGGATCAACAATTGGCAGACTTCACGCATCATCTGCCAGTGTGTGACTTGGAAGTCGCAGTGTGGCGTGAAGCTGCCTGATTGCCCCATGAGGTAGTCTGTAACGGCTGACCTTTGCTCGTACAGGCGGTCCAGCATATGGAGGGCAGAATTCCAGCGTGTTGGCACGTCGCAGATTAGCCGATGTTGGGGCAGACTGCGCTGTCTCTGGATCCTGAGCAGGGTGTTCCTTGCAGTGTAGGAGTGGCTGAAGTGTTTGCACACTCTGCGTGACATCCTCATAAGGTCTTGTAGTGCAGGAAATGATCGAAGAAACCTGTGCACTATGAGGTTTATCACATGTGCCATACAAGGTGTATGACTTAGCCCTCCCTGCTGCAATGCAGAGACAATGTTCCTCCCATTGTCTGCTACCACACTTCCCACCGTTAGTTGACGTGGGGTCAGCCATTGATCTACCTCCTCCCTGATGGTCCGGAGGAGCTCCTGCCCACTGTGTCTCCTTTCACCCAGGCTCACCAAATGGAGGACAGCCTGAGAGAGCCGGGCCTGACATCGGTGGTAAGACCCTGGGGCAGGTTGTAATGCAGTAGAAGCGGTGGATGTTTGCAAGGTAGTGGAGGCAGAACTTCTGCTTCCCGCTGCTGGCCCCCTAAAGCACCGTGGAGGTGACAGTGGCAAGAATGGGTGTGTTGACTGCTTACAGCCAAAACTTCCTCTGGAGTCCCAGTACCGTCCACCCGCTGACTTTGGTGGACTTCCTCCTCCTCCTCATCACTAAAAAGTGGTAGAGACTCCAAGGGCAGATCAAGGTTTGCAAAGAGTTCACTGGCAGAAGGTGCCCCAAAGGAGAGTGGTATTGTAATAACAGGGGATGGGGCAGAGGACTCTCGCTGACCGTCCCATGTAAGGGTGGTGTCAGATGATCCAGCGGATGCTTGACTCCTTGTTTGGGAGCTTTGGACGGTGGAACTGGAGGATTGGGTAAGCCAATCTAGAACCGCTGGCTGTGTGGTTCTTACTTGACCAGTGGCCGTCAGGGGTAGCTGAACCCTGCTGCCACGCCTGTTACCCCGGCTGCCACCGGGCCTGGTGCTGCCACTTCTTCTACCCTCACCGCCTCCTGTTGCACTCCTTGCCTGGGAAGTGCTGGAAGTAGGACGCTTGGACATTTTTTTATTGTGTGGGGGAAAATGTAATGATATTTTTTTTATACTTTTTTAAACTTTTTTTTTTTTTATAACTTTTTTTTAATCTTTTTTTTTAAACTTTTTTTAATTTTTTTAAATTTGTTTATAACTTTTTTTTTAAGTTTTTTTTAACTGTTTTTGTTGTGGCTTAACGGGGTTGACAGCACCCAGCTGAGCAGCAACGTGTAGCGTGTACGGTCACAGAACAGGAATGCTACCTGTCCTGACTCTTTTCTCACACAATTTTTTTTCTCACCCTATCTCTCCCTAGATAACACAATTTTTTTTTATATTACTTCCTCTCCCTATCTCTACCTATCTATTGCTTTCTCAGCCTCTTTCCCTATCTATCACATTAACTTCTATATCTAGTTTTCTCTTCCTCTCTCCTGCTTTTCTCACTAAACCTTTCTATTTCTTCTCTATCTCTCCCTGTATCTATCTACTTGTTTGACTATCTATCTAATCTATCTATCTATCTATCTATCTATCTATCTATCTAGCTATTTCTTTTTCCTCTCTATCTACTGAGCTCCGTTCTCTTTGATGTCTGAAGACGCACTGACAAAATGTCGGCGCGATCAGGCACTTCCTGGTCTGTGTGGGTGACGTCACACATCTTTTTTTTCACAGAAAACCAGGATACAAGGGATTATAGGAGTAATAATCCCTTGTATCCTGGTCTATTCTGTGAAAAAAGTACAGTTTTGCGTCGCCGTTTTTTTTTTTACCAGATTCGTTAAGAATCTGGTTCGTTACGGTTCGGTTCGGTTCACTCAAAATAACGGCGACGCAAAATATACGCATATTTGAGAATGTAAACTCAAATATGCGTATATTTAGGGTAAGGAATACGGCATATTCCATACCCTAAATATACGCATATTTGAGAATGTTCGCTAATGTGTACGCATTTTATGAATTCTAACGCATTAGCGTACGCATTAGCGTACGCATTGGCGTACATTCTCAATGAATATGCGTATATTTTGCGTCGCCGTTATTTTAACCAGATTCGTTACGAACTTTATCAAAATTCGGTTCGGTGACGAACCGAACTTTTGGGAAAGTTCGTAACGAATCTGGTTCGTTACGGTTCGGTTCGCTCATCCCTAGTTTTATGCATAAGTTTGACATACACATTAGAAAAAAAAGGATACAAAAACGCAGCACACCATGTTCTTGTGTCCTGTAGACACAAGAAGGTAAAAAAGGATGCTTTTTTTTTAACAATGGAACTCTATAGGGAACGGATGCCACTGTATGGCATCAGTCTGAGGCATCCATTTAATGTATACATTTTTTGTATGCATTAAATGGACAGGGAAAAACATTATGTGAACCTACCCTATCCCCCTTAATACAAGGTACTTACTAATGTATTGTGATTGTCCATATTGCTTCCTTTCCTGTCTTGATTCATTTTTGCATCACATTATACACTACTGATTTCTATGGTTACGACAACCCTGCAATCCATCAGCGGTGGATGTGCTTGCACACTATAGGAAAAGAATCCGGCCTCTCTGGTGGCCCGAGACCGTAGGAGTGCACCTAGGCCGGTGCTTTTTCCTATAGTATGCAAGCATGACCACTGCTGCTGGATTACAGGGTGGTTGTAACCATCGAAACGAGCAGTGTATAATTTGATGGAAAAGTGAATCCAGCCAACAAAGGAGGCAATATGGACAATCACAATACATTAGTAAGTGCCTTGTATTAACTTCCATTTGCTGAAGTGAGACAGCCCCTTTAATATAATGACAAATAATAATACAATGATGCAAACTAATACTTAATAGTGTTCAGAATGTGGTATAGTGAAATATGAATCCTTTCTTTCCTCTTACCTGAATAGTGACATGGCAGTGCATCCTGGCAGAAGTACTGTATTTGCTTCTGGGTCACAAATATATTTAATCTAATTGTGAGAATAATGCAAAAACAATGTAAAATATTGAATACTGAAAGCCTTTGATGGCTTAGTGGTTAGCACTATTGCATTTCTGGGTTTTAATCCAACCAAGGGGAGTTTGTATCATCTCTCTGTGTAGAGGTTGTAGAAGTTTTGCATTCAAAAGATATTCTAAGTTTGGTTCTGATGATCTGGAAGTAAAGTAACTTCTCTATATCTATGCAAAACAATGTTATACATACTAATTGCTACTAACAACCTACGGTAATGAGGGCCTATTCACATTGGCAGATTATCTGCCAGTAACAAGCACCAAGTAACATTATTGAAAGTTGTTTATCTCCTTTTACATACAGCAATCATTGCCACTGTATGTGACCAAATGATCATTAAAGGGGTTGACCAGGAAAAACTAACTTCAAGGGAATCTGTCAGCTCCAAAATACCCCCCAAACTAGAATAAGCAGTGTATAGTGTAAGTGGGGCTTATTCCGATTATGTAATTGTTATCTTCATAGTCATTTGCATTCTGACGTTGTGCTGCCACAAACCTGCAGTAAAATGCATTGAGAAGACTCCTCGTTGAGTCCTCTCCATTGTGTGTGTGAGCTCAGAAGTCCTCTCAATGCATTTTACAGCTGGTTTGTAAGAACACAGCGTCAGAATGCAAGTGAGTATGAAGATAAAAATTACATAATTGGACTCAGCATCACTTACACTATACACCACTTACTCTAGTTTGGAGGGTGTTTCGGAGATGACAGATTCTCTTTAGGGTCATGAAACCCATTTTGCCCACAGCTTTAAATGAGCCATGGCACATGCACACATACCAATGGGTCTATAGCACTGTATGCCCCTGCCAATAAGCCAGGGCTCGAGAATGGATCACCCACTGACCCATGTAAATCAGTTAGGAGGTGACTCGCTCAGAGTGAGAAAGAAGAGCACAGTGAGGGACATAACATCGGCAGAAGTGCTGTGTGGCACTGTGGATGGGGGTCACAAGATCTGAGTTGGGATTTTGCGTCACAAACACCACAGGTAAATAAATTACATTGGAAAGTAAAGGCTGTGGGTAAAGTAGGTTTCATGACCCTAAGATACATTTTCCTGGACATCCCTTTAACATGATCATTCACATACTGTTTCATTATTGTTGGCAGCACATCCTCTTTTACACAGTGCTATTTGCTGCCAGCAAACTTTTTCTTTTTTTATTTATTGTACTAATTTTTCTGGACAACAGAACCAAGAACCAATGGACAGCCCAATTTTTTTACAGACATATTATGCTTCTTTTTAGAGACCACAACCTCAGATTACACCATCAATATAATGTCCTTGAATCACAAAGATCCCAAAATTAAAAAGGGTGTCCAGTATTTAACAAATTTGGCAGCACCATAATAAATAAAGTCCTTGACAGTCCCTTTAAAGGGGTTGTCCAAGTTATATTTATTGATGACCTATCCTCAGGATAGGTCATCAATATCAGATCGGCGGGGGTCCTACAGTCGGCACCCCCAACGATCAGCTATTTGAAGAGAAGGCGTGCCATGCCAGTGCTGCTTCCTCTTCATTGTTTACCTCTTGTCGCCACATCTGCAGCGGTGATCAGGTGTAATTACACCCAAGCCGCCCCATTCATTTCAATAGAACGGATTGATCCTATACAAGTGTATAGGAACGAGCCGTCCCATTGAAAAGAATGAGGATAGGTCATCAATAAATATAACTTGGACAACCCCTTTAAGTCAAACCCTTTCCTCAGACTCTTGTCCAGTGTTCATATATACAGAATAAGAGCAGATACTGAGAATTATAGCTAGTATACAATACAGGAGACGTTGTACTGTGCAGTGTCCATATATACAGAATAAGAGCTGATATGCAGAATTACACCCAGTATACAGGACAAGAGAAGTGGTACTGTGTTATCCATACAGTGGGGAAAAAAATTATTTAGTCAGCCACCAATTGTGCAAGTTCTCCCACTTAAAAAGATGAGAGAGGCCTGTAATTGACATCATAGGTAGACCTCAATGAGAGACAAAATGAGAAAACAAATCCAGAAAATCACATTGTCTGATTTTTAAAGAATTTATTTTCAAATTATGGTGGAAAATAAGTATTTGGTCACCTACAAACAAGCAAGATTTCTGGCTCTCACAGACCTGTAACTTCTTCTTTAAGAGGCTCCTCTGTCCTCCACTCATTACCTGTAGTAATGGCACCTGTTTGAACTTGTTATCAGTATAAAAGACACCTGTCCACAACCTCAAACAGTCACACTCCAAACTCCACTATGGTGAAGACCAAAGAGCTGTCGAAAGACACCAGAAACAAAATTGTAGACCTGCTCCAGGCTGGGAAGACTGAATCTGCAATAGGCAAGCAGCTTGGTGTGAAGAAATCAACTGTGGGAGCAATAATTAAAAAATGGAAGACATACAAGACCACTGATAATCTCCCTCGATCAGGGGCTCCACGCAAGATCTCACCCTGTGGGGTCAAAATGATCACAAGAACTGTGAGCAAAAATCCCAGAACCACACTTAGTGAATGACCTGCAGAAAGTTGGGACCAACGTAACAAAGGCTACTGTCAGTAACACACTACGCCGCCAGGGACTCAGATCCTGCAGTGTCAGACGTGTCCCCCTGCTTAAGCCAGTACATATCTGGGCCCATCTGAAGTTTGCTACAGAGCATTTGGATGTTCCAGAAGAGTATTGGGAGAATGTCATATGGTCAGATGAAACCAAAGTAGAACTGTTTGGTAGAAACACAACTCGTTGTGTTTGGAGGAGAGTGAATGCTGAGATGCATCCAAAGAACACCACACCTACTGTGAAGCATGGGGGTGGCAACATCATGCTTTGGTGCTATTTCTCTGCAAAGGGACCAGGACGACTGATCCGTGTACATGAAAGAATGAATGGGGCCATGTATCGTGAGATTTTCAGTGCAAACCTCCTTCCATCAGCAAGGGCATTGAAGATGAAACGTGGCTGGGTCTTTCAGCATAACAATGATCCCAAGCACACCGCCAGGGCAACGAAGGAGTGGCTTCGTAAGAAGCATTTCAAGGTCCTGGAGTGGCCTAGTCAGTCTCCTGATCTCAACTCCATAGAAAACCTTTGGAAGGGAGTTGAAAGTCCGTGTTGCCCAGCGACAGCCCCAAAACATCACTGCTCTAGAGGAGATCTGCATGGAGGAATTGGCCAACATACCAGCAACAGTGTGTGCCAACCTTGTGAAGACTTACAGAAAACGTTTGACCGCTGTCATTGCCAACAAAGGATATATAACAAAGTATTGAGATGAACTTTTGTTATTGACCAAATACTTATTTTCCACCATAATTTTCAAATAAATTCTTTAAAAATCAGACAATGTGATTTTCTGGATTTGTTTTCTCATTTTGTCTCTCATAGTTGAGGTCTACCTATGATGTCAATTACAGGCCTCTCTCATCTTTTTAAGTGGGAGAACTTGCACAATGGGTGGCTGACTAAATACTTTTTTTCCCCACTGTATATACAGAATAAGAGCAGATACTGAGGATTACACCCAGTATACAGGACAAGAGAATTGGAAGTTTGCAGTGTCCATATATACAGAATAAGAGCAGATAACAGAGAATTACACCCAGTATACAGGACATGAGATGTGTTACTATACAGTGTACATATATACAGAAAAGGAGCTGACATGCAGAATTACACCCATTATACAGGACAGGAGACATGCTACTATGCAGTATTGAAGAAGATGGGTCGGCACTGCGGTTTGCACGTGGTGCACACATCCAGGGAAGGTGTCCCACTAGTATATAGCGAAGAAGAACCAGCACCCACTCCTTGTGGTACTATGCAGTGTCTGTATACAGTATAAGAGCAGATACTGAGGATTACACCCAGTATACAGGAGATAAGAAGCGGTACTGTGCAGTGTCCATATATACAGAATAAGAGCAGATACTGAGAATTACACCCAGTATACAAGAGAGGAGAAGTGGTACTGTGTAGTGTCTATCTATCTATCTATCTATCTATCTATCTATCTATCTATCCGCACACATAATAAGAGCACAAAAGCAATATATTGAGCACTACTACTCATTTCCAGATTTTGAGGACAGTGAGGATGTGCACTTTCCCTATATACAGAATAAGCAGATGTTGACACACAGACTCATGCAGACACAGATATACACATATACAGACACTTAGTTTGTTACAGGCTGCAGGTTGTCCTTTTCCTCCAGAGTCTTTTCGAGGCTTTGGGATAAAGGTAGGGTAAAGGACATTTGAGACTATCTTAATCCAAATTGTGCTGGAGCAAGAGGCAACAAATGTATTAGAAGCACAGGCCTCTTAATACATTTGCCGCATCTTTTCCTGTCTATACGTCCTGTTCATTTTACGTCAGTAGACATAAACTATAGTAAATCTGATTTCATTCTAACTGCACCCACTTTTTGGAAAAGTGCAGAGACTATTTAAAACAGCCAAAAGTCACAAATTGTTTGAGCATATGAGGCGTTCACTAAAATTTTTGACTATTGCATGCCATTTTTGTAGCACAAAGCCATTAATAAATGGCCATTAATAAATAGCTCTGTATCTACTAAACTCTCACAAATGAGCGCAAATTGTCAGTACTCCTATGATGTTGTAATGGACAGTGGGTGTGAAACCACTGCACCAACTAACCAGTTTGGCTTCGGGGTATACCTAAGGGTGTTGTCCTGGTAGTTCCCTGGTATTCACCCTTTAACCCCTGTACAGGAATTTGAACTTCACTTCAGGGAACCACCAGGCCACTACCTCCTGGAGTAGTCGCGGTGTAGTTGACAGCTGACCCACACGGGTCAGAGATTCTGGTGCAAAACATCAAGAGATGCAATACTCATAGCGAGGAAACAGGCCAAGGTCAGGACAGACTGAGTTTGTGCTTATTTGAAAAGCTAGTCTGGGGTCAGGGCAGTTATCAGAGTTTCATATTTGAAAAGTAGTCTCACACGGCAAACGGACAGAAAAAGCACACTTTCGCTGGTATACTAGACAATTAACAAACCTTTTTGCTCAGGCAAAGGGGAGCTACAAAGAGCCAGAATAGACAAGAAGGTTGATCTGCACCCTAGTCATTAGCTGAACAGAAAGCAAGATGGAAGGTTAAACCTTGCAATACTACATAGAAGTTTCACAGAGTACAAGCCCCAATACACACAGGATGAGTGAAGCAATGCCTGAGCCCCATCCAAAATAGCAGAGCAGTGATGGACACGGGGTTGCCTGCAGAACAGATGTAGCTACAAATTAAAAGGATTTTCCAAGATACTTTACTGATAACCTATCCTCAGGCTAGGTCATCGGTATCTGATTGGTGGGCGTTCGACACCCGGGACCCCTGCCAATCAGCTGTTTGAGAAAGCATTGGCGATCACAGTAGTGCCACGGCCTTCTCTCAATTTACCAAGCATAGTGCCATCCATTAGATAGCAGTTGTGCTTAGTATCGCAGCTCAGCCCTATTCACATCAATGAGGCTGAGCTGCACCTAGGCCATGTGACCGATAAATGTGTCATCACTGGCCTAGGGAAAGCTGGAAGAAGGCCACAGCATTACTGCGAGCACCGCTGCCTTCTCAAACAGCCGATCGGCAGGGTCCCAGGTGTTGGATCCCAACGATCAGATACTGATGACCTATCCAGAGGCAGGGGCAGGCTGGGAACTTAAAGTAGCCCTGGAAAAAAAAATTAAAAGTGGCCCCATTTTGTAGGCAGGTCTAAATTAACAGAAGGTGGGGCAACACAAGTAGGCGGGGTCAACAATACCATAGTGCAAAATACCGATCCCATCAGAACTAAATAACACAGTGAAGCACAATATACTGCCCCAAAAGCTGTCCCTCTGAGGTGGCCACCAATAGCTGCCATTTTCTGTCCTCCTCCTCCAGTTGTCTTTGATTAACATATGGAGTGGGGGGCAGCAGTTGAATTCAGAGGGCATGTGCAGTCGCTGGCTGGGTACCTAATTCTCACAGCGTACCCGATCAGCGGCAGAGAGAAGGACTTGGGTGGCCCCCTGGGGCATCGGCCCGCTAGGAAATCTCCCTGTAGTGTCTATGGCCAATCCGCCACTATCCAGAGGATAGGCTATCAGTATAAAGTATCAGAAAACCCCTTTAGCTCTTGGATAGGTTGAAACATTATAAGAATAAAAGAAAGTTTGCTGACAATATTGACTTCATACAGCCCTGTTAACATAGTATAATAATATAACAGTATGATAAATATGATAACTGTAACTATGACAAATATCATTTACCGCATGACTGTCACTGTTACACACAGGCTTTGATCACAGCATGTAATTCATCTAGCACAGACTAGATTATATATAGATTAACCAGTTTGTAGAACACCCATCACAAGAAACCCTGATATTAGTGTGATCCAATAAACTGTAAAACCTATTACCACGTATCCCAGAGCCTAATGCACTTTATTTTCTGCTTGAAAGGCCACTTGACAGTGCAACTTCCCTGTGGTTAATCCTTGGAATCTTTTGGGACCCTAACTGAATACCAAAAGGAGTTTTCTTTTACAGACTTAAAAATGTAAATTCTGGGAGATTGCCTGTAATCTCCTCACTGTCATAGAAGAGGCAGCTGGATGAAGTGAACAGTTAATTTAGGGTGAAAATGTAGGTGTTTCCAGTATTAAAACTTTTTACCACTTATCATGGCAGACCGAAGAACAACATAATTTTCGCTACAATTCAGAGTCTATTGAATCACATGATCTGGTCTGGACTAGGTCTAAAATAACATGAAATTGTGACATTTGACCCAGGAGGTGTTCTACCACCTTAAAAGAGCACTACGTTATTTCAATAGTGATCTATACCCTATGAATATTTTCCAGGTAAAAGAGACAGGTACATTTTATAAGCCTCCCTATAACATAGATTATGGGTTACTTTAAAAATCGTTATAGAGGTTTTCTGGTCCTTAGATACTGATGACCTATGCTCAGAATAAGTCATCAATATCAGATTGATGGGGGTCCAACACTCAATCATCCCCACTGACTGCTGTTTTTTGCATGGAATAGAGCTTTCTACTTCCAGCTCCCTCTACTATGTGGTTTAAAAGCAAATGATTGGTGGGGGTGCTAGATGTCAGACCCCCACCTTCTGATATTGGTGACCTATCCTGAGAATAGGTCATAAATATCTAAGTACAGGAAAACAAGTTTAATACTAATGGTACACTGAGCTCTACCCTACTATGGGAGGTATGTCATTGTCCACAGTAAGGAATGCTAATATGTTATATTTTGACAATATAAGCACTGATTTTGGGCTGGTACTTAGCTTTTTGGGGCACAAAAAGAGAGTTAAACTTCATACTCTATCCAGGTATTGCACCCCTCTGAAGCTGTATTGACAAAATGTCTGTTTCTATGGCTAGAACTACACAGTGACTTTGGTCTTGTCTCATGACAATGGTAAGAGTGTAAGATTGTTGCCAAAAAGTGAATGAGAGCTGAGGTGCACTGCGCTTTCAATGGAGCTGTGCTTACACTCCTTTCAAAGTGATAGATCCGATGCCAGAAGCATCAGGGAACATCTGATTGGGAGGATGCCCATACTGATCGAAAATTGATGACCTCTCCCTGAGGATTGGTCATCAATATCGGAAGCCTGTAGAACCCCATTTAATTCTCAAAAATATGGTGGAACTTAATGTAATCACCAAGAAACAATGAATAAAGATAATGGTAGTTCCTTCAGATTTTAAATAATACTTCTCACAAAATTACCCAATTTATAGGGAACCTGTCAGCTCTGAAACACCCCCTGAACTAGAGTAAGAGATATAAAGTGTAAGTGATGCTGAATCCGAATATGTAAGTTTTATCGTCATACTCACTTCCATTCCGACGCTGTGCTCCCACAAAACTGCAGTAAAATGCATTGACAGGACTCTTCTTTGAGTCCTCTCCATTATGTGAGTGAGCACCGGAGTCCACTGAGTGCATTTTACTACAGGTTTGTGGGAGCACAGCGTCAGAATAGAAGTGAGTATGAAGATAAAACTTACATATTCGGATTCAGCATCACTTACACTATACACCGCTTACTGTAGTTCATGGGGTGTTTTGGAGATGACAGGTTCCCTTTAAGTACCCATACATTATATTACTCTGCAAAGTTTCTACACACAGGAGAAAAGAACTGTATAAATGCTCAAAAGCTTTGGGCGGGGAGGCATATGGGATCCACTAGATGTAGAGTTGCCCTGGGAAGTTAAGTCCAATATTTCCAGCATATTCCGCTGGAGCTCATGTGTGCTCCCATTTGTTGCCATAAATATTACAGCATAATATTGGTCATCTGTGTACATATGTGAAAACGAACTTCAAGTATGGAGGTTGGAATGTTTAGAGCTAAGGGCAAACTGAAAAAAGGGCAATTGCTAACTTTATGTTGAATAGAGGAGGTTTCGGTAAGAGTTGTGAAGTCAGTACATAGTTCTTTTTTTATAGTCAGCTATTAAAATTTGTAATTAAAGTAATGCAAAAAACATTTTTCAAGCATGTGGCCACTATATTTTTCTGTATAGTATATGCCTAGGTATAATCTTCAGGTACTGTATGTGCATATAAATATTTTGTCTGTACTATATGTTCCTAGGTATAATCCTCCTGTACTGTATGTGCATATGTATAATCTTATTGTTCTATATAATCATTCCATACTGTATGTGCATAGATATAACCTACCTGTACTGTATGTGCATAGGTATAATCTTCCTGTACTGTACGCACATAGGTATACTCTTCCTGTACTGTATGTGCATAGGTATAATCTTCCTGTACAATATGTGTATATGTATAATCTTCCTGTACTGTATGTGCATAGGTATAATCTTCCCGTACTGTATGTGTATAGGTATAATCTTCCTGTACTGTACGCACATAGGTATACTCTTCCTGTACTGTATGTGTATAGGTATAATCTTCCTGTACTATATGAATATAGGTATAATCTTGGTGTACTGTATGTGTATAGGTATAATCTTCCTGTACAATATGTGTATATGTATAATCTTCCTGTACTGTATGTGCATAGGTATAATCTCCCTGTACTGTATATGCATAGGTATATCTGTATACAAATGGTACAGGTAAATACCTATGTTAACAGAATAATCCAGTACATCTTATTTTTTTAATAGTAAGAATTCTCTAAGATACTTTGTGTATTAATTCCTGTTAGTTTTGGGCCAAAACACATCAATATGCACAGTGCCTTAAAGGTAAAGAGAGGATAGCCAAACTTTTTTTTTGTAGAAAGGCTTCTGTTTCCATTTTTTTTTATCAAATTCATGAAGAATGCTACAGGACCAAATAAGGAATGAAGGGAAGATCGGGAATATAAAGAAAATCCTTACTATATTAAATTCAGTTTTATTATTCAGGCTTCTTGTTTTTTGTAGATGTAATACTGGCCTTATCAAAGCCATGCAACAAGATCTGTATTCTTGTTTAATGACCAAAGCTGAATGTAGAATTGAGAAAGCCAGTTAGATGACTAGCGAAACATCTTCAAGAGAAAAAACAAGTTCAGTTGCTCTGAACTATTACTACTGCTATACTGTGACCTGGAGGAGTGAGAACCTTTACACAGGGCCATAACTACCATACCGGCAGACCATGCGACGGCTATGGGGCCCAGGGCAAGAGGGGGCCCAGTCTTAGTTGGGATCATCTCCTCTTCTACTGGGGGTGAAAACTTGGTGAAGACTCTACTCTCTAAAGAAAAACTTTTAGCAAGCAAGGCAGTGGCAATTGGCCCAAGGGTAATTGAAGTATAAATAAATATTATTATTTATTATTATTATTATTATTATTATTATTATTATTATTATTATTATTAAAAGGGGTTTAGGCGGAAACCCTTCACAGGGCCTTATGTGAGGGGCCTGGCTTGGTCCTTGCCATGGGGCCCTTACTTCTCTATGTACGTCACTGCCTTCACAGACATATGAAAGCATTTTCTTCTTGAATGTGAGAATTGCCTGCAAAATTGTTCATCAAATGCACAAACAGAAAACAGTTGGGGACAAAAACATTCATTGTGTCTCGTGTCTATTCTAAAAGACTATATGTGACATCTTTATAAATGTACTCCATTATTTATTATTGTGCAATTGGTTTTGCAGGTGGAGTTGCAGTGGTCCCTACATGATCTTCCTACAGAATGCGGGAAACCTGATATACAAAGCAATATCTTCTAATTTATATGACTTATATAATTGTGCGTATATATAGAACAATTTTAGTAAAATACTTGAAACCCGAAATATAATTTTCCCACTAGGGTTCCCAAAAACCCTGGGGTTCTTTAAGCTCTTATCCGGGGTTCCCCAGAACACAGCAACAAGTCCTGTCCCTTTACCAACAGGAAAGGCAAACTGATATCATCCTGCTTAAAAATGCTTTGCAAAGTAATAAAACTATCAGAGGTAAATTATAGGGCTGTGCAAAAATTATGGAATGCTTTACCTGCTCCTACACCAGGATTTTTTGAGGCAGTAATGGCATTTAAGAGGCTTCACTGCAGTAATATAGGTTGGGAATCATTGGTCCACATAAATTAAGATTTCAACCCATTACCATCAGGCATACATATACGGCAGATGTTGGATATTTAAAGCCGGAGGCCACTCAGCTCACCAAGATCACAGGATCTGTTTAGTTACTATGGCAGCTTCGGGCCTTCTGAAGCTTTTGAGGCCTACCAAAGTGAAGTTCTTATAAAGCCCTGCCCATGACAGGGCTTGATAGGCATAGACTGATTCACCCATAGACTGCAATGTTAAATCAATGCAGTCTACGGGAGACATCACATATTCAAGTCTCCTAGCAAGACTAAAAATAAATGTAAAAAAAGGTTATATATACCGTATAGATACTCAAATCACTCCTCTTTCCCCATTTTAAAAATAAAAAAAGAACACTCATTAGTATCATCGCATCCCAAAATGCCCGAACAATTAAAATATATACGTAACTATCATATACAGTGAGCGACGTAACAAAAAAATTGAAATGGCCGATTTGCCTTTTTTTCACTTTACCTCCCAAAAAATTGAATAAAAAGTATTTAAAAAGTCATACTGACCCCAAAATGGTATTAATAAAAACTAAAGATTACTCCATAAAAAATAAGCTCTCACACACCTCCGTAGATGTAAATATAAAAAAGTTATGAGAGTCAGAATATGTAGATGCAAAAAAAAATGATTGTTTTCTAAGTTTTTATTTTTTTTAAGTTTTAAAACACAAGAAAAACTGTAAAAATGTTGTTTCACTGTAATCGTACCAACCTGGAGAATGAAGGTAACAGGTCAGGTTTACCACATAGGGAATGCCGTGAAAACCCGTAATGGTGGCATTAGAAAACTTGTGCAGCAAACAATAAGCCCTCATATGGCTATGTGAATGGAAAAATAAGAAAGTTAATTTGCAAAGGCAGGGAGTAAAAAACGAAAATTGCTGTGACAGGACAGGGATAAGTTACATACAGTAATATATATATATATATATATATATACACATATATATAGCAGTTTATGTTCTTATATCATATATTGCATATATTCTTTATTCTACTCAACAGGATAAAAACTACATTCATCCATGGATATTTCATTTTGTTTTCAGAGGTACACAGGTACATGGGTCACAGCAACAGTCCTCAATAAAACAGACATTTAGCACTGTTGACTAATGATATCATTCACTTATCGATACATTTATGAATTAGAGTGGGATTTTTATTTTCATGACATGAGAAACATATGTTAATATTGACATAATGTGCTGATATCACTGGTGGTCAATGTGCTTCCTGCAGAAGATGGCAATGGGAGCTAAAAAGCGGACACAGCACATTGGTAAAAGAAGCATAAACCGAAATGACGTTTGTAAAGCAGCTGCCAAAGAAGCAAAACTTAAAAAAATCATAAGGGAAAAAAGCCACTAGAGAAACCTCAGAGATGCTGAGCTCCCAGAGTAGCCTCAACGTGTAGCAGCCTCTAATGTCAGTGTGATAGGATATTCCAGGAAGGGGAGAGGCAAAAAAGACTGTGTGGGATCTGCTGGACAAATAATAGGACCTGCACACTGCACAGAGTCTGGACAGAACCTGGTGTCTGTCAAAAAAACATGCACAGAGGAGGCTCCTCAGAACTGCTCTGCACATCACATTGCCAGGGGCTGTGCAACCAAAGACCTTGCACATTTTGCTGAACCATAGGAGAACATGCATTAGATGGTTTTTGTGGAGTTACTGGAGGAAAACAAAAAGCCCCCTCTGGCTCAGATTTTTTTTCACCATAGTTGAAGAAGTAAAATCTGAAGATGTGGGGGTGGGAGGATTGCCCCCTCTGCGTTGGATTTAGTGGCTGTCATGCAGAGAAGGATTGGGGAGGAATTGTACAATGACTGAGCTGGTCTCTATGGCCATTAAGGGTATTAATCTCTCTCTCCACCTTCTTTCTTTTTTGGCCTCCTCTGATGGAAAGACACCTCCTGACCGCTGTGTCACCTACTCAGTAGGGGCAGAACATGTCCCTGGGTCCTCATTGTTAGCATAAGCTGAGGTCTACTTATTCAGTCCTGGGATCTTGTCTTCAACTTTTCCACAGCATCTTCTCACGTATCACTGCATCAAAGAAGAATCACCTCCATAGCATCTTTGTCTTTTTTGAAATGCTGAAAACTCAAAATTGAATGAAACATACCTCAAAGTATTCCCTGACGTTGAGCTGCTTGCATCTGTAGTGCCCTCAGGTGGCCCTGAACTTATGAGCAGAAACCTCCAGTGAACTGGTCCATCCTGCAGATCCAACCACCTGCTGAAGCAACTGCAGATATGAGGATCCTCGCTTTCCTGGTTGGCCTGAAGACTTTATGGGTTTTGGCGTTCTCCTCCTTGTCCAACACCATGGCTGTGAATAACAGCGGCAAGTGGTGGTAAGTGACCATTGCTGTGGTATTAGACAGGACAAATCATTCTTCTATAGGATAGTTTAGATAGTCTCCAGATTAATGACAGTTTTACATGTATAGGTTATTTTCATACAAATTGCTTTGATTGCATTTATGTCAAGTTGGTGTTTTTTAATGAAAACCTGAAAGAAGTATTATTGTGTGCATCCATCCTTACTATATGATAATTTACTGAAAATAATGCAGTTTACAACACATACATCTGTGCATGGTGTACAATTCTGCAGCCACATGACCATCTCATAGCAATGCACCTGCAGAGTGTTGCAGGTTGTATACATACTGTACAACAAAATACTGCAAATAGTATATATCTTATTTATCTGTATTACAGTAAAATTGGTTTATTCACATTATTACTAACATGCAAATCATCTGACCCAGATAAACTCTCAGTGTGTTAACATAATCTCAGTATAATGCATACAACATGCAACCATACATGTATTTAACATGGATCTAAAAATATACATCAACTCTTTTCACATACTGTACAACAGTCCATAATGCATACATGCCATATCACCAATAGTGCTCCCAACAAGCAACCTTTTGTGGATTATATGTAATCAGTATATCAGGACTGCTCACTCAGCGAAATAATATGCAGCCAATATACCTCTTGAGCTGTAACTACCTGTGCCCACTGAACATGAAGAAGATATCACACAGGTTCTACAGCTGCTATAATAATGTAAACTAAGAGAGTAGTACATCATATCTTAATAAATATATATAATAAATCTATGACTTATTTTATGTATAGGATAAAAATAACAGTATTATTGCATATAAAGGAGCAAAATAACGCTATAATTAAATATATGCTATTTATATTAGCTTTATATAGCTGTTTTCCTATGTTTAACATATATGTTGGGAAAAAAGGATGAAAAGCATAGTATGCCGAGTTTCTCCATCCTGCAGAGTCCAGCAAAAAAAAAAAAAAATATATATATATATATATGAAACAGATATGCTTTTTTTTTGCAATAGAACCTATGATGACCGATGCCACTGCACAGCGTCCGTCAGAGTCATCTATTTAACATATATGTCACATGCATATGTTAAATGTTGGACAAAAACCCCATGTGAACACAGACTACCACCTATTGCTTGCAATTTACAATGACTTGGTGGCTGATCTGCATGAATTATAGCATTCTGCTTTATTGTTTCAGTATTAATGCAAACCTAATGTTAAATTCTAATGAATGAATAAAATGTCATATTGTTGCATTTTTTATACCACATGAAGCATATGTATGATAAAGCTATCCAGCACTCTAGCTTCTTGATTAATCATTGTGGCCATGATTAAGAACCGAAAGGTTTGAAACTCGTAGGAATGGCATGCCGTGTTGTGCTACATGGTGTTATTTTATCTTTTCAATAAAGTCTGTGGATTTTATCAAGAAGCTAGAGGGCTGGATCGCTTTATCTTGCATGTTCACCTGCTCTGCTCCGGGTTTTCCGTGCACCCAGCAGTTTGGGTGAAGCAACAGAGATGAGCTGAACTTTTCTTTGGAACATGAAGCACACGACACCTACACGGCTATGACAATGGGCCATACAGCTACATTACTGTATGCAGATCTCCAATATTAACTTATTCTATTACATTCATAGCGTGCACTTAGGTCAATAGAAGTCGATTGCTGTTGCCTTTTAGGCCCCATGCAAATGACCGTATCTGTTTTTGTGGTTGAAATACGGATACAGTCTGTGTTGCATCGGCATTTTTTTTACTTCCGTGGGCATTTTGCAGACAAGAATAGGACATGTTCTATCATTTTGTGGAACAGACGTATGGATGCAGAAAGCACACGGATCATGGGTATACAGTACTTTCCACATCTGTATGTCCGTTCCCCAAAGAGCGGACCATGAACCCATTAAAAACAGAGGGTCTGCAAATAAAATGCAGATAGCATCCGTATTTTAGGGACTGCAAAACGGATATGGTCATGTGCATGGGGGCTTATCATCATACATTTTAATTGGTTTATTTACAATACTTTTTAGAATTGCAAACTGAACCTGTTCTCAAATTCAGTGCCAGAGTGGTTTCATATGAACTGTTTCATTAGCTTGAACCCACAATGCAGCCATAGTAAGAATTACACAAAATCACAATCTCCACTTCCCTTTCTTGCCTCATCATTGGATATGCATTTGACCACAGCCATGGTAACCTAACACTGTGACTTACACATCCATAGGCACATAAGAGGGCCATGCGGTTGCCCAAAGTGTAAACAGAGCAGAAGGAAAGCAGAGGTGATACTTATAATAGCTCTGTGATTACAGAGTGCGATAGGCCAAGTATAACTAGACATATGTATGGCTGTCAACAGTTCCCACAGACATATCTGCATAAAGACTATACTGTATACACAGTAAGCATATTGTCATGTAACAAAACCAGTACAACATTTTGCTCCGTTTATTTACTCTTGTGTATTAAAATTTATTGATTTGCCAATACTCTCTATATCTTTCAGGGGGATAGTGAACATAGCTTCCAATGGTAACGTGCTCCCTGGATCAGATATAGGCCCAGTTCCTCTTGTGTTAGATCCAAGCCTTCAACTCTTAAGCAAAAGACAGAGACGTCTAATCCGTCAGAACCCAGGCATCCTACAAAGCATTACACGTGGGCTTCTTAGTGCCATCCGAGAATGCAAGTGGCAATTCCGAAACCGCCGTTGGAACTGTCCTACTGGACCTGGAAATCAGGTGTTTGGCAAAATAATTAACCGAGGTAAGGAAATTACACGGGATTACATGAATGCGCAATTATAGCATTGCTTGCAACAATAAACCTACGGTAACTATGTCTGAGGGTGCGGCCACACGGTCAGGTTTCCTGATGCGGTTTTGGAAGCCAAATTCAGGAGTGCATCATAAAAGGAGAGAGTATACTGGACAGATACAACTTCTCCTTGTTTTCTAAATCACTTCTGGTTCTGGCTTCCAAAACTGCATCAGGAAACCTGAACATGTCGTCGTACCCTAACATCCACTTGATGTACATTTGAATGATGCCTGTTGTGTGTGAGAAGTTGATCCACACTGGGTTTAGACTGACTGCATAGTCTTCTTCAAGATGGAAGTTCAGAAAAATGTGTTGCCTCCAAATATCTTCAGTTCTGAGAGCCTCTGGAATAGTGAATGTATCTCAGCAGCCACAAAAGACCATTTTATAAATGTACTATTGGTTTATTGCTCATTAAAGGTATGTCAGCATTCCCACAGTAACATAGTTCTCCATCTATTGCAGGCTGCAGAGAGACAGCCTTTGTGTTTGCTATCACCAGCGCTGGCGTAACTCATTCCGTGGCTCGTTCCTGTTCAGAGGGTTCGATTGAATCCTGCTCGTGTGATTACCGGCGTCGAGGCCCTGGAGGACCAGACTGGCACTGGGGAGGCTGCAGTGACAACATTGAATTTGGAAGGTTCATAGGAAAAGAGTTTGTTGACTCCAGTGAAAGAGGGAGAGACCTTAAGTATCTGGTGAACCTACATAATAACCAAGCAGGAAGAATGGTAAGTTTATGATTTGCATTTTCACTGTTTTCTCAGGATGGCATCCATTAAATAAAATGGGAATGCACAATATAGCACTAATAGGTGAAGTGAAGAATATTGATTATCTTGCAACAATGGCATCTGTCAGGGGGTAAGATAAACGTATGTATAAGGTAGGCAACAAACAACCATGAAAACATCATCACGCCTGTCAAATAAGGTGGAGAGGGCTCAGCAGTTGCAGACAAAGCGGAGCCTTAAGGTGTAATGGCATGTTCTGGCCCAGTCGTCAAGCAACCCCAATGTCATCCCGTGTCAAAGCCCTTTTGCTCCTAGAGGCTCATTTGCATATATTAAAACATCATTTTTCTCACATCATTTTTCTCTCTTCGCACATATGAACATGGGACCAACACAGATGCCTTCAGCTGCCAAGTGCACATGTAACAGGTCAGACAGTGTCATAGGTACAAAACTGCTGACAGATGCCCCTTAATGTGTTGGAAGCTGTAAAAATGGACAAGCGTATGAATGACTTTGACACGGGATGACATTGGGGTGGCTTGACGTCTGGGCCAGAACATCTATAAAAGTACAGGTCTTGTGGGGTGTTCCAAGTATGTGTTGGTTAGTACCTACCAACAGGGGTTCAAGGAAGGACATCCAGTAAGCCAACAACAGGGACATGGGTAGCCCAAGGCCAGTGGTGTAATTAGAAATGACTGGGCTCCACAGCAAATTTTTGAATATACATCGGGCATCAGAACTAGATCATGGAACAATGGAAGAAGGTGGCCTCGACTGATGATCACTGGGGAAAAGAAGGCAATAGGATGCATTATGGGAAGAAGGCAAGCCAGCAGAGGCAGTATAATGATCAGTGTTCTGTTGGCAAACTTTGGGTTTCTGACATTAATTTGCAAAATAACACCTGCCTAAACTTTGCTGCAGACATGGAAACAGTGTTCCCTACTGGCAGTGTGCACTTTGTCCAGGAATGGTTTAAGGAATGGTACAAGGTGTTGATTTGACCTCCAAATTCCCTATATCTCAATCAGATCAAGCATCTGTGAGATGTGCTGAAAAAACAAGTCCAATCCATGGAAGCCCCACTTCACAACTTTCTGGATTCAAACGATCTGTTGATAACATTTTGGTGTCACATACCACAAGACATCTTCAGAAGACTTGTGGAGACCATTCTTTAACTGGTCAGTACCATGTCGGCATGAGGCTGACCTACACAGTGTCAGGCTGTGGTATTAATGTCTGATCAGTGTATGCATTAGTCACTGAACTAAAACTAATTCTACTGTACCCAATGACCTAACAATCAGGGACGTAGCTATATGGGGTGCAGAGGTAGCAGTCGCTACGGGGCCTAAGAGCCAATTTTTGCCTCAGGCAGCACAAAGGCTATGTGCTTCCCTGCCCCTCGCCACAAAGTACTGAGGGAAGGGGGCCCACGCTGAACTCTTGCACTAGGGCCCAGGAGCCTTTAGCTATGTCCTACTAACAACTAAACTAAAATACTAAAATATATGTTTTGTTCCTTAAATCTCTATTAGATGGAAGATACTACATTATTTTAAGAATGGGTAGCCATATATACTTCACAAATTCAATGTTGATTCATGCAAACAGTGATAAATGGGTTTTGCAGAAATTACCTATTGAAGATCTATCATTAGGATAGGTCATCAATATCAGTTCTGTGTGGTCTAACACTCCCCTTCTCCATCAGCTGTTTTCATTAACTGCAGTGCTGGAACAAGGCACTGGCACTACTCAGCTCTCTACAAAGCATTTTACTGCAGTGCTGCAGGAACCAGGCACAACCAGTACACTGTGTACAGAGCTGTGTAGTGCCAGTGCCACAGCTGGTGAAAAAAGCTGATCAGCAGGGGCATAGGGAGTGAGACCCTGCTAATCTGATATTCATGATGATAGTTGATCAATAGTTAAGTTCTGGAAAATGCCTTTAGGTATATCTAATCATATTACTGCATTATTTAGGGAATATGTTTTTGTCTTGTAGACTGTGATGACAGAGATGCGCCAGGAATGCAAGTGTCATGGAATGTCAGGATCCTGCTCTCTTCGTACCTGCTGGATGCGCCTTCCACCCTTTCGGGCAGTAGGGGATACTTTAAAAGACAGATTTGATGGTGCTTCAAAAGTCACATACAGTAACAATGGTAGCAACCGTGGAAGTTCGCGTAGTGACCTCCCACATCTGGAACCTGAGAACCCTTCTCATGCAATGCCTTCTTCTAGAGATTTGGTCTACTTTGAGAAGTCTCCAAACTTCTGCAGCCCAAGCGAAAAGTCCGGAACCCCAGGTACAACAGGGCGAATATGCAACAGCACCTCTTTAGGTCTGGATGGTTGTGAACTTCTGTGCTGTGGCCGAGGTTACAGGAGCCGAGCTGAAAAGGTCACTGAAAGGTGTCACTGCACCTTTCATTGGTGTTGTCATGTCACCTGTTTGAACTGCACTACCACTCAGATAGTCCATGAATGCTTGTGAAATTCACTCTCACATACTCTGCACTGAGTATACCACTACTTTGGGTTGCCTCTTATTGAGTAGCAGCAACGTGACTACAGGTCAGGAAAAAGCAATGGCGCATGAACATGCCAAAAGGCTGGCACTGCACACAGAATAAATCAGGGACAGGAGCTACTGCTCTACAATAGCAAATTATAGGTGATGCACAGATCTTTCAGCTTGAAGTTCTTCGATCTTCAGTTACAAAATGATCTGTACATCCATGGTGTAATACAGAACTTTATAGTACACTACAGTCCAATGTACATATATTGTAGACTTGTTCAGCTAGCACTGATAATTCTGCACTGATAACAGTATTATTTGCTTAACCTCACATACCATAGGGATTCCTGCCAAACCAAGGTACCTCAACAAAAATAATAGAAAATAATGAAACAAAGCAGATTCTGTTCAGCTATGCTCAGCCGCAAGGTGAAACATCTCCGGTTATGAATATAAAGCTACAATACATCTCAGCATGCTATTCATAGTCCAGAGAATCTTCTGTTACATGCATACACTGCCTCCCAATACTTTGTTGGGACCCACAGTATTGCAGCCTGTGATATGAAGGAGAGGTGCTAAGAAGATTAAATCTAACAAAGCCTGTATGTCTGAAATCTAGGGCCTCTAAAGAAACTTATCTAAGGATAATGGTGAAGAGAGCCGTGTAAGTGAAGATAGGCAAAAGAATGAGCTGCTCAAAGCAACTGCAATTCCTGTAGGAGTAAATTCGACTTTATAACATAATGAATATTTGTCAAGAAGACGCATAGTGACAGAATACCCACTGGGAATAATATGAGGATGTGAATATGACAAAGGGCGTTTTATTTACTTACTCAGCTGGATAAGTGGTGGGAAGAAAAATGAAGATGCTGAGCTCCCAATATCTGTTATTCACAGGCCTTCTTTAGGGAACAGGCCAAGTTGCTCCCCTCTATGGGCCCAGCCCCAAAGAACTCATAAGCAGAAGAAATTAAAACTTGTCACGTAAGGCTGTTTGTTTTAAGGGCTTTTGCCTTTTAACGTAATGGCAAAACGTTTTTTTTTTCTAGAAATGCACTTTTATAATTACAAAATGTATTTTCCTTAAATTCCCTATGTCAAGCAGCTATAATTTATAGTGGACAGAGGACACATATTCTGCTTTGTTAAAGGAGGAGAATGGGACAATTCCACCCATTCAGAGGTCAACTGTAGTCTTGAGGAGATAAATAACACAACACATGAGACTCTGAGTATGTGAAGGAAATGTCTCCCCAAGACCACTGAATGCATCCATTATATTAAAGGGGTTGTCCTACCTACAACCCAAGAGACTATGGTCTTGGTGGTGTATCTTCAGGATAGGTCATCAATATCTGATCACTGAAGATCCAACTCACGACACCCCTGCTGGTATTGCAGCTCAGGCCTATTCACTTGAATGGGACTGAGCAGTGCCTAGACCAGGTGACTAATGGACATGGCATCACTTGGCCTAGGAAGAGGCCTCAGCACTCACCGGAGCGCTGCAGCCTCTTCAAACAGCTGAAGGAATTGGACCAGTAAGATATTAATAACCTATACTGTAGATAGGCCACCAATATCAAAATCGTGGACAACCGGTTATATTTTATTCTTATATTCTTTGAATCATGTTTTAGTGGCCTACTCAATTCTCTCTCTTCATTTTTGCATTGTCAGGTGATATTCTGTGACTGTTCATTTTGTAAAAACCAATTTGAGCCTCCCTAAAAGGATAACTGATAATCCTCTTTTAAAGTAGAACTACCAAAAGGCCCATTATTAAACATATAATTAAAATGTTGAATAGCTTACTTAAAGCTACTGTGTCCCCATGATAACACTTCTTGTTCTGTGCCCTGGAGGTTCAGTGTGATAAAAATCACCATCTACAGTACATCAATGCAACAACACATATATGTGCTTAAAGGGGTTATCTGATGATTAATGTAAAAAATGAAAATCAGACATCATATAGTCCATTGTAACAAAGCTAGTACCAGCCCTGTACCTCACATGGATCCAGAGATCTCCCTATTCATTGCTCTGCTAGATTTATATTAAGCTGGCAGCTCAAGGGGAGTGTCTTTTCTGATGCAGCTAAGGGGGTGTGTCCATGCTCTCCCTATCACAGCTCAGGAGGCAGTTGAAGGATGGAACTGAGCTTGTGCGGCCATCTCAGTGAGCTGGACAAAGATATAAGAAAATAAGTGGCACTATACAGATACATTTTATTGAATAACTCAGGAGCTAAACAAAATTTTTAATTACTTGCAATTACAAAAGTATTCAGATCCAGGTGCTGGTTTGAAAACTGTTTTCGTGGGACAACCCCTTTAAATGGGTTTTCTGAGATCAGAAAAATACGGCTGCTCTCTTCTAAGAACAACACTGCACCTGTCCACAGACTGGGTGTGGTATTGTAGCTCCTCCCTATTCACTTCAGTGCTGCTGAGCTGTAATACCAGCGAAGACCCATGGACAGGAGGGGTGCTGTTTCTGGAAGAAAGAAGCCACGTTTTTCTAATCCTGTACAACCCCTTTAATTGCCACTGTTCAGGCATGTTAGGATATGAATATTAATATGGATGTTGATTGGGAGACAATGTCCCTATAAGGACAGTCAGTTACCAGTGCACTTGAATAGGAAGTGTTACCCGTTTTTCCCATACAATAAATGGCTTTTTATAGCACTTTTGGTAGTTGTCCTTTAGTGTTAAACCTGCACGTGTTTACCTTGTAACAGGGTTTTGGCACATAATGAAATTGTAAAATGTACAATCTCATGCCACTAATTTTTTTCATGTACTTTATTTTATCTACCCTGTTCCACTTGTAAGCATGGTTTAACCCTATATCTAACATTTACGTTTTTAGGATTTTTACATTCCTTCTTCCACTTTAGTATGGCGGTGTTATTTTTACACTGAATAGGTGGATTTCTATAATCATATCCTATCATAACACTAGTGTACAGTAACGCTCACTGTCTACCTATAAGGAGATTTAGCACACTTGTATCATTAAAATATTAAAACAAATGATGAAATGATAACACTCACAGCCAGGAACAGGTTATAGAGACTGCAAATGAGGCAACTGCCTATGGCCTCCACCAGTTCTCTTTCAGCCTTTCCTAGTCACTCTTAGGGAGATTGAGGAACAACTGAAACTTTTCCAAACAATATTAATGTTTTAATATGTTGATTATGCAGAATGTACTTATTTTCACTTCATTTGAGCTTTGTTCTCCTTGAAATGTCCCATTTACTAGTATAGCAGCCAGACTATCATTGAGTTAAACTAAGAATTCTGCACGTTTAAAGAGGAGCTGTCACCTCCTTTGACATGTCTGTTTTTTTAAAATGGACATGTCAGGAGAGGTTATAGGTCGTCCTACAAGGGGTTGTCCCAAGATATAAACTTATCCCCTGTCTACAGCATATGAGATAAGTATCTTGTTGGTGGGGGTACAAGAGGGAACAGAGACCCCGAATGAATGGATTGATGGTCAAGACTGTCAGTTCAGCGGACTGCTTACAGTTATCCAAGGGTTGTGTGCAGCCACCAAAGATATGATACTGGGCAAAGAGGTTTCATTTCATTCACCATTTTTTCTCAAAAGAACTGTGAGAACATAATATATTGTAGTGTATGCAAAAAACATGTCCAGGTTTAGATCACCCTGGATTTCTCCCTTTGTGTTGTACACCTTTATGTCAACCACCCCACACACTATATTACAATATATAGGCCAGCTTTAGGCTTGACTTCCACTCAGTCCTGAATCTGTTCATGACATTGAACTTATTAGAAGGATATATTGCCAGTTGTCATAGAGAAGGCTGAAATTATTACCTAGGACTTAATCACATGCAATATCCCAGCTAAAATGACTTGTTTTTTCAAGTTTTCTTTTCATCGACTACAGCAATCATCAATCATGAATATTAAGGTCACACACCTTTCTTCACATTGTAATTCCCTCCAATTAAAATATCACGATGGACATTATCACATGTGTTATGTATATAAATATGATTGATGTACCTTCATTGGTGTCACTACTACTGTACCTGTCTGCTATAACAACTCAGACATGTTCTGGGATCACTGTGCCTCTACTTTTAGATATCAGGTGCACTCCTGATGTCACTTATTCAGCTGCTGCAGCATATGGTTTTTGTCTATTGCCAATCGTATGCCTTATATACTCCACTGTACTATATTCTACTGTATAAATTAGCTGGTATTTGTATCTAGAATTATATTTTGATGTAGATTATGTCAATATTGCCTGTAAATAACCCTTCAGGTATTTGTAATTTGTAAATAAATCTATTTATTGTGACTACTTTTATATCCAAACGTTTCTATGTGCAATTTTATTTTAAGGAAGAAATTTATATGAATGTATGGCAATGAAACGGTATGTGTGTGCCAGGGGTATACCCCACAGAAGCAGTTCATGCTGATAGGTTGCTAGGAGATGTTGAGTGTTAGCTCATGTACACGAACGAACATGTGCCGGCCATGCCCATGCTGCAGACTGCAAATTGCAGTAAGCAATGCATGGGAACCTATCGTGAGGCCGTCATCTGTGGACACAGACCCATTCACTTGAATGGAGTCTGCAATCCACATCTGATGGTCAGCACCGCAAAAAAAAAGTATTGCAACAAACCCATGGGCTTCAGATCCATGCCTCCGTTCTGCACCGCACTGTATCTTCCTTTTTGGAACTATTCAAGTGAATGAGTCTGCATCCATGATATGGTGCATCCATGATATGGTGCACTCATGGACGGTGCCCATATTGTAGCCCACAGACACATTCATGTGCATGAGCTCTTATTCTTCAGTTTTTCTTCACATGTGTAAAAACCAGATGTAAACCAGATGCAATCCTGATGGAAAAAAGTGAAACACTGAACACAGTCACACACAAAACTGATTCAACTTGCATGCAAAACCATCTGTTTTTCACTGAACAAACCCTGACACATTCCGTATCGCTCATGTAAAAGATCCAAGAACTGAAGCTATAAAACTATACGAGGTTCTAAATTAGAACTGATCAATTAATGAACTGTAATGGATTTACATCCCCCTTTCTATAGGAGATAATCTTAAGCAAGTGATTCGACCTCACTACGCCCCCACTTGACTACTGATGGAAGGGAAAGGCTTGATGAACTAGAGTGTGTGAGGTCTCAATGGGAGCTGTCCATAGCCCTGGTGCTGAAATCAGCCACACCAGTGCAGTACCCATCCACAATCATGGCCACACCATGACATGGGGCTATGTAAGAAGTGACAGGACTATAGGGAGCAGTCTATACCATGTCCACTCCATATCCTGCACAGCAGTCACATTACACCAAAGAGGAAAGAAAGCACAAGGAGCAGCTAATGAGGGAGACATCCCTGTCCCAAAATAAAAGCTGAAGATTTCAGCATGTTCTTCACCTGCTTCCAATTAGGTCCAGACTGGGCGTAGCTCTCCCCCTTGTACCTTGCCAGTGCTCTCAGGGCAGATGGACTCACACTGGCATGTGAAGGAAGATGTGGTTCCTGGGAAGAGCCCAATATCCCCACAACACACGTGTCACACCAGAGGACACACAGGGAAATTGCTCATTTTTCCTCCTGCTCTGCTTTTAATTTACAGAGCTTGGTTATGTGTAAGAGGGGGAAGGGTAATTACCAGCTGTGAGGGCGAGGTTCTCCTGAGCTTTTCCTTGCCTGGTCCTAGTAACCTCAGGCTGAGGTCAGGCAGGACAGCTGCAGCCCAGCGCTGGGAGGTAGACAGGTGGGGAACTCATGTCCATGAAATAGTCACATAGCAGCACTGGGTTCTAAAGAAAGGTAATATTAACATGATATTCTGCTACTTAATGTGTCATCTATCTAGAACAGCTTCGTGCCAGGAGATATGTTCATACATTACACATTACAGCAGTTTTACTTCTTAGGGGTGCAGTTTCTTATTTTGTTTTTTTTTTTCGTATTTTCTTTTTAGATCTGTTCAAAAATATATACTCCAATAATATGGAGTAAGCTATATAACCAAAATTACATTTTTTGCAGGTATTATTAGGTGCCATTAATGACATTCAGAAATTCAGACCTTATCATGCTTTTAGGATGCAATTTTTGTTTGCAATCATTTATGGACTGTTGTTTAAACTATTCAGAATTTTTGTGGTTTTTAAGCATTCTGATATAGTGATACATATGGTAAAATATGTTAAACATATACCACGGGTTATCAACTGTAGGTGGGCATGTCCAACTTCTTCAACATCTCCTTGCTTTAAACTAGAAGCAGGGGTAGGGAACCTCCGGCTCTCCAGTTGTTGTGAAACTACAACTCCCAGCAAGCATACTCGCTCTGCTCTTCTAAGAACTCTCATAGAAATGAATGAAGCATGCTGGGAATTGTAGTTTCACAACAGCTGGAGAGCCGGAGGTTCCCTACCCCTGAACTAGAGTATTAATGGGATCAGCTTTTGTCTACTTTCTATATAAATTTATGAAGCTGAAGTCCACAATTCTGGCACATAGAAGTTGTGCAGATTAGACGAAATTACAGTAGGTCTAAACGCATCAAGCAAAAAAACAGATTTTCAGGGCATTGGGACACATTTTCAGCATAAGTTAAAGGGGTAGTCTCACTTCAGCAAGTGACATTTATCATGTAGAAAAAGTTAATACAAGGAACAGACTAATGTATTGTGATTGTCCATATTGTCTCCTTTGCTTGGATTCATTTTTCCATTACATTATACACTGCTCCTTCCATGGTTAAGATTACCATGTAATCTATCAGTGATGGGTGTGTTTGTACATAGACTAATGCTTTGTCCTATAGATTGCAAGCACGACCACTGATGGATTGCAGGGTGGTCTGTAACCATGAAAACAGTGTATAATGTGATGAAGAAATGAATCCAGCCAGCAAAGGAAGCAATATGGACAATCACAATACATTAGTAAGTGCCTCGTATTAACTTTCTCTACATAATAAATAATAAATGCCACTTACTGAAGTGACTCAACTCCTTTAAGCCAATAAATAGGTGGTACAAACAAGACTAGATGGTCTAAAGATGTGCCATATTTATCCAGTATGAGCCACTTTGATGCATTTGGCGCATTTTTAGACTATCTGCCTATGTTTACTCTGTTAAAAAATTAGACAGAATTAGTAAATGTGGGCCTTTGTAGTGAATTTCTTTAAAGTAACTGCATTAAAAAAAATGAAATGTTACAAATTGCTCAAAACACATGTTCTAAGTATACAGTTAAGAAAAAGGTAAAAAAAACAAATTACATTTTTTTGTACAATTTATTTTTCCTATAAATAAGCCTATGGGAAAACATCTGAAAAAAGGAGACACCAAGAGCATGCTGCAATTAAAAAAAAATACTAGGAAACTGTATTAAAACAGCACTGCAAAGGTATGTTTGTAGTATATTTTATCATTGATAATTCTCGTGGCCAAAATTTATAATATCTGGCCTCTGCATTTGTTAAAAAAAAAACAGTTTTTCCAAAAACATGTAGTGCAGTATGAATTACCCTTATGGAGTTTTCTATCCCCCCTCCCCTCAGGCAATGATTGGCTTAGCAGGTATTTCTTGTGTCGAAAGGGACCAGGAAGCAGAGGCCGGTTCAGAGAACTGTTAAGCACGGAATGGAGTGTCTGGGGACTGGTGAATATCCATTTTTTATGCCATTCTGACCCTTTTGAAAAAAAACTAAATAAATAAATTAATAAAAAAAATCAATCAACTCTCAATCAACTTCTGGACCAAATCCTGACTGATAGCAGTCCATTCTTGCACAATCAATGCTTGCATTTTGTCAGAATTTGTAGGTTTTTGTTTGTCCACCCGTCTCTTGATGATTGACCACAAGTTTTCAATGGGATTAAGATCTGGGGAGTTTCCAGGCCATGGACCCCAAATCTCTATGTTTTGTTCCCTGAGCCATTTAGTTATCACCTTTGCTTTATGGCAAGGTGCTCCATCATGCTGGAAAAGGCATTGTTGATCGCCAAACTGCTCTTGGACGGTTGGGAGAAGTTGCTCTCGGAGGACATTCTGGTACCATTCTTTATTCATGGCTGTGTTTTTAGGCAAGACTGTGAGAGAGCCGATTCCCTTGGCTGAGAAGCAACCCCACACATGAATGGTTTCAGGATGCTTTACAGTTGGCATGAGACAAGACTGGTGGTAGCGCTCACCTCGTCTTCTCCGAATAAGCTGTTTTCCAGATGTCCCAAACAATCGAAAAGGGGATTCTCGGAGAAAATGACTTTACCCCAGTCCTCAGCAGTCCACTCCCTGTACCTTTTGCAGAATATCAGTCTGTCCCTGATGTTTTTTCTGGAGAGAAGTGGCTTCTTTGCTGCCCTCCTTGAGACCAGGCCTTGCTCCAAGAGTCTCCGCCTCACAGTGCGTGCAGATGCACTCACACCTGCCTGCTGCCATTCCTGAGCAAGCTCTGCATTGCTGGTAGCCCGATCCCGCAGCTGAAACACTTTTAAGAGACGGTCCTGGCGCTTGCTGGTCTTTCTTGGGCGCCCTGGAGCCTTTTTGGCAATAATGGAACCTCTCTCCTTGAAGTTCTTGATGATGCGATAGATTGTTGACTGAGGTGCAATCTTTCTAGCTGCGATACTCTTCCCTGTTAGGCCATTTTTGTGCAGTGCAATGATGACTGCACGTGTTTCTTTAGAGATAACCATGGTTAACAGAAGAGAAACAATGATGCCAAGCACCAGCCTCCTTTTAAAGTGTCCAGTGGTGTCATTCTTACTTAATCATGACAGATTGATCTCCAGCCCTGTCCTCATCAACACCCACACCTGTGTTAATGGAGCAATCACTGAAACGATGTTAGCTGGTCCTTTTAAGGCAGGGCTGCAATGATGGTGAAATGTGTTTTGGGGGATAAAGTTCATTTTCTAGGCAAACATTGACTTTGCAAGTAATTGCTGTTAAGCTGATCACTCTTTATAACATTCTGGAGTATATGCAAATTGCCATTATAAAAACTGAAGCAGTATACTTTGTAAAAATTAATATTTGTATCATTCTCAAAACTTTTGGCCATGACTGTATATATATATATATATATATATATATATATATATATATATATTATATACATATATATTAGAAGCCAGACAACCCCTTTAAGTATTTCTACTACACCTCAATTTTTGGACCATAGGCTGAGATCCCACAGTAGGAATCCTAAAATCAGAGTAAATGTAGTTAACTGAAGTGATTTAGATTCAGAAGATTTGTTTCATCTGGATAAAAATAACAGTTTTGGTCATAATCCGCATATCAGCATATATAAATGTATAACTCAACTTGTCATTACCTGACCTCAAAATGGCTGGAAAGTCTCTTCTTTCAGATTCTTCTTTTAATACTCCTGGATTTGCCCAGCCTCAGTTTCTCAGAGTGAAAGAATGACAGAGAGTAGCTTAGAGTCTGGTGTGTGTGTGGCCAATGTTAATCTATATTATTTTGCTACGTCTGGGTATGAGAAGACCACATTAATGCATGTACAGCTGGTCATGGTGAAAAGTTCTTGTCAGATGTATAACAGATTCTGTATGAGATGATAAAGGCTGCTGTATGTTGCGAACTGATTGCCAGATTACTAATTGTATGTTCTTCACTTTTGGCTAATGCATGTACTATGTTCTATGATATGTTAGTAACGCTCAGATTTATGTTGCTCATGTAACATATGTCACAAATGGATGTATGTGAATGAATCATATAGTACAATGGTTCCTGGAGTACTGCTAAGTGTAAACACCCTGGGCACAGGTCCAGGCCAAGTACTTCAAGTCGTATGTCTTTTCTCTCTACTGCATTGGCTTCCGACAGAAAACAGTAAAATAAACAGCACAAGACTTAAATTGGCAGATACCATCTAACTTCCTTCCTGCCCTCTGAATGGCCTCTGAATGCAGAAGAATAAACATTCACTGTATATACGGGGCATAGGCAGGTTGTTAGGTAAGGTCTGGGACATGTCTTTCCATATTGATACTAATAATAGTTCTCGCCCAAGGGTACGTCTACATGGCACTACATGGGTGAATCCCCCAATGGGCCCCTGAGCAAGGTGGGCCCCTAGTCTCCCACCCCCGGCACAAGTGGCACATAGCACAGTAGACTTACTGCACTACATATACACTCACCGGCCACTTTATTAGGTACACCATGCTAGTAACGGGTTGGACCCCCTTTTGCCTTCAGAACTGCCTCAATTCTTCGTGGCATAGATTCAACAAGGTGCTGGAAGCATTCCTCAGAGAATTTGGTCCATATTGACATGATGGCATCACACAGTTGCCGCAGATTTGTCGGCTGCACATCCATGATGCGAATCTCCCGTTCCACCACATCCCAAAGATGCTCTATTGGATTGAGATCTGGTGACTGTGGAGGCCATTTGAGTACAGTGAACTCATTGTCATGTTCAAGAAACCAGTCTGAGATGATTCCAGCTTTATGACATGGCGCATTATCCTGCTGAAAGTAGCCATCAGATGTTGGGTACATTGTGGTCATAAAGGGATGGACATGGTCAGCAACAATACTCAGGTAGGCTGTGGCGTTGCAACGATGCTCAATTGTACCAAAGGGGCCCAAAGAGTGCCAAGAAAATATTCCCCACACCATGACACCACCACCACCAGCTTGAACCGTTGATACAAGGCAAGATGGATCCATGCTTGCAACAAATCATGTTGTTGACGCCAAATTCTGACCCTACCATCCGAATGTCGCAGCAGAAATCGAGACTCATCAGACCAGGCAACGTTTTTCCAATCTTCTACTGTCCCAATTTTCGATGAGCTTGTGCAAATTGTAGCCTCAGTTTCCTGTTCTGTAGCTGAAAGGAGTGGCACCCGGTGTGGTCTTCTGCTGCTGTAGCCCATCTGCCTCAAAGTTCGACGTACTGTGCGTTCAGAGATGCTCTTCTGCCTACCTTGGTTGTAACGGGTGGCAATTTGAGTCACTGTTGCCTTTCTATCAGCTCGAACCAGTCTGCCCATTCTCCTCTGACCTCTGGCATCAACAAGGCATTTCCGCCCACAGAACTGCCGCTCACTGGATGTTTTTTCTTTTTCGGACCATTCTCTGTAAACCCTAGAGATGGTTGTGCGTGAAAATCCCAGTAGATCAGCAGTTTCTGAAATACTCAGACCAGCCCTTCTGGCACCAACAACCATGCCACGTTCATAGGCACTCAAATCACCTTTCTTCCCCATACTGATGCTCGGTTTGAACTGCAGGAGATTGTCTTGACCATGTCTACATGCCTAAATGCACTGAGTTGCCGCCATGTGATTGGCTGATTAGAAATTAAGTGTTAACGAGCAGTTGGACAGGTGTACCTAATAAAGTGGCCGGTGAGTGTATATATTCAATGTACAGATCCTCAACATACATATATTCAATGCACAGTTCCTCAACCTGTTCGTATAAAAAACTTGATAGATTATTAAAGAAACTCGCCAGTTTATTATTAAAGACACAATCAGAGCTAAGATGACTTCTAGGTATACAGGAAAACTAGCCAGTATCCTCATTTCCCCAGAACATACCTTCTCAAACTTACTGCAGGGATGCCCATATTCAATCATCTGGTAGCATCTTGTTGATGTGTGAGCAGGTAATAGTTGAATGTATCCATATGGTGGGCCTCCAAAATAAATTTTACTGGTGGGCCCTAGGCACCCCAGTCTGACACTGGCTGCAGTTGTTTACTTTGGATGCCACGGACCCGCTCACAGCTTACCTCCATTGAATAGATCTAAACCCCGAGCGGACACCCTGCATAGCTTTAAGACATGTCCCTTCTTGGTACGAGTGTGGCTTTAAACTGCAAAACTGTCTTCCACTGAAAATGACAGCCATTGATGGAATTTTGTCCTTGAAAAAATTTCTAACGGTATAAACCTCCATGTCAACAAGCCCTAAGTGCTATTAACCAATTATTTGTTGGTAGTTTAAAAAATTGTTCTGTGTGTACAGGTCTGCGGGATAAGTTTGGTGGACATATCAATGTCCAGAATCCAGCTAGCATGCCCGACCACTGCTCCTTATACTACTGTGTGTAGTAACCAGTGGCGTAGCTACCGGGGGGGCAGGGGGGGCGACGGCTCCGGGCCCAGTGACTCAAGGGGGCCCATAAAAATAAAAAATCTTACTTACCTGTTCTGCGCTGCGGCTGCCCTCCGGTCCGCGCTCTGCTCTCTTCCCTGACGGCGCGCACTATGACCTGACGCTGCACGTAGCGTCAGGTCATAGTGTGCGCGGGCCAGGGAAGAGAGCGGAGTGCGGACCGGAGTGCAGCCGCAGCGCAGAACAGGTAAGAAAGGTTTTTATTTTTATCTTATGTGGCTGGGTGGGCTGATCTGAGGTCTGATGGGGCACATTAAGCTGATCTGAGGTCTGAAGGGGGCACAATACGATGATCTGAGGTCTGATGGGGGAACAATACGCTGATCTGAGGTCTGATGGGGCACAATACGCTGATCTGAGGTCTGATGGGGGCACATTAAGCTGATCTGAGGTCTGATGGGGGGCACGATACGCTGATCTGAGGTCTAATGGGGGCACAATACGCTGATCTGAGGTCTGATGGGGGCACATTAAGCTGATCTGAGGTCTGATGGGGGCACGATACGCTGATCTGAGGTCTGATGGGGGCACAATACGCTGATCTGAGGTCTGATGGGGGCACAATACGCTGATCTGAGGTCTGATGGGGGGCACAATAGGCTGATCTGAGGTTTGATGGGGCACAATAGGCTGATCTGAGGTCTGATGGAGGCACAATACGCTGATCTGAGGTCTGATGGGGGCACAATACGATGATCTGAGGTCTGATGGGGCACAATACGCTGATCTGAGGTCTGATGGGGGCACATTAAGCTGATCTGAGGTCTGATGGGGGCACAATACGCTGATCTGAGGTCTGATGGGGGCACAATAGGCTGATCTGAGGTTTGATGGGGCACAATAGGCTGATCTGAGGTCTGATGGGGGCACAATATGCAGATCTGAGGTTTGATGGGGCACAATATGCTGATGTGAGGTCTGATGGGGGCACAATACGCTGATCTGAGGTCTGATGGGGGCACAGTACGCTGATCTGAGGTCTGATGGGGGCACAGTACGCTGATCTGAGGTCTGATGGGGGCACAATACGCTGATCTGAGGTCTGATGGGGGCACAGTAGGCTGATGTGAGGTCTGATGGGGCACAGTAGGCTGATCTGAGGTCTGATGGGGCACAAAACGCAAATCTGAGGTCTGATGGGGGCACAGTAGGCTGATGTGAGGTCTGATGGGGGCACAGTAGGCTGATCTGAGGTCTGATGGGGCACAATACGCTAATCTGAGGTCTGATGGGGGCACAGTAGGCTGATGTGAGGTCTGATGGGGGCACAATACGCTGATCTAAGGTCTGATGGGGGCACAATACGCTGATCTGAGGTCTGATGGGGGCACATTCTGCTGATCTGAGGTCTGATGGGGGCACAATATGCTGATCTGAGGTCTGATGGGGCACAATATGCTGATCTGAGGTCTGATGGGGCACAATACATTGATCTGAGGTCTGATGGGGGCATAATACGCTGATGTGAGGTCTGATGGGGGCACATTCTGCTGATGTGAGGTCTGATGGGAGCACAATATGCTGATCTGAGGTCTGATGGGGGCACAATACGCTGATCTGAGGTCTGATGGGGACACAGTAGGCTGATCTGAGGTCTGATGGGGGCACATTCTGCTGATCTGAGGTCTGATGGGGGGCACATTAAGCTGATCTGAGGTCTGATGGGGGCACAATACGCTGATCTGAGGTCTGATGGGGGCACAATACGCTGATCTGAGGTCTGATGGGGCACAATACACTGATCTAAGGTCTGATGGGGCACAATACGCTGATCTGAGGTCTGTGGGGGCACATTAAGCTGATCTGAGGTCTGATGGGGGCACATTAAGCTGATCTGAGGTCTGATGGGGGCAGGGGAGTGATGTAAAAACTGGGGACACGTTTCCTTTAACATAGGAGTCCCCTTGTTTTTTACTCCTATTAATCCTATATTTTACTGCATTATGTGGTAGAGTATTTAGACTAGGGTATGTAGAAAGTCTATTGTACTGTACTTAGCAGCATAGACGATCTTGCAGTTTATACAGTCATCTTTCTAATAAAATATTATAACCACAACTAGTAGTATGTGCCTGTGAAGTTGGAAACGTGCGTTTGGGAAGCCAATAAGTGGGGGGCCCACTCAAGTATGTTTCGCCCCCCCTGTGCTGAACCTCTAGCTACGCCTCTGGTAGTAACCACAGGTATATGAACGCCCATTTAATTCTGAAGGTGCCTATATAATTAGGAAAAGAACAAGGATCTTTATCCCTCAGACCATTTTCCGAAACACGTTGGTTTAAGTTTGATCCTGCAGCTCAAGTGACATCACTGTGTGCTCTGTACGAAGTGCGAGCTTTGAGGAGGAGAAGCATGCTTCAAGCATTATCCAGAATTGCACCTGACGTCGCCAGTATGGTGGATTTTTGTTTATACAAGAATATGCCACATACCAAGGACTTCTTCCTTTCCAGTGCCACCAAGCCTGGTAGGTGCCTGACTGGCTTGCTTATGTGAGAAATATCCCATATGTATTACGAAAAAGTGTACATATACCTGTAGTTACTATACACAGTAGTATAGGGAGCAACTGGATTCTGGACATTGACAGCGCAGTAACAATCCACCTTATCCTCCTCAGTTGTTATTGAGCCGGCGGGCGGTACCGGCTCACGCACTGCTGCACTATCTTTTGTGATCGAGCCAGTGATCTTATTAGTGAATATGTCTTTTTCAACACTTACCTGCAAAGGTGTGGCACAACTATTGCATCTGAAGAACCCTGGCATAGCCACAAGAACACCGTGGAAGGCAAGCATGCTGCAGTTTAAAAAAAAAAAACTCCAAAAACGTAGCAGCCGGCACTAAAGCAGGGCTCCAGGTCATATAGAACTCCAATCCTTTCATGATTTTGTAAATGCAATTTAGAATTTTTTAATTTTCTGAGAGTTAATAGTTAAATAGTTCTATCGTCAATGAGGGTTTTAATTTTGAGTATATGCAGAGCTAGTTGATATGGTCAACAATGATGGATATTACATCAGTATATAGACAACACATGACCGTGACAGTACTATCAGAGGTGAAATGATAGGATTCATACGCTGCCTAAAAAATTCTGCATCATAAACTGACCTGTAGTGTGGAGATTAAATATGAAGCATGACAATTTTTGCTGTGGATTTCCGCCATGGATTTCATCCTTGAGATGCAGAAGGTTAAATCTGTGACAAATCCACAACAAAATCGTGTAACTCACATGGATTTTGCCACTGGTCTGCTTCAGATTTTAAAGAGGTGTCCAATTTGGACGTACCCTTAAAATGGATATGAGTGTTCTGGAATTCATGTTTTTGGTTGGGGTCATAAACATATTTGATACTATAAGCCAGAGTTGGACTGCGGGTCCTTGGATCCACCAAAGGAAATTATCCTGAGGCCCAAACCCCATATCATAAATAAAGTCCAATAGATTTTGCTTCAAAGAAATGGACCCTAGTGGCAAGTGATTGGCTCCAAAGGTAGCTTTAATTTTTTTTTTCTCCAGGATTTTTTGAAGCCCAATATGTTATCAGAGCCTGGGCCCACAGGAGAATCCTCTGGTACCCTGGTGGGCCAGTCCTACGCTGCTGTAAGTTATCTGGAATGTAACGAGAAACTCACTATTATGGGTCCATGTTCCACAGCGGGTTTTATTTTTATTTGATAAGTCATACCAATCTAAATTTTCTGTCTTTTCCGCCCTACAATGCAAACCACAAAGTCGTATTAGTTTTGGGCCTCTGGTTTCCCGTGTTTTTGGAATTGCTCATGTTTATAATTACATACACAGCATGTGCGCTGCTCTCTGTCTGCCTTTGTCCGTCCTTAGCTATCTATTTACAGTGGAGGTTTATGGAAGAGGTTATTGTTCATTGTTGTGGGTGGGTAGGCGGATTTTGGCAGGAGGTTTCTAAGAGGGGTGAGAGAAATACAATCATCTCAAATGCTTGAATGTTTCTGCAAATACCCACTGGAGCAAGTGATGAGTGGAAATATTGGCTCTTAAAATACATAATTCCTCATGTGGTGACAAAATAAACAAGGCTCCTGGGCCAAACATGTCATTTGGTCCAAAAATAATCTCAGGTCCGTGTCATACGTTTTGGGAGATTCCCTGTAAATTCTGCAAAATAAGTGAAATAAATAACGAAACTTCACAGGGGTGATGAGTAAAAAAAGGTATAATGAGAATATCAGAGATGTCTTACTCATTCCTTCCAGAAAGGGCACACCTAAAAGCCTGGAATAAGAAAATAACACCCACTGTGTGGTGTGGGGTAAAGAGATATAGAAATATACTCTCTGCACTGGAAAGTGATATAGGGTTTCATACTATCAAACTGATCTCGAGAGGGATTCTTCCAAGTTTGGATGCTTGCACAAACATGAATTAAACATGCACATTCATGAGAGATGCTATGGGTCTGAAGAAACCAGTGGGATCATTATTCAGATTTCATGTCCTTTACTGATATAAACTGTATTGCCGAATAATTTATGAACATCTCTATTTTTGCTAGCAGAGGTTTTATTAATATTGGTAGTTTGTAGAGTTACAGATTGTGTTATTTTCTAGCCTTCAGCTGCCTTTGGCGTCTTCACTTGGTCCATTGCATTAGATATTTTATCAAATTTGCACCTATGTATTAAGTAACTGCATAGAAAAGAATTCCATAAAATACTATCATTAATTTGTATTGGCAATCAAATAATAATGAGTAACCACTGTATATGCCATTAACTATACACTCACCGGCCACTTTATTAGGTACACCTGTCCAACTGCTCGTTAACACTTAATTTCTAATCAGCCAATCACATGGCGGCAACTCAGTGCATTTAGGCATGTAGACATGGTCAAGACAATCTCCTGCAGTTCAAACCGAGCATCAGTATGGGGAAGAAAGGTGATTTGAGTGCCTTTGAACGTGGCATGGTTGTTGGTGCCAGAAGGGCTGGTCTGAGTATTTCAGAAACTGCTGATCTACTGGGATTTTCACGCACAACCATCTCTAGGGTTTACAGAGAATGGTCCGAAAAAGAAAAAACATCCAGTGAGCGGCAGTTCTGTGGGCGGAAATGCCTTGTTGATGCCAGAGGTCAGAGGAGAATGGGCAGACTGGTTCGAGCTGATAGAAAGGCAACAGTGACTCAAATTGCCACCCGTTACAACCAAGGTAGGCAGAAGAGCATCTCTGAACGCACAGTACGTCGAACTTTGAGGCAGATGGGCTACAGCAGCAGAAGACCACACCGGGTGCCACTCCTTTCAGCTAAGAACAGGGAAACTGAGGCTACAATTTGCACAAGCTCATCGAAATTGGACAGTAGAAGATTGGAAAAACGTTGCCTGGTCTGATGAGTCTCGATTTCTGCTGCGACATTCGGATGGTAGGGTCAGAATTTGGCGTCAACAACATGAAGCATGGATCCATCCTGCCTTGTATCAACGGTTCAAGCTGGTGGTGGTGGTGTCATGGTGTGGGGAATATTTTCTTGGCACTCTTTGGGCCCCTTGGTACCAATTGAGCATCGTTGCAACGCCACAGCCTACCTGAGTATTGTTGCTGACCATGTCCATCCCTTTATGACCACAATGTACCCAACATCTGATGGCTACTTTCAGCAGGATAATGCGCCATGTCATAAAGCTGGAATCATCTCAGACTGGTTTCTTGAACATGACAATGAGTTCACTGTACTCAAATGGCCTCCACAGTCACCAGATCTCAATCCAATAGAGCATCTTTGGGATGTGGTGGAACGGGAGATTCGCATCATGGATGTGCAGCCGACAAATCTGCGGCAACTGTGTGATGCCATCATGTCAATATGGACCAAAATCTCTGAGGAATGCTTCCAGCACCTTATTGAATCTATGCCACGAAGAATTGAGGCAGTTCTGAAGGCAAAAGGGGGTCCAACCCGTTACTAGCATGGTGTACCTAATAAAGTGGCCGGTGAGTGTATGTGGGCATATTAACTAAACCTTTAAAGGGGTTATCTCACAAAACATGTATAATCTAGCCACAAGAAAGGTGATACACCACTGGTACACCCACCAACCCCTAGAACATGAGCCCTGAGCCTTCCATTCTGGAGGAGTTTGCATGGAGTGGTGGGCATGCATGCACCCTAAAGCCAGGAGCAGACTGGCCTGAGGCTGGAAGAAGCCTAGAAGCCTGTGACCCACACTCCAGATGGTATGGCTGAACCTGCCTACTTGTGTTGTCCCATCTTCTGTCAATTTGGTTGCTCAATTCAAAGTCTATGGGACAGACAGCTAGGTAGGGCGTTAGGCTAACTTTGTCAGTCCCATAGACATTGAAAGGAGTGGCATGAACACCGCTCCATTGAAACTGATGCCTACTCATCATGGAAGTCCCAGGATTATGGTCCTCAGCAATCATACATTTATCATCTAATCTGACTATACCATGCACTGATGAGATTTCCATGTACCAGAAAAAGAAATGTTGTAAGCAAGGGAGGTGGCAGAGATGTCATTTTTGGCACAATTGTTAAAGGGGTTGTCTGGGTTCAGAGCTGAACCCAGACATATCCCCATTTCCACCCAGGCAGGCCCACCTGATATGAGCATCTGAGTATTTCATGCTCCGATGCTCTCCTTTGCCCTGCCCTGAATTGTGCAGGTCAAATATTTATGGTTGCAATTCTCAGTCTGACTGCAGGTTTAAAGGGGTATTCCCATCTCAGACAATCATCACTAGAATAGGCCCCAATGACTGATAGGTACAGGTCCCAGAGGACACCGAGAACGGACCCCAGAAAGTTGTGCATGTGCAGCCGCCCTCCATTAATTTCTATGGGGCCGCCGAAAATAGCCGAGCACTGGCTCGGATATTTCTGTTGGCCCCATAGAAATTAATGGGAGCAGTGGCCGCTCAACCGTGGTGTGCTCCCATTCACTACTGTAGGGACAGTGCTTGGTGGTGGTCGTACCCAGGGAAACCCTTTGGCCACCATCTTCCCCGGTCCGTTCTTGGTGTAGGTGTGGGTCTCAGAGGTGGGATCCACACCTATCAGACAATGGGGACATATCGTAGCGATATGCCACCATTGTCTCAGAAGGGAATACCCTTTTAATGATCCTAGATTACAGGATCATATGTAGCAGATCATAAGACTCAAGCAGGAACTTGTGGCTATAATATCGATGTTAAAATGCTCCCACATTATGGAATAAGGTCATAGTTATATTCAAATGCACAACCCAGGAAATGCAAGGTAAGAGTGCTAACCACTAAGCCACTGTGCATCAGTAGGAGGCACAAACTTCTTGTTTTCATCAAGCTACTCAGAATTGCATTAAATTGTACTCCCCTTCTTTCAGCATGCGCAGAACTCAGAAGCCACAGGTCCATGTGTATGACCATCCAATGTAAAACAAATACGACCATTGTAAGTCGAAACCATTGTAACTTAATCTATAACTCTAAAACCAGTAATTGCCTCTGAAACCCAAAAATGTCATCACAAGATAAGAAAAATGAGCAGATGACCAAGACAGATAATGTATGTCCTTGCATATAACAACCAGGAATAGATGTTGAAAGCTGTAAATCACCTTCTATGGTAAGGGCAGGAGATTTTTCGGGGTCTTGCATAGTACATACATGTACCAGAAAAATAAAATGAAGCTGCAGCTCACCTGGTGTCCAAAGCAGCAGCTCATCCCAGCACAGATATGGGACAGTACAGGACACGTAGTACTGCAGAGAGTCTAAGACATTGTATATTGAGCCTAGTTTCAATGAATATTGCGGAATAGATGCGGCCCCATTCACCTTCATGGGAGCGGGGAGCCGCGGCTCCGCATAAAAAGATAAAACTTGTCCTATACTTGTCCGCATGAACGGACAAGTGGCATTTTGAATGGGGCGCCCGGCCGTGTGTTCCGCAGCGTTGCGGAACACACGCAGGGCGGCAGCCGTAGTATTATGGCCGTCTGAATGGGCCCTTACAGTGGCCCAGGAGAGACCATTGTAAGTTGAAACATTGTATCCTAAGGTGCTATCGGGCTCTCCTAGTGTCCTGTTATTATCTCCATGCTCTTGAGAATGTAGTGAAAGACACGTCAAACCTTCTGGTGATGACACGTATGGATGTGCCATCCAGGAGGAGAAGGACTACCTGTGCAACTTGACTGGGCTGCAGGTATCCTCTTATGCTACCAGTAGTGACAAGGATACAAGGAAAACAAGAGAAGAATCAGGAAGGATAAAGGTGCTTCCACACATTCAGTTGTTTTTATGCAGCTTATGAAGCCAGAGCCAGGAGTGGATTAAAGTAAGAGGAGACGTCATATCTGTCCTTTAAACTTTCTTTTCTGTTATGATCCACACCTGATTTTGGCTTAAAAAACTGCATAAAAAAGAACTGAACATGTGGGATTATACTGTGATGGCTAAATGTTCCCTTAATTTTTTGGAGGAGTGTAAATGTTGGAATTCGAAATGTGTCACAGGAAATTGATGGGGTGGTCTTCTCAAAACAATTAATTAAGTCCAAAGTCTCACGAGACTTCGATGAATAACATGAGGCTTGGATTCTATGACTTTAAAAGCATTTTAAAACAGGAATCCGAAGTAAGCTTTGGTATCAAGGTCGAAAGAAATCACAGAAAAGAAATATTAGTGCACAAAAATAGATGCAAACAATGCGATGCCTGACCTGAGACCACTGTGACGCTGGGTAGGTGGGCACAGATGTGTTTTGATCAAAATATATTGGCTAAGAGTCTCAGATTTTATCATATCAGAATGAGGTCTTAGTTTATACAGTATATATTGTTTGCATCTATTTTTGTGCACTAATATTCCTTTTCTGTGATTTCTTTTGATATATATAGCCACTGACATCTGCAATCATTATTATCACATCATGCAGGATGTTTTTTATCCTTTTGTTTCTGTGAGTTTTGCTTGGTTTATAATATGTACCTGAGGGAGTGGCACCTTCAGGTGTGAATGCGCTCTTAGCTTATCTTGAGTGGCATTCTTGTGCACTTTTGCTCCTCCTATCAAATTGAGCGTCTTGATTGCGTGGTACATATAGGTGTGTTTGCTCCTCCTCTCATTGGTTGCTGTATGCACGTAGAGGTTACTAGGAGCAACACGCCTATATGTGCGGCGTCCACGCTCCTAGATATAGATGCCCACTGGCATGGTTAGGTTTAGCGTAGGACCTGCCTGACCTGAGACCACCGTGACGCTGGGTAGGTGGGCACAGATGTGTTTTGATCAAAATATATTGGCTAAGAGTCTCAGATTTTATCATATCAGAATGAGGTCTTAGTTTATACAGTATATATTGTTTGCATCTATTTTTGTGCACTAATATTCCTTTTCTGTGATTTCTTTTGATATATATAGCCACTGACATCCGCAATCATTATTATCACATCATGCAGGATGTTTTTTATCCTTTTGTTTCTGTGAGTTTGCTTGGTATCAAGGTCGGTAGCGAAGCCAACTTCCGATTTCTGTTTTAAAATGTTTTTAAAGTCATAGAATTGAAGCCTGATGTTATTCATCGAAGTCTCGCACGACTTTGGACTTAATGAATTTTGCCTCGCCTAAGCACATACAAGTACATTCTAATGCTGTATGGAGACAGGTTTCTGTACAGCATTAAAACGAAGTTTCAGAATGAATCGACTTTGGATCTTGGACCCGAAGCTCAATTCACTCACCCCTATCTATTATAATTAGGCTCATCTATTGCTGTATATAGGATTTTGGTAACAGCAGAACATCTTTAGCAGAATCTGCGGTTACCTTTTCCATGCATCTTCCAACCTGCAGAGGGCATACATATGTGCACAATCTACATATTTTACTCCCAGCCTGTCGTCCTGCCTCTATCTCACTGATTTCACATATATACGGTATTTGGTTAGCTTTGAACACTTTCAATGCATGTCCATATCTTACAAATAAGTTTCTACTCAAGTTTTCCTTCACTGTCTCATATGGTATTGCACAGTGCGCCAGTGAACTGCATGTACTGATATCCATCCAATTCTCTGCCACTTGCACCCGTGTCATATATTTTGGTACATTCTACATCAATTACGCCTGTCCCATAAACTGCTGTATATCTGGTCACTTAGACCTGTCCCATAAACTGCTGCATATTCACTGGAAGGGCTCATGAGCGGCAGTACATAGAATTCCTACGGATCCGTATTACAGACACTTAGACAATCAGTGTGCTGCCATATTGTACCTCTGTGATGTACTGTGCTCTCACCTGCAAGATATGGCCTTCTGATGGATTTAAGGGCCAAATTTGAGGACTTAGTCAGATGACCATTGATTTATACATAAGTGCTATACTTTTAGAACATTTATAGAAATTCTTCCCTCTTCAGATCCTTTTTTGCTCCTATTAAGTAAACAGTCGTGACACAATACTTTTGTAATGGGCTAATCAAATTAAATAACCTCATACAACAAAAGTGACTGTGTTTCTAACCATATGCTCCCCTCATGACTGCCATTCCTTTTATTTAATTACGATTACAGCTCTGGAGAAATTTGTGTATGTAATAGGCCATTCATAGTGCTATCCATCAGCTATAAACATGCACATGGTGAGCTATTGCAAGGATTTTTTTTATGTTTTACGCCTATTTAAATGCAATCCAGTTATATCATTAACCTGAGGCCAGTGAGTGCCAGCCAATACATTTAAGAGGGCCGCTCAATAGGACTCTCATTTCAGAGTATTCTGCACTGATAGCCTGCTGAGAAATACAAGAGACATGATGTCATGGGACTCCAACACAATCCAAAGGCAGATCTTCTGTGTGAATGATATGTAGAGTGTTGAAACACTGTACAATCAATAACAGCCTCATCTGTCACCCTCAACACCCACCTCGTCTCTTGTAGTTTACTTATTTATGTGTCCATGGACTCATTGAACTGCATTGTGTGCGCAAATGGAAATGTATGGAAATAATTCTACACTGCGGAGTTATTCACTTCTGCTTGACAGCTTTAGGTATTAGTTTAGAATTTGTGCATAGCTTTGTCTGTGGAAATGATCTGCTACTGCTTGCATCTTGTATAATCAGTACTAGAGGTGAGCAAAGTGTTGGAAAATTCTATTCGGCTGCCGAATTTTACAAAATAATTCGCTTTGTGACGAATTACTTCATCACGAAGTGCATTTCTTTGTAAGTAGTGGGTGCAGTGACAGGAGTGTCCCATCATTGTACCCCACAGATGCCGCATTCATAGCTGATCATGGCATCTGATAGTAATAACACAGTGTAAAATTTTAAAAAATTTAAAAAAATCATACTTACCTGATCTGTTTGCTTGCGACTGGCTGGCCACGGCCATCTTGTTTGAAGATCTGGCACGAAATCTCACGCACAGCCCATGATGATGCTATCATGGGCTGAAGTCCAAAGTGGACTTCTATCATGGATAGAAGTCCACTTTGGAAATTCAGACTCGCGGCAAATCAAATTTATTCTGGAATTTGGATAGAAGTCCACTTTGTGGACTGTGATTCGCTGAACACTAATCAGTACAATGTACAATGTTCTTATAACTCTATGTTGTGCTGTTTCTCTATTACATGGTAATGAATGAATTGCCAAATGGGTTTTAACAATTGGTGTTGTGTCCCTGTACAGTCTGCAACTGGCACACCCCCAACTGGAAACACCCAATTAACAATTCATTTATAAACTTCATACAATGGTCAGTTCATTTGGAATACAATTATTTACTAAAACACACGTCATGAGTGGTGCCAGGTCCTCTTTAATGGTTGATGAAGTATTTACAATATAAGAACACAATATTTTAAGCAAGTTCTTGTAATTAGCCTTTCATTTTAGGTATTTTTTTTAAATAATAAGATCACTTAAAGGGGTTGTGAGACCAAAATATATTATTTTAACTCCTTCCCGACATCTGCTGTTCATGTAGGAGTCTTTAAAAATGGCTATAGCTGCCAGATGCCTGTGGCAGTGCTTGATAGAAATGCACTCATTCTCTCATAGACTGCAGTGGTAAATCATTGCAGTTTATGGTAGGAGCAATCAGAAAATCAAATGTTAAAGTCCCAAAGGGATTAAAATAAATGTGAAAACACTTTTAACACTTTAAAAATGTTTAAAAAAAAAGATTTAGAAATTCAAATCACCCCCTTTCCCCATTTTTCAAATAAAAAATAAACATCACTAGCATTGGCGCATCTGAAAATGTCTGAACCATGAAAATATGAAACTATTTATGTCATATGGTAAACTGTGTAATGTAAACATTATCAAAATTGCTCCCAAAAAACAACAAATAATTAAAAAATGATGGAAAAATCATATACACTCCTAAATGGTATTAAAAAAAAAATCAGCCCGCAAAAAATGAGCCATCACACATCACACAGCATCATAGACATAAATATAAAAAATATGGGGTCAGAATATTGTGAAACAAAGAGAAAAAAAAATGTTTAAAAGTTTTTATGGTTTAAAAAGTATGAAAACTCAACAAAAACCATATAAATTTGGCAATCATACTGACCCGGAGAACAAAGTTAACGTGTCATTTTTACCCCATAGGGAATGCTGTAAAAATGAAACCAACAAAATATTGGCAGAATTGTGGTTTTTTTCCAGCTTCCCCCTACATTGTATGCAATGAGCCATTAGAAAGTACAACTTGTCTCACAAAAACAGACCATGATGTGAATGGAAAAATAAAAATGTTATGATCCCTGGAAGGCAGGCAGTAAAAGAGAAAAAAAAAATACTTTACTTTGTTACAAAAATTCTCCAGTTGCTCCAGTAAATTCTCTTTACTTGATTATAATGGTGCCCCCGGCACCCTCTGAGCTACCAGTCTGAAGAGAATCTAGCAGAGCGACAGAAGCAATGAATGGGAGATCTCTGGATCCATGTGAGGTACAGGGCTGGTTCTAGCTTTGCCAGAATGAGATTATCAGTGGTAATAAGTCAGAGCAATGTGGTCATTACGATTACAACGATAACACATTTATATAGTTTTTCTTGTGTTTTAATGCTGAAAAAAATTAAAACTTTTGAAAAAATAGATTTTTTTATTTGCCTCACCATATTCTGAATCCCATAACTTTTTCATAGTTATATCTATGGAGCTGTGTTATATGGCCTATGGGAGCAGGGGCATAGCTAAAGGCTCATGGGCCCTGGTGCAAGAGTTCAGCTTGGGCCCCCCTTCCCTTAGTGCTCTGCATGTCTTCTTATGTGGCATAAGAGACTTTGGGCCCCCTCAGGCTCCTGGGCCCGGTAGCGACTGCACCCCCTATAGCTACGCCCCTGTATGGGAGATTCTATATATACTGTACCTATGGAGCATTGCCACCTGCAGACCTCCATAAGAATATACCAGTGGTAGCCATGATAGCCTCCAGCAGGCTCCAGGCCATCACCACCAATGAACAGTTTCCCTGATCTCAGCATGGAGAAGCTGTTTGGGTCTTGGGAGAGCAGCACTTCCGGAGAAAATGCTGTTTCAGCTACCATGGTCACAATTGACCACCGCATCTGAGGGGTTAAATGTCTATGATCGACGTTATCACTGATCACAGACATTAGTCCAAGGTGTCTGCTGTTTAGAAAAGCAGAAACCCAGCGGCTATGGTGACCACTGCTCTTGCTCGTGGGAGCGCCATCTTTAAATGGGAAGGGGTTCATTGATATACCATGACCTATAAAATCAGAACCTTCACAGGCAGAGAAAGAGACAGTCATGTGCTATGTGATGCCTCATTTTTATTTTATTTTTTTACCCTTAATGAACAAAATGCTAAATAAAATTCTAGAATATACAAATTTGATAGACATATTTCACTCATATTATTTCAACCAGTTATATAAAAGTTATTAAACATTTCATTTCTTTATTATTTAAATATACACATTATTAATTTAAATGTATGTATTTTCTTAATAATTGAAGAACATAATAATGATACATATCATGTTGTTTCATTAATTAGACTTAAAGATAACATCGTCTTTTAAGGCAATGAAAGGTTTCAGGAAGCTCATTACAGGGAGTGAATTAAAAACAGTCACCTGCTGTCAACTTTGACTGTAAGTTTCATGGTTGTTTGAGTGATACAATTGTTGTGAATGACCAATAAGGAGACACCACATGCCTGGAAGTGTCTTAAGATTGCAACAGATAGTTAGATTTACAGGCAAGGCAATATATTTAATCAGGTTGCTCATCTTATTAGGGCTACATGTGCACAAATAGGGTCAGTAGTGAAATAGCATTTCCCAATGTACTGTTCCATATCCAGTAAATAATGCGTTATTCGTGGAAGTCAGCAAGAAGATGAACAAAGAGTGGAATGAATCAAGATTGGTGTTTCTTACGCCAATCTTAATTGCAAATGCTGCTGGCATATGATGTGCTAGAATTATTAAGAATACTAATTCTGGTGCATTGATGGGAATTATGTATATCAGTCAAATAAATCTATGCGAGCAAGCGAGCTGGCATAAATTTCTGGTCTAATGTACAAATGTTCCTCTCCATAGAATGCCCCATCTACTGATAGGAAGCCAAAACCTTGCAAATTTTGGGGCAAAAAACAATATTTGCAGTACACCACTTGTATGCCGGAAAACTGACATACAAGATTGATACATTCGCTCCAAAACTTTAAAGGTGACTTTGAATATCCTATTTAAAGGGGTTCTCTGGGAATTAAGAAAATGAAAATACTTAAATATTACTTTACTATAAATATATTCCCAAATACCTTTCATTAGTTATAATGGCTTGTTTTGTCTAGGGAGCAATCCTTAGGAGAAATAAAATGGCTGCCGTCCTATTAGTACACCAAAAACCTGTCCTAATACAGAGCAGGGCAAGTTACTTCACAACACTGAGCTACCTAATATATAGGTATTTTCATTTTCTTAATTCCCAGAGAACCCCTTTAAGGAATAGCATGTAGCATTTATATGGGTCTTAAGTCACAAATAACCGTTTGTATTGATATTATTTACAAGATTACCCATTTATACCCACATGAGCTGATGTGCCGTGTTATAATAATACGCCATGCGCACTCCTTCTGACGGCTGGCAGTGTGATGCCATTTCACAGCCCTGGTCTGTACAACAAAGGTCCTTAATGAGTGAATCTCAGGGTGTACATAAGACACAATGGCAACAGAGTAAGTGTGTGCAATGAGTAAAAGCATTGAAAATTAAGTCTCTTCGGAGGAGTTTAAATCCTAAAACGGATGGGAATATGTGGGCACAAATGGATTGGGAGGGAATCCCAGGGGGTCATCTCCTAATGTAATGGCTCTGAATAGTTTTGGGTTAATCCTCCAGTGCAATGGAGCTTATCAGAGTTGATGGGAGTTTTATTACTGTTTCTTTTCTTATTTCCCAAACCAGTGGTTTAATCAATTCCTTCTGATTTTGTGGGGTTAACAGACACCCATGTTCTCTTCTGTACCCTTCCCACCCTGTTACTATCTCAGTTTTCCTTAATCACCTCTGGACACATTCTTACTCATCATGGCAGCAACTCCAGGGCAACAACCACCCCCCTATACACTTCCCTCTAATCCCTGACACTGCTAAAGCAGCCAAATATCCCAGCCCTGCTGGTGAGGGGCTTCTGGCTAGTGGCTGCAGTAGACAAAGCTGCCTCCTGGGGGGTTAATGTGGAGCGTCACGGCGCGACTGTGTGTCGCTCAAGCAAAGTAATGAATTGTCTATCACGCTTTTCAGGTGCGCCCGTCCATCCTGCATTAATCTTGGATGTCAGAACGGGATGGAAGTCACTAAGCCGGTATTTATTACACTCCTATTGTGACTAATTGAGCTAATTATCTGAGGCTCCAGCCCCAGAAACAATGCAACTTTCACACACACAATGCTGAGAATTGCAGGCCTTAACCAAAGGGGGTGAACGGGGCACTTAGGTTTGTCACCTCCCCTGAAATTACAAGGACACTTCACCATTTCCACATTAGGCACAATCCTTGTACGTTCATTTTGACAAGTGAGTGTCAATGTAAAAGTAATAAACATAACACAACAATAAATAATCAAACAGCAATGCAACATATTGAGTCAAAAGCTCGTTTTCAAGAAAATACAATGCCAACAACTCAATTAGTTTTATGTCAGCATTTTTTGTATGTAGAAAATTTATATCAACTAATTTTTTCATGTGTCAATTTCATTAAATAAATATAAATACAGTGATCCCTCAAGATACAATGCCCTCACGATACAATATTTTCAACATACAGTGGTCTTTTCTGACCATCGTAAGTTGAAACCAGACTCAAAATACAATGCCTGAGACTCAGATCCAACCATTCAAGGCCACTTCTCTGGTAAAATAGCTGGATTAGGCTACTTTCACACTAGCGTTTTTGCTGGATCCGTCAGGGTTCAGCAAAAACACTTCTTCCATTACTGATAATACAACCACCTGCATCCGTTATGAACGGATCTGGTTGTATTATCTTTAACATAGTCAAGACGTATCCGTCATGAACTCCATTAAAAGTCAATGGAGGACGGATCCGTTTTCTATTGTGTCAGACAAAAAAGATCTGTCCCCATTGACTTGCATTGTGGGTCATGACGGATCCGTCTTGCTGCGGATCCCCAGGACGGAAAGCAAACTACAACATGTTGCGGTTTGCTCTCCGGTCTGGGGACGCAACTAAACTGAACGGAATGCATTTTGGAGCACTCTGTTCTGTTCTGTTCAGTTCAGTTTCTGTCCCAGTTGACAATGAATGGGGACAAAACTGAAGCATTTTTTTTCCGGTATTGAGCCCCTATGACGGAACTCAATACCAGAAAACTCTACCACTAGTGTGAAAGTAGCTAGTTAGTTACTAGTTAGCAGCTATTCATGACTGTTATATGTAAGAACTTGTTTTATCAGTTTATCTGCATATTTCTCTTAAATCTTCATTTTCTCTTATCTTGAATGCCATTTTGGGGCTTTGGAACCAATTACTCAACTTACAATGGTTTCAACATACAATGGTAGTCCTGGAACCAATTAATTTTGTAACTTGAGGGACCACTATATATATATTTATCTGTTAATTATTTATTCTCCAATCTAATACAGCATCAGTTACCACGCCGGTGTGGTGTATCCCAACAGATGTGGCCAGGTAGATTGACAAGAAGGCCATACTTGCCCAGTTTGAGTTATAGAAGGTAATAAGAGCATGGATTTGCTTCCCCTAAGAACCCTATATAAAAGCATGAGAAATGAAAGGAAGACAATTTCAAGAGGTGGGTAGAGGTGATGCCAAAGCAGGATACAAATAGGTGTAAATTGTTATAGGGAAAAGAGGTTAGTCTACCAGTAAGCCATAAAAACAGTTGGATCAGGCAGGGGTGTAACTACCATAGCGCTGACCATGCAGCTGCTATGGGGCCAGGGCAAGAGGGGGCCCAGTCTTAGTTGGGATTATCTCCTCTTCTACTGGAGGTGAAAACTTGGTCAGGACTCTACCCTCTAAAGAAACAACTTTTAGTAAATGAAGCAGTGGAAAAATGAACCAAGGGTCATTGAAAGGGGTTTAGGTGGAAACCCTTCTGTCCTGTGTGGGGGGCCCGGTTTGATCCTTGCTATGGGGCCCTTACTTCTATGTATGCCACTGAGATCAAGAAACACATTAATCCAATACACAGGAGGACTACACACTGTGGACAGACAATTGTGTATCCTGCATCCATGCAGTTAACCACTCCAGGAGATGCTCGTGGTCTTCACCTTAAAGGAACATTTAATCACAGGAACCACTGAAGTGCTAAATCAAATATAGTTGTTCAGGCAAAAAACTAAAACTGGCTTCCTATGGACCTCCTTTTCACCTCTAATAAATCTTTATTATAAAAGTCTTTCACCTACGACAGGTAGGGTATGACCAGTGAACAAGTCAATAATATATAACAGAAACTTCTAGAGAACCATCTTGGTCCCATTTTCAACTGCAGAGCAGCTTAAGAAGTGAGGTACTGTAAGTAAATTATTTCATAAGCATTTTCTAATATTTGAATGTATATGACACATAAGTCAAGCGCTCTGGAGCCACTATGCAGAGGACATATTGGAATTGTTGGAGAGATAAAGGCCAGATAAGAAAGCCTATGACCCTAAAGGTCCTTTTACACGGGCCGATTATCGGCCGAAAAATCGTTCCTAGGAACGCTAGTGCCGATAATCGGCCCGTGTAAAAGTGGCCCTAATCAGCCGACGAACGAGCAAAACGCTCGTTCGTCGGCTGATTGGATCTTTTGTAGAAACCAAAAGATCCAATCTGTCGGGCGCACATCGCCCTGTGTAAACAGGCGATGTGCGCCTGACAGTATGGAGCTTCCCGGCCGCACGAGCGATACAGCGATCACTCGTGCGGCCCGGCGCTCGATTTGTCGGGCCGTGTAAAGGCTCCCTGCCCGAGAGAATAATCGGCCCGTCTAAAAGGGCCTTAAGGCCTATAGAGTGATATCCTCTTCTCCAGTACACAGCTCTTGACTTTGTTCCTCTCTTCTATGTGTGCTTTCCATTAGGCTTCATTGCCAATCCTACACCAGATTAGATGTTTTAGGAATGCCCCAAGTAGCCCCTGCTGCTTTGGGTGCGTTTCTACAGGTACTAGCCTGCCTTTTGAAATGTGGCACTGACTGACCGTCCTCTATTGTCTGCTATCTATTCTATAATTCTACAGGGGAAGGTTTCTGAGCATATCTGGGGTCATTCTAATTAGGATGGGTGCTCTACTATGCTACTGTTGAGGGGACATCCTCTGCGTCTGGAGGAAAGAAGATTTGTACACAAACATAGAAGAGGATTCTTTAGTGTAAGAGCAGTGAGACTATAGAACTCTCTGCCTACGGAGGTGGTGATGGTAAGTTCACTAAAAGAGTATAAGAGGGGCCTGGATGTATTTCTGGAGGGTAATAATATTACAGGTTATAGTTACTAGAGATGGATCGTTGATCTAGGGAGTTATTCTGATTGCCTGATTGGAGTCGGGAAGGAATTTTTTCCCCTAAAGTAGGGAAAATTGGCTTCTACCTCACAGGGGTTTTTTGCCTTCCTCTGGATTAACTTGTAGGATAACAGGCTGAACTGGATGGAGAGATGTCTTTTTTCGGCCTTATAAACTATGTTACTATGTTACAATGTTACTGTGAGGATTAGGCTGTAGTGTACTATGGCCAGATGGATTCAATAGGCACCATTGCTCTATATTCTGTATAAGGGGCACATTTATTAAGACCAGCATTTTAGACACCTGTCTTAATAAAGGCCTGCTGCCTGTACCCTGTCTCGCCAGCTCAATGCCCACTATTTTAGACCTGGCGTGAACAGGGACAAGTCACAGATAGTGGCGCAACTAACCGTTGTGCCGCATCTGCACCTGAAATACACCTAATTTATGCTTATTTCAGAATAGTAAATGACCACCTAAATGCCAACAGTTTTCTGTTGCCAACAGTCTTCTACAGCCTTCAGTTTCACTTCACCTGCAGACTGTTCCTTCTGCTGCTCAATAAATCTGTCAGAGAGCTGCTTTGACAGCTTGATCTGTAGTCCTTACCTTTTCATTCCTGACAGCTTATAAATACTCATTTAAGCTATATTTTATCAGTTTAATAAGGTAATAATAATTAGCGAAGTGTAAGTGAGCTGTTAGGGAACTAGAGATATGGGCTACAGCTCGAGCCATTAGAGAAGCTCTTTGATGGATTTCACTGAGAAGAAACATCAGTCTGCAGATGGTGTGAAACCAAAAACTGTAGAACACACTGTAGAACACAAACTGTTGAAAATTTTTTTAATGAAGACCAACTGAATAAATGATTTTTAGCCCCAGATTAGTAAAATAATAATAAAAAAGGCCCCCAAATGTGTGTGAAGCTTTTAAACCTTATATGAACATGTTTTCCATTTGTTTAATCTGGGTGGTAATCTAAAGAAATAAAGATCACATTCATAACCTGAGATTATGGGACATTCCCAACAATGTTATAACACAGAAAAACAAAAAGTGAAAACCAGTTACAGTTGAGATTTGGCTATTACTGGCAAGGGAATATGCAACTCTGATGATATTTTTATAGGAACTCACCACAATTTAAAAATATTATCTAGACTAATACTGTAGTAGTACGGCAGATAAGGAATCCAGATCGCAATTTTTTTTTATTTTCCTACAGCCCACCATTACCCCACAGTCTCCCCGCATGCCAGGTCTAAAAAAATAGGAAGGGGATGGGCCGGCAGGCCCATCTCATATACCATTTCCTTTGTTTTAGCTAGGAAGCTGTCTTACATATAGAAGCAGCGCTGGATACGTCAAAGTTATGAAGAGCATTGATAGTATTAGTTTTATTAACATAAAACATTATGACAAATACATTCTAAATAGGAAAGGAATCATGATAAGAAGAAGATACACTGCTATATGCATCCTATATACTTATCATTCCCAATGAGCATCATAAACTTCCTATTCACTTACTATTGGCATTGTAACCCACTTCAAAAATATTGCATTGGCCATATTGTCAGTTTAGATCTACATATAGCCAATCGAGCAGTGATTAGTGAGTCTTCAGTAGATGTTAATATAGTTATAACTTATTCTTCATGTTCTGTTCAAGATCATTGGCTTTTCTCAATAAACCACTACAAGTCTAGTATCTCTTGCTAAATTGACTAATTACTGTTTTATTAGTAGTATGCCTATCCTCTTTCATGTCGCTTCCAGCCTGAATCATTGTATTGTGTAATATAGCAAGGGCCAGCTCCCAACCTTTCACAGCCCATTGACTATAGCAGCAGGTATCTTTGATGGAGCATGGGGCATATAAACAAGTATAATCAGTAATATTTCATGTATGTGAGCCCAGAAACAACTAAGGATAGAGTTACACACTGTATAATTTTGTATATGTATTCATTATGTTCACATCTAGTGATAATTTCTGCATGTAAATGACTAGACGCAATAGTTTCAATGAATCATCTTAATTGAAATCATTTGACATGCTAGAAATCAGACCCATTATCATACCCAGCCTCTTGACCATGATAACCTCACCTTCCATTATTCAATGCACTCGATGTACATCTCCTCTCCCATGTTACCAGCACTAAAACTGCCCCATACCATTAGCTTTTCTCTGCCATACTGGACTAAATACATCTGGAGCAGTCTGGTGTCCTCTTCTGCAGTTGAACCTGGGCCTTCCACTTCTTCCATTTTGATTAGATACAGTTTACCTTCACCAGATAGTGACACATATCCTTTTTTTCTAATTTGTTTTCATTTTCTGCCACCACGGACCAATGTTCTTCTATGGGACTTCTATGGGAGAGTTTTCTAGGCATGCTCTGTGCCATTGCGCAAGAAAGAAGTAGATAAGCTGAGACCATAACCTATTGTGAATAGTGGATCCTCTATTTTCTATGCAGAGATGTAACCTTTCAATCTAATCCTGCCTGTGATGATAATAAGATGACTGCTGAAAAGTGATCCAAAGGTGGACCTGATCCATTCTGCGAACACTTGTGCCTCCTACTTCCACTGCCAGCCAGGAGAGATGACTATGCAGGAAGACGGGAGAGGAATAGGCTAGCAAAAGGAAGCAGCCACTTACAATGCTGTTCTAACATCTTTCTTGATAGTTGAGTCACACCTCACAGCGTTAGTCATGCAAATGTAATCAACATCTTACCTCCATGACTGAAGCATAAGTCACCAGGATTAGGTGACATTAGGTAGAAGTTTGAAAAGAGGATCAAAAGAACATGGGGGCCATAAGAAGTATGTTGCAGCAACAAGTAGACACAGACTTTAAAAAATTCTAATTGATAATTATATTTTATTTGATCTGGCAGAAGAATGTAGTATTTTAACGCTAGAGAATCAATTCTGAACAGTAGTGAACACATTTCGTATAACAAGGCAAGTTTCTTGACAGTGTAATGCAAGGAATAAACTTCATTTCACAAACTAACCATAAACTGAGGAAGCATCATAATTATGGCTATTTTGGACCCCAAGAGTTGAACTTCAGAAATCCCAATGCACTCAGTGGCCCAGATTTACTAATGTGTCTGTGCCTAAAACCTGTCTAAAAAGTGTCACAAATTGTGCAACTAGGGTTTCTACAGCTTTTTCTGATTTGCTCAAAAATTCTGTCTCAAAGTAACTTAACAAATAGTTGGTGTGGTGTTAAGGCAGGTTTACACACTTCAAGGAGCAGCCGATTTTGGGAAGGAAGCGCTCCTTCCTGACAACTGGCTTCTCGTTCAGTGGGGGTTAAGTGTTGCATTTACATACAGAGATCGCCTCCACAGTATGAGAACAAGTGATGGCTTCTCCGATCACTCGTCCTTATGCAGCTGCATTGTTTTTGGGCAACAGAGTGCTCTTTAGACACCACGATTTGCTGCCCAGAAATGACAATTCAGGTGCCCGCACGAATGACTATGCACTGTTATACAGAAGGTAGACCAGAGTTTCAGCCAGAGGCAAAACAGCAGGGGAACTACCGGAGAGGAAAATGTACATTAAAGTACAAAAAAAAAAAAAAATTACAATCATTTTTATTGCATGTATAATACTTCATTTGAAATGCCCTATTGTAAAGTGACCCCTTTAAAATACATACATGTACATATATTTCTGTGTTCATTCCAGTTAAGGGGATTAAAGGGGTTGTCCGGGCTTTTACTATTGATGACCTATCCTGAGGATAGGTGGGGGTCCGACACCCGGCACCCCCGCCGATAAGCTGTATGAGGAGATGATGGACACAGTGCGCACGTGCTGTCTCCCATCTCTCTTACTGCTCACCGCTGCTGTCTACGGCAAATCAACAGCAAGCGGGAAGAGAGAAGGTAGACGGCACGTGCGCACTGCCCTTACCACCTTCTCATACAGCTGACCCCCTGCCAATCTTATATTGATGACCTGTCCTAAAAGCCCAGAGAACCCCTTTAAGGGTTTAATACCTATTTAGCCAAATTATATATTTTTTATTTTCTAATTTACCCTAAATGTAACCATATAGAGCTATAAATATGAGTTGCCTACATGGCTGACACTTTTATGATGAAATATGGACACTAAATATTTTTTTTTTAAATAACTATTTCATTTGTATTTAGACTTGGCCCACACCAGCGTTATCAATTTCTTTTGTTCTGTTAGAGGAGCAAAACTAAGTAAATACTAGACATACTGGAGCTGACATATAACTGAACAGGACAGCCCTGAATAGACCCCATTGACTGTAATGTGGTTCATTTGGTTTTCGTTTGGGAGTCTGCTCTTTTAGCAGGAAAAAAAAGGCCTGTATGCCGGGTTTTTTTTGTCTGCCTGGGTTAGCAGAATCAACGACGAAGACCCCAAACAGAGCCTCCACTGCAGATGTGAATTCAACCTCCAGTCAATATTTTTAGTACTTTGCTTCCAATCGTAAGAACTCCCTGGTAGAACCGAATTTTTGTGTGATTTATAATAGCATGGTAAATTAGTCTTTATTGCCACCCACTCTGGTGAGAGCAGAATTGTACTTTGCTTGGTGGTAAAGGGTACTATTTTAAAGAACAGATGATCATTTTATATTCCTCGTAACAGGACACTTGTAGTGCTCACAATGCCAAGACTATGGAAGTTTTCTACTTTTCATTTTCATACAAGTTTCATTCTTGTACGACAAGATGCTGGCCATAACACGACATAGCTCTCTGAATGCTGTGGTTCTTGCCTTCCCACGTGCAGCAGCTGTACAGCATGTGTGAGGTGCAGGAGGGAGAGTGATAACTCACTGAGGTTACAGGCCACACGGGGTTAACCTTTGGCTCTGACTCACTCCGGGGTGGACACTCCTGCGGTTGGTGGTTTGGCTTCTGGATGACCCCCTGATTGTCTCACCACAGAAATGACACCTCATCCCACGGCGGGAACTAGCCAGAGAGGAGCCAGGATGACAGAGGGACTGAATACCCACAGAAAGAGTTAGGGAGAAAAATATTACCGATGACAGCTGGATACTGTTCTGAGGAACACGCACAACCCATGGTGACTATGGTGTCTCTTTTCTCAATGGACATATAGTCACAGAGTAAAAGGCCATTCCTTGCCCATGACTAGTCATTAGGGATTTGCAATACAAATGGCTGACAAATATAATAGTTATGTTGACATGGCGCCCTGAACTATAATTCCTTTTTATTTTATTTGGAACCATATTTGAGATCACAACTTTGATGGCTTTATACAATCTAGACTGTGCAGCAGTTATCTGATCCAGGGGTGTAGCTATAGGGGAAGTGACTGCTTTGGGGACCAAACTCAGAAGAGGCCCACCCCGGATGAGGACTAAAAGATCCCTTCAACAGTATTATACAATGATATTATAGACAGTGCCACTGTAGGAAATGGACAGAGCAGCTGATGGGTCTCGTCTGAGGGACCGACCTAGATCTGTCACAAGAGTGGGGGTTGCACAAGGTCAGCGGGTTGCGAAGAAGGTTTAGGAGGGGTTCAAAAATTTGCTGTGGGTCCAATCATAGTTACATAGTTACATAGTTGTTACAGTTGGAAAAAGACACAAGTCCATCAAGTCCAACCTGTAATCCTGCTATATCCATTCCTGGATCAATGTCGTGTTGCGTACGGCGTTCTTGCCTTCCTCTACAGGGAACTGTTTAATTAGATATTGCTGGCAGAGATGAGGCTTCAATAAATCCCAGTGTTTCTATATTATCACTTGGGTATGATAAGATACAAGTCCATTGGAATATTGTTTCACTGATAAAAAGTACTGTTGATACAGAGTCATTTATAAGTTAATTCTAAAGGTATACAATGAAAAATGTAAAGTAAAAAATTAAACTTATAACCCAGGGTTATAAGAAGTGGCAGCTCTCAAGTATTTTTATATCATTATCTATATTTTTATATTTATAGATGGGATTTATTAAAGCCTCATCTCTGCCAGCAATATCTAATTAAACAGTTCCCTATACAGTAAGGCAAGAACACCGTACGCAACATCCCTCTACGCAGAACGCCGTACGCAACACCCCTCTACCAGAGCGGTATCCATCCAGCGAGAGACAGTGCCCACGTGGGACGCCACGTGGGACGCTGTGAAAAGGCGTGAAACCCGTACGCACGCACGGAACAGAACAGAGCAGAGAGGAGCTCCAACGGACTGGTAAAGTACTATACAGAGGAGCGATAAGCTCTATATTGAATGTGAGATTTATGAAAGCCATATATATTTAATAGAACCAAGGATAATTAACAACAGGATCCTTTCCTGCAAAAACTATTTCAGGATTCTCAAACCTGAGGACTGTCAGCCCCACCACTAAGGATCTATATATTGGGGGCCAAAGAGGACTGCATACGTATCTTCTCTTTTCTATAGACATATATATGCATATATCCCCTTTTCTACAGACATCTATTTGAATATATATGCGAATACTATATATGTGATTTGTGGTTGGCATGCTTTTTGATAAGTGGTCCATATAGTAATTCAGCTTTTTGATAAGTGGTCCATATACTAATTCAGGTCAAGTGGTTCATATACAAAAATATATATTCAGATAGAGACTTATATATTTTATGTATAGTTTTGAAGCAACCTAGCTACATTTGAAGTTTTAACCCTTATATGTTTGATAATAAACTCATATATTTTTTTCAACATTACACAATCTTCTCCATTTACTGACCCGATTGAGAGTGTGCCTATCAAATACTCTAATTTTCTTGATATAAAATTGCATCACGACTAGGGTGTGTCGTGGATAGAGCACCTCATAATCTGCCTTTTGTTTGGTGGTGAGCCTATATATCCCAGCTTGTAACTTATTAACATATTCCATAGACTGGACTGTATAACAAAGTTTGGTGTCATCTGCAAAAATAGAAACAGCACTATTAATCCCATCCTCTATGTCATTAATGAATAAGTTAAATAATAGCGGACCCAGCACAGAACCTTGGGGAACACCACTTATAACCGAGGACCATTCAGAGTAGGAATCATTGACCACAACTCTTTGGATACGATCATGAAGCCAGTTTTCAATCCAATTACAAATTACATTTTCTAAACCAATAGACCTCAATTTACCCATTAGTCGTCCATGAGGGACAGTATCAAATGCCTTTGCAAAGTCCAAAAACACAATGTCCATAGCCTTTCCACTGTCCAGGCTTCTACTCCCCTCCTCATAAAAACAAATCAGGTTAATTTGACAGCTTCTGTTCTTAGTAAAACCATGTTGGCTATCACTTATTATATTATTGACAGTTACATAATCCTGTATGTAGTCCCGTAGAAGGCCCTCAAACATTTTTCCCACTATGGATGTTAAGCTTACTGGTCTATAATTTCCTGGTGAAGACCTAGCACCCTTTTTGAAAATGAGCACCACATTCGCCTTGCGCCAGTCTCTTGGTACAATGCCTGTCATTAAAGAATCTGTAAATATTATGAACAGAGGCAAAGCAATAACTGAACTGAGCTCCTTTAGAACTCTAGGGTGTAGTCCATCTGGACCTGGGGCCTTGTTCACCTTGAATTTTTTTAGCATATTAAGGACCATATCTACAATCATTTCTAGTTATGCCACGTATCTGATCCTTCTACCTCTAAGGTTACATTCAACCCTCTGCAACACACAGGGGTGAACACAATTAGGATTGCAAGGGCTATATATTCTAGAATTAAATCCTGTCATGAGTATGCAAGGAGATCTTTCCCACAGGTGTGAATACCATTTTGGTAAGTAGATATATAGCTCTCGTTCTCACCCATATTACAAAGGTATGAATATGCCTTTCATTTGTGGCTTATTTAAGTTTATTTATAGGGAAGGTGAATGCTCCACAGCGACCATCATCGAGGGCATTCATCATCTATATGAGTCTAACTATAAGGCTTTAAAGATTTTTGTTAACCACCCCCATCCCATTCAAAGGAACCTATGCAGAGAAGCTATTTAACTGCTCCTCGTCACCAGATTCTGGTTCATTCAGTCCACCACAGCATTCGCTGCGCTCCAGTCCCCAATTGTAGACTTCCGGAAGTTTACAAACAGGGACCAAATAAGCTAGAACCAAGTGGCTGGAAGTAGTATGCTTACCTCCACAGGTGTGGCAGATGGGTCGTGGTGAACAAAGAAGATGGACAATCCCTTTAATACTAAGACATAAACAATGTTAACTTGGTATGGCTAGGTTTACATCTGGGCTTATATATTCTTCTGAGTGTTCTGTTATAGGAACATGATAGACACCAACAGCACCAACAGGCCCCATCGACTATAATGGGCTTGGCACAGCCAGTGGGAGCATGTGCCAAATCTAGGAGCGATGTGCACCTGTACATACATTTGGCACATCAAAACCAGTGTGGAAAAAGCTGGTCTAAAATGTTAATGATAAATGTCCCCCTATGTTTTTATATATAGTGGATATCAACAGTCTACACACCCTTGTTAAAATGCCAGTTTTCTGTCATGTAAGCAATCAGATTAAGAATAATAATTTCAAAACTTTTTCCACCTTTAAAGTCACCTATAATCTGTACAATTCAATTAAAAAAACAAAAATCTTGAAAGAGAAATAATGTGGTTGCAAAAATACGCACACCCTTAAACTAATATTTTATTGAAGTACCCTTTGAATTTATGACAGCATTCGGTCTTTTTGGGCCTGAGTCTATCAGTATTCACATCTTGACTTGGCAATCTTTGGCCACTGTTAGGGCTTGTTCACACGTCAGTTTTTTGATCAGTTATTTGAACCAGGTGTGGGTCAAAAACACAGAACAGGTGCAGATCTTTTCATTATACCTGATGTCTGTGGAGGCTCCACTCTTGGTTTTGGCTCACAATAACTGATGGAAATAACTGATCAAATAACTGATGTGTGAACAAGCCCTTACTTGCAAATGTGCTCCAAATCTGTCAGATTGTGAGGGCATCTGTGTACAGCCCTCTTCAAGTCAACCCACAGATTTTAAATTGGATTCAGGTCTGGGTGCTGGCTGGGCCAAAACTTTGATCTTCTTCTGACAAAGCCATTCTTTTGTTGATGTGGAGGTATGTTTTGGGTCATTGTCATGCTGAAAGGTGAAATTTCTCCTCATCTCTGTACGCCCGCTCACCGCTGTAGCCTGCAACCCGGACTTGTCAACAAAATGCCTCTTCTGAATTTTAGGGTGGCTTACCCATAACAATGCACATAATTTTCGCTGTGTGTACTGCCAGTGTGGGCGGCCCCAGAACTCTGAACAGGCAAAGCCATGCTACCCACAATGCCCACAATGTTCCTACTGTACGCCCTGACACAGCTGCGTCAGGACGTTCTGTGCAGGGCCATGCTGATTTGAAAGATCAGAAGGACAGAATTCCAACGCGGCAAAAAGAAGAAGGATGAGGAGGAGGTGGCACTACCAGCATGGAGTCCAGGGGCGGATTGGCCATAGACCTTACAGGGAAATTTCCCGGTGGGTCGATGCTCAGGGGGCCACCTGAGCCCTTCTCATAGCCAGCCAGTGGAAGTTTTTGGTGATGTATTTTGTGCTGCTGGCGGTATTTTGTGTGTGCTGCTGGCAGTATGTTGTGATGGACAGTAGTATTTGGCCCTGTTGAGGTGGTATAATGTGCCACAATATGGTATTGCTGGCCCCGCTTACTTTTGTTGGCCCTGCCTTCTATCAACTTGGACCCGACTACAATATGGGGCCACTTTTAGTATTTTTTCCAGGGCCACTTTAAGTTCCCAGTCCGCCCCTGATGGAGTCCCATGAGAGAGGCACAAGGAGGCACACTAGGGACTGCAGATAACAGTACTACATGATCTGCACTAGTGTTATCTGTGGTTTTACATAGGACTGCAGGTAATACTACTACATGATTTGCACTAGTGTTATCTGTGGTCTTACATAGGACTGCAGGTAACACTACTAGATCTGCACTAGTGTTATCTGTAGTTTTAAGTAGGACTGCAGGTAACATCTACTACATTATCTGTACTCATAGATTTATCACTGTGTTATCATAGGACTAAAGGTACCATCCATACCGCCTCTGGCAGGACAGTCTCGGAGTTCACTGGCTGTCCTACCTTCCTGGGAGGGCTGTGGTAAGTCTTGCTCTTAATTGCCTCTGCATTTTTAGGATGCAGAGACAGTTGAGTGTAAAGGAGAAGAAGGAGCTGTCATGTGTGTTCTATTCACCAGGGGAACAGGGTGAAGCAGAGGCCGGCACTACTGTAAGGTGGCTTAGTGGTAAAAATGTGTGCTGCTGATAATAACCATCATTGCGTTTGCCCGCCTTTCACAATGTATTGCCCAGCTACCTTACTGCTCCTCTCAGAAACTGCTAGATAGATATATATATATAGATATAGATATAAATATTCTGAAAGCACATACTTTTGCCACTTACAGACGTGATATTGGAGGATCATTTTCCTCAATAAGTAAATGACCAAGTCTAATATTTTTGACTCATTTCTTTCATTCGGTTATCTTTATCTACTTTTTGAACTTGAAAATCTAATGCAGTTTTAGGTCACAGAAATACAGAAAAAATTCTGAAGGGTTCACAAGTGCACCACGTTAAATAGGCAGATTTGTTTTTTTAAAATATTTTCTATATTTAGAAGAAGGCAAGCTAACATGATAACTTGCCTCACAGAAGAAATGAGAAAAAAAAGATTTTCCCATTTTGTTGTGCTTTACAAATGTAAGATCCCTAAGGTCGTATTTGTGACATACCTTTTACTACTGCCAAGTGGAGTGTGGTGGGCCTGACGGAGAAAGGCAGTTTTGTGGCCTGGCGTGATGTGAAGGCCAACAGATGCTTTATTTTCTTGAGGAAACACACTGGTGGGGTGCCTTAGTAACCAGGAGGAATGAGGAAATCTAAAAATATTTTACTTTATAAAGCAGTATAAGACATTATTATTGCTTTATTTCTATTTTTCAGGGGCTTTTCTTCAAAAAATAATAAGAGTGTTAATACTTTTTTTTAAACTTTCATGAATTCAATAAAATTGTAAGATTATATATCTTTCTTATTTCAATCATTTGCCGTCATTTACGTAAATTATCATTTTAAGTATTATTATTGCTGTTATATAATAATAATACATAATATTAATGATACTAGTCATGATAATAATCAAGATAATAAATAATAAAATGCTATACAGCAAATATCACTCCTGTGAGTTACTTCCTTACCTTAAAAAGGTTGTTTGGTTTTCTGATATTGATGACCTATCCTCAGGTAGGTCATCAATATCAAATGGTTGGGGTCCAGCGCTCCTGGCACCCCTGCTGATCAGCTGTTTGAAGGGGCCGCAGTGCTCATGCGATACAAGTGCAGCTTCCTCCTTTTCTAGTGAATGGGTGAGAAATCAGTAATCACAGCGCACTACCGCTACAATGTTGACAGCACTGATGGTGTGCAGGTAATATGTCAGGTTGGGAAGGGGGATACCAGTTCTTGTAGGTGATCGTACATTTTTTAAGGAACAGACCCAACATTATTGAATACTGAACATATTATTAGTAGGGACATTGGTAGGATATAAAAGTGTTTACGTTCCCTTTTGTTCTCTATCCAGCCCAATCTGCCATGATGACTTCTTCCAGTCACAACTCATCTCTGCAGAATTTGCTGCCCCCAAATAATAAGAGTGGCTACTTAGTTTTCCCTCTTTGTTTTCCTCATAGTAATAGTGCTTCCTGTGTGCCCTACATAGTAGTAATGTCCTTCATTTCTGTGCCCCTCACACAGTAATGGTGTCCCCTGAATGCCCCTCAAATAGTAATGGTGCCCCTGGTGTGTTCCAAACAGTAGCAGTACTGTTGTTGTGTTCCTTCGGAGCCCTCACACGGTAATGGTGCCCCCTTATAGTATGGTGCCTCAGATGCATTCCCATACAATAACGGTACCCCTTTAATTTCCCCTAAGTGACGTCATCACACTGGCCTACAGAAAGGTCCTATCTTGGATTCTCATTGGCTGCAGTCCCAAAATGGCTTCTGTAACTACTCTGATTTCAAAATCCCAGCTTGCAGTCATTCAGTGTGCACTTTGGTTTACTTCATGTGGATAATATCTGTCCTGGTCATGTGATGAACAACCTGGTACTCAAATAATTCTGTGTCCATCTGTTAGCTTCAAGGGTAAAGAGTTATTTTCTGTGCTCATTCTATAATGTCATATAACAACCATCATTAAGAAATTAAATTAAATGATGGAGCAAGCTTCAAGAGAGGCCTGCAAGAAGGCACCGTAAATCTTAGCCATTGCGCTGGTTCGGAAGGTATACTATGATCAGGAACAAGAGGGTAGGTATCAGTATACAACAACTTAGTGTTGCCCTGAACTAGAATATATAGAGGAAAGTGAAGGTACCTCATTCGTCAGCACATGAAGGCAGCCTGGCACAATCCCCTTAAATTACAAAAAGGCATGCCCACAGAGCCCTGTGTTGTACACACTGTACAGTACTCAAATGGAAGAGGGAGTCAAGGGGCACCAAGTAAGCAATTGAGGGCTGTATTTGGTCCCCAGGCCACCTATAGCTACCAGTGATGTATGTGCTGCATTGTAGAAGGGTGCAGAGGGTTAAACATTGCCCATTACTAGAGGGTGAGTGTAGACAGCACCATCAGCAACATACTAGGCAACAGAAACACACTGCAGGGTCATTACTGGATCCTACTTTATATGTTACACCTCCTGGTAGATTTGCACATGGGTTGATATATATGTATTTTATACAGTGGTCCAAAAGTATGGAGACACCTGAGACTCTTCCCCTTAGCAACATGCCATACACAGGATGGCGTTCCCAACTTTATTCAGGTGCCTCCATACTTTTGGACCACCCTGTACTAAACAATACAAAAATTATTGGCTTGTTTCACACAAAGGTTTTTTTCTGGCATTTTTTCTGCCTTTAATATTTCATAGATGTCTATGCAACAAGAACCCCAGGTGTTGCATAGACATCTATGAAATATTAAAGGCAGGACAAAAAAAACTTTCTGTGAAGATGCTTTCTGCAGTTTTGTGTTTTGGATCAATGGCGCTTTGTTCACATTATAGCATGCTCAGGGTCAGAGTTTTTTCTCCCTTATTGCCTGGTGTTTTTCTCCCATGGACCTCCATTGATTTGGTCCACGCATGTAATGTGTGTTTTTGCATGGTGTTTTTTTTAACAATGCTTTTTTCCCATACACCTCTAGAAAGAAAGTAACATTACAGGGGGACACATATTTTCCTGTAAAAAAACACCATTAAAAACAACAGGTGCTAAAACATTATGTGGGCAAAAACGCCTCAAACGTGCCTCAAAAAATGCTGATCAAGTCAGACACTTTCTGAGATTTTTTTGGGCCAATTTGTGTTTGAAGGAAAACGTACAGAAGTTTCTCTTCCTTTGTTATAAATCAGTCAGTCTGCAATCTGTTATTGTACAATTAGTTTTTCTCTCCCCTGGCACAGGAAGCAGGAGGGTATGATGACATCTGGGTGGGGATAAACACGGAGAAGAGCAAATTTACCATATGATGATAGGTCATTTCTACACATTTTATATGATCAGATCAGATGCTATTGCTGATTTCATAATTATATACATTGGGTTATTAATTACAGACAAACCCTTTATAAAAAATTCTCATTCTGCAGTTTTTGCTATGTACTTTCTTGTTAAATAGAAGTCCTGACAGCCTACAGCATAATTAGGAAAAATAGATGAACAAGTTGATCAAGAAATAAGAAATTGATTTTACTGTTTCCATACCTTGTTCTAAAATACTTTAGGTTCTGTATGCAGTTTTCTTAGTTGGGTTTTCTTTTATTAAATGCCATGTATATGTATACCATGGCCCTTAAAATTTGAATCATTCAATTAATTATTATGGAATTCACAAAGAGAAAAAAACATACCATTTGGCCACCGTAGTAAAGCTGGAGTGATATTGTAGTGATATTGATTATTTAATAATCAAGTTACAATGCAGTCCATATGAATACATAAGCTTGTACACAACCCTGTGGACTGCAGCTGTCAATCCTTTGTTAAAATCAATCAGCCGTGCTACAAAAATCACAGTACAGGCCTAAAAAAAACCTGAATGAAAACCTGAAAGGACTGATGAAACTAGTACAAAAATAATTGTAATAATGGTAATCTAACAGGACAGTTAAACATGGGCAGGGTCTTAAAATATCCAGGGTCCAAGCCCCAATGCATATGTGCCAAATTCTCAATCCAACTGCCCCACCATACTCCCTCACACTAAAGACATATTTTACTTGCTATATGTACATAACATCCAGTGATGTCTCCTCTTATTATAGACATTCTATTTCCTCATCTTCTCTATTCTGCCCAGACTGCCATAATGACTTCTTTTGGCTATATCTTGTTTCTACAGAGTTTGCCAGACAGGTTCCTCACTTTTCTATCATCTCCCCCATTCTGGTGCCTTAACAGTGTTATCCTGCTGCTAGCCCCAGTACTGTGCCCACTATGCTCCCCAATACCCCCAAACAATATACTGCAGAAAGAATGCCATGCGATTACCCCCCCCCCCCATAGTAATAGTGCTCTCAAAAGTCCCACAAATAGTAATAATTCTCTCCCAGAGTGTGCTCATTAGTAATAATGCCCTCATCCAGTGCCCCCAATAGCAATAATGCTTCCAGAGAGTGCCCCTGTTAGTAGTAGCACCCTTCATGTTGTGCCCAATAATAATGCCCACATAGTACCACTAGTGGTAATAAAACCCCTATAGTGTCCATACTACTAATAATTTCCCCCATAGCTCCCCCTAGTAGTAATAAAGCCCTTTATAGTGCCTTTAGGAATTATAAAGCTCCCCCATAGTTCCCCCAGCAGTAATAAATTACCACATAGTGGCCCTAGTGGTAATACAACCCCCATAATGCCCCTGAAAGTAATACGGCCCCTATAGTGTCCCTAGTAGTTATAATGTCCCCTATAGTAGTAGTAATAAAGTCACCCTGCAGTAGTAATAAGCCCCCCATAGAGCTCCAGTAGTAATAAAGCTTCTCTATAGTGCTCTCAGTAGTAATAAAGTCACCCTGCAGTGCCCCAGTAGAAAGGCCCGCAATACAAATAAGGACCACAGTAGTGCCCCACTCTATGGTTGTCACAGTAGTAATAAGGACCCCTTTAGTCCTAAATAACTCCCAGTAGCTATAATGTCCACTATAGTGCCCCAATAGTTATAATGCCCCCTATAGTGCCTCCAGTAGTTCCAATGCCTCCCTATAGTGCCCCAGTAGTGACATACAAAAAAAAATTTAAAAAATGAAATTCTTCCCTGATTCCTTCCTTCAACCATCTTCTTCAAGCCTGTGGCCTTAGTTTTCTGCATCCTGACACAGACGTCACTATGCCACCTGTGCTGCTGATACGTCCTCTCATAGATGTCAGGCCTAGTTGTATGTTTGGTGGACATTACTTTCAGAGCCCTGGGCCAAGTCTCAGATGTTTTGACCTAGCAATGCCCCAGTATATGGGTTAACTGACATGTGTGACATGTTTGATCAGTCGGGTTTAGGCTGTGGCTATATCTAGGGGAGAATTTATTATCAAGGGAATATTTAAAGTCAGCTTTGCAGTATGTTGCAGTAACTTGGGCCAAAAGTATCAAAGGTCACAGGATGTTTGATACAGCACTTCTGTCTTGAGATGTTACTTCACTTTCTACGCCATCCTTTTACTGGACTACAATCGCAACAATTTTTTTGACTTTTTATTTTTATAAACCTGTCTTAAAACAGTCTAACCTCATTCACTTTTCTTCCCACTTTTCAAAACTGGAGTGAATGGTATAAAAGGCAAAATATTGCAAAATTTTCACCGCAAACACAAGGAATCTGTCAGCATGATCAAGGACTAATGTATACAGTAATACATGAGTAGTACTACAAATAAGGAGCTAAGATCACTATTTTTTATTTTCTTACTGCCCCCTCCATTCCCCCACTGATTTCAATCTGTGGTGAAAAACATTGTCAGGACTGCTGTGCATGCGCACAGTAGTCCTCTCCATTATATTAGCACAGCACAGTAGTCCTGTGTACGTATTTTAGCCCAGCTTTGACTGCTTACAGCAGTGGAATAGGAGGCAATAGGACTCCTTATGTGCAGTACTTCTCAAGTATTACAGTAGATAATAGTCTATAATTCCAACAGATTTCTTTAAGCTCAAAAAGTTACAAATTCTTTTTTTTGGTGACTTTTTAAAGCTAGAATTCCAGACTGCAAGGCGCGATAAACACCTCCTATCAAGTGACCGCTGTAGTTCAAAGCAGAAAAGACAAAAAGTGCTAAAAAAAAGTCTAGGTGCGCCTCAGCCACTGGTTGCTTCATTCACATAGTTGGGATGCATACGTGGAACCAAATTTAAACTATGAGATATTCGGATGACCTGTTATATAGTGTAGCATAGCTAAGCTGAAAACAGTTAAATAAAATATTGGCCACATTTAAAATGAATATCTAAATTGCCCTTACAGGAGAATGAGCCCACGATACGCTCTAAGGAAGCATATTAATTAAAAGTTGACAACTTTTCTTGCCTGTTAAAATGGCGCCACCTTCTGGATAAGATGCAAATGGTGAATAATCAATAGACAACAGAAAGTAGTATTCACACAAGATTTATTAGACAGTGTTTGGAATGCTTAGAGTAAGGAAAATTAATCCATATTAGCCATGCTTAGAGCTGTCTTGCATCACATCTCTAGAAACAATTTGATTAGAAGCCAATATTAAACTGATCATGCAAGAAAGCAAAGTGAATAAATCTGCACACACAAAGAAATCAAATCAGACAAACCATACCTAAAATTCTAACATAGGTAAATATATCACATCTTAATCTCTTTTTTTATTTAAAGATATCTTATTAGATGCTTACATTTTTTTTTATTGAATTACACAAATGTAAAAATTTAAGTGATGGTGTCAAATGTATAGAGAGACTATTGTGCAAACATCTATCATTGACTGCAATTAAAAATAAAGCTCAAGACTTATTCAGTCCAAAAATATGCTAAAAGGATATGGTTTTGACATGCATTTGCCCATTAAAATCTATACAATGCATTCGGAAAGTCTTCAGAACCTTTCACCTTTTTCACATGTTGCGGCCTTGTGCCAAAATCAGATTTTTCCCCTTCATTCTTCACTCAATACCCCATAATTACAAAGTGAAAACAGAATGTTAGAAATCTTTAAAAATTATTGAAAAGAAAAAACTAAAATCCTGCAAGTACATAAGTATTCAGACCCTTTACTCAGGACTTAGTTGAAGCATCTTTGGCAGAGATTACAGCCTCCTGTGTTTGTCGATATGATACCACAAGGGGTTACAAACCTGGGTATAGGGATTTTCTGCCATTCTTCTCTGCAGATCTTCTCAATCTCTGAAAGGTTGGATCTGGACCATTAGTGGACAGCCATTTCAGGTCTTTCCATAGATGTTAGATTGGGTTTGTCAGGGCTCTGGCTGGGCCACTTAAAGATATTCACAGAGTTGTCCCTAAGCCGCTCCTATATTGTCTTGGCTGTGTGCTTAGGGTCAATGTCTTGTTGAAAGGTAACCCGTCAGCCCAGTCTGAGGTCCAGAATGTATCACGTTTTCATTAAGAATATCTGTATTTTGCGCTACTTTCAGCTTTCCCTCAACCCTGACCAGTCTCCAAGTCCCAGCCACTGAAAAACGTTGTCACCACCATGCTTCACTGTAGAGATGGTATTGGGCAGGGCCTGGTTTCCTCCAGAGATGATGTTTAGAATTGAGGCCAAAAATTATAATCTTGCTTTCATCAGACCAGAGAATCTTGTTTCTTACAGTTGGAGAGAGTCTTTTAGGTGTTTGTTTGTTTTTTTTTGCAAACTTCAGAAAGCTTTCATTTGTCTTTTACTGATGAGAGGCTTCTTTTTGGCAACTGTGACAAAAAAAAAACTGTTTTGTGCAGCACTGCAGTGATAGTCAACCTTCTGGAAGTATCTCCCATCTGCACACACAATCTTTGGAGCTCAGCAAGAGTTAACAATGGAATCTTGGTCACCTCAGGCCTCTCCCCCCCCCCCCCCCCCATTACGTAGCTTGGTGGGGCAGCCAGCTCTAGGAATAGTCCTGGTTATTCCAAACATCTTTCATTTCTTTCAGCGCACTAGAAATTGTTTTGTCCCCTTCTCCAGATCTGCCAGATCTGTGCCGCCCCACAATCCTGTCTCTGAGCTCTACCAGCAGTTCTTATCTCCTCATAGCTTGGTTTTTGCTCTGATAATGCATTGTCAGCTGTGAGACCTTATATATATAGATTGTGTATTTCCAAATAATATCCAGTCTACTGAATTTACCACAGACCAATCAAGGTGTAGAAACATTTCAAAGATGTTCAAGGAAAATGTCCATGGACAGTACATGTACCCATTGATTTTGTGTGCACCACGGAAGCATGCCCTATTTTTGTCCCTGATTACAGATCCCGCACACACATTATAGTCTATGAGTCAGTGAAAACAAAAAATGCAACATAGATGCCATTTGTGTTTGGTCCATGGTTTTCACGGTTGGAGATGCTCTAGAAATGACGTTTCAGCCTAGCAGTGTCTGTGAAATCTGGATGACACAGTGAGAGCAAAAAACAGACACATGAACCAAACAAATTCTTCCCGAATAAACCACTAACCATCTTTTCACTGATTTCATCACAGACATAGAAGACACATGAGGAGATTTTCCCAGTTTACATGCTGACAGTTGTATGCAATGACTCTGACTACAAGATTTGTTGCTACATCATAGCAGATTTTCTAATCAAGGCAACGCAGCCATTAATGAGGGTGTTCAGAATTTTGATATTGATGGTCTGTCCTCAAGATATGCCATCAATATAAAACTGGCAGGGATCCGATGCCCCTCATTCCTGGTGATCAACTCTCCGGCTGTAGCTTTAGCAGCTTGCTAGTGCATGGAGCTGGTAATTGCAGCACTGCTCCTATTTACTCTCATTCTCTTCAGTTGCCAGCTCTGTCCACTACACGATGGACGGCGCTATGACAGCTGATTGGTATGGGATGGTGTGGGCTGTCAGAGCCTTACATAGAAAGGCTCGTTCCCGATAATTGGCTCATATAATCAGGTAATGGGTAGGGTTTCAGTTAATACTTGCATGTATCTATACAGTGAGCCGCCAGAATGAATTTTACTGGCAGGCCCTAGACACCCCAATCTGACAGTAACCATTCCTCCAACCTTCAGTTTGCATCAGCCTGTGTAATCAGACCAAAGCAAACGAGCGCCAATGGATGTGTTATCTTCCATCAACACTTGCACTATCCAAAGATTGGGCAGTATTATACCATCATTACATATGCAATCTGTGACCAATCAGGATTTGCAAATTAAGGGCTCATGCACACCAATGTGTCTATATTGTGGCTCGCAAACTGGACTGCGGACCCATTCACTTGAATAGAGGATACAGAGCGGAGTGCTTCCGTGGGATTTCAGTCTGTGCCTCCACACCACACAAAACAGAACCTGCTCTATTTTTTTGTGGTGCGGAAGTATGGACCGAAATGCCACGGAATCTCTCAAAGTCCTCCGATGGCCTTCTGCTCCGTATCTTCTGTATTGTGGACTCATTCAAGTGGATGGGTCCGTATCTGTGATATGGTGCACTTACGGCTGGTGCTCATATATTGCGGACTCGCTGTTTGTGGGCCGCAATATGGGCATGGTTCTGGCCCTAAGGCTCAGTCAGCCCATCAGTATCACCCCAATTTAACTAGCAGGTGCTGAGCCAAAATCAGTCAAAAAGAGACCAGTGGCTGTCAATGCTGTTTAGCTCCATACTAGGCATACACACCTCTCTGATCAGCTCCCAGACATGCTGTCACACTGCATTCTTTTTGCTAAAAAAATGCATCCAAAAAGTCAGCCTTGTTCTGCATCTTTTTGACATTTTTTGTGGAATAGTGTTAGTGCATTTTTTTGCACAAAAAAAAATGTGTGAAACCAATGGTGGTTGCCATACAATGGCTTATTTTGTACATATATTTCGATCCCCTAGGGGTCATGTGCATTATATATACTGATGCTACACATTATATTATATATATTACTGAGGGGCAGGCTTCAAAATGACCTATACAGCAGAACTCAGAAATGATGGGTTGTGCAGTTCAGACCCTGCCCATGTGCTTAGGTGTGTCTACGTTCCTCTTTTATACTCCTTAGGGCTCATGCACATGAATGTATTTTATTTCCGTGTCCATTTCATTTTTGTTTGTTTTTTTGCGGACCATATGCGGAACCATTCATTTCAATGAGTCAGCAAAAAAACGGAAGTTACTCCGTGTGCATTTCATTTCGTTTCATTCCGTTACGCCAAAAATTATTACATGTCGTATTATTGTCTGCATCAAGGACAAGGATAGGACTGTTCTATTAGGGGCCAGCTGCTCCGTTCCACAAAATACAGAATGCACACGGTCATCATCCATATTTTTTGCAGATCCGTTTTTTGCGGACTACAAAATACATGCGGTTGTGTGCATGAGCCCTTATTGTGTTTGTGTGGTTTACATTTTTAAGGAAGTAGTGAGGTTGTAACGAGGGTCTTAATGTCAGAACTAGAATTGTGCACCACTATTTATCCACAATATGTGGGGGTGATATTGTGTGTGGTCTGGTAGGGTTTGGATACCTAGGTTAATTTTGATCCTGGTCCGGCCTTTCTATTCATCATTCAGCAGCAGTGTTCATATACCTAGAACTGGTCAGTCACATTGTTGTTTCCATACATTCAGGGGCATACATAGAAATCATTGGGCCCCATAGCAGGAATCTGAACTGGGCCCCCTAACTCCGCCCACTACCCACCCCTAGCCCATCCCACTACCTGCCCTGGCTCTTCCCCTGCCACACCCCCGTTTGCAAAAAATACAGAAATACAATGTATCCGAATAAAACCGTTAGGGATATTTTTTTTTCTTAATCAACTTTGTTGCAGTAACTAAAAAAAAATATACGTGTTTTCCAATAATCATTGAAAAGTACAGATGGCCTTCCAAAAAATGAGTCCTCACATAGCTCAATACATCTAACTACAAAAAAATTAGAGGGGTCAGAATATTGCTATGAAAAGAAAAAAAAGTAAAAGTTTTTGTTTTTTTCAGTATTAAAACGCAAGAAAAACTATACATATTTGGTATGACCATAGCTGTACTAACCTGGAAAATAAAAGTAACATTCAGTTTTACCGCCTAGAAAATGGTGTAAAAAAACAAGCCCTCATATAGCTATGTGAATAGAAAAATGAAAAAGCTACAGCTACAGCTTTGTAAAAAACAAAAAACAAAAATGGAAAATGTTCCAGTCATTCAGGAGTTAAAGAAGTGTACCGAAACTTTTAAATAAAATTTATTAACCCCTATTTAAGTGCTTTAAAATCACATTTTTCCTCTATGAGAAATAGATGCTAGATTTAGGTGCCTATAGTGCTTTATAAACCGTACTCTCATGCACCGTTGACATGACAGTGCTGTATGGGAGTAAGGATTTCACTGGGGCTGCAGAGACCACTGTACAGCACACATAACTGCTCCTGCCTGTCTGCTTTGGTAAAGCCAGGCATAGATGGCCTATGTCAGGCTTTCACAGAGTTGGCACGGTGCAATATGTATGCGAGCACAGCTGAGCGAGCGCAGGGCAGGGCCCACATACAGTGCCTTGCGAAAGTATTCGGCCCCCTGGAACTTTTCAACCTTTTGCCACATTTCAAGCTTCAAACAAAAAGATATAACATTTTACATTTTTGGTGAAGAATCAACAAGTGGGTCACAGTTGTGAAGTGGAACGAAATTTATTGTATCATTTAAACTGTTTTTGTAATTCGGCCCATTTACTTTCAGTTCAGAAAACTCACTCCAGAAGTTCATTGAGGATCTCTGAATGATCCAATGTTGTCCTAAATGACTGATGAAGATAAATAGAATCCATCTGTGTGTAATCAAGTCTCCGTATAAATGCACCTGCTCTGTGATAGTCTCAGGGTTCTGCATCATGAAGACCAAGGAACACACCAGGCAGGTCCATGATACTGTTGAGAAGTTTAAAGGAGAACTGTTGTCAAAAATTAGAAATATATCTAAAATGTTAAAACATGCAATGTACCGTATTTTTCGCCCTATAAGACGCACCGGCCTATAAGACGCACCGGCCCATAAGACGCACCTAGGTTTTAGTGTAGGAAAATAAGAAAAAAATATTTTTCATCAGATCCTCTTATCAGACTGCCCATAAATTTAAGGACATCACATCAAGACCCCCATATCAGCCCCCTGTGCCCCCATACCATCTCACTGTGCCCCCACCAGACCTCAGATCAGCAGAATGTGCCCCCATCAGACCTCAGATCAGCAGAATGTGCCCCCATCAGACCTCAGATCAGCAGAATGTGCCCCCATCAGACCTCAGATCAGCAGAATGTGCCCCCATCAGACCTCAGATCAGCAGAATGTGCCCCCCATCAATGCCCATACCTCAAATCAGCAGAATGTGCCCCCATCATACCTCAAATCAGCAGAATGTGCCCCCATCATACCTCAAATCAGCAGAATGTGCCCCCATCATACCTCAAATCAGCAGAATGTGCCCCCATCAGACCTCACATCAGCAATGGCCCCCATCAGACCTCAATATCATGCCCCCATCAGACCTCAGATCAGCAGAATGTGCCCCCATCATACCTCAAATCAGCAGAATGTGCCCCCATAAGACCTCACATCAGCAGAATGTGCCCCCATCAGACCTCATATCATGCCCCCATCAGACCTCAGATCAGCAGAATGTGCCCCCATCAGACCTCAGATTAGCGTCTTGTGCCCCTATCAGACCTCAGATCAGCCCACCCAGCCACTGATAAAGACCATACTTACCGTACCTGTTCTGCGCTGCCGCTGCCGTCCGGTCCCACGCTCCGCGCTTCTCTCTCTTCCCTGCCGGCACGCACTATGACCTGACGCCGCAGCGTCAGGTCATAGTGCGTGCCTGCAGGGAAGAGAGAAGAGCGCGGAGCGTGGGACCGGACGGCAGCGGCAGCGCAGAACAGGTAAGTATGGTCTTTATCAGTGGCTGGGTGGGCTGATCTGAGGTCTGATGGGGGTCCCTACGTACAAGTGAGCGCTTCCTTATGGAAGCGCTCACTTGTATTCGCCCTATAAGACGCACAGCATTTTTCCCCCTACTTTTGGGGGAAAAAAATGCGTGGCGAAAAATACGGTAAGTTTTAGAATTTTTTGTGCTTATAATTTTTTTACCATTAAAGGAAATATTTAAAAAAATTCATAATAATTATTTAGAACTTCCTATGTTGACCAGCAGGGGGAGCACAACTGAAAAGTTGAGCGTAGGGAAGCCGTCTGTAGCCCAGTGCTGTAAACTGTTATCTGGCTATCCACACCTCCTGTGACATCACGCTGCTCTTACTTGCTTATCTGATAACAAGAGATTGTCTTCCACAATACAGTGTCCAGCGGCCATCTTGTTGTGGTCTGCACTGTGATAGCATAGGAGGCACAGTCAGCAATGTTATTTCCAATTGTGATGCTGATTATTCCTCCACCACAGGGATTTTCTCCACTGACAGGTAGCAGAGTTAGGGTGGTAGTGCATGAATGAGTTTGATCTGACATCACTGTATTTATTATCCCTGTACGGTGACATCACTGTATTTATTATACCTGTACTGTGACATCACTGTATTTATTATCCCTGTACGGTGACATCACTGTTTTTCTTATTAGTGTTGAGCGAGCTGCTGGACGGGAGGAATCACTACAAAGAAGAAGCCCGATGAGGTAAGTGGTTTGTGTTTGTTTGTTTGTTTTCTATTTTTCAGGGTCGTGAATGCTGAGGACTACGTCGGATTCGGTGGATTACGTCGGACCAGCTTTTTTTATTTTTTAAATAAAATGGTCAAACAGGGGTCTGGGGGAGTATTTATTTCAATAAAATATTTTATAAGTGTGTGGGGTTTTTTTTTACAACACTGCAGTTTTAGTAATTATGGCTATCTACAGACGGCCCTGATTACTAATACTGGGCTTAGTGCTGGCCGGTATGGCCAGCACTAACCCCAACATCTATTACCCCGGCACCCACCGCCACCAGGGGTGTCGGGAAGAGCCGGGTACCCGCAGGACCGGACTTTCTAAATTGAGGGTCCGGTTCTGGGGCGGCTGTAGGCTGTTATTGTTAGGCTGGGAAGGGCCAATAACCGTGTCCCTTCCCACCCTGGTAGTGCCAGGCTGCCGCTGCTGGTTGTATCTGGCTGGAGAAGGAAAAAAAGGGGGGACCCCATGCCATTTTTTTAAATTATTTAATTATTTTTGAAAAAAAATGGCGTGGGGTCCCCCCTTTTTCCTTCTCCAGCCAGATACAACCAGCAGCGGCAGCCTGGCACTACCAGGGTGGGAAGGGACATGGTTATTGGCCCTTCCCAGCCTAATGGTACCAGCCTGCAGCCACCCCAGAACCGGACCCTCAATTTAGAAGGTCCGGTCCTGCGGGTACCTGGCTCTTTCCGACACCCCTGGTGGCGGTGGGTGCCGGGGTAATAGATGTTGGGGTTAGTGCTGGCCATACCGGCCAGCACTAAGCCCAGTATTTGTAATCAGGGCCGTCTGTAGATAGCCATAATTACTAAAACTGCAGTGTTGTAAAAAAAAAACCCACACACTTATAAAATATTTTATTGAAATAAATACTCCCCCAGACCCCTGTTTGACCATTTTATTTAAAAAATAAAAAAAGCTGGTCCGACGTAATCCACCGAATCCGACGTAGTCCTCAGCATTCACGATCCTGAAAAATAGAAAACAAACAAACAAACAAACAAAAAAACAAACAGACAAACACAAACCCCCTGGTGGCGGTGGGTGCCGGGGTAATACCGGCCAGCACTAAGCCCAGTATTAGTATTCAGGGCCGTCTGTAGATAGCCGTGATTACTAAAACTGCAATGTTGTAAAAAAAACACACACACTTATAAAATCGTTTATTGAAATAAATACTCCCCCAGACCCGTTTGACCATTTTATTTCGGAGGATGAAAGAAGCAGGCAGCCGATTCCGGCTGTCTGCTTCTTCTTGCAGCAGGAAACCTATGGACGCAGAGACAGCTGCCAGAGAACAGGACATATAATGGGTGTCCCCTCCGATGTCATGTTACTGAAGTCTTCAATAACATGGCGCTGGAGGGGGCAGGCTATGTATGTGTAAAGCGCCTGCGCTTTACACATACACAGTGATCCCATGATTTTTCAATAGGGTCGGCTCCGTCCGCACTGGGAATGGAGCATACGACCGTAAGTCATTTGTCTATGTGTCGTTCAGTGACACATAGACATGTGACTATGAAAATGGCAGCCCCCATAAAGTAAAAAAAATGTTAAATACACAAAACACAATACACATATAATAAACTTAATTATACATATAAAAACTATTTTTATCACATATGTTTTTTTATTTTTTCGCGATAGTGTCCCTTTAAAGCTGGATTTGGATACCAAAAGATTTGCCAAGCTTTAAACATCCCAAGGAGCACTGTGCAAGCGATCATATTGAAATGGAAGGAGTATCAGACCACTGCAAATCTACCAAGACCCGGCCGTCCCTCTAAACTTTCATCTCAAACAAGGAGAAGACTTATCAGAGATGCAGCCAAGAGGCCCATGATCACTCTGGATGAACTGCAGAGATCTACAGCTGAGGTGGGAGAGTCTGTCCATAGGACAACAATCAGTCGAACACTTCACAAATCTGGCCTTTATGGAAGAGTGGCAAGAAGAAAGCCATTTCTCAAAGATATCCATAAAAAGTCTCGTTTACAGTTTGCCCCAAGCCACCTGGGAGACACACCAAACATGTGAAAGAAGGTGCTCTGGTCAGATGAAACCAAAATCCAACTTTTTGAAAACACTGCAAAACGATATGTTTGGCGTAAAAGCAGCACAGCTCATCACCCTGAACACACCATCCCCACTGTCAAACATGGTGGTGGCAGCATCATGGTTTGGGCCTGCTTTTCATCAACAGGGACAGGGAAGATGGTTAAAATTGATGGGAAGATGGATGGAGCCAAATACAGGACCATTCTGGATGAAAACCTGTTGGAGTCTGCAAAAGACCTGAGACTAGGACGGAGATTTATCTGTCAACAAGACAATGATCCCAAACATAAAGCAAAATCTACAATGGAATGGATCAAAAATAAACGTATCCAGGTCTTAGAATGGCCAAGTCAAAGTCCAGACCTGAATCCAATTGAGAATATGTGGAAAGAGCTGAAAACTGCTGTTCACAAACGCTCTCATCCAACCTCAAAGAGCTCAAGCTGTTTTGCAAGGAAGAATGGGCAAGAATTTCAGTCTTTAGATGTGCAAAACTGATAGAGACATACCCCAAGCGACTTGCAGCTGTAATCGCTGCAAAAGGTGGCGCAACAAATTATTAATGCAAGGGGGCCGAATAATTTTGCACGCCCCACTTTTCAGTTTTATTATTACAAAAAAAGTTTAAATGATCCAATAAATTTCGTTCCACTTCACAATTGTGACCCACTTGTTGTTGATTCTTCACCAAAAATTTAAAATGTTATATCTTTTTGTTTGAAGCCTGTAATGTGGCAAAAGGTTGAAAGGTTCCAGGGGGGGCGAATACTTTCGCAAGGCACTGTATATGTATTTGCACATGGTATTAATGAGCAATATCTATGTCCATCACTAGATGGGGCTGGTGTTACCCTATATAAAAATAGAGGAGCTAGAACATTCTAGTCAGTCTTAGGGCTCATGCACAGGCACCGACCATCCTGCCACAGACTTGAATGGGTCCGTGATCCGTCTGCACCGCAAAAAAATTGAACTATACAGCATCAAGTGAATGGGTCCGCATCCGTGATGCAGTGCACAAACGGCCTTAGCTCATCTCGGACCTGGTGCCACCCAGGACAGAGCCAAAACAACTACAGAAGCAGTCGAGATGTAAGAGAGAGAGAGGTGTAGGGAAAGTCCAGTAGAGATAACTTATCTGACAATAACCTGGTGAGGGATATTTTTCTCAAAACTGGCGTACTCATATGTCAGTCTTGATTTCCCTGCAGTGAGATGTGAGATGTGCCTAAATTATTAAGAGGCAGATGTCTCTTAATAAATTAAGCACATCTCTGCCTTGCAAGATACTGAAGTCTACGCCAGCTACAGGCTGGCGTAGACTTCAGCTATGCCTTACACCAGTTTCTGGCAAAAGTCATAGTAAATCCAGTGCAAAGCTTTACCCCTCCTGCTAAACCCCACCCCATTTCCGGGGTACTTCGGAAAAGTGCCAAGAAACTTAAAAAGTAGAAAATGATGGTGCACATATGATGTGCGCCATAATTTGTGACTTTTTTACACCATAATAATGGCGTAAAGGGTTTAGTAAATATCCCTCATTGACTCTATGGTATCCATGTTCAGCAGTTGCCTCTGTTGCCTGAGCACACCAAAGCACAGTTTGGCTGGCTTTGAAAATCTCCACATCCCAAGGTGGATTTTGTGGACTTGTACGGTGAGTACTGCAACCTGTTCAAAGAGTGCAGCAGAAGAGTTTGCCTGCCATGAGGAAGAACTGCCCTGTGGGTACAATGCATTTATTTGAAATTTACACCTCACATTTGGATGTATATGTCAGAGTCAGCTAGAGAACTTGCAGGATAACAGAATGAACTGGATGGACAGATGTCTTTTTTCGGCCTTATAAACTATGTTACTATGCATGTAGAAGCATAGTCAGAACTACTTGAAAGAAACGTCTTTTGGCCTATTACCGGTAAATAACTGCAGCTGTGAAGCCTCTAGCATCTGATAAAGTGCATTGTATCTATTAACTGATGGTCCAACGCTTGATAAGAACTGTCCTGATTTCTTTGTATTTAAGTTCTTCAGTAAAGAACTGTTCTGCTGCACAACTGCCTCATCGTTGCTTCCTGCACTATTACACTGAAAAATGTTGGCGTCACAACAACCAGGACCCTACCTTGCACCCCAAAACTTTCACCACCAAGGGCACCTCAACTGTTATCAGGCAGGAGAACCTCTAAAGCAGAGTGTGCCTGAAGGGAAGAACCAGTGAGACCTTCCCATCATTACACACCAACTCAGGAAGTTTCAGAACCATGAGTGCAACTACTACTGCCTCCATCTGGCCACTCACTCACACGCAGACTGTGCAGGGACACACACCCCAACTGGTACCACCCATCTGACAGGTACTCCTGTTTAGGTAAAGTAGGATGGCAACTGAACAATTATTATATGAACGATCGTCACATCACCGGTTTTCTCAAACTTTAGTCCGTATTGGCCACTATAGTTGTTTGAGTAGTCTATATACAAAGTATTATAGCGGGCGGGTAACTAACAATGGTCTTGACACCACCTTTTGTGGGATGGTATCTGTCTACTGACATTTACTGAACATTTGCCTACATGTCTAGCACCCAAAAATATTCACAACAGCCGACCTGTATCCAGACAATCCTTATTGTCCAGATGTTTAAAACCAACGTTCATTGTAAGTGAATTACCCAGTGGTCATCCATGTTGACTGAAGTCCAAGTTGGTTGAACTTTTCACCAATGAGTATGGACATCTTTAGACTTTACATTTAGATATGGTTTTATTTTATTTTGAGTTTATTTGGCAAGTTTTTCAATTGCTATCGCCGCTACAGGTTCACCTCACAGCTCTGCAAATAAGTAAATATCCAGAGCAAATAATGGAAGCAAACAACACTTGATGTCTATAACCTTGTTTGAACCTGAAACTTGATTTACCTGACTGATGTATGCAAACTTGTTTTCTGTTAATGTTAATGGAAAATTCATTCCAAGACTGTGTGTAGACCATTGTCCAGTGACCTTATGTATGAATGAAAAAAAAGGATCCTTAAAGGGTTGGTGGGTTTTACGGCACAACAAAAAAATATCTCCACTCAGAGTCTTTATTCTGTATATATTAGATCCTGTAAATAAAGGGAAGCTGTCATCAGTTTTGTTCCTCCTGAACCACAGGCAGCATGAAATCCTGACAGGCTCTTTCATTACAAAGAGCGATGTTTTACTCTGAAATACGGTTGCATTTCAGAGAAAACATAGTTTGAAAGTGAGCCGGGCACAGGGAGAAGACTATACTGAGCATCCCCTCTCCAGCTTCTCCCTGTACAGCTTGGCTTGTTTGACATCTCACCCCATATGTCAAGCTGAGCAGGGTGGGGAGAAGCAGTGGTGGAGCCGCTCAGTGGTAACACTTCTACCCAGCTTGTTGTTGAAACATGGCTCCCTGTAATGAGGAAGTCTGCAAGGATTTCATGCAGACCATGGTCCAAACTGGTGACAGATTCTCTTAAAAACCATAGAATGGATGCAAACTGAATAACTGAAGGAGGCAATCTATTTATTTCTGTTTTATTTTTTTTATAATACATATAGACCTTAGCTATAATGAATAATATGTCTATAAGGTCTATGGACATCACAGAGGGATCCTAACTTGGGAAACTCTTTATATGTCAGAACTAAGACTGAAGACACAATAAGGTGATATCTTGGTCTGACCACCAGTTGTTATACAAGTCCAAGTCTATAAAAAAAATACCTCCATTTATCTTACAATTGGTCTCCTACACCCCACAGTACAGTACAATAACTACAATAGGAGTTAGGTTGGCCATCTACATGAGATAGCTGTCTGCCAACGAGGCCAAGCATGAATACGTAATAAATGGGGAGAAGGATTGTTTAGCTCATAGAGCATCGTCTAGAGCAGATACAACTGTATCCACTTCAAAGCTGTGAGTAGCTTCTGAATGTAAACTGGACAGTTCTCATTTACTGGCAGAAAACAGTGATTCAAGCTCCTTGTTGGGCTCCATTAGGGTCTTCCATGGCAGATTTCGTAAAAAAAAAATGCAGGACAAAAGTGCAGCATGCAGTGCAATTTTGTCCAGTAGAGACTATGACGAAAACCTATCAATCTGATTGTAGTAAGTGGGGTCCATTGGGCCCAGTTGATGTTCTCTCATCTAGCCTTGTATTTTCCAGCTTCTGCAAAGTCAGCTCAGTGACAAGGTGCTTGTGCAGTGGATCTCATGCTGCTTCCCAAGATCATCATATCCAGAAGAGAGGTCTAGCCCTGTCAATCAAGGGAGCGGGGAGAATATACAGGGTACAGGGGCATTACAAAAGTGGTGCTCCAAGGTCTCCAGGCAGCCCCTTGGTGCTCAAACATTTGCATGTAAGTAAAAATGGGGTTGTCTCAGCAGAGATTCAATATACAGACAAAAGAAAGGTATCGTTTAATCAGCATTGTCAACCCTACCAGGCAACATTCATCGTTCAATGGGGCTGATCATTCTGACAGATGCCCTTAAAGGTCAATGGGAATGCAAGATTTCTGATCCAGTTATGATGCAGTGGAAGTATGCTGTAATTAAAAAAAATTTATAAGAAAAAATCACCCTCGACCTTACACACTTTATTTGACTTGTGCGTAGGAAAAAAGTGAAAAAGGTGCTTTATAAACATGGCGCTCATTCTGAACAGAATATTTCTGGCATAAATACATTGATATTATCTCCAGCTTCTCTTCACATAGTATATTATCAAAGTGGCTGCCTAAAGCCACCACTAGGGGGAGCTCGATGCATAGGAATTTATACAATTATCATTCATTTCAGTGGAAGCTGTAAAGAATTGATATTAATAATTATATTACAGTTTGTTCTCATATTTTGTGTAGGGAAGCTGGTTATGGAAAAAATGATTATTTCAAGTTTTTAAATAAATGTAAATCTGTATTATGGATTGTAAGGTGCCCCTGCCTTTTTTGACCAGAGACCCAGATGATGCACAAACAGATGTTACTGTACCTTTAAGAAAAATAGACCACAGTAAGGCCCCATTCACACGTCCGTATGTGTGCACATCCTGGAAAACGGTCAGTTTTTTGCGGATCCGTTGTTCCGCAAAAAACTCAGTTTTTCCAGGACATCCGTTCCGTCTTTCCGTAAAAAACGGAAAGGATGTATCCATATGTCATCCTTTTTTTTGCGGATCCGCAAAAAACGGAAGGATGAATAACATCTTTTTTTTTTTCACCCCTCCTGGAACGGAATCCGCAAATACGGATGACATGCGGATGGCTTTCCGCATGTCTTCCGCATTTACGGACGTCCCATAGACTTGTATTGGGCTACGGACCGCAAAACAGGAGGAAAAGTAGGACAGGAGGATTTCTGATTGCGGATCCGCAAAACGGAATGGAACAGAGAAATGGATGCGGACAACATACGGTGCAATGTCCGCATTTTTTTCGGGACCCATTGAAATGAATGGAAATGCGGAAACGGATGCGGATGCAAAATACGGACGTGTGAATGGGGCCTAAATCTTTTTGGGGTAATCTAATGCTCCATTTTTACTTGATGGTCAATAAACACTGTTCCTCAAGGCATTACCTGATATTAGAGACAGTTTACACCTCAGCTTTTGGATATCAAAGAAACCCTAGAGGAATTTACCTCCCAACTGAAATTAAACCAGATTCTCTTCCCTTCACTCAAAGTACAGTAGAACTGTTGATGCTCACTTTAAAAGTATTAGAATGATAGATGTGGTTGAATGCTGTTCCCTACGTTGGAGTAGCATGGAGAGGAGCTTGGGACACGTGTCACTAACTCAGGACGCTATAACCTAGACTAGAGTCTGGGCCATGTGCCAGGACATGAGCTGTAGAGCACACATCCACCGAGCTTTCACTACCCCATCCACAGTCCCAAACAGTACTGCTTTTAAGTATACTCAGTGAATATAGTGCAAATCTGTTTTGTCTTATATTTGCTTATTTCCTACAACATCCAACATTATCCAACTACAGACAGATGTAAATGCTGGGTGTTCTCTTTCAGGGTACGACCACACGTTTAGGTCCCTGGATAAAGTTCTGGAAGCCAAAACCAGGAGTGGATTCAAACAAGAAAAGAAGTCCCTGAATAGTCATCTCGCCTGACCTGTCAATCAAGAAAAAGAGCGAGGGACTGCCAGAGGAAGCAGAAGGAGCAAGGGTGGAGCAGGCTACAGCCCGCTCATGGTACCTTTAACTGCTCATTTGCAAATAGATTCAGTACATTTTTTCTAGAATGAAGCAATGGATCATTAGGTGAAAGGTATCATTACAGTCAGCTGAGCTAGCCCTGCAAGCAGGGGCATAGCTATAGGGGTACCAGGAGTAGTGGGGTGCGAAGAAGTTGCTGGGGGGGGGGGGGGTAGTTGCATTCAAAAATTTGGTGTGGGGCCCAGTCATTTCTAGTTACACCACTGCCTATAAGGCATTGTGCCAGGTATAACAGTGAACTTCCTGCTGACAGATTCCCTTTAAATGGTTTAGTGTTGCAGGACAAAAAATAAATAAAAAAATTTTCTCATTCAGTTTTGCATTTCATATAACTAGTTAAATGGAACTTTCAGTTTGTGTTATATTTCTTCATTACATGGTAGTCTTTACTAACCTGGGCCCTACTCTCAAAAGTCCCTATTATACAGCCCTAATGACTCTGTTGGACCTCAAGACTGAACTAAATAGGACACCTGTTAGGCCTCCAAGTACTTAGGTCTTCACTACAGCTTGGTCTCCACTGTGCTGCTCTCTATAACAGTCCCCCATACTACACCCCATTGTAGTCTTCCCTGGGTATGAGCTCAGCATTGCTCATCTCTTCCTGGCTCCGCTGACTTTTCTTCCGCATCCCCAGCAGATTCTCCCAGAGCTAATTGATCTCAGGCTATTAATGCCCGCAGCCCATGCAGCCGCACAGAGGACTCCAAACAACCATCCATGGCCAGACTTTCTTAGCCTCCAATTATCACGGAGCCACTTGGGTTGGCACATTACCTGCTCCCTTGACAACCTTCCAGACCATGTTCAGCGAAGCCGCTTACCTCCAGGGAATCTTACACACGCACCAGATGACCCTACCCACAGCTTCTCCTCAGGCCATACGTCTCCAGCTCCTGGCCTCCAGCCCACCTCCAACTCTTGAATGGTCCTCTCAACCATGAATACTCCCAACATCCCAGCCTAGACTGGCTTCCAATTCACTACAACTTCCTAGGTGGACAGGCCAACCGTGTTCCATTGGACACTGCATGCAGACTATCTGCACTCTCTGCATTGGGGACAAAATACTTTGAGCAGGCCCTGGGTGACAATACTTCAGCTCAACAGGTTGATGTGATCCTAACTACATCTTGCTCTTACTGCCTGCTGCCTAGCTTCTCATATATTTCCTAGTCTGTGGAGCCATCTAGTGGTGACAACTTCATACTACTATGCATTAGTACACAGTATAACAATCACAAAAAGGTTTACTTTACCTAAAGGGAAATATAGATTTATACCTTACAAGTATCTTGAAAATGGTGAGGAATTAGAATAGACCCATGAATTACCATCTCTTAGAGTGAACCTGGTGATTTCTGATAGCAGTGTATGAAAAACGAAGAGAAGCTGAACTCTGTTATAAATAGGGTTATATATAAGGAGCAGGATTTGTGGATGAAAACCAGGGAGAGACAGTGGGAGTCCTAATGTCTCCACCCACACACAGTGATTGACAGCCTCCTGTATATACACACTGATAGAGGGTACGCTGTCAATTATCCTGTGAGTGGGGGGGGGATGCAGGGGTGGTAATCAAGACTCTCACTGTCTCTTCTAGGAGTCCTGCCCTGTTATATATGGCAGAGCTTAGCTTCTCTCCCTCCTTTAGAAATCACCTGACAGATTCACTTTAACCCCTTCCTAACCTTCGGCATACATATACGGTATACCGAGAATCGAGTTTCCAACCCACTCTGTACCAGTACAGCGCACTGATTGGTTGGGTACAGGAGATGTGCTTGCCTGTGCTTGATCAGTGACAGGATCTAGCTGTTACTGATAGCCAGGGCCCTTCTGTAACTGCCAGCATGGGTGAAATACTGCCCCCCCCCCATTCAAAGGTGTTTACAGAGAGAGGGGGCTCCCTCTTTCCATCCATCGACTCCCCACTATACCATTGTGGAGTCCCAAGTGTTGCCATGGCAGCTGGAAGCCTTAAAAAGGTTGGGTCGCATAGGCGAACTGTCAGTGTGAAACTGACAGTTTCAATGCAGTAAAATACAGTATGTATTGTATTGCAGTGAACCAGCCATCAGACCCTCAAAAGCTGAAGTCCCCTAGTAGGACTAAAATAAAATGGAAACAAATGAAAATAAAAAAATAAAAGTTTCAGGTATAAAAAAAGGCCAGCATCAAACAATTTACTATTGTAAAAATAGAAAAAATAAAAAATAGACATATTGGGTATCACTGCATCAATAACACTTGCTCTATAAAATAATCAGATGATCTACCCCATCAGGTGAACGGCATAAAAAAAATGCTAAAATGTTTTTTTGTCAACTCCCAAAAATCATAATATCAAGCAATAAAAAAAATCATATGCATCCTAAAATAGTAGCACTGAAAAAGTCAACGTATCCTGCAAAAAGAAAGCCCTCAGACAAGACCATCAACAGAAAAAAAAAAAAAAAGTCTTTCAGAAAATGACAACACAAAAACGTGATTTTTTTCTTTCATTTCTGTAGCCAGTAAAACCCACCTAACAATTTAATGGCATGGTGCGTCACAACATATTTTGCACGGTCACCTTCTCCTTTATTTCTGCAAAATACCTGAGGTGTCAAAATGCTCTCTCCGATCCTTGATAAATAACTCATGTAGTTTCCAAAATGAGGTCACTTATCAGGGGTTTCCACTGTACGGGGATCTCAGGGTCTCTCTGCACTCTAAAAGACAAACGGGGCTCCTTTACTTCTCAGCACTACCATACATACAGCAGTTACGTCCACATTTATGGCATTTCCATACACAGTAGAATCCATCTATGAATTTAAGAAGTGTGGTATGAGTCTCAGATGGCACCATCTCGGCATAACGTATTGGGGACTGAAATGGTATATCTGTATGGTAAATTGCAATTTTAATTTTGCATGTTCTTCTGCGCATTAATTTCTGCAAAGTACCTGCTCACTCCACCCCTTCACATCTTGAAGGGGAGTTTCCAAAATGGGGGTCACTTCTCAGGGATTCCATTTTTTATTTCACCCCAGAGCATCTACAGTTCTCAGCACATGCGGTGTAAATCACCACATCTCAAAATGTGCATGGTGCTCTTTTACTCCTGAGCCCTCTCATACATTCAGGCAAAAGAATAGGGCCACATGTAGGGGGTTTCTAAAATCAGGACACTCAGCATATTAAGAGAGCTTGCTTTTCACTCTGGCACATGTTGGGCACAACATATTGGAAAAATTGTGGAAAAATTGCAATTTTCACTTTGCACCGTCTCCTGTGCATTAAATTACTCACGTCACCCCTTAATAAATACCTCCAGGGGTGTAGTTTCCGAAATGTGGTCACTTTTTGGGGGTTTTCACTGTAGGGGGTACCTCAGGTTCTTTTTAAAAGCGACATGGTACCCAAAAACCATAGTAGCACAATTTGCCTTCCAAAAATGATATGGCGCTCATTTCTTTCTGAGCCCTGCAGTGTGCCCATACAGCAGTGTATGACCACATATAGGGTGTTTCTGTAAACTGCAGAATCAGGGTAATAAATATTGAGGTTTGTTTTGCTATCAACCCTTGCTGTGTTATAGAAAAAATGGATTCAACTGGCACTTTTTAAATTTCACCTCCATTTTGCTTTCATTTCTGTGGAACTTTGTTGGGTTAACAAAGTTTCTAAAATCAATTTTGAATAACTTGAGAGAGAATCAAAAATGGGGCAATTTATGGGTAGTTTCTATTATGTTAGCCCCTCAAAGTAATTTCAGACCTGAATTGGTCAGTTTTGGAACTTTTCTTAAAGATTAAAAAATTGCCTCCACAATTCTAAGCCTTCTAACATAGGATTGAAGGTGTTTTGCGGTCCACAAACAATGGAACAGCAAAACAAGGGCACCGGCAATGTGCACACTGCATCACGGTGTGGACCCATTGACTTTAATGGGTCGGTGGTCCACATGCTGTAGTGAAATATAGGACATGCCTATCTTTTGCAATGCGGCTGCACGGATGCAGGAACTCTGCTGCTGATTTGCTGTAGATCCTTGTGCATTGCAAAGAATGAAATCCACAGTGAAAATCGCAGCATAAATTCACAAGCTGAGGATTTAAAATCTGCATCGTGGGTCAATTTATAGTGCAAATCTCATTCACTTTGCTGGTGTTGAATGCAGCAAATCTGCAGAGTATCCATCTTGTGTGAACATACCATTGAAGGGATTGTCCGGGTTCAGAGCTGAACCTGGACATATCCCCATTTTCACCCTTCTGACATGAACATTTCATGTTCAAATGCTCTCCCTTGCCCTGTGCTGGATCACGCAGGGCAAGGGGTTGGTTGTTTACCTCTGCACACTGCTAGGTGAAGGCTTCCACCCAGCAGTGTGTTTGGTGACGCCACCGGCTCCGATGGGCAGGCTTTACCGCTGCCCTAGCCGTCTTACAGGTTAGGGCAGCGCTAAACCCACCCATTAGTGAGGGTGACATCACCAGGCTCACTGCTACGCAGAAGCCTCCCCCTAGCAGTCCCTATAAAGAGCCTAGTACATCACTGGAGCTCCTAAAAATGCCTTTGCCCTGCGAGATTCAGTGAAGCGCAAAGTAGAGCAATGGAGCATGAAATTCCGATGCTCATATTAGGAGGCTGCCTGGGTGAAAATGTGGGTATGTCCGGGCTTAGCTCTGAACGTAAGAAAATGAAGAACAGGCTTAAAGGGGTTGTCCGAGTTATGACAAAAAATATATAGCACTGTAAATCTGATGGGCAGCAATATATAACTAAGTTAAGCAAGTTTTAGGCAAAAAAAATCCATATTTCCTCATTTCCCTGGTTCTCTTCTGCTCTTTGTTTACATGCAATAACAACAATCTTAGCCCCTCCCCCTTCTCCCTCCTCTGCAAAGGGAATGAATACAAGTGCTGAGTGACATGTCTGCCTGCTGGAATACTCAGCAGCATGTTGTATGTGTAGGACTACAAGTCCCAGCTGTACAATGACACTGCTAATACATACAGGAATTTCTCCCTACCTGTTCTTGTACAATACAATTCCTCTACAGCTCCTGTGCCCAGCATTTGTCTCCTCTCACTGCTGCAGCTACTGCTTGTTGTAAAGCCTTGAGCCCTCAGTGTGTTCTGGCTGAAGGGGTTAAAGGGGTTCTCCGAGATATATATATTGATGATCTATCCTCAGGATAGGTCATCAATATCAGATCGGCAGGGGTCCGACACCCGGCACCCCCGCCGATCAGCTGTTTGAAGAGGAGGCGCGCGTCGTATCAGTGCTGCCTCCTCTTCAGTGTTTACATGCTGGCCGACTCGGGGGTAGTGGTGAGTATGTGTAATTACACCTCACTGCCCCATTCATTTCTATGGGAAGAATCGCTCCCATACAAGTCTATGGAAGCGATTCTATTCATAGAAATGAATGGGGCAGTGAGGTGTAATTACACATACTCGCCACTACCCCCGAGTCGGCCAGCATGTAAACACTGAGGAGGAGGCAGTGCTGATACGGTGCGCGCCTCCTCTTCAAACAGCTGATCGGCGGGGGTGCCGGGTGTCGGACCCCTGCCGATCTGATATTGATGACCTATCCTGAGGATAGGTCATCAATATTTATAACTCGGAGAACCCCTTTAATGTTTTATCTGAAGGAAACCAGAGATAGAGCAGATAGCAGCCCGGCAAAGAAAGGGGGCGTGGCCAGTGCGTGTACAGACTGTTATCTGAACTCTGAGGCTTGTGAACGAAACATCACAGAGCAGAGAGATAAGGTGACATCACAGGTCATGTGACCCTCAGACAACTCTAAGAAAGCAGCAGCTCTAGAAACACAAAGTATATGGGAAAGTTGTTATACCTGACAAGTTAGAAACATATAAAGAACAAAAAAATAACTTGGACAACCCCTTTAAAGGGAACCTATCATCACCTTTATGCTACCCATACTAACGGCAGAATAAAGTAGAGACAGGTGAGTTGATTTCAGCGGTCTGTCATTTATAAGTTAAAAGTAAGTGGTTGCTACGAACCAACATCACAAACATTGCAGACTGGGCCTGGAAAAGAGTCAAATCTTCATGAGAAGAGTCATAGTTATTCATGAATTCTTACTCTCCCTGCCCTTCTGCTGATGATTGACAGTTTTCTACCTAGTTTTCTCCCTTTCTGTCTAGGAGACAACTGCCAATGATCATCAGATGGGCAGGGACATCAGGAGATTATGAATAACCATGACTCCTCTCATGTAGATTTGACTCTTTTCAAGGAGTGGGCTGTAATGATTATGATGCTGGTTTTCCGCAACCACTTACTTTTAGCTCCTGAGTGATATACCGCTGAAATCAGCATTTCTGTCACTATTTTCACTCAGTGAGGGCAGCATAAAGTTGATGACAGGTTCCCTTTAAATGTAGAACACACATGTAGTCTGACAGCTGCAGATCACATGTATGTCCTGTGATATTACACACATCTAGTCTGATGGCCACAGATCACTATGTGTAGCATGTGACAGTACACACATAACTGATGACTGCAGATCATGTGTATGTAGTATGTGACAGTACACACATGTCATCTAATTGCTGCAGATCATATGTGTAGCATGTGACAGTACACACGTCATCTGATGGCTGCAGATCATATGTGTAGTATGTGACAGTACACACGTCATCTGATGGCTGCAGATTATATGTGTAGTATGTGACAGTACACACGTCATCTGATGGCTGCAGATCATATGTGTAGTATGTGACAGTACACACGTCATCTAATGGCTGCAGATCATATGTGTAGTATGTGACAGTACACACGTCATCTGATAGCTGCAGATTATATGTGTAGTATACACGTCCTCTGATGGCTGCAAATCATATATGATGTATCATGTGACAGTACACATGTCACCTGATGGCTGCAGATCATATATGTAGTATGTGACAGACAGTACACACGTCATCTAATGGCCGCAGATCATATGTGTAGTATGTGACAGTACACACATGTAGTCTGATGGCCACAGATCATATAAGTAGCATGTGACAGTACACATGTCATCTGATGGCTGCAGATCACCAGCAGGGCTGAGGAGGACACCGCGCAGTCAGACAGGATCCAGGTGCAGCAGTCCGGCAGACGATGAGTGAAGGTGTCCCGGGCGGGGACAAGGAGGCAGCGAGGGGCGGGACACGAGAGGGGCGTGGTCCGAGGCTCCTCCCCTCTCCCTCTTTGCCACGCTCCCAGTGCTCCCGGTCCTCTAGCTCTTTCTCCTCGGCAGCTGTCACCTTCCCTCCGTCCCGTGGCCACCATGTTCCGGGCTCCTCTCCTCCTGCTGCTTCTCTTCTCCTCCTCTGCACTGATCCGGGCGGACGCCGAGGAGGACGACAATGACAATGCCACCGAACTCGTCATCGAGACTGTGGTGAGTGCTGGGCAGCGGTCCACGTGTGATGTGCCCCACAGGTGGCAGCTGTCATACCCCCGGGCACACTGCGGCCGGTCACAGACCACACTGCCATGATGGGCACTTCTTGTGCCCAGCTATTCATCACACACTCCTGTGCCCGTCTTCCGGGCATCCTGCGAGCTAGCACACAGTACGTGTCCGCTACCTGTCCCCTGTGTGCCCACCCCTCACTGCGCTCCAGCTGTGCCCGATGCCCTGTGTCACCCCCTCCTAATCTCTTCTACAGGTGAAGCCGGAGACGTGCGTGGACACCGTGGAGTGGGGAGACACCATTCAGCTGCACTACACGGTAAGTACCGGCCACTTCCCCCGAGGCCACATCTGGGCCTGAGCTGTAACATCTGTAACAACAATCACACGTCAGCACTCCGGCCCGGCCTGCACACCCCGGGGGAGGAGTCGGCACTGAGAAGGGCTCCGTGACCCTACAGCGGAGCACCACGTCACATAATGGGGGTCGCACGTCATTACCAGTGTCTGCCGCGTTATTCAAAACTACGGGAACGTTACCTGAAGAGAGCGGAGCTGCAGGGCGGCAAATCGGGGGCGGCTTTCATTCACTAACCTTCAGTTGCACAGTGAGAACCCGGGTTGATTGGTTCAAACAGTTACAGCTGGTACTAGGGGGAACATAAGTCCAGATTTCTGTAGTCCTTTCACAAATGTCTCTATACTTCCATTATTCTTTAGAAAATGTAAATCTGAGCAACAAAATAGAACATATTTATTAACAATTCATCTGCCAGTGTGTAATTCTAGGGTACCATGTGGTTTACCCTGCAGTCACTTACCTTGTACTGTATCTCAGCTGTTTTTGTATGCTACTCTTAACAAATGAGAGAGTTGAAGTGATTTTCTCCAAATTTATTTTTTTTAAAATTTCATCACGCACCAAATTTGCAAGAAAAGTTGCAAAGTTTTCATATTTCAGCTCTTGCAACATTTTAGTATAATGTGGGCGGTTAACTACATTTGTCACCTAGTCACAGGATCGGTGACAAATGTATGATTGCAGGGGGTCCCCTGTGTGTATGGAGCAGTGGTGCGCATACATGACCACCGCTCTTTACCAGCTATCATCCTGTGTATAGGTGATAAACGCAGCACGGGGACCCGATGGGGTCGGAGAGGGAGCCCCCTCCCTCCGCAAACCCCCTACATGCCGCAGTCAGCCTTCACAATACTCGTAAAGGCACAAGCTGGGCATTACTGCCATATGCCAAATAGATTTGTAAAGGATAAATTAAAGATTTGATTAGATTAGATTTGTAAAGGATAAATTAAAGGACAGATTTGTACCCATGACACTGGCTGACCTGTTACATGTGCACTTGGCTGTGTTGGTCCCATGTTTATATGTGCGCACATTGCTGAAAAAATTCTTTAATGTATGCAAATAAGTCTCTAGGAGCAACAGGGGTGTAGGCGTAATGGCCTCGCCCCCGTTGCTCCTAGAGGCCCATTTGCATACATTAAAGGGGTTTTCCAGGATTTTACTACTGATGACCTGTCCTCAGGTCCGCCAGTGCCTTCTCAAACAGCTGATCGGCGGGAATCATGGGTGTTGGACCCCCACCGATCAGAAACTGATGACCTATCCTAAGGATAGGTCATCAGTAGTAAAATCCTGGAAAACCCCTTTAACACCTTGACGACCTAGGACGAGAATGCTCGTCCTAATATGGCGTTACTTAACGCCCTAGGAAGAGCATTCTCGTCCTAGGGTTAAGGTGCTGTTGCTGCCCGCTGCCGCAATCTGCAGCAGGGGCCCAGCTGATACTAACAGCCGGGCCTCTGCTGTATCCGCCAGCACCGGTGATTACACCGATGCCAGCGGATTAACCCCTTGTATGCCGCGGTCACACTGACCGCGGCATACAAGGTAATTGCGGCAGCTTTTAAAGCCATCGGGTCCCCGTGAGGCGGTGGGGTGGGGCCCGATGGCTGAGATGGAAGCCCCGATGCCTTGCCCAGAGGCATCGGGACTCCCATCTACGGAAGCCCAGGAGACCCAGCCACAGCGCTGGGTCTCCAAGCAACGGTCAGCGCCTCACAGTGTGAGACGCTGACAGTTGAATGCAGCACAATACAGATGTATTGTGCTGCATTCAATCAGGGATCAGACCCTGAAACGTTAAAGTCCCTTACTGGGACATAATTGAAATGTTAAAAAAAAAGTTAAATAAAAGTGTTTTAACAAAAAAAATAATAAAGTTTCAATAAAAAAAAAGCCCCTTCCCCATAAAGAAACACATAAAAATAGTAAAAAAATTAAAAAATATACATATTAGGTATCACCACGTCTGTAAAAACCTGCTTTATTAAAATATCACATGATCCAGCCCGCCCAACACTGTAAAAAATAAAAAAAACTGTCTAAAAAAAAAAAGCCATTTTTTGTCACATTTCATCACAAAAAATGTAATACCAAGCGATCAAAAAAGCGTATGCCCCCAAAAATAGTACCAATCTAATCGTCATCTCATCCCGCAAAAAATTAGCCCCTACCTGAGACAATCGCCCAAAAAAATAAAAAAAACTACAGCTCTCTGACTATGGAGACACTGAAACATGATTTTTTTTTTGTTTCAAAAAGGATATTATTGTGTAAAACTTAAATAAATAAAAATAAGTATACATGTTAGGTATCGCCACGTCCGTAAAAACCTGCTCTACAAAAATATAACATGATCTCTCGCCTCAGGTGAACACTGTAAAAAATAAAAACTGTCTAAAAAAAAGCTATTTTTTTGTCACATTTCATCACAAAAAAATGTAATACCAAGCGATCAAAAAAGCGTATGTCCCCAAAAATAGTACCAATCTAATCGTCATCTCATCCCACAAACAAATGAGCCCCTACCTGAGACAATCGCCCAAAAAATAAAAAAAATGACAGCTCTCTGACTATGGAGACACTAAAATGTGATTTTTTTCACAAAAATATTGTGTAAAACTTAAATAAAAAAAAAGTATACATATTAGATATTGCCGCATCCGTAACGACCTGCTCTATAAAAATATCACACGATCTAACCTGTCAGATGAATGTTGTAAATAACAAAAAATAAAAACAATGCCAAAACTGCTAGTTTTTGTTACCTTGCCTCACAAAAAGTGTAATATAGAGCTACCAAAAATCATATGTACCCTAAAATAGCACTAACAAAACTGCCAACTTATCCCGTAGTTTCCAAAATGGGGTCAGTTTTTTGGAGTTTCCTACTCTAGGGGTGCATCAAATGCGACATGGCAACACAAACTGTTTCCAGTGAAATCTGCCCTGGCGTTCCTTTCCTTCTGCGCCCTGCCGTGTGCCTGTACAGCAGTTTACGATGACAAATGGGGCATTTCTGTAAACTACAGAATCAGGGTAATAATTACTGAGTTTTGTTTGGCAGTTAACCCTTGCTTTATTCTCAGAATAAAATGATTCATATAGAAAATCTGTCAAAAAAGTGAAATTCAGAAATTTTGGCTACATTTTCCTTTAATTCTTGTGGAACACCTAAAGGGTTAATAACGTTTGTAAAATCAGTTTTGAATACCTTGAGGGGTGTAGTTTCTAAAATGGGGTCATTTTTGGGTGGTTTCTATGATGGAAGCCTCACAAAGTGACTTCAAACCTGAACTGGTCCTTAAAAAGTGGGTTTTGGAAATTTTGTGAAAAATTTCAAAATTTGCTTCTAAATTTCTAAGCCTTCTAACGTCCCAAAAAAATAAAATGTAATTTTCAAAGTGATCCAAACCTGAAGTAGACACATGGGAAATGTAAAGTCATAACTACTTTTGGAGGCATTACTATGTATTTTAAAAGTAGAGAAATTGACATTTGGAAATTTGCAAATTTTTCGAAATTTTTGGTAAATTTGGTATTTTTTTATAAATAAGAATGAAATATTTTGACTCAAATTTACCACTGTCATGAAGTACAATATGTGACGAGGAAACAATCTCAGAATGGCCTGGATAAGTAAAAGCGTTCTAAAGTTATCACCACATAAAGTGAGACATGTCAGATTTGCTAAAATTGGCCTGGTCCTTAAGGTGAAAAATGGCTGGTGCTAAGGTGTTAAAACATAATCTTTCTCAGCAATGCGGGCACATATGACCATGGGACCAACACAGATGTCTTCAGCTGCCAAGTACACATGTAACAGGTCAGCCAGTGTCATAGGTACAAATCTGCTGACAGATGTCCTTTAAAGAAAAACTTGGCTTTTCCTAATGTCCCCTGCACGGGAGCTATGTTCCAGTAATGATTGTCATCATCCCGCTGCCAGGAAAAGAAATGGAAGTGACAAGACTGCTGCAGCACTGGCTTCAGTGGTCACGTGCAAGAATGGCATGTCACTACCTGCCAAAAATACAGGGCACGATACTGCGGCACGCAGCTGTATTTTGTCTGGCAGAATTACAACAACCCGATGGACTCCATTACAGCCAGTGGGGTCCGTCAGGTGGCATTGGTGTCTGTCATATGGCGAATGCAGTGCTTTTTTTCCATTCTTATTCTGAAACCGAGAAATGGAAACTTCTGTGCATATGTAAATCTAGTCTAACATGAGCAAATATGACATGACTATACAGATATGCATGTGGTGCTGGTGCGGCTTAGCATAGTGAAGTATTCACCCTATCGACACCTTTAAGGATTTTCATTTGGATATTATTAGGGATTACTGAGCAGGGCATTGTGTACCACATTACATGTGCCAGGCAGGATTTCAGGCAAATACTTGCTTTGTAGTTACAATCTACATGACTTAATCCCGGCATTTAGCTGCCTGTAGTAATTTATCAGCTTGTAGTTGTCTTTGACTTGAGCAGTCTGCACTGTGCCAGAGCCTACAAGGTACAGGATAAAATTTACTGAAAAGCAGAATGTGAGCCATATAGGAAATCACAATTAAAGGGGTTTTCCAGGCTTTTAATATTGATGAACTATTCTCAGGATCAGCTCAGCGGGGGTCTGACACCCAGCACCCCCGCCGATAAACTGTATGCGTGTAGTCTCCTGTCTCTCTTCCTGCTTGCCATAGACATAGCAGCAGTGAAGAGAAACAGGAGACAGCGCATGCCTTTTCCTCATACAGCTGATCGGTGGAGGTCAAATAGGTACAAGTCCCACCTCTGGGACCTGCTCCTATCTCCAGAACGGGGACCCCCGAAATTAATGATAGCACATTGCACATGCGGGACTTGCTCTCCATTCACTGCTATGGGAGTTCCAAAAATAGCTGCGCAAGCACACTTGGCAGTTTCAGAAGTCCCATAGCAATGAGAGACTGCAAGCTGCACAAACAGGTGGGACCCGCACCTATCTGACATTGATGGCTTCAATACCATCAATGTCCCAGACAGGCCAACCCCTTTAATATACATTATGTACAGCTGGATCTGCCATTGCCTTGCAGAATTATCAGGCTGTTCAAAATGGCAGTGATTCTGCTGCCAGATAAATATTTGGCAGCTACTATGTGTGCAGTTCTCTTATCTAGTAGTACAGGTTTACAGTCTCATAGATGTACAGAAAGTTCTAAGTAAAGGTCAGTGGAGGAGTAAGGCTCTGTGGACACTGTCTTTCATCAGATATGTACATCAGGAAAGATTTTCCGACATATACCTCTAATGGAAGGCTGAGACGCATGTCACTGTATAGCCATATAGTGGCATGCATCTTCCATTGGCCACACTACTGACCAACCATGGCTCGTTGTATAGAAAATGACAATCCTCTGCGCTTCCCTATACTATAAAAACATGTGTAACAGAGGCCAAAAGGAGGCTCTTCGACCTTTGTTGAGTAAATGGATTATGGATATGTTTTATGTATACAACAATATGTTTTCCCAGTGTATACACATATGAATATGGTTCGAATGCATTCACCAAGCAGATGTTTGTCTACTGGGATCTCCAGATTTCTTTTTTTTTTATTTCGGTAGCACAGAGCCAATACAAATGATTAATTTGATAATATTAACCCCGTGAAAACCCAAACTTTCCACCAACCACCCTCAGAAGAGGAGAGGGAAGATATGAAAGAAAAAAATACACCATATGGGGGTTGATTAGATTCTGGGAACATCCATCATCAACAAACTACACTCATGTCGGTATATCTCCTCTAAATTAGACATATATATATATATATATATATATATATATATATATATATATATATATTTTTTTTTATTTTTTTTTTTTTTAAATCTCCCTGTTTCCTGTTATTATATATCACTTTTTAAATCCGAATATTACTGGAGACCTTACTGACCATCGAAAGATGGTACTGGTGGTGACATTCTATATGGCCATATTGATATATGTAGACCCCTTTAGGTCTTTCGTACAACCCAAGCCACATACCACTGGATCAAGAGGGATGTCTATGAGAACACCTGTCTGAATTTTTGAATAACCTGTTGGCAAAACTTTTGGACTTTCAGACAATTCCAGTAAAGGTTGATCAGATTTGCCTGGTCATATTTGGGACATTGAGAGGACAATATCAATCCCATTTTATTTCAGTTTGACAGATAATAATGAAGCCTGTTCACAATAAACACAGGAGCGTTGTTGCCTTCTCAACAGCTGATCGGCAGGGGTCTTGGGTGTTGGACCCCCCCCCTATCAGATACTGATGACTAATCCAGAGGATAGATCATCAATTATAAAGTCTTGGAAAACCCTTTTAAAGAGGACCTTTCACCACTCCTGACATGCCTGTTTTAATAGCTTCATGCATTCCCCATGTAATAACAATTCTGGAGCATCTATTCTTATGGCTCTATGTTGTGTCATTCCTTTATTATTTCTACTAGAAGTTATGAATGAATTGCTAGCAGTCTGCAGTAAGGGTACAGAGGGGAGGTAACAAGTTGAAGGTGTGTACCTGCACAGACTCACACTATCCAATCAGTGCTGCCATTTTCACACTGTGCAGGTACACACCCCCAACTCGTTAACTCCCCTCTGTACCCTTACTGCAGACTGCTAGCAATTCATTCATAACTTCTAGTAGAAATAATAAAGGAATGGCACAACATAGAGCCATAAGAATAGATGTTCCAGAACTGTTATTACATGGGGAACACATGGAGCTATTAAATCAGACATGTGAGGAGTGGTGAAAGGTCCTCTTTAAGTGCCCTTTTAGGTCAGGGGTCCTGAAAATGATATCTCACTGAAAAGAAGAATATATCTGAGGGTACAATATTTTCCCTGAAAACACCTAGCAATAATTGTAAAAACATATTATCTCAGTCTCAGGTTGGCTGACCAACAGGTAAATTCCTCACAGAGGTCCATCTGCAATGAAGCCACCCATTACTTTCAGATTATGACAGGTTATATAAGAAGATGTCAGGAATTGTTGGCACATCATTTTCTATTTTCTCAAATAGGACGTTCCTGGAGCATCATGAATATGAAAGAATAGCATCAAGCCTGGTGTGAAGTGAGGGGTTGTTATCTGCTGTCACGTTGTTTGTATTAAACTGGGTCTCGTCATCCCACCATAAAACCTAATATTGACACACCACAAATTGCCGTCAAGCAATCTGAAGATGATTCATGCCAGCGTTTAGTGAAGCTGACTTGCTAGAAGTGACAGTAGAATGAACACAGAGGAACACATGAAAGTTATTCTGCTTTTATCCAGATTGCTGCTCTGCTGCCTTCCTGTGTGCCAAGTGTGATCCATGATGCAATTTTGTGCAGCTTGGTAGGAGGGACACGTTCAGAAAGGTACAGTGAAATCATGGGTGGTGGTCAGCCATATATAGTGACCATCGTTCCCATCCAACTGGACACTAAAATGATTGCCCATACGGCAGTAATTTAGTTGTAAAGTGTAAAAAAAAAATACATTTTATCACATTAAGCCCTACCTATGCCAAATATATCCACATGGCTCCATTCATCTGACCGATGGCAAAAGAGTGTTCCTTTTGGTCACCTTCAGTATATGATGGCCTGAAATAGCATAGTAGACAACACTATTCCATATAAAGGTATGTAGTTAAAAAAAAAAGTATACTGTGGGCAATATGGTTAATTTACAATGGAAGGCTATTATCGATGTATACAACTGTTCCAATACAGTGAGATACGTTACAGCCTTCCATGGAAGTTGGGAAGTCCTTCAACAGGAAAGCCCCTAATGTGGTATGAAGAGAACCTAATAATACAGTGGGGCAGATTTACTAAGACTGGCATTTTACACTGGTGGAGAAATATGTGCCCCGCTTCCTTCCCCTAATCCCTGCCCACTTTTAGTGGCAGAAAAAAAACAAAAAGGGGAGATGGGTGCCAAACTTTAGAAAACTGGATAACGGGCTTGATAAGTTCCCTGCATTTTTTATTTTAGAGCAAGTAGCTTCACACTTTAGAGTTTTGTGTGTCCTGTATTTTCTTTCCTTTTTTTATGGAGTTATGCAATGATTTATGTAAAAAGTGAAAATCAGACATCATATTATACATGACAATACCTTTGTAATAAAGCTAGAACCAGCCCTGTACTGCACATGGTTCCAGAGATCTCCACATTCACTGCTCCAATTGCTCTGCTAGAATATCTTCAGCCTGGTAGCTCAGGGAACGTGTCCTTTCTGCTGAAGCTCTCTCCCTGTAACTACCACAGCTTCTAACAGAACATAAGGCTGGTGGCAGCTGAATATTAAAACTGAGCATGTGCGACCAGCTCAGTGAGACGGGCAAATAATGAGGAATGGACCAAACAGCAGGAGGCGTTATACAGATACATTTCATTTAATAACTCACTGGCTATACAAATTTTTTAATTACAAGTACATGTAATAACAAAAGTACTCGGATCCAGGTGCTGGTTTGAAAAATGTAGAGTATGTTTCGTGACACAACTCCTTTCAGAGGAGGACAGATGTAGGTTAAATTATGCAGTTTGCATTACAGTAAGGGTTCATTTTTACTAGTGATAGCTTTTTGATTTACGTATTCAGTGCTTTGTTTTGCATCTTGCTCTCCACCAGAAAAATCACAGAAAAGTAGTTTGCTATATGTTTTTATGCATAGAATCACGTAAATCACTGGGTGTTATTGTTATGCTGTCATGTTTAATATGGTGCATTGGGGTAAATGTTTGTGTCTCTTGGTGGGAACATCCATTACGACATGTTTCCATTACAAAGAGGAATTGAAGGCCATGTTACAGAGCTCTTCATTTGTAAAATACACAGAAAAGCTCAGCGAGATCAGAGCTCCACCTCAGCCATTTATCTCTCTTAGTAGAGCCTTTCACCCGTCAATAAAAGGGAGGTAATTGCAGTAACAATCTGTTTTATGAGAAGTGGTTCACAGTATTGTCTTTTTTTTTCATTTTTATTATTTTTTTTGTAAGTGCAAGGAAAGACAGTTTCTCTTTGGCTCTTGTTATAGGCTATACATATTCGAATTACATCAGTAAACAGAGGATAAAATCTCCATAAAGTGTCTGGCCAGTGTATTTCTTTGCAGCAATGGTTTCACGTTGTGTAATGGAGCTTTTGGACAACCTGGCAGTGACTGGCACATGAATTGCAGCTATAAATTTACAGAACTGAAATCTCAGTCCAGAAAATGTGTTGTTTTCTCTAAGGCTGGGTTCCAATGTAGCTTCTCTCCTGCGCAATTTTCTATGGGATGGTTTCTGTCACTTTAAGGAAAGGATATTTTCCAGCATCGGATAGCTGACCTGCACTTTTCATTGGGGGCAAGTCTGGGGTACATAAAAGTTTTTGATCACTTTTTATCAAATTTGACTGAATGTGTTTTTGTTTTTTTTACAGCATTTACCATGTGGAATAAATGTTGCATTAGTTTTATAGTGTGGGTCGTGGCGATACTAATTATGTATAGGTAATTTTTGAGTTTTTTACATTTTCAGTTTTTTGAACATGTTATTGATTTTTTTATTTTTTTTTTATTTTTTAGTCCCAGTAGGGGACTAGATCAGGCTACTTGCACACTTGCATTTGCAGGATCCGTTTGTGAGATCCGTCCAGGCTCTCACAAACGGATCCGTCATGAAAATACAACCTTCTGCATCCATTCTGAACAGATCCGTTTGTATTATCTTTTACATAGCAAACACGTATCCGTCTTGAACTCCATTGAAAGTCAATGGAGGACGGATCCGTTTTCTATTGTGTCAGACAAAACGGATCCGTCCCTATTGACTTACATTGTGAGTCATGACAGATCCGTTTGCATCAGTTTCTTCATGCAGCAAGCAGCGTTTTAGTGTCCGCCTCCAAAACGGAATGGAGACTGAACTGAAGCAAAACTGATGCATTCTGAACGGATCCTTTTCCATTCAGAATGCATTAGGCAAAACTGATCAGTTCAGGACCGTTCGTGAGAGCCTGTGACGAATCTCACAAACGGATCCTGCAAACGCAAGTGTGAAAGTAGCCTCATGTGATCTGGTCGCTGATATAATACACTGTAATACTTCAGCATTGCAGTGCATTATGACTGTCAACATATGGTGATAATCATCCTATTAGGCATTGCATCTGGCAGGACTTAATAGGTCTGCACAAATGGCAAATCTGGGGGCAAGCTTTAGTCTTTTGACTACCATGACGACCCATCAACATTACATTGGAGGAAGGGTGAACTTAGATGCCGCAGTTGATATTGACTGACATCTAATGGGTTAAATGGTCAGGATCAGAGCTGTACTTTACTGCAGATTCATCTCCTGAGCTGGTGCTATCATTGCACCATTACACGTATGGCAATGTGTGCAAACTACTCAACTGCTGCACTGTACATGGACACAGTAATGCGGAAAGGGGTAAGGCGACATATTGCAAAAATATTCAATCTAAAGAGTTTCTGAAGCTGTACTACACTTTATTTTTCATCTGCTGAGGATTATTTAAGGATAGTTTTGCCCCTGTTCAGGCCTTTTTTTAAACCAGATATTTTTTTTTATTAAAATTCTGTGGTTCAATGCAAGTACCGCACAAAACAACCCATCTCCCAGTGTCTATACATTCAAACAAGCATATAGTGCTCAGATCTATGTAACACTCAGGGTGTGACATCAAATACATATCTACTATAACTGTGAGGGTAAAGTGAGGTCATATGTCTCTTTGTTGTCTCCATCTATAGAAGAGCACGTGTAAGATGAGAAAACCAAGAGCCATCCCTTAGACGATCTGAAAAAGGTAACCATTGAGCCTACTGTCCATCAAACTTTCCAAGTGTTCCCCTTTTAAGATATATGTATCTTTCCATACGGATATTTCCATGATGAATCAACACCCTATATTCCAGATGGGTTGTGTCTAACCAGTTGGCTGCCAACAGTTTGTGGCCCTAAAACAAGATTTTTCTCTATTGCCAACTTATGATGTTCTAACAGTGGAAGGTTATTCACCTTTGAGACAGCTACCAACAGAAATATGGGTAAGATAGATTGAGATCCTTCTCTGAGAAGCTTTTCAAAAAGCAGGACATGCCCACGTCATATGCAGTAGATCAGTAGTTTGTTTTTTCAAAAAGTCAATTACCACAGATATATGCATTCTTAGAAAGGTCAGTCGAATTTGTAAAATTGTCCCATGAAGTAACTGCACAAATTGGTAGAAAACGGTATTGGGCAAGTCAGATTCAGTTTGTAATTGTTGAAAGGCTTTCAGGTGCGGACCATGATATAACTGGGTAATATACTGCAACTAGAGTTGAGCGAACGTGCTCGTAACGAGCACTGTAGTACTCGGATCCCCTGCGCTTGCATGGGCGCAGCCATCCGGCTCCGCCCCCATTGACTCACAGTGAGGACGGGGCCGGATGGCTGCACCCATGCAAGCGCAGGGGATCCGAGTACTATAGTGCTCGTTACGAGCACGTTCGCTCAACTCTAACTGCAACCCGTTCTACTCCCACTGCCCAAAAGCCTCCAATTGACTTAGTTTCTATAGATATGCATTATGCTAAATGGGGGTGCACTTTATGACCCCATTAATATTCCCTTCCACTATGCGCTATACGTTAATGTCACTGTTGGAATAGAAGACAGTGGCAATCTGATTCTGTGTGTCTCCTACAAAGAAAACAAGGGGCACTTGCCCAAAAGGTGAGCCAAAAGTTTTCCAGCTGAAAAATAAGCCTGTTGGTTAAGGACTGCCAACCACCTCCCCCCTGATCACTTAGTAGTGTTCTGCGGAGTAAGAACAAAACTTAGATATAGTGCAAGAATTTCACCGAGGAAAAGCAGCTGATCATCACTGTACAGTGCGATCTTCTCCTCCAGGCAGCAATTTCCTAAGGTTAGCACCCAGGCTGCATCTCTAGAGCAAATAGGAGGGGAGACATACCTGACTTGTGCTCCTTCCTAGGTCAAATGAGTCTGAGCCTAAACTTTTAGTACCAATACCTGTCCTCTGGGACTTGTACATCAATTTTACCCATGCAATAAACCCCATCCTCTCCAAAACATCCCACAGATGAGTAAACCTTGATCTTCTTCTGCTGCCAGTAACTCTGTAATAGTTTTGGCAGAGGAATTTAAAAGGGAGCCCACCAGTCCCAGAAGCCTTGTTGTTTGACATGTGTTGCACCACCAATACTAAATCCTGGAGTGTCCAGATAATTTTTCTGCTTGAGGCTCAGTATGGGCAAGGAAATCTAGCTTAGAGATGTGAAGGTATCTGGAGTAACTTTAAAGGCTTTCCAGACAATTTTGCAAAATTTTATGTCCTGTCGATCCCTTGCTATGGTTGTCTAAAAGTGGCCAGCATGCTCAAAATACCTTTGATTCATGAATAAATGCTTAGCTCTGTCTTTGTGTAAAGTTTCACTGCATCCCACACACTTGTCATAGAAATTGTATCTACATTATGTTGAAAGTACTCACTCAGCTGTACCCTCCTGTAAATAAATCTAAGCCAAAATGGGTTTAATGTCCAACTTGGTCTCCCTTTTATGACTCTGTTCTAGAGTGTAATCTGAAAGACTAAGTGGCAAATACTTGACTATCTCAGCATATGGTAGGGCTGAACTGCCATGAAACATCCCTTAGAGAGAGTCTGTTGCACAGTATCCTCTGCAGACTCAACTTGGACAGTTTGCTGCCCTCTCACTTTAGCACCAGCAACTCTCTGCTCTGGTGACCATTCTGAGAGGGAGGAGGGTGGAGAACAAGCAAACTGCTCGAGCCAGCTACTTCTCTGCAACTTGACTTGTCTATGTTCTGGCGCCACCTTGGCATCTTCTCTCCTTGTCGCCCTTTCCACCCTTATTATGGTGGGTCATAGATCTTACAGTAGGTTTCCACAGCGATAGCTTACCTCTGTAACTTCAAGGGGCCATATATTTTGTGCAGGGAAAGGATAATTATCCTGATGACCTCAGGAGCTGTCTGTTAGGCAGCTGATTGGTTGATCACATCACTTGATCTAATTAGTTAGAGCTCTCACCACAGCCTTTAGACATGTTCAGAAAGAAGCTGACCCATCAGACTTTTTTCACTGTATCGTGAAGTAACTGAAAAATGACACAAAAGGAAGTTTTACAAGTTTGTCTACAAGGTAAAATATCAGTTTATAGACAAACACTGGTGAGTAATACAGTCATGTACAATACTTAAAGGGAATCTGTCAGCTCTGAAACACCCTCCAAACTAGAGTAAGCGGTGTATAGTGTAAGTGACGTCGAGTCCGGTTATGTAATTTTTATCTTCATACTCGCTTCCATTCTGATGTTGTGCTCCCACAAACCAGCAGTAAAATGCACTCAGTGGACTCCAGTGCTCACTCACATAATGGAGAGGACTCAAAGAAGAGTCCTCTCAATGTATTTTACTGCTGGTTTGTGGTAGCACAGCGTCAGAATGGAAGTGAGTATGAAGACAAAACTTACATATTCGGATTCAGCATCACTTACACTATACATCTCTTACTCTAGTTCAGGGGGTGTTTCGGAGATGACAGGTTCCCTTTAAAGAAGAACTCCCGCCAAAAAATTTATTCCATGTCCTGCTAGAAATGTACATGATGTAATCTGTAGTGAATGTCATTTTCTTACCAGTAGCTGAATTTTTGAGTTATATCATCCTGAAGTTTCTTATCTGTGTCATGTGACTAGGAATTAGACCCACCAACTCACAGCACCTTATGTGTGGACAGGAAGTCTAATTTTCTATGCATTCCTATGGGAGCCTCACTTTCAGTCTCATAGGAATGAATAGAGAAGTGACTGGCTTGCTGTCCTGGGTCAGTTGGAGGTCAGGGAGTTGGTCACATGACCCAGCTACAATAAGAAGAGAGTGGAAACTCTCAATTTCAGCCTCTGATAAGAAAATGACATTCACTATAGATTATATCATGCTCCTTTCTAACAGGTCAGAGAATAAATTTTTTTTGCGGGAGTTCTTCTTTAATATACACTATGTGGAAAATATTTCTGTTCAGTAGATCCAAGTCATGTTTGGGTGTATATCACATAGTGTTGGCGTGTATCATTTATGACTTTTATTGTGTTCAATTTAGTCTAGCAATGAAAATATTTCTTTGTGTCCCTAGGGAAGACTTGATGATGGACGTGTGATTGATAGCTCCCTATCTCGAGATCCACTTGTGGTGGTACTAGGGAAGAAACAAGTGATATCAGGTAATCTGAGCTTAAATTATGGTTTCTGTAACTCCCATAGAAGTGAGTACTTTTTCCATAACCCTGCCTGCCGCACACAAGAGGTATTCCCAACTTAGCCATGACTGAGACCGATACACCACCTTAACCCCTTCATGACATAGCCATTTTTCACCTTAAGGACCAGGCCAAATTTTGGAAATATGACATGTCACTTTATGTGGTAATAGCTTTGAAACACTTTTACTTATCCAAGCCGTTCTGAGATTGTTTTCTCGTGACACGTTGTACTCCATGACAGTGGTAAATTTGAGTCAATATAAATCACCTTTATTTATTAAAAAATCCAAAATTTACAGAAAATTTGGAAAAAATTGTAATTTTCAAACTTTGAATTTCTCTGCTTTTAAGGCACATTGTGATTTCTCACAAAATAGTTATTACTTTACATTTCACATATGTCTACTTTATGTTACCATCATTTTGTAGATGTAATTTTATTTTTTGGGGACGTTAGAAGGCTTAGAATTTTAGAAGTAATTCTTAAAATTTTTAAGAAATTTTCCAAAACCATTTTTTTTAAGCACCAGTTCAGTTCTGAGTGAAGTCACTTTGTGGGGTTAACATAATAGAAACCACCATAAATGACCCCATTTTTTCAAAACTAATTTTACTAACTTTGTTAACCCTTTATGTCTTCCACAAGATTTAAAGGAAAATGGAGATGACATTTCTAAATTTCACTTTTTTGGCAGATTTTCCATTTTAATCCATTTTTTTCCTGTAATACATCAAGGGTTAATAGCCAAACAAAACTCAAAAACTATTACCCTGATTCTGCGATTTACAGAAACACCCCACATGTGATTGTAAACTACTGTATGGGCGCACAGCAGGGCGCAGAAGGAAAGGTGCGCCAAATGGTTTTTGGAGGGCAAATTTTGCTGGACTGGTTTTCAGACTCCATGTCCCATTTGAGGCCCCCCTGATGCACCCCTACAGTAGAAACAACCAAAAAGTGCCCATATTTTGGAAACTAAGGGATAAGGTGACAGTGTTATTGATATTATTTTGGGTTACATATGATTTTTGGTAACCAAAAATGGCTGTTCTGGCTCAGTTTTTATTTTTATTTTTTTTACTGTGTTCACCTGAGGGGTTAACTCCTGTGATATTTTTGTAGAGCAGGTTGTTACGGACGTGGCGATACCTAACATGTATAGTTTTTTTTATTTATTTAAGTTTTACACAATAATATCATTTTTGTAACAAAAAAATCATGTTTTAATCTGTCCAATGTCTGAGAGCTGTAGTTTTTTTATTTTTTGGGCAATTGTCTCAGGTAGGGGCTCATTTTTTGCGGGAAGAGGTAAAGGTTAGATTGGTACTATTTTAAGGGGCATACGCCTTTTTGATCGCGTGGTATTGCACTTTTTGTGATGTTAAGTGACAAAAAATGGCTTTTTTGACACTGTTTTTATTTTATTTTTTTACGGTGTTCACCTGAGGGGTCAGGGCATGTGATATTTCTGTAGAGCAGGTTGTTACGAACGTGGCGATACCTAACATGATTGGGGTATTTTTTTTTCTTTTTTTACTAATTTTAAATTTGAGTTTTGGGGGGGAAAATAGGATTTTTTTAAAACTTTTTTTAACTTTTTTTTTTTTTTTTTACACTTTTTTAGACTCAGACCCACTTGGTTCTTGAAGAACCAGTGGGTCTGATTGTTCTATAATACACTACAGTACACTGTATAGTGTACTGCAGTGTATTTTCATTCTTGCTAAGCCTTGTCAGGCTCCTGCCTTTAGCAGGAGCCTGATGAGGCTTAGCTTACACCATGGCAAGCAGACGCTTCTGAAAGCGTCTGGTTGCCATGGTAACCATCGGGACGCTGCCAGAGCAGAACAGCGTCCCGATGGAAGGGGGAGGGAGCTTCCTCCCCCTCTTCAGCCCACACCATCGGCGCTGCCAGCGCACCGCAGCGCCGATGGGAGAGGGAGGGAGCTCCCTCCCTGCTGTTAACCCTTTCCATGCCGCAGTCCCTACGGACCGTGGCATGGAAGGGGTTAAACTGCTGACATCGGCGCCAGCACCGATGTCAGCAGTTTGAAGCAGACTATCAGCTGTATGCTGATACTCTGCTTCACCCGCTCGCCATCCTGAAAATCAATGCGGCGGCGATGCCGCCGCCATACCGCCCGCCCGCCGCACATTACACCCCCCCCCACCCCCCCTGAAAAATGGCTACAAATAGCGATCTGGGGTGGGGGGGTGTATATAGAATATACATTTTGAAAAAATTATTTATTTATTTATTTTTTTACATTAAAAAGCATTGCATCGCTGTGATTGGCTAGTCTGTATAGACTAGCCAATCACAGCGATCGCTAGCCTGGGACCGCCCCCATTGGTCCCGGGCTGGTAAGCTGAGACCCCTGGCTGTAAGTAACAGCCGGGGTCTCAGCACTGTCACCATGTTAGCAGACATGGTGACAGTTTAATGTAATGACGAGTATACTCGTCATGGAGCATTAAATAGCAGTGCTCCATGACGAGTATACTCGTCATATAGCGTGAAGGGGTTAAGTTGTTAAGAAGACTTGTTTAATCCCTTCCCGACCGCCTGCCGTACGTTTACATCGGGACTTGGGTATTTAAATACGGCATCTGCTTGTGAGCACAGCAGGTACCATAGCTGCCGAATGCCTACTGTTTTAAACAGCAGACACTAGGACTAATGTATGCGATCGACGATAACATCAATCACACACATTTAACCCCTCAGATGTTGTCTTCATTTGTGACCACGGCATCTGAGAGCTTGAAAACCCGGGAGCCTGCACTTCCGCATGCAACAGTGTAGCGAGGATTGAGGGAACTGGATGGTGTGCCTTGGTCGTCCTTAAAGGGATTCTGTCACCACCATTTTCCATATTAAGTTATTTATACCACTGGATTTATCTCATCATAAGGATCTCCAAATGGTTATTGTTATAGGGCCCAGATGAAGATGTGTGGTGTAAAAATCGTTTTTTAGCAACTGTCAATCACTTACATTAAGGAGTCCAAGGGGAGTTGACCATTTTTGCTGGAGCCCGGGCTCGGCGATTCCGTTGGAGCCCCGGACCGCCCACCTAATTAATATTCACTTCACTGAGTGAGTCAGTGAAGCTCCGGCGCGGCTGAAATCCCGCGTAGGCGCAGTACATCAGGTGAGGCCGCAGACCGCACGGGCGCAGGCCACTTGATGTACTGCGCCTGCGCGGGATTTCAGCCGCGGCGGAGCTTCACTGACTCACTCAGTGAAGTGAATATTAATTAGGTGGGCGGTCCAGGGCTCCAACGGAATCGCCGAGCCCGGGCTCCAGCAACGATGGTCAACTCCCCTTGGGCTCCTTAATGTAAGTGATTGACAGTTGATAAAAAATGATTTTTACACCACAAATCTTCATCTGGGCCCTATAACAATAACCATTTGGAGATCCTTATGATGAGATAAATCCAGTGGTATAAATAACTTAATATGGAAAATGGTGGTGACAGAATCCCTTTAATGATCCGAGGCTGCTGCAGATAGGTTCTCATGGAGACTCTGCCTGTGGCAGGGCTCCATAGAAACGCAGTGAAATTCTCATAGACTCCAATGCTATTGCAGGTTTTAAAAAATATAAAAATTCAAATCGACCCTCCTAGCCCATATTATTAAAATAGAAAAATATTTATCCCATACGGCAAATGGCATAATGGGGAAAACCATCAAAATCTCAGATTCAACATTTCTTTGTCACTTCACCTCCCCTAAAAGTTCAATAAACAGTTATCAAAAAGGCATACACACTCCAAAATGGTACAGATTGTCCCGCAAAAAAATAGCTCTCGCACAGCTCCATACACGTAAAAATAAAAAAGTTATGGATGTCTTAATATGGCGAAGTATTAAAACAAAAAACAAAACCCATAAAACTGTGGCGGATTAGTTTTGTTTTTTTTAATAATTCCACATCTTCCCATTACAGTGTATGCAATAGTAAATGGTGCCATTAGAAAGTGCAACTTGTCCCACAAAAAATATCTGAATGGAGAAATAAAAAAAAATATGGTTTTGGGAAGGCTGGAAGTAAAAAATGAAAAAAAAAAAAAAAAAAAAAAAAGGCCCAGTCCAGAAGGGGTTAAAAGGAGAAATATTTGTACACATGCCGTAATTCCCCCCACAATAGCTAAAACGGGTAGGTCCTAAGTCCCTTGTTCCTTTTCACTGTATGATAATATGAAAAGATTCATTGTCACCCTCCATTATTGCAAAGTAGGGAGGTTCAGCACTCACCAGGAGACAGTTATACAGGAGCATGTGGCATTGATTAAATAAAGCAGAAGAAATGTTTCATTAATACCTCTCTGTGATGCAGCATCAGGATTGTGGAGGGGATTTTGAGACACCCAGAGCATTTGCATTATGTCCCCATCTACTTCTTGACAACAGTTATACTAATGTTTGCTGAACTCACCATTTTCAGCAGGCGAGCCAACAGTTGAACATATATGGGGAGATCTCAACTCCTCGTGACAGATGATGTTGAAGGAAAAAAGGCTTTGTCATCTCTCCTCATTGTCTGGCAGTGGCTTTTTCCTCTCTTAATTGTCTGGCAGTGGCTTTTTCCTCTCTTAATTGTCTGGCAGTGGCTTTCTCCTCTCTCTCTTAATTGGCTGGCAGTGGCTTTCTCCTCTCTCTCTTAATTGTCTGGCAGTGGCTTTCTCTTCTCTCGAGATTGTCTGGCAGTGGCATTCTCCTCTCTCCCCATTATCTTCCAGTGGCTTTCTCTTCTCTTCAGACTGTCTGGCAGTGGTTTTCTCTTCTCTTCAGATTGTCTGGCAGTGGCTTTCTCTTCTCTTCAGATTGTCTGGCAGTGGCATTCTCCTCTCTCCCCATTCTCCCCATTATCTTGCAGTGGCTTTCTCCTCTTTCTTCATTGTCTGGCAATGGCTTTTTTCCCAGTGGACAAATTCAAAATGAAAAGCCTCAAGCATTCTGTAAAAACTTAATTTCTTTATTGGAAAATCCTTAAAAACATCTTGTAAAACAATTAAAAACCATACCAACACATTCCGGACATAGTGTGACTATGTCAGAAATGCACAGGTATGGTTTTTAATTGTGCTGGAGACGTTTCATTTTGAATTTGTCCTGTTTCCGGCTTAGAACATCTCCAAGCCCCTGTTATTTGGACATCCAACAGAGACAAGGCTGTGAGGATAGTCAGTTTGCTTCTGTGGCTTTCTCCTCTCTCCCCTTTGTCTGGTGGCGGCTTTCTCCTGTTTCTCCATTGAAAAAAACAGCATATAGGTGTATGAGGCAGTCGGGAGAGATAGCTGTCACTAATGCAGGTGTATGGACATCATTATCGGAAACATTTGGAAGTAATAATTGCAGATCTCCATAACTGTTTGACAAGATAATATATTGGGACATTTTCTGAACAAAGTTGCTTATGAAAACAGTGTTCATACTGCATATGTCATATCCTACAGAAGTCGTTTCCACTACAGGCCAAACATTGCATTGAAAGCACAACAACTGAAGTACTTTCATAACGCAATGCCATTGCAATCAACAGGATCAGTGTTAAAGGGGTTATTCAAGACTATAAAATGCCCCCCACATGCCGTGCCCCTCACACTGATTCTACTTACCTGGCTCCCCGCTTGTCCCTATCACCGCCTGTCATTGGCTGCTCTTCCCCCCCGACACCGGATGTTTTCATCCGCGCATGGGGAGAAGCAGCAGCAGCGGTGTGGGGACCAGGAGCGGTGCGGGAAACCAGGTAAGTATATTCATTGTGAGGGGTCCAGCATATGGGGGAGCATTTTATAGTCTTGGATAACCCCTTTAACATCCATTTTTCAGTGATTTCTGGGATGGAGAAAAAAGCTACAGCAATAGATCCCGGTGACTGGTAAGATACCTTAAAAGGGGTTGTACCATCAGAGATAACCTCTTTCAAAATACAATTGCTGGGTTGATCAGCTGATCAGCCCAAGTCCAGCATACAACTGATTTTGCTGGAGTAAGTTGTGGCCATTTAGATGAGTGGCTGTTCATGAGACACAATGCTCGCTCAGGTCCACCAGAAGGAGAGCCATTTGTTCCAAGTGCTTCTCCGCACTGGCTTATAGAGGAGGTCTGTGATATTCATATGCCCTAATGTGACATGTGGACAGGAGTTGTCTCCATGAGAAAACTTCTTTAAGGTCTTCGCAACATCTTGCTCCACAGTTTCGTCGATTAGCAGAAAACATTGCTGCGAAAATGTTTTTCGTACATCATGACTTCTCTGCATCAGTTCTCACTTAAAGAAGAACTCCCGCAAAAATTTTTATTCTCTGACCTGTTAGAAAGGTGCATGATATAATCTGTAGTGATTGTCATTTTCTTATCAGTGACGGTTTCTGTGAGTAAAAACCTCTCTTCTTATTGTAGCTGGGTCATGTGACCAACTCCCTGACCTCCAACTGACCCAGGACAGAAAGCCAGTAACTGCTCTATTCATTCCTATGGGAGCCTCACTTTCAGTCTCATAGGAATACATAGAGAATTAGACTTCCTGTCCACACATAAGTCTCTGTGTGAGTTGGTGGGTCTAATTCCTAGTCACATGACACAGATAAGAAACTTCAGGATGATATAAGTCAAAAATTCAGCTACTGGTAAGAAAAAGACATTCACTACAGATTATATCATGTACATTTCTAGCAGGACATGGAATAAAATTTTTGTCGGGAGTTCTTCTTTAAAGTTATTACAGTTTAACTGCAGCTGTATTTGTAAGACGATATAAGTAGCAGGAGAGAGAACATATTTATTACTGGAGTGTCCAGAGTAGGAGGCCATCAAACATTTTACATTTCATGCCTGATGTTTCCTATCTCCGTAGAGCAGCAGCCCTAGAAAACCATCTATCAGAGTGTCAGGAATGTATTTTATTAGCAGCACTAAGGAAACAACAGCATCTCTACTGGTTATAGAGCTGGCTGGTTCAATCTATGGAGACATCTGCAAGAAATTTCATTCTGCATTTCAGATCTTTACACTATTCATGCTACATGAAAGAGATGCAGAATGAAATGGTTTCAGTTTTGTCTGGTTTGGTTTCAAATTACAGCCTGAAATCATAGAGCTACTTTTTTAACTCTCTCTCTCTTTCTCAACTGGAGACGTAGTTAAAATGCCTTACTTCCAAATACTGCTAATTATATTCATTATATTATATTATGTATTACATCAGTTGATTTTTTCACAAGTGTTTTTTTTACCGTTTCACCTTAGTCGTTCAAAGTTCACTTTAAAATAAAACTCCAGCTGCCAATGTAGGCACTACAAATCCCGAAAACAGAGCATCAGTCTAGTCTAATGTTTGGGCTGGAGGGTATGGAAATTTACTTAATTAGATTGTCATCCTCTCTTATTTGACAGCTTCGAAGCTGCAGACCACTGAAGGCAGCTCATGTTTGTTTGTCCTGACATTCACTAGTTTTCATCATTTCATGCAGACCTCCTGGGCTAAGGGGGTATTTACACGAACCAGTAGTGCGTCGCACAGCCAGATAATCTGAAGAATTCTGGACACCGGGTGTTCAACCTTGAATACACCCAAATGGTTAAACTAGTGACCCTCAGCTGTAAATTATATTTGAATGTGCAGCCCCATTCTGTGTTTTATATTATTGCACGTCTTTGAAAGGCTTGATTTGACTTGTTTGCTTACTTTGCATGTTTGTATGCTTCAATAATTTTTTATAATTGCCAGGAAGCTTAATTGATTTTACAAACTAACAAGTGTCCTATAGAAGTAAAGGCCCCCTTACATGGCCCGATGTAGCAAGTGATTGTCAAGGAGGTAAGCGTTCCTTCCCAACAATCGTCTGCTCGTCAGTGGAGGAGACCGCTGCTATTACATGCACAGTATGGGGAGGAGAGATCTCTAATGCCTTTGCTTGTCCCCATACAGAATCATTATTTGCAGGCAGCAGAGTGCAGGTTAGACAATGATTTAGGTGACTGCACCAACAATCTATGACCCGATGAACGAGCTCTCGTTCATTGGGTAATTAGTGGCAACTTTACCCAGGCAAATTATCACTGACAAGCATTCCTACAAACGCTTATTAGCAACAATCTGCCAGAACATCGGGCAGTGTAAAGGCACTTTTAGGATGGCCATACACATGAGACATTGGTTGGCTGTATTGCAGTCAATCGTCTGTGGGATAATTCGTATGAATGATCCCACCAGCAACATGCCAGACTACATTGGCCAATCATGCCATACACATTTGAAGCGGCTGACCAGAGTCAAAACTGTCCAACATAGCTGATTTTCAGCTGTCAAAAAATCTCCGATCATGGGCAATATCTCCCACTATATGGCTGGTCCAGTGACATGTTGCATGGGCGACACATCTCCGCTGCAGCCAGTTACTGGCCCACGTCAAACCAAATGTTGACGCAGGGAGATCCAGGAGCTGTGGCAGAACCAGGGGAGCAAAGGAGCCGCAACCCAGCGGCGAGAATCAGATGATTAAGATTCCCACCGCGAGTCCGGCCTTGGCACTGCAGAAAATGTCCCTAGGGTATATGCTTATAAGAGTGAATGAGGTGAATGAATATGTATTCAGTCCAGAGTCATCTACAGGTATTGAAATTAGATTTTTTTTTTTTTTTATCTTCGCAGGTCTAGAAAAGAGTCTTCTGGGAATGTGTGTTGGGTGAGTATCTCTGAACTAGGATAACATCTAACTTCAGCTGTCCCTCCTGCTTTGCACAGGGTGCCCTTATTTTAGTCTACCTGAGTTTGTTAGGTGACCTAACAGGGGTGCCCAATGTTATGGTCCATAATTTGGTAATTTGAATAAGTGTATAATATATATATATATATATATATATATATATATATATATATATATATTAGATAGATATTTATATAAAAGGAATAATACATTTATGACATTTTGTAACACAACCTAAGAAAGCCTCCATTCTGCTTGTGGCTTTCACATATATTTCAGTTTCGCTTTCCGTCTCCCTTTGTTGTCACATTGAAGTTCCACTATATCATATTCTCATCTATAGAAAGTATCAAGTGGATAAAAGCACCAGATGAGATTCTCCCCAGAACATTGAATGTCAGCTCTTACATCTGCTTTTTCCTATAATCCCAGAGATTTCAGCCAGACAACATAGGTAGTTTGCTTTGAAATAAACAGAATGATTGCTATGTGCAGGATCTTGCCAAAAAGAAAGGTATTTTAGTGGTAGAGCTAGGTCAGATTTGCAGTGTTCTCTCAAACCTGTACAAGAAATGTATTGTTGCTGACCTGATTTTCTTACTTGTTACTCTCAGAAATTGTGTAATATGACTGTGGATGTTGTTGGAGATATTTTCATATGTCAAAATATCACTTTATTTCCTAAAAAAAAATACATTAATCTTCTATATTTATTTTTTTCTGTGACCTACATTAGTTTCTTGTACTGTAGTATTCCTCTATGAATTCCTTTTAAAGGTGCATTCCCATATCAGCATTGCTTGAATGTGTTCCATCACTTTGTGATTAGTAGGGATCTGACCTGGGCTTCAGAGCTGATGCCCCTTCTGTCTATCCCTGAATAGAAGATATCTAGGGGCAACTATAGAACAAGTCCATTCAAGTGAGAAAGAGAGACTGCAGATTTCTGCACAGCCTGGTGGCAGGGAAGAACAGTGACTCTCAGTCATTCTCAGGATTAGTGGGGGTCCCAAGGGTCAATTCCACACCAGTCATGAAGTGATAGCATAATTGAGCAAATTGGGAATACGATTTTAATTTTGAACCAACAAAATACTACAGTTTTGCCAGTCATAAGAGTGAACACTGTGGTTTTCCATGCAAAATAAAAAATGTGAGCAAATCTACAACCCTGTATCACTGACAGATGCTAAGGTTTTATGCTGGTGGCACTTGATGCAAGCTTAAAAGCTTTGTACACCTTTGGAGTCCGTTTTTTATGATTGCATTTTCGCTAAAAATCATATTTTCAATTGGCCTTTATTAAAAATATTGAGCTGTTCAGTCACATAGGGTTAACTGTTTTTCTAACTGTGTGACTGGTACTTTCACTTTGTACCTCATCTAACTACCCTACCTCTGAACTACTAAGAGGTCATAACCACTTATTTAAGCCACATTCTTATCACTAAGATAAGAACTGAGCTATAATCAATGTTTATGATGTCAGAGAGCAGAGATAAGGAGTTCCTCTGCTCATTAGATGACGGAAAAGACCAAAAATCCACATGCAGCTAATACAGAGCATGTCAGTTCTGTACAGAAAAAAAAGAATCCATATTGTAAATAAAGACCAATTGAAAAATAGTTTTTAGCTTAAAATATAATGCAATAATAAAAAAAATTGCCCCCAAAGGCGTACATAGCCTTTAAGCTGCCCATAGACTTTCAATAGCTGGCAGCTGAATGATCGTTCAGCCAACTACTATCTCTACAGGCTTTCCTGTACACATACACTTTTGGATTGGCCGAACTTGTCTTTGTATGCTAAGTGGAGAGCAAAGCTCTTCATACACATAAGTGTGTCAGTCAAACCCTCCACTCTCGGTGGGTTCGGCCAACAAAAGTATAATGTTCAGTGAAACCAGGCGATGGACAAAAATGCTTTCTGGAAAGATCTTTTGTCCGGCTATCAGACTTAAATATTAAACTCGTCTGACTTCTTTTCAGATGAATGTGGTCTGTCATCAGTCTCTGAAACAATCATTCGTGGTTAAATTTTAAAGGGGTTGAACTAAGATATAAGCTTTCTTTCACTCCTTTACCATGTAGGAGTGGCGCATCGGCGCATATACTTGCTCCAATGCTTCCCTTGCCTTGCACTACTTTGCTCAGGGCAAGGTCTGTTTGTTGTGAGCGGGTGACATACCAGGCATCACATCAGTATGCTAGGCGGAGACTTCCACCTAGCAGGGAGGCCAGTGACATCACTGGCACAAATAGGCGGTGTATATCACTATTCTGGGCGGTTTTAGAGACGTGTGTCTGCCTAGCATACTGATATGAAACCCGTCACCAACTTACATCAAACAGACCTTGCCCTGTGTGGTGCAGGACAAGGCAAAGGGATCATCGGAGCAAGAAAATACTCCGACGCTCCACTCATACATGGTGAAGGGGAGCTTATATCTGGGTTCAGCCCTGAACCCGGACAGCCCCTTTAACCAACAACCATTCATTTTGGTTGAAATCGTCTGTTTTGATCAACTTTAGACTAATGTATATGCCCACCTTAACTTCTTAATCTGCACTTCCAATAAATGTCATCTTACATGTAGCTGACAAACCTGTCATGTGCATAGTATAAAGCCTAATTTCGGATGTTTGTTCTTTTCGCGTCGCGTCCAAAGCAAATGGCTGATTCGCTTAGACAGACCTGGCAGGACTCAAAAGGTCATCGGTCTGTAAAATACATTGCCTTTCCTAGTGGGGAATCATTTTCCATGCCAGGGAAATCTACTGAGCGTCAGACCAAACAATAATAAATAGAATTATGTATGTCTCTTGCTGAATTAGTCAAACTGCAATGAAATAAAATCATTGCTGTTGTCTTGCTTGACATTATGTTATTAAATTTATTTCACATTCTGTGGTCGGAATGCAAATTTTAAGTTTCCGTGTTAAAAGGTTATTAAAGAAAACATCCAGGGAAATCTTAAAGAGCATCTGTCACCACGATCAACCCTATTGAACTTGGCATACTGCCTGGTAGGAATGATCAGAGTTCAATGACCCCTCTCTTGCTGCAACTGGATGCACCTTTGCAGAGAAATTTATACATTTAGTATTATGCTCCTATTAGGCAGTCCTAGCCACTCGGAACACTGCTTCACCTCCTCCTCTTTTCCCACATGATTTATGTTCGGTCCTTAAAGATGGCACCTGTTCTGGAGCGAAGTGAGCACCATAGCCACTGGGTGCCTGCTGTTTTTGCAGCAGACACCTGAAGGCAATGTCTGTGATCAGCGATAACACAGATCATGGACATTTAACTCTTCAGATGACATGGTCAGTTGCGACCACAGCATCTGAGAAGCCTTTTCCTGGGAGTGCTGCGCTACCAGGGCCTGTGCGGTGACCAGGGAAGCCATTCAGTTGCTATGGCAGCCTCTGGCCCTCTGAAGGATCAGAGGCCTACCGCAGCGATGTTCCTATGGAGCCCCATAGAAACATAGTGATTCCTCCTTAGGCTGCAATGGTAATTCATTGCAGTCTAAAGAAGAAGAGATCAGATGATTGCATGTTAAGGGCCCGTTCACACGACTGTGTGAACAGGTCCGCAACCATTCCACAAAATTGCAGAATAGGTGCGGGCCCGTTCACTTCAATGGCCGCGGCTCCGCAAGAAAAAATAGAACATGTCCAATAGGCATTTTCAACTGGGTGCCCAGCTGTGTGTTCCACAATTTGCAGAACACACGCCGGTCGGCATCCGTCTGAATACCACGGCCATCTGAATGGCCCCTAAAGTCCCTTATAGTGACTTAAAATTAATTAAAAGTGTAACAAAAAGTTTTAAAAATTCAAATCAACTCCTTTTCTTCATATTAAAAATAAAAACAAACAATGAAACAAAAAACATATTGTATTTTTCACCTTATAAGACACACTCCGGCAGGAACTGCTGCCCCGTCGCCTCCACCAATCAGCTTGTTACCCTCTTCCCGCCTTACTGGGGGAACCACTCGGCTGCTACAGAGCTTCGCTGCTCTTGCTGCTGGAAGAAAGGGAAGGAGTTTTATTTGCCCTCCATCACCCTGTGCTTTCCCCTTGACTGTCATCTAAAATCCCTGAGTGAGTGACCCTGAGTGGGTAAGAGGCCGTGTAACTGCCATTCTATTTTTATTTGTGTAATATACAGTGGCAGTGATACTGACTATTTTTGTAATATACTTTTAATTAATGAAATCAAACATTCCTATTAGAAAAATATCTCTAAAGTGGCCCATTTTGAGCCTTAGTAACACTCCTCTGTCTTCTGTTTACATAACAGTCAGTGTTAGCAAGTCTCCAGTGTTATGTAACAGAAGACAGAGGAGCGTTGCTAAGATTAAAAATAGGCCACTTAGAGCTACTTTTCTATAGAGATGTATGATTTCAGTAAAGTATATTACAAAAATGGTCAGTATCACTGCCCCTACACATTACACAAGTAAACAGAATGGCAGTTACACTTTAACTGTGTAAAATATGACTATAACCCCCCTCATCCATAAGGATGCACCCATGTTCTGCAGGAAAGTTAAAAAAAAAAAAAGTTATGGCTCCGACAAGGCAAGGAATAAAAAATGAAAACACAAAAACAAAAAATCGGGAAAGGGTTAACACAGGGACACATACCATCTCCCAGTACCTTCTCCTGGGAACAACTTATATTTGGAACCCCCAACAATCTGCTGCTGCGTCTTCCAAATCTCCTAAATAAATACAGCAGGATAGATTTCTCTTTAGTGCTTGTGTTATAATTGAAGTGATTTTCTATCAGTGTCACAGTAGGACAGAAGCTACAATAACAACCATGCTGTGTTTCTAAGCTGTTACTTGTATGTATCACCTTGATAATCCTTTGATTACTTTATCATCAGAGAGAAGCGTAAAGTTGTTATTCCCCCTCATATGGCTTATGGAAAGAGAGGGTTCCCACCATCCATACCAGGTAATATGTGATCCTTTTATTTGGCACTTTGAATCTATTATTGCATTATGTTAAAGAGGCTCTGTCACCCTGTTCTAACCTATGTATATTAATACATAGGTTAATAGGGGCAGTTTTTCTATGAAGGCACATACCTGAATAGCAGAGTATAAAGCAGCGGTTGAGGAGAAATCCTTACTTTAAAAATTATGCTAATGAGCCTTCGGAGCACCGGGGGGCAGGCTCTTTCCTTCCGAGCACTGGTTCTTCACCGCCCTCCCGGCTCCGAGGCTCGCCCCCCTGCCTAAGTGCACGCCCCTTCCTGCGCATTGTAATCGTGCCCGGCGCATGCGCAATAGCGCTTGCAGTGCCGAACACTGCAAGCGCTTCCATTCATTTGCGCACGCGCCGTCACTTCCCTGAGCCCGGAAAGAGGCCAAATCTAGAGAATACCTTCATTGTATCTAATGCCACGTTTTGTAAGTTCTTCTGTATGTTAGCAAGCGGTTATATGAATGGACTGAGCATCTCAATAACTATCAGGAAACACATATTATTATTATTATTATTATTATTATTATTATTATTATTATTATTAAAGAATAAGCAGTTGCCAGAATATTTTTGGCAACTTTCCGGTTCAGTTCATACTGCCATCAGGGTAGGCCAAGGATTCATTGGTTGGTTTCAACCCACAGGATCTCAAAGATCAGTGTGAATGGTGTGCAGTGTGCCAATGAGACAGTGACCCCGTCATTGTTTAGATATTTTTTTTTATTTTCCATGTCCCTATCTAAATAATAATAATAATATGCCAACACTTCCTCTTCTGTACAGGACACATTTCAGCAGTCATCTTATTATCATCACAGGCAGGATTACAATGACATATTTCCCTTCTGTATGGTTAACACAGGATCCACCATTCACAGCTGATCTATCCCTCCTACTGGTACAGTGACTTATGCATGGGTGACTGACATGTCAAGAAAACTATCCCCTAGAAGTCAATGGGGGTGATTTATCAAACTGGTTGCTATGGGCAACTAAGCCAGTTCTACCAGTTGATAACTGGTTGCTATGGGCAACTAAGCCAGGTACACCAGTTTGATAAATCACCCCCAATGAGTCCCATGTGGCTGCTGTAAAGCATATCTCTAAATGCTATTAACAAAAGCTCTGGCAAGATGGCCTTCTTTATAATCTTGTTTAGAAAAAAAGAATAAAAAGCTACAATAACATTAAAAAAAGATTATGGGGGTCATTTACTAAGATGAAATACGCCTATATTAGACATATTTCAGTTGCAGATTGTTATCTGCAACTTTGCCCCGCTCACGCCAGTTCTAAAATGGTTGGGAAGGGGACAAGCCCCCAGGCCCTTCTCATTCACCATTTTCTATGCCTGTTTTAGGTGTAGAAAATGGTCTAAATTTAAGACAGCTACAGAGGCCGGCGTATCTAAAACACCGGTCTTAATAAATGTGTCAATATCTGGTGTTGATTGGTTTAAAAAAGTTATAGGTGACACATTCCCTTTAACTTGTGGATCCCTGTTTCCCACTGCAAAAGCTCCCAGAGGGTTTGTCAGGCCATATAGATATGGCATATTCCTATGTAACCTTTCTGCATTTGGCCTGTGGGTGGTTTACACAATAAATATTATATTGTATCATCACTTTCAGGATTAGGTTTTGAACCAATAGGCCACATTTGATAGGGGACATACTGTACATTTTTAATGCACCTTTCTCACAGGGACTGAAAGCTCAGAGATACTTGTGTGTCCGGGATGACTCCCTGAGAAGTCAGTGGCTGCCATATAGGCGGTCGACCCCCAACGCACAGCGCACTTTAGGGTCAGTTTTATAGGAAGCTAACTTGCCTGATTGCATATTTTTGGAGTGTGGGAGGAATACCCAGAGGAAACTCACACAAACAAGGGGAGAACATACCATCTCCAACTAGATGTTGTCCCTGATTAGATTGGAACCCAGGACCAAAGTACCAGAGCCACCCTGCTGCCTATGTTTATCGTAATCATGTAGATCCCCCATGACTTTCACTATGTGAGAACTGGATTGACTAGCATGTTGTTTTATTGCCCACAGGACATTGTGTCAGGAACATAATGTACATCAATAATGCAGAGCTTGTTCTGTTGACTCATTGTTTTCTACTTCATTTTGTTATCGTCACTTTGTATTTCTGCCCATAAAAGCCTAAATGTTTCACATAATGCTGTGTTAGAAAACATGTAATAATAATGAACATTACCGTTCTTGTCATTCTCTACAGGCGATGCAGTGCTACAGTTTGAGACTGAAGTCATATCATTGTCTAAGCCCACCCAGTGGCAGACTTTGGTGAATGATGTGCTTCCCATGCTGTGCATTGCTTTAGTGCCCACCCTTTTAGGGCTGATTGGTTACCACCTCTACTCCAAGTCCAAGTCTCCAACTGTGTCCAAGAAGAAACTGAAGGAAGAAAAAAAGAACAAAGCAAAAAAGAAATAAAAGAACTCTAATTTTCTCAAACACCTGAGTCTCATAATTTGTTATTCTGAAGTGCACTCTTGTGGGCGTTGGAGACCGAGCCACTTTAGATCTTTTCTTTGGAGAACTTTAGATTACATACTAGTCGCTCTGATGGTGACAGCTGTCATTTAAGGTTATGATACTTTGTGTAGTTTCACCCCTCCACTGATACATTTGGGAAGTGCATGTTCTGTGTACTACAAATGGGAGCTTTGTGATGCAGAGCACTAAAGGGGAACTTCAGTTCTCACTTCCCTGTCATCCCATCAGCATACACAGGCTGTATTACATTGTTCTATGAATACTCAAGAAGCAAACTGCAGTGGTAAATTTGCACATAAGACACAATTTTCAAAATAATACTACAGACTCTTTGAATCCAGAGAAAAAAAATCAGCAGACCGGTTTGTGGCTGTTTGGGAATAGCAGGTTTATAAGCAGACTAAAAAGGCGAGTTTTGGAGCGTGCAAGTGTGTTTTGATCCAAAGTGCGTTATGACTTAAGTGTGTGACTTGAGATTACATGAGGGAGTGTCTGTGAGGCCTGCTAAAAAACAAAATATCTGTGAATTGCTGAGTGCATCTGTGCCTGGTGTTTTTGTACTTTATACCAATTCAGATCAGGGTATTATAGATTATACACTGTAGCTTATTTGTTTTGCTAACTGGTTAATTACATAGTAGTTGGGGGGTATATTGTGGGTATGTTATTACAATTATATTAGTTTGCTCAGTAGTGCTATTCACCTGTATTGCATAGGGGAATAGCTACAGGTGTGGTTATCCAATCAAGAGACTTAAAGGGGTATTCCCATCTCAGACAATGGAGGCATATTGCTAGGATATGCCCCCATTGTCTGATAGGTGCGAGTCCCACCTCTGGGACCCACACCTACAAGGAGAACGGAGCGGGAAGTGCTGTGGCTGGAGGACCCCGGCCACCACCAGTCGCCACCACCAGGGGCAGCCCAGACGGAAATAGCTGAGCCAGCGCTTGGCTATTTTCGACAGCCCTATTAAAATGAATGGAGGGAGGCTGCGCATGCGCAGTGCTCCCTCCATTCATTTCCCCGCTCTGTTCTTGATGTAGCGATATGCCCCCATTGTTGGAGATGAGACAACACCTCTAAGGAGGGTACTGCATTTATTCATTTGTTTATCAGTTTCATTGCATTGTATAATTTACATTGTTTTTTTCTGGGGCAGTCTCCATAAGCAAGTATGTGCTCCATGATTGACAATGCTGTCCAGTGCACATTTTGTGCATTGTATGCAGTCCTGGAATAGCCGTTTGAGGGTGCACATTACTGTGCAAAATGTGAGGAAAGTGCACGTTTGGAAGCCTGTATCCTGCATCCAAATGAGAGAAATGCAGCACAGATACCTTGACAATATGGAAAGGTGTTTGCTGCTTACTGAGCAGACACTTGCTGGGGTACATGAAGGGGAGGGTGGTAGTATGGAGGAGCTGGAATGTGAAGTAGCTAGCTAAGAAAAAGAATGCTTGGTAGATGGAAGTGCCAGGCAGGTTGGCCCTGAGTGGACGCACCCCAACAAGTTTCCAGATGAGGGGGATATCATTTCAGGAATGGCATTGCAGAAGCAAGATACTTCCTCTTCCAGACAGGGGAATGTCAGCTCCAGTAAGGAGGGAGCCAGGATTGCAGGGCAGGCCAAATAGGTGCTGGTAGTGGGAGACTCAATTATTAGAGATAAAGATAGGGCAATCTATCACAAAGACCGAGATTGTCAAACGGTGTGTAGTCATCCTGGCGCTTGAGTTCGACAAGTAGCAGATTGGGTTGATAGATTACTGGGAGGGGCTGGTGAAGACCCAATGGTCATGGTGCACGTTGGCAAAGTTAGAGGTAAGTAGAGGGTCCTTAAAAATGGTTTACACATTTTATATATATATATAAAAAAAAAAAACAATCTCTCACAGTACATAAAATGAGAAGGCTTAGACTGGGGTGTGTATGTGGGTAAGTAACTTGCTCAGTGAAAGCAGAGGGTGGTTATTAACGGTCACCGTCACTAGAGGGGTACCACAGGGGTTAGTATTGGGCCCTATTCTCTTAAATATATTTATTAATGATCTTGTAGAGGGGCTGCGCAGTAAAATATAAACTATTGCAGACAATACTAAACTGTGTAAAGTAATTAACACAAAAGCGGACAGTATATCCACAGATTTACAGCTCTTAGAGTAAAGAGTCCTTGATACTTCTGGAGACTTTTCAGCATATTTTTTGTATGTCCCATTTATATATTTGTATAGGTTAATCATGTTCCCCCTTAGACGTCTCTTCTCAAGACTTAATAAATGTAATTCTTTTAATCTTTCCTCACAACTAAGAACCTCAATGCCCCTTATCACTTTAGTCGCTCTCCTTTGTACTTTTTCCAGCTCTAGAGCATCCTTTCTATGGATTGGTCCTGGTAGCCTTAGAAGCAGCTGAGTGACATTGTATCCTGTTATTTAATCTATGATATACAAGTGACTCTCCCAGTGTTACATCTACTAGAACATATGATACAGCATAACTTTACATTTATCCACATTAAACGTCATTTGTCCCAAACACTCATGTCCAAGTCAGCTGGTAGTTTATGGACATCTTCCATAGACTGCACAGTACTACATAGCTTGGTGTCAAATAGAAATGGTGCTATTAATTCCATCCTTGATATCATTGATAAATTAAATAATAGGGGACCCAGCACTGAACCTTGAGGTACACCACTTTTAACCTGGGACCATTCAGAATAGGAATCATTGACCACAACTCTCTGGACAAGGTCCTTCAGACAGTTTTCAATCCAATTACAAACTATACCTTCTAAGCCTATAGACCTTACTTTACCCATTAAACGTCTATGAGGGACAGTATCAAATGCCTTTGCAAAATCCAAGAATACTACATCCACAGCCACATCAATATGAAAAAGGGGACAACCCCTTTAACAATTACCACTAGATCTGATATGTTTCTTTTTATATATCTATACAAAATATTTTTGACAGAAACATTTTTTTGAATGTTAGATAGGTGTAATGGTAACTGGGTGAGGAGATCAAGAGTGGAATAGTGTTGGGAGATTTAAGAATTTTGGGGGTCATTTATTATCCAGAAATACGCCTATATTAGGCGTATTTCTGGTACAGATTGTTGCTCCAGATTTATGCGTAGAAAATGGTCTAAATGTAAGTCAGCTAGGAAGCTGTCTTACATTTAGACTGGCATTAGATGCGCCTGCGCCTCTTTATAACTTCAGCAGATCCACCGCCAGATATAGGGGTTATTAAGCGTCTAAAATGTTGGTCTTAATAAATGACCCCCTTTGTTTCTAGATTGTTTACTAAAGCACGAGTCACCCACCCAGCCTTCATTATAAGTTGTGTTGTGGTGTTCTATGTTGTAAGGTGTTTTATAGACATGTTGGTTGCTGTGGGCCATGGTGAGATAAAAACAGGCTTCACAGCACTGTTTTTCATCTGTTTGGGGGGGGCAAGTTTTGTGGCACATACACAGTTTCAGATGGACCACAAAAAGTTGATCATGGAAGACCAGCGGTTGCTCTGAGGGAGCCAGTGGAGGTGCTCAGGCATCACTGCTCCTAGTCAGTGGGAGGCAGGCGTGCAGTGGCCTGTTAGGTGCCACAATCGGTTGGGTTCCCCCAACTGTGCTGTATAAATAGTGGGGGTTAGTGCCCTAAATTATTTGCCACAATATTGTTTTTGGATGGTTACTTATGTTTGAGTGAAGTGAGTGTTCATTCCTTATTCAAATTCTGGAATGAAGTAGTCAAAAGCAGTCCCTGATAGGGACTATCAAACTATGATTAGCAAACTGTAGCAGCTGTATTAGTATTCATTGGGGGAAATTTTTTATGAGGAGAATTTTTTAAATCCACTTAACAGAAGTTTACGGTGTTTCATACATTTGGTGCCAAATAATTCCAAAAAGTTTCAAGGCCCTGGTTGCAACTTTTTGAATCCCGAATTCTGGGGTTCAGGGCTAAATTTTCCCAGTATGGTTTTCCCCATATTATTTTATCTGATTCATTGGGCGTACATGGCAAAGCATTTGGAGAGTGTGTGGCTCTCTTTATCACATGTGTGTGTTAATTGTATATGGTTTGACGTTACATTGAGGGAAATTGTTTTTTTTGGTGCATCTCTTCAACACATGCCTTATACAATGAGGGGGATTTATACATATACATAATTATACATACATTCAATATTTGAACGCGTCTACGTCATATTTGGATTTGAGTTAATATATAACCCCTCACTATCTTAAACTCCCGTATCCTGGTGACGTGATCAACCGATCACGATAAATCAACACCCACAGGTAAGGGAAGAGGCTGACAACGTACCCTCGGTGAAAGGGAGAAGTATACTGGAGGATACTATGGCTCTGTTGGGGAATAGGATAGACCGGTCTCAGTATATCTTGACCATTGATCCTACAAATCCCTAATACATTTGACACCTGCACCCTCACCAGTCTCGCTACTTCCCCCACCAAAAGCCATACAGACGGCCAGCGCTACTTAACTAAAGGTCATTGCCCTGCCAAAGTGTTCTACGCGTTTCGCCACATAGGCTCGTCAGGAGCAACAGGTCATAGAGTAAATGCCGTCCACCTCGTGTGACAAGGTGGTGGCACCGGCTATGGGATGGCCATAACATGGCCGCTTACCTGCGCTATCTATATTCATAAGGCTCCTCCCTAGAGAGGCGGGGCTGGTGTCAGGCTAGCCAATCAAAGACAGGCAGAGAACGAAGCTGGTTCCAGCCTCCCTCAGAGACACCACAGCCCATCCTAGGACACATAGGTCCTCAGCCGGACCTGCCTCGGAAGCGGTAGGGTTCTGCATGGCAATCAATGTACCCTGCTCACAGCAACAAATGAAAGAAAACCGAGGGCTAGGCCCACAGGTACAGAGGGTACACGATGCCACACAGACACTGACAACGGTTGTTTCCCAGCAGTTGAGTTTACTGAACTATGTAGTGAACAAGAAGCTGAGAATATATGTAAAATAGATTGATACACAACGAATAAACCAACAGTAAATGCAAGACTGTCTAACAATAAACCAATGAATGTGATGTTTATCCCAGAGTCCATTAAGCTGCCTAGCTGCACTTGTATGTCCCTTGGTGAGATCCTCGTTGGGGGTGCACCCTAAGTATTGCGCAATACTACTTGTAATCCACAGGGAAATGATGTCTGTCTCTTGTAACTTTAACCCACGCTCCAGCCCTCAACCAATAACAGCTTACAAGCAGTCAGAGGGATAGGAAGGTGTCAGTGTATGAGTTCCTTAGGGCTATGCACGAGATATCAGCCCATCCACAGCAATGTGACTGTACTTGGGGTATGAGTGTATGTCCAAATGCCACTTGAACAGTGAGGTAACATGGCAAAGCCACACTTACAGTTCCTTGGCCAGGTGTTTGGTGCTGTTCTTCCTTTTTCTTGGTCCACCTCAGAACTGGATCCTACCGACACGGTACTTCTGAGGTCATAGCTGCAAGTCTCCCCTTTGTGCTGTCGCCAGACTCCACCGTGGGCCGATCCATCCACGTCCCAGGCTCCGCAGAGATGAAGCCTTCTCCTTTCCAGCAGCCTCCAGCACACACTCCCCCAGCTCCCTTCCTCCTTCCTGAGGAAACCCCTCCCCTTACACAGGGAGAGTGTGATACACTAAGCCATTTGCTAGGTGCAGTATCAAAACTGTCTATTTGGCTTGCTATGACACATGTAAGGGTCTAACACAGCACTTAAATTAGCTATTTTCAAACTTTGCAACCTAAACATAAAATCCTCTGATAAGCAGCTGCACTATAGACTTTATCTTATACATTGCTGCCATCTATTGACGAAAGTGAGATATTACACTAAGTATACAATTTATATCCAGCAGAATGATACATTTAAAGGGAACCTGTCATCACCTTTATGCTACCCATACTAACAGCAGAATAAAGTAGAGACAGGTGAGTTGATTTCAGCAATCTGTCATTTATAAGTTAAAAGTAAGTGGTTGCCGAGAACCAACATCACAAACATTGCAGATTAGGCCTGGAAAAGAGTCATATCTTCATGAGAAGAGTCCTGGTTATTCATGAATTCCTGCTTTCCCTGCCCATCTGATGATCACTGACAGGCTTCTACCTAGTTTTCTCCCTTTCTCTCTAGGAGAGAACTGCAAGGTCATCAGAGATGGGTGGGGAAAGCAGGAGATTAGAAATAACCTTAGGTCCCTTGCCCACATCCATACAATATCACACAGGAGATCAGGCTGATATATGGTACCCAGAGATGTGGATGTTATAGCAGTACCGGTATGAGGATGGATGCATAATATTGTTGTAAAACCAACTGACATCAAAAACCGTACTGGTATATGGTATAGATCAAAGTAACATTGTGGCTATAAATAAATAGGGGAATGCACGGCCACATAATGTAGGTCAATATGCCAAGCAAATATGGATAAATAAATAAATGGAGCCTGGGCAATAAAGTTCAAGGATGTAGATCAACCATAAGATGTATCGAATCATATCATGGGGGTATGAGGTGGGTGAGGAATACAGAGATCCCTCAGTAAAGAACATGTCATAAGAAGCAAGCAAAAGAAATCTGTTCATTTAAACCGTCAGGACGAACCGTCCTTAGACGGAATGTCCACTGTGCTTCTTTCTGGAGTAATCTCCTATCAAAGTCACCTCCCCTGGGTGACTTCCTCACTTCCTCAACCCCTTGAAACCTTATTGCCTCAGCATTCCCATCATGTTCATTGGCCATATGACGGCAATGGGGGTGTCCGCCTCATTGCGGATGTCATTTAAATGTTCGCCGATGCGTCGGCGAAACTCCCTGATGGTCTTCCCCACATACTGCTTACCGCAGCAACATGTGGCCAGGTAAACCACCCCCTTCGTTTTGCAATTGATAAATGATGCAATGGCAAAACTTTTCTGTGTGACCGTGCTTTTGAAGTTTCTTCCCACCTTGATGGAGCCACATGCTACACAACTTCCACGTCGTTAGGTCCCTCTGAGATATGTGCTGAGCCATGTGGTCCGCACTGAGGGCTGGAGGAAACTGTGGACAAGCCTGTCCTTCAAACTGCGCCCACGTCTGTAGGCGATCAGAGGCCTGTCACCCACCAGATGGCCAATGGCCGGGTCGGATTGCAAGATGCCCAAAACGTTTTTCAGGACATCTCGCACCGCCTCATGGGCCTCATCAAATGTGGAGATAATACGGACCTCTTGAGTTTGGGGCTGCTCTGTCTTAGGATCCTACAGTCATGGCCAAAAGTTTTGAGAATGATACAAATATTAATTTTTACAAAGTCTACTGCTTCAGTTTTTATAATGGCAATTTGCATATACTCCAGAATGTTATAAAGAGTGATCAGCTTAACAGCAATTACTTGCAAAGTCAATATTTGCCTAGAAAATGAACTTTATCCCCCAAAACACATTTCAACATCATTGCAGCCCTGCCTTAAAAGGACCAGCTAACATCGTTTCAGTGATTGCTCCATTAACACAGGTGTGGGTGTTGATGAGGACAGGGCTGGAGATCAATCTGTCATGATTAAGTAAGAATGACACCACTGGACACTTTAAAAGGAGGCTGGTGCTTGGCATTATTGTTTCTCTTCTGTTAACCATGGTTATCTCTAAAGAAACACGTGTAGTCATCATTGCACTGCACAAAAATGGCCTAACAGGGAAGAGTATCGCAGCTAGAAAAATTGCACCTCAGTCAACAATCTATCGCATCATCAAGAACTTCAAGGAGAGAGGTTCCATTGTTGCCAAAAAGGCTCCAGGGCGCCCAAGAAAGGCCGGCAAGCGCCAGGACCGTCTCTTAAAAGTGTTTCAGCTGCGGGATCGGGCTACCAGCAGTGCAGAGCTTGCTCAGGAATGGCAGCAGGCAGGTGTGAGTGCATCTGCACGCACTGTGAGGCGGAGACTCTTGGAGCAAGGCCTGGTCTCAAGGAGGCAGCAAAGAAGCCACTTCTCTCCAGAAAAAACATCAGGGACAGACTGATATTCTGCAAAAGGTACAGGGAGTGGACTGCTGAGGACTGGGGTAAAGTCATTTTCTCTGATGAATCCCCTTTTTGATTGTTTGGGACATCTGGAAAACAGCTTATTCGGAGAAGACGAGGTGAGCGCTACCACCAGTCTTGTCTCATGCCAACTGTAAAGCATCCTGAAACCATTCATGTGTGGGGTTGCTTCTCAGCCAAGGGAATCGGCTCTCTCACAGTCTTGCCTAAAAACACAGCCATGAATAAAGAATGGTACCAGAATGTCCTCCAAGAGCAACTTCTCCCAACCGTCCAAGAGCAGTTTGGCGATCAACAATGCCTTTTCCAGCATGATGGAGCACCTTGCCATAAAGCAAAGGTGATAACTAAATGGCTCAGGGAACAAAACATAGAGATTTTGGGTCCATGGCCTGGAAATCCCCAGATCTTAATCCCATTGAGAACTTGTGGTCAATCATCAAGAGACGGGTGGACAAACAAAAACCTACAAATTCTGACAAAATGCAAGCATTGATTGTGCAAGAATGGACTGCTATCAGTCAGGATTTGGTCCCGAAGTTGATTGAGAGCATGCCAGGGAGAATTGCAGAGGTCCTGAAGAAGAAGGGTCAACACTGCAAATATTGACTTGCTGCATTAACTCATTCTAACTGTCAATATAAGCTTTTGTTACTCATAATATGATTGCAATTATATTTCTGTATGTGATAAAAACATCTGACAAACACACATAAAAACCAGAGGGCAGCAGATCATGTGAAAATATAATATTTGTGTCATTCTCAAAACTTTTGGCCATGACTGTATAGTGAGTTTCTGTTTACTCCCAGGGAATGATGATATGACTGCCTCAGGACCTGTTGGGGATAACCCCTATTCATAAATCTTTTTTGTAGGTCACTAGCTGCCCTCCTAAAGTCCCTCAGTTGGGAACAATTCCCGGCGCACCAGAAGGTATTGCCCCTTCGGAATACCCCTTTTGAGGAAACCGGGTGGCAGCTATTCCATTGAAGCAGACTATTAGTGGCTGTTTGCTGCGGAACAAACGTGTTTCCAAGCCACCACACTGATCCTTAAAGATGGTAAGATCTAAAAAAGTAATTTCCCTTTCCTGGATCTCAGAGGTGAAATATAACCCCATTTCATTGTAATTCAGGCTCCGTACAAAGTCTTGGAATTCCTCCCTAGTGCCGGACCACAGAATCAGCACATCATCAATAAAGCAGAGCCATAACATTATGTGCTCCACCCACTGATTGGTGTCCTCATTCACAGAGTTGCCCCATGCATCTCCTGTGTTGTCTTGGCTGTGTGCTTAGAGTCAATGGGGATCATTTACTAATGGTTTTACGTCAGAATTCTGGTATATAAATGTCACGTTCCAGGGGCCCAAGGCAGACCTCCTGGACGTCTTGCAAACAGGACACAGGCAAGATTCAGACCAGGAACCAACAGAATACTTTATTACATATGTAATAAGAAACATCATTGTAAAGCAGGTAAGCAATAGTGGTAGATCTACCACAGAACCAAGTGCACCAGAAAGCCAGAGGCAAAACCCAGAGGGCAAAGAGCCAGTGAGCCCCATTTATACACAGAGCCCCTGGCGGTGGGGATGAACTGGGCCGAGGACTCACTGGTTGCACCTCCAAGAATGTCCCCGGTACACTCGGCACCTACCTGCAGAGAACTGACTGGTGAAACCACCAGCGGAACAGACAACAGAGCTGGAACCCAAGCAAACTTAAGGCATGGAACAGGCAACAAGACAAATGGGAACCAGCACAGAAGCAGATACCTGGACCCCATGTGGAATAGAAGCATATCGGTCTCAGGCAGAGCTGCACACAGACTAGATATCCTCCCTCCGGAGAACCCGGAAGCCCTCTCCCGAAGGCAGGACAACACAGGAACAGAAGCAGTAAGGCACTGCAGGACAGACATGGAACAGACTGGATCAGAAGCAGTTTAGCACTGCCAGGCTGGACATGGAACAGGCAGGATCAGAAGCAGTTTAGCACTGCCAAGGTATCAGATGCAATTAGAGCACTGCTAGGCAAAACATGGAACAGAGTGGACCCAGACACATAACAGGTGAAGATCAGACAAGGCATGGACAAGGATAACAACATCATAGAACAGGTACAGAAGAACAGACAAAGCAACAACAACAATGCTTTACCAGGCGAAACCACAAGGGCAAATGGCAAAACCCCCTGGGTCAGCAGCAAGGGGGTTACACCCATTAAGGAACAAGGCAGACTGACCTACTGGGTGAGCAGCAAGGTGCAACACCCAGCAAGGCAGAAGATAGACTGACCCTAAGCCCTACAGCTCACAGATAGATATAGCTGCGATAATGAGGGCACCTGATAAGCCACACACAGAAACAGATCAGGGAATGTTAACCGCAACAGAAACAAACAGGAAGGGGAGCCTGCATGAACAGAGAAACAGAGAACTGAACACACAGGCTGCAGCACTGGATGTTGTCCCTGGCAACCAGCATACACAGAGTCCACCGCAGCCAGCATGCCAGAGCACAAACAACCCGTGTCACAGTGACACAAACAGAAATGCATCCACACTCAGACCCCGCTCACACCCAAGGCCACAGCCAGCATGCATCACAGAACCAGCATACATAGGAACACCCACAGCCAGTACACAAAGTGCGTGCAGCCAGCCTGCACGGCACCAGAGACAGGAACCACAGAGATATGGACATGGAAGCCACAGACTCAGGCCACAGTACACACATAAGACCGCAGCCAGCACGCAGTCCCAAACAATCAGCATGCACAGGTGTCAACCTGCAGCCAGTACGTGATAGAGTATGCAGCCAGCCTACACGGTAGGGTTGCCAACCAGAATTTTTCTTTTTTCTGGACAATTTATTCCAAAATCACGGACAGACATTTTTTACGGACAAATTTGAAAACTATAATGAATAATAAAGATAATAAGTAATCCATGTGTGTAGCTCAATATACTGATAAGAACTTGTTACCAGCGTTTACTGCGAGCTGTAATAGATGATAATTACCACCAAAATAATATAGTCAAGTGCCACCAGCCTCAAAAAAATCCTGGACACACCTGTTTTTTTTCACGGACACAGGAAAAAAGTTGACTATTTTTACGGACTGTCCAGAAATTTCTGGACAGTTGGCAATCCTGCTACATGGCCACAACTGTTACGGTGAACCGCAACGTGACAATAAAAAACACAAATTATGGGGCACGTCATATGCGCACCATAATTTGCAACTTTTTATGCTTCTGTATACTTTTAGGAAGTGCCAAGAAAAGGGAACTGGCTGGATGTACTATAACTTATACCAGAAACTGGCATAACTTATAGCTGAAGTCTACACCAGTCTACTTAAAGGGGTTCTGCAGTTGTTTAAAACTGATGATCTATCCTCTGGATAGATCATCAGCATCTGATCGCGGCGGTCCGACACCCGGGGCCCCCGCCGATCAGCTGTTTGAGAAGGCCAGTGATTGTAGTCGTGACGTCACTGGGCCTGAGGAAAACACAGAGAAGGCTGCGGCGCTCCTGGTAGCGCCGCTGCCTTCTCAAACAGCTGATCGGCAGGGGTTCCGGGTGTCGGACCGCCGCCCGATCAGATGATGATGATCTATCCAGGGGATAGATCATCAGTTTTAAACAACTGCAGAACCCCTTTAAACAGCAGGGCAGATGTGCACCTAATTTATTAAGAAGCATCTGCTTCTTAATAAATTAGGCCAGTGCAGGGAGATCAAGACTGGTGTATGGGTATGCCACTGTTGACAAATGACCTGTATTGTTTTTTTGGAAGGTGAACCTTCAACCCAGTCTGAGGTCCAGAGCACTCTGGACCAGGTTTTCATTAAAATGGTTATCAGTAATTTATGTTGATGGATAGGTCATCAATATCAGATCGGCAGGGGTCTGACACCCGGGGCCCCCACCAATCAGCCGTTAGAAGAGGCTGGCGGTCTGTGAGCACCACAGTCACTTTCTAGCCCATGTGACATCACAGTACATTGGTCACATAGCCAAGTTTAAATCAATGGGGCTAAGATGCAATACCAAGTACAGTCGCTATACTATGTACAGTACGGTGAGCATGGCAGCTCCCTGAAACAGCTGATTGGCGGAGTGCTGAAGCTTGTGAGGATAGGTCATTATTTTTACCTGGATAACCCTTTTAAGAATATCTCTGTACTTTGCTCCATTCAACTTGACCTGACTAGTCTTCCTGTCCCAGCTGCTGAAAAACATCCCCACAGCATGCTGCTGCCACCACCATACTTCACTGTAGGGATGGTATTGGGCAGTGCCTGGTTTTCTCCCAATTTTCCCCTTAGAATTGAAGCCAAAAAGTTCAAAATCTTGGTTCCATCAGACCAGAGAATCTAGTTTCAGAGAGTCATTTAGTTGCTTTTTTGCAAACTTTCATGTGTCTTTTACTGAGGGAAAGCTACTTTCTGGCCTCTCTGCCATAAAGCCCAGATCGGTGGAATATTGCAGTGATGGTTGACCTTCTGGAAAATTCTGCACACAGGATCTTTGGAGCTCAGCCAGAGAGACCATTGGGTTCTTGTTCGCCTCTTTTACCAAGCCCCCCCCCCCTCCCACAGTTACTTAGTTTGGTGGGGCAGTCAGCCTAAAGAAGAATCCTGGTTGTTCCAAACGTCGTCGATTTAAAAATTATGGAGGCCACTGTGCTCTTAAGAACTTTTACTACCCTTCTCCAGATCTGTACCTTCACACAATCCTGTCTCTGAGCTCTACAGGCAGTTCTTCTCACATGGCTTGGTGATGAACAGAGATATAACATAGTAACATAATTTATAAGACTGAAAAAAGACATCTGTCCATCCAGTTCGGCCTGTTATCCTACAAGTTGATCCAGAGGAAGGCAAAAAACCCCTGTGATGTAGACGCCAATTTTCCTCACTTTAGGGGAACTCCAATCAGGCAATCAGAATACCTCCCTGGATCAACGACCCATCTCTAGTAACTATAACCTGTAATATTATTACACTTCAGAAATACATCCAGGACCCTCTTGAACTCTTTTAGTGAATTTACCATTACCACCTCCTCAGGCAGAGAGTTCCATAGTCTCTCTGCTCTTACCGTAAAGAATCCTCTTCTATGTTTGTGTACAAACCTTCTTTCCTCCAGACGCAGAGGATGTCCCTCATCACAGTCACAGTCCTGGGGATAAATAGATGATGGGAGAGATCTCTGTACTGACCCCTGATATATTTATACATAGTTATTAGATCTCCCCTCAGTCGTCTTTTTTCTAAAGTGAATAACCCTAAGTTTGATAATCTTTCTGGGTACTGTAGTCCACCCATTCCAGTTATTACTTTAGTTGCCCTCCTCTGAACCCTCTCCAGCTCTGCTAAGTCTGCCTTGTTCATAGGAGCCCAGAACTGTACACAGTACTCCATGTGTGGTCTGACTAGTGATTTGTAAAGTGGCAGGACTATGTTCTCATCATGAGCATCTATGCCCCTTTTGATGCAACCCATTATCTTATTGGCCTTGGCAGCAGCTGTGTGACACTGGTTTCTACAGCTTAGTTTGCTGTTCACTAAAATTCCTTGGTCCTTTTCCATGTCAGAGTTACCCAATGGTTTACCATTCAGTATGTACTGGTGACTTGCATTATTCCTTCCCATATGCATAACCTTACATTTGTCAGTGTTAAACCTCATCTGCCACTTCTCTGCCCAAGCCTCCAGTCTATCCAGATCCATCTGTAGCAGTGTACTGTCCTCTTCTGTGTTAACTACTTTACACAGTTTAGTGTCATCTGCAAAAATTTATATTTTACTCTGCAAGCCTTCTACAAGATCATTAATAAATATATTGAAGAGAATAGGGCCCAATACTGACCCCTGTGGTACCCCACTAGTGACATTGACCCAATCTGATTATGTACCGTTAATAACCACCCTCTGTTTTCTATTACTGAGCCAGTTACTTACCCACATACAGACATTTTCTCCCAGTCATTTTATATACTAACCTTTAATGTGGTACCATGTCAAATGCTTTGGAGAAGTCCAGATATACGAGATCCACTGATTCGCAGCGATCAAGTCTAGAACGTACCTCCTCATAGAAACTGATTAAATTGGTTTGACATGACGGATCCCTCATGAAGCCATGCTGATATGGAGTTATTTGCTTATTTTCATTTAGGTACTCCAAGATAACATCTCTTAGAAAACCCTTAAACAGTTTACCCACAACAGATGTTAAACTTACCGGTCTATAGTTGCCAGGCTCTGTTTTTGGACCCTTTTTGAATATTGGCACCACATTTGCTATGTGCCAATCCTGTGGAACACTCCATGTCAGTATAGAGTCTTTAAATATAAAAAATAAGGGTCTGGCTATGACATTACTTAATTCTCTTAGGATACAGGGGTTTATGCCATCCGGTCCTGGCGATTTGTCTATTTTAATCTTTTTAAGATGCAGCTCTACTTCTTCCTGGGTCAGACAGGGCACTTTTAAAGGGGAATTTACTTTTATATACTGCATTTCATCTGACAGTTTATTTTCCTCAGTGAATACAGTGGAGAAAAAGATATTAAGTAGCTTTGCTTTCTCCACATCGCTCTCTGCAACTCCCCCCTCATTACTCTGTAAGGGGCCGACACCTTCAAGTTTATACTTTTTACCATTTATATAATTAAAGAACGCCCGTACTTTTAAAATATAAAAAAAATTCCAATGCGGCGAATTGTGTGGCGGAAAAAAGTGTCCAAATGGCGATTCGCTGTTTTTTGACGCTTTTTTTTCTAAAAAAAATTAAATAAAAAGTCATACACACGCCAGAATTGTATCAATAAAAACTTCAGATCGCCCCGCAAAAAATTAGCTCCCATACAGCTCTGTACACATAAATACCAAAAAGTTATAGGGGTCAAGATATGACAACAAAAAAAAAAAGGCCAACTTTATAATTATTTTATCACTATCAAAACGCAGGAAAAACTATACATATTAGGTATCTCCGGATTCGTACTGACCAGTAGAATGAAAGTAACTGGTCAGTTTTAATGAACATCGAACGTTGTAAATAAGAAACCCGTAGAACTGTAGCGGAATAGCGTTTTTTTTGCAATTTCACCCGATTTGAAATTTTTTTCCCGCTTCCCACTACACCATATGCAATATTAAATGGTGGCGTTGGAAAGTACAACTTGTCCCGCAAAAAAAAAAGCCCTCATACAGCTATGTAAACAGAAAAATAAAATAGTTATGGCTGTTTGAAGGCAGGGAGCGCAAAACGAAAATGCATAACCGAAAAAACCTCCGGTACTGAAAGGGTTAACTGTGGAAAAAGGTAAAAATGTCCGAAGACTTTCCAGATGTACTGTACATTGGTATCAGAAAGACTAAATGATAAAAACATTTCCTACCAGACATTTTTCCTTCACCATTATTAACACTACATTTTTTTATTTTTTACTTTAGCTTAATATGTTCTGATTTTGTTCATATTTATCTGGTGGTTTATGTCATTTCTCTTTTTTTTTGTTTTAGTCTTTCTTTTTTTTCTTATCATAGAACACTGACACCTTCAATTTTCCTACAGCTTTCTGTCTCCAGTTCAGTTTTTCATCCTCCTTACAAAGCTCCAGCAGTACCTATTTCCAACTTTACTGCATTAATATTGTACATTTAATAATTTACACATTGTTACTCATATCTATGTATTCAGTATTCTGTGTTCTAGTGCTGCAAATGCTATTATGTATCACACTGATACCCCATTTTCTTCCTAATATTCCAGATTGCTAATTTCCTAGATTTTTATAAGAATTAATTTATCACACATTTCTAGAGATTCTCATTTACACATCTGAGCTTTCCCATACTTTAGGTTTTCACTGACATGCAGCCAGTTCCATTGAATGCTATTCCTATATATAGGTCATATCCACACTTGTCACTTATTTTCATACTCTGTCCATCCTTTCTGCATGCATCCTTGCAGGTGTACAGAGACCTCATTCATTTTGACACCTTTATGTCATGATTGACTCATTGGATAATGTTGGTTCCATGTGGGGAATTTTCAGTGTACTTGTTCATAGTTCCTTAGTATTGTTTGATTCATTATTTTTCTATCCAACAGAGAATCACATAAGGTGCGATCTCTCCAGCAGATGCTGTGTTTTTCTAGGTGTTAACCCTTCATTAATCATTAATTTTCTTTATTTCAAATTATGGAATCCCTTTGTGGATCTTTAATTTTCAGTAAACATGTTTTTTTTTTTTTTTTTTTTATAATTAGATATATCGTTATGAAATTTTGTAATGTTCTGCTTTGTATTCATTGTTGTTCTACTTCTGGGTTATGTATGTATAAAAACCCCGGGAGTTCTTATTTCAAGTGCATTATCTCATAATGCATTATTATGTCACAGTACATTGTTATGTCTTAATGCGCTGTGATGCCATAATGAATTATGATGTCAAAAAAATAATTAGAAATCTGGGGGTTTGCACTTTGCATTCTGCACTGCCTGGGAGTGATCTATGTATGTATACTGGGAAACTGGGTGGGGCAGGTGGGCCCATATTAGGTTTTACAATGGGCCCTATGAGTTCTGTGTATGTCCCTGGTCATAGTGCATTATTATTCCATAGTACATTATGATGTACAAGTGCATTATTATGTTATAGTACAATAATATTTCATAATGCAGGGAAAAAATAAAACAAACCCTACCATTAAAAAGTTACTTATCAAATAAAAGTGCAGGTCACTCTCTTCATCAGGCACATCAAGTTGTAGTTGCAAAATTCAGGCTATATATGGATTAAAATGAAATAACACAACAAATTTGGCAATTTGTTTGTCAAGGGTGTGTGATCCAGTCAAATCTTTCCTTAAAGGGAACCTGTCATCAACTTTATGCTGCCCTCACTGTTGGCAGTATAAAATAGTGACAGAAATGCTGATTTCAGCAGTGTGTCACACATCAGCTAAAAGTAAGTGGCTGCCGAGAACCAGCATCATAATCATTGCAGCACTGGCCTTGAAAAGAGTCGAATCTACCTGAGAAGAGTCATGGTTATTCATAATCTTCTGCTCTTCTGCTCATCTGCTGATGATTGGCAGTTCTCTCCTAGAAAGAAAGGGACAAAACTAGGTAGAAGACTGTCAGTCATCAGCAGGTGGGCAGGGAAAGCAGGAATTCATGAATAACCAGGACTCTTCTCGTGAAGATTTGACTCTTTTCCAGGCCCAGTCTGAAATGATTGTGATGTTGGTTCTCGGCAACCACTTACTTTTAACTTATAAATGACAGACCACTGAAATCAACTCACCTGTCTCTACTTTATTCTGCCGTTAGTATGGGTAGCATAAAGGTGATGACAGGTTCCCTTTAAAGGAAAAAAATGAAAAAAAAATGAAAATCAAAGATCATATAGTACATGACAATCTCTTTTTACCTCACGTGAATCCAGAAATCTCCCCATTCATTGCTCTGCTAGATTTACCAATAGAGGAGGATACATTGTCATCATAATGCAGTATGACATCATAATGTGCTATGAAATAATAATGCAAGCATTATGACATTATAGTGCATTATAAAGCACAAGGGGTGCTCCCTGGCATGATAAGATGGCAAAAATGTTAAGGCACAAAGAGTACAAATATGAGCACACTGGATGGTGTTGTGCAGACACAGGCAAAGCAGTGGGAATTGCATGTGCCATAGCATAGTAAAGTAACTGCTACCTACTAGTGCTGCCCCTTCATACTTAAAGGGAGTCTGTCACCTCCTAGGCCCCTATAAAGTACATAAACATGTCCATAGCACATGTTGTAACAACAGTAATGTTACCTTTGGCGCATTCCTCGGTGTTTTAGAAGTCTCAAAAACGGAGTTTGAAATATATGCAACTGAATCACCGCAAGTGCCTGGAGGCGGTGTTTAGTGCCTTGGAGCCCGGGCTACAGTCCTTTTTTACATAAAATCTCTGCCCCCGCTACTGCCTCCGCCTGCCCTGCACCTCATTCGGGTCCTCCTTCTTCCTCCTCGCAGTCTGTCGCCGGGGCAGGTTTACTTACCCCAGGGAGAAGAGGCTCGGCGTTCCTCTTTCTCTTCTGCGCTTGTCTGGTCCGCCCCTTGGTTCGGATTTCGCGCCGTTGGACCGGCACATGCGCACTGAGTTCGGCGATGCCAATGCCCCGTCCTGGCGACAGACTGCGCAGGCGCGGGATCTTGCCGGCTAAGAAGGAGGACCTGAATGAGGTGCAGGGCGGGCGGAGGCAGTAGCGGGGGCAGAGATTTTATGTAAAAAAGGACTGGAGCCCGGCTCCAAGGCACTAAACACCGCCTCCAGGCACTTGCGGCGATTCATTTGCATATATTTCAAACTCCGTTTTTGGGACTTCTAAAACACGAGGAATGCGCCAAAGGTAACATTACTGTTGTTACAACATGTGCTATGGGCATGTTTATGTACTTTATAGGGGCCTAGGAGGTGACAGACTCCCTTTAAGAGTGGGGGTCCCAGAGGGGATTATAATGTGATGGCCGAACCTAGCAATATGTCATCATTTATGAAAAGGGAATACCCTTTATCATGGTTTCTGTACTATTTTAATGTAATAACCCATTTTTATTCTCGTGTAGACAGTCATTGAACAGACTGACATGGGTTCTCACAGTGCATACAGTGCCTTGCAAAAATATTCGCCCTCCTGGAACTTTTCAACCTTTTGCCACATTTCAGACTTTAAACAAAAAGATATAACATTTTAAATTTTTGGTGAAGAATCAACAACAAGTGGGTCACAATTGTGAAGTGGAACGAAATTTATTGGATCATTTAAACTTTTTTTGTAATAATAAAACTGAAAAGTGGGGCGTGCAAAATTATTTGGCCCATTTACTTTCAGTTCAGAAAACTCACTCCAGAAGTTCATTGAGGATCTCTGAATGATCCAATGTTGTCCTAAATGCAGGGACAAGGAAGATGGTTAAAATTGATGGGAAGATGGATGGAGTCAAATACAGGACCATTCTGGATGAAAACCTGTTGGAGTCTGCAAAAGACCTGAGACTAGGATGGAGATTTATCTTCCAACAAGACAATGATCCCAAACATAAAGCAAAATCTACAATGGAATGGATCAAAAATAAACGTATCCAGGTCTTAGAATGGCCAAGTCAAACTCCAGACCTGAATCCAATTGAGAATATGTGGAAAGAGCTGAAAACTGTTGTTCACAAATGCTCTCCAAAACTGATAGAGACATACCCCAAGCGACTTGCAGCTGTAATCGCAGCAAAAGGTGGCGCAACAAAGTATTAATGCAAGGGGGCTGAATAATTTTGCATGTTTGCATGTTTAAAGCTTGGGAAATCTTTTGGTATCCAAATCCGGCTTTGAAACTTCTCCACAACAGTATCACGGACCTGCCTGGTGTGTTCCTTGGTCTTCATGATGCAGAACCCTGAGACTATCACAGAGCAGGTGCATTTATACGGAGACTTGATTACACACAGGTGGATTCTATTTATCTTCATCAGTCATTTAGGACAACATTGGATCATTCAGAGATCCTCAATGAACTTCTGGAGTAGTTTTCTGAACTGAAAGTAAATGGGACGAATAATTTTGCACGCCCCACTTTTCAGTTTTATTATTACAAAAAAAGTTTAAATGATCCAATAAATTTCGTTCCACTTCACAATTGTGACCCACTTGTTGTTGATTCTTCACCAAAAATTTAAAATGTTATATCTTTTTGTTTGAAGCCTGAAATGTGGCAAAAAGTTGAAAAGTTCCAGGGGGCCGAATACTTTCGCAAGGCACTGTATATGATGTCCATTTTATGTAGTTTTCATTTGCTTTTGTCTGCATTTAGTAGGTAAATTTGGCACTTACAGTTCATAGACATTTTCGGATAAGCGTTTATTAACCCTGCTCTAGGATTTTTGTCTCTGTTTTCATATTACTGGCTTATCTGAAAGGCTTCTTCAGCTTTACTATTAATCTCTTGATTTAAAAAGACCTCAGAGAGAATAGTCTTTAATTTCAGAAATGTCAACACCCGTTCCACAAATGTATTTGTTTTACACAGGCTGAGAACAGGTTTATGACTTTGGAAGTTAAAACGTATATCGGAAAACTGCATCTTCTGCCATGTCCTAATAGTTTATTAGACTTGCAAACAGGGGTGTAACTACCATATCAGCAGACCAGGCCACTGCTATGGGGCCCAGGACAAGAGGGGGCCCAGTCTTAGTTGGGATTATTGCCTCTTCTACTGGGGATGAAAACTTGGAGGACTCTACCCAGGAACAACTTTTAGCAAATGAGGCAGTGGAAAAATGGCCCAAGGGTCATTGAAAGGGGTTTAGGCAGAAACCCTTATGTCCTGTGTGGGGGGCCCTGGTTTGATCCTTGCTACGGGGCCCTTATTTCTCTATGTACGCCACTGCTTGCGTCCTTTTATGAGCAGGAGAAATTCTAATACTAGAAGTTAGTCATTCCTGGCAACACATGACAGAGAAGGCATAGACTTTTCTTCTATGAGTGTGTTTCTTAGGGAACATTTGCACGCCTGTATCTGATTTGCGCTCTGCATTTTGCGGATCTGCATGTCCCACCCAAAACAGACATGAATAGGACATGTTCTATTTTTTATGCAGGAGCCGTGGAACAGACATATGGATGTGGACAACACACAACGTGCTGACTGCATCATTTGTGGCCCCATTGAAATGAATGGGTCCGCATCCGATCCTCAAAAAATGTGGATCAGATGAAAATACGGTCATGTGAACGGACCCTTAGTGTATTTAGTAGCGTAATTCTTACGAACCCCTTCTAGGCCTATATTTAAAGGGGGTGTCACATGTGGATATGCCATAAATGTCCAATAGGTGCTGATCCCACCTCTTGGTCCCGTTCCTATCTCATGAAATGGGTCCTGCTGTGAATGGAGAGAATGCGGTCCATGTGCAGCTTTCTCCATCCACTGCTGTGGAACTTCCGAAAATAGCTGAGCACTGACCTTGGAGAGGAGGCTCCATGGTATTGAAGCTTTCAAATATCTCTGACATCAAACTATTACATATATTATGTACCCGCTTATGTACAATTCCATCAAATGTGATGCTAGGGAAGATATGCTACATTTCTGGTCGACATGCCCTGCTGTCTGATGGTAATATGTACATAAATTACTGGGAACCCTGTTTCATAAGAGATTAGCCCCAAATCCTTTTGTCTTACTACTTTGTGACATATTTCCTGGTATTAATTATCCTACACATAAACTAGTAATCCAGTGACCCCCTGTCAGGACCGGCAGTCATTGCACCCGTTCTGCTGGTCCTGCCCCTGACTCTGGTGGCGAGGTGGTTGCCCGGGGTCAGGCTTCGTCCGCTATTTCGGCAGGCTCCTCCTCCAGCCGGCGGTCTCTGGCTGTGGATGCGCGTCCCAGGTAGGGGACGCGCGCAACGGTCATAGGTGCCAGGGACGTGGCTGGTGCGCACTCTCGCTCGCGGCCTGTTACTGGTCGCCGGAAAACGCGAGCAATATAGTGTCTGTTTATTTTCTGTTCATTGGTATCTCATGAGTTAAGTTTTTGTTCCTTGCTTCTCCTCCCAGTCAGCTGGTTGGGTGGGGTCTGCTAGGTATTTAAGGCCCTCTAACTTTTACCTAGCTGCCAGTGTTTGGAGTTTCCTTGCTACTACCTGGTTTGACATTCTTGCTCTGCAGTTTTGACTCTTTATGTTCTTTGACCCTTGGCGTGTTTTTGACTACTTCTCTCTGCTTGCTGATTTGGTTCCTGACGTACTCTCCTGGTTTTGACGCGGCTACCTGACTACCCATTTGGTTCTTGTTTGTCTGTCTTGTTTGTCTTCCCATCCCCCGCACTTTTGTTAGTGTATTTCCAGTCTTCTGGTTGTCGGCTCAGGGGTTAGCCTGAGCGGGCAATAGGCAGGAAAAGGGGTTGGGATTAAGCTTAGGGATCACTTACCCCTTATCTGTGTATCCCAGCCCTGACACCCCACAACACAATCCACAGCCCCCATATACAGCAATAATAAGAAACATACTTTTGTCCATCCAGCTAACTTGTTGTTGGCCCCTTCCTCCTTAGCCAAGGTTGGCATAGAAGACGTCATTCGAAATTACAAATACCAAGATGAGATTTTCATTGTTTTTATTTGCAATGGTTTTCTGGAAAGTGAGTACCAATATACCTGGAATTTGTATAGCTTTACAGATCTATTATGAATCACGCCATCGTAAAAGTGAACAGGTTCATATATATATTCTACCTCTGATGTCCCCTTCCCCAGTATAAAGTTAGTTAAAAGCACAAGCCTGGTCACAATGTACGGCTGACCACGTGGGCAGCTTCGATGATGTTATGGACAGGGCGCTGAACCCTCTTGTCAGTCACAGGAACTTGTGGGGCAACTTTCTGGGACAAGTTACTGCGGTTGTTGAGAATTAGTAGGGAGTTGTGTTGGGTGAGGACCTCATCGCTCACAGAGATGCCATCCAGGTACTGCTTCAGCAAAACGCGCAGCTTCTGGTTATCCTGAGAAAGGACAGCCTTCTCATGATCGAGTGCCCAGCGTTCAAGAAGAACCTTGTTGTACCGTTTCCAGAACTGGTCCAGTGCAGTGTAGTCCAGCATCAGCTGAAGGAGATAGCAGGAATCAAAGCGATTTTAATAAGTCCAGAAAAAATACAGTAAAAATGTTTTTTTGCACCCACTCATTTCTGCTGATTATGTTACCTTGTCTCATCAACACCTCATTCAAATTACTAAGTACTAGGTTACCACCATGCTTCAAAGGATTGTCTCAATTCAGCAAATAGCATTTATTATGTAGAGAATGTTAATACATGGCTCTTACTAATGTATTGTGATTGTCCATACTGCTTCCTTTGATGGCTGAATTCATTTTCATTTTGCAGGTTATCCCTGCAATCCAGCAGCGGTGGCCGTGCGTGCACATTACAGTGACAAAACACCAACCTCTCTGGTGGCCGGGACCATGGGAGCGCACATGCACACATACACAGCAGCTCCTAGTCAACTCTGCTCTGCAGCGGTAGCCATAATCCCTGGATATAAGCAGTGTATAATGTGATGGAAAAATGAATCCAGCCAGCAAAGGAAGCAATATGGACAATCACAATACATTAGTAAGTGCCTTGTATTAAAATTCTCTACATGATAAATGCCATTTGCTGAAGTGAGACAACTCTTTTAAGCTCTAAGGCTCTGTTCACATCTGTGTCATGATAACATGCCAACTGTGGGTTAATTCTTGAGTACATATGAGTACAAAACGACAGAAACACACACCTTCTTAAAGAAGAACTCCTGACAAAAATGTTATTCCATGTCCTGCTAGAAATGTACATGATGTAATCTGTAGTGAATGTCATTTTCTTACCAGTGTCTGAATTTTTGACTTATATCATCCTGAAGTTTCTTATCTGTGTCATGTGACCAGCAATTAGACCCTCCAACTCACACATAGACTTATGTGTGGACAGGAAGTCTAATTCTCTATGTATTCCTATGAGACTGAAAGTGAGGCTCCCATAGGAATGAATAGAGCAGTTACTGGATTTCTGTCCTAGGTCAGTTGGAGGTCAGGGAGTTGGTCACATGACCCAGCTACAAGAAGAGAGGTTTTTACTCACAGAAACAGTCACTGATAAGAAAATGACAATCACTACAGATTATATCATGCACTTTTCTAACAGGTCAGAGAATATTTTTTTTTGCGGGAGTTCTTCTTTAAATGCCAATACAAATATATTAAAATAGTGAAAAATAAGAAAGAATAGAACAAACCTATAGTATTCGCTGCTAAGTATTAAAACAGGGTCCTGCCTCTTAGCCTGTACTAAAAAAAACCTTATTTAAATGACCTTAATAAACACCTGTGCTGACCTTTTACAATTGATTTGCTTGATAAAAAAATATATATGCCAGGATATAAATCTACACTTCGGTACAATCCCATGGTGCCGAGCGTACCAGTTATAGAGTGACTCCTTACTTGATGTAATAAAACAGTCAACTCACTTGTTGTTACTATAATCCTGTATGGAGCTCGTTCTGCAATCCTGGAGACACAAAGTCCGATCAAGTAAGGAGTCACTCTATAACTGGCACCTTGAGACAGTACTGAAGTGTAGATGCATGTCCTGGGATATATATCGAGCAAGTAATTGATTGTAACAGATCAGCGCATGTATTTATTACATTGATTTAAATGAAATCAGATCTATCAGATTAGTAGGAAGTCCTATGTAAGGGCAGCATATAACAGCTGCCGGTCCATACTATTAGTAGCCAAAAAGCAAATGTCGTGCCGTTTGGGTACTCAAAGAATACACTGTACACATAGTATAGAAGACAGGACAGTGATTTGCAGGTGGCTGTTAAAAGGCTTTTCCAGGAATAAAATATTGATGACAGATCTTCCTATTTGATCGTTGGAAATCCTATTTCCAGCACCAGAACCAATCAGCTGTTTGAAAAGGATATGGCGCTCCAGTGAGCACTGCAACCTCTTCCGAGGCCAGTGACGCCACTTCCTTCAGTCACATGATCTAGCTGCAGCTCAGTCCAATTCAAGTGAATGGGATGCAATATCAAGCAGAGCCGCTATACAATATACAGCGCTGTGTTACGCTGTGAAGATTCTTCAAACAGCTAATCAGTGGCAGTGTTAGGTGTTGGACCCTCACCGATTAGATATTTATAACCTATCCAGTTTGGGGACTCATTTTTTGCAGGACAATCTGTACTTTTTATTGATACCATTTTGGAGTGTGTGTGTAACATTTTAATAAAATTTAATGACATTTTTTGGGTGAGAGAAGCAATTAAAAAATGGCAAATTGGCCATTTTGACCCTTTTTTCCATTACACTATTTGCCGTATTGGAAAAATATTTTTATATTTTAATAGTACGGGGGTTTTCGGTCATGATAATAATACCCATAATACCCATGATGTTTATATTTTTTGTTATTTAGGTATTTATTTTTTATTATATGGAAAGATTGGATTTAAACTTTTATATTTTTTTGTATATTTTTACCAGTTCTTTTTTGAATTTTTTTTGTAATGGATTTTTAAACTGAACTACTGAGAATTACTCATTTCTTATGTTGGTCTGCCATCTGGTGTCCAAAATAAGAAATGCAGTTTGAATGTTCTCAGCCTCTTCAGCAAGGCTGAGCGCGCTGATCTGCGTTATTGCCAGTCGCGGTAATTAGCCGCAGGTCTTTGCTGTTTGAAACTCCAGCTAGCGAAAGGGTTAAAGCAACTCTGACTGTTTATTCATATTTTATTGTAAACTTGCTGTGAAAATATTGCTTCTTGTGCATTCTATGAAGATGAAGCTGCTTACATTAAGAAAAAAAGAAAAAACATGGACCCATCTATATGTCAGCACAGCGTTTGGACCCTTAGGGGGTAATTTATCAATCTGAAATACGCCTATATTAGGTGTATTTCAGGCGCAGATTGCGGTGCAGCGATTACTTACACAGCAATCTGTAACTTTTCCCCTTCTCACGCCAGGTCTAAAAAAGTGGGCGTGGCGTGGAGGGACCAGTAGGCCTGTCTCATTTACCATTTTCTATGCCTGTTTTAGGCATAGAAAAAGGTCTAAATATAAGAAAGCTAGGAAGCTGTCTTACATTTAGAACAGACGCTGGATGCACCAAAGTTATGGAGAGGCCTGCAGCTCTTCATAACTTCGGCGGATCTACCGCCAGCTTAGGGGTCTTAGTCTAAAACGCCGGTCTTAATAAATGTGTCCCTTAGTACTGTTCAAAGTGTCAGAGGTATCACAGCATGTATAGCTGGAAGAGCTCACTATATTTAATCCCATTCACTCAGAATCTCTCTAAGGCCCCATTCACACGACCGTGTGAATGGGGCCGTATCTATCCGCTCTTTTGAAACATGTCCTATACGTGTCCGTGCGCACGGACAAGTATAGGCATTTTCAATGGGGCCGCACGGCGTGTGTTCCGAGCGCTGCGGAACACATTCCGGGCGGCCCCCATATATTTGCGGGTCCGCAGTAATGCGGGCCCGCAAATATGCATTCGTGTGAATGGACCCTAATGCTCATCACTGAATAAGTGGATGTTCAGTTTTCTTCAGCTCCTTTCTGAGTACAGGCCATTATTGATGTTCAGTAGTTAGTAAGTTAGAGATGATGTATTATAATCTAATTATTACGCTTTATAAGATGTGGAGTGCACTTGTACCCACCTGTGCCAGCTGCTCAGAAGGCTTCTCCATGCTGACTCTCTCAGCCTCCTCCCTCTCTGCATCACTTAAGGAAGACGGGTAGAACGGCAGCACTTTCTCTTCTTCGGTTTCCAGCTTACGACACATTTCTGCCAAGCGGAGAATCTGCTCTCCCTGGACACAATAACATTTCAGAAACAGAAGTTCTCATTCAGAACACTTTACGCAAAATGTGAGAAAACTCATTTTTAACTTTTTGTTTTGCTGGATGTTACAGACCCGATGCCCGCCACTGTAGAGCTCCTGTAACACCTATTCCTACTCTGGGGTTTCAGCCTCATCATATGGACAATTCCCAAATCACCATAGCATCAATGTTCACATATACCAGGGACGCTCAACCTAAGGCCCTCCAGCTGTTGCAAAAGTACAAGTCCCAGCATGCCCTAATGGCTGTCCAGGCATGCTGGGAGTTGTAGTTTTGCAACATCTGGAGGGCGGCAGGTTGGGCATCCCTGACATATACCATACAAATACAACGGCCAGTATTCAAGCAGTGTGGACACTGATGTGAAAGGTGGTTTGGAGCCACAAAATGTTCCTATGACAACAATGCACCAGCTGAACAGGAAGTGTTATTGTAAGGACATAGGAGTCAAGAATTGATAAGTAAGAAAAAAATTTAGGTACACAATAGGACTTTTAAATATTTTTAAATTTTCCTTTTACTGTTGAAAAGGTCCTACAAATTTTCAAATGTATTATAGACTGCCCGACCCCAAAAAAAAGGATTTAAATAAGCAAATAGGTAAGAGCCTCCCAGTTGTGCCCAAAAAATGAGGTCAGCGACTACCTGAATATGTGCTGGAGAAGACTTTGTGCAAAGGTCCAAAGCTCACATCATCAATACAAGATCTTGGGGAAAAATGAATGCAGTGCTAGACAGAAATAAATGTTGTGACATTGCAGAAGCTTGTGGAAATGATGCCACAGCCAATGTGTACTGTAATTAAAGCTAAAGACGGCCCAACGAAATATTGGAGTATGTGACTTTTTTTTGGCCAGGCAGTGTATCATATCTACACTGGAAAGAGGGAAGAGGGGAGACAGTACATGAATCCAGAAAGCTCAGGATATGTGAGTTTAAAGGGTCACTGAGTTTTCAGAAAACTTTTGACATGTCATAAAGACATATCAAAGGTTTTGATCGGCGTGGATGGGTCTGAGTGCTAAGACCCCCATTGATTGATAGAACGAGGAGTGGGTGGTGCTCACTTATCGCACTAATCGTCTCCTTGCTGAGGAGATGTAATCTAGAAGGACCCATAGACTTTCTATTGAGTCTGTCTTGCTTTGTCTCCTACAGTGAGAAAAGAGATATGCAAGAGCGTCTCTCCTTGTTCTAGTGATCAGTGGGTGTCTTAACACTCAGACCCCCATCAATGAAAACCTCTAATATGTCTTTATGACACATCAAATGTTTTTGATTTGAACACTCAGTGACTCTAATCCAGTATATGTGATGATTCAGCCGGATGTAGCCTTTTTCATGCAGTAGCTGTGTAGTTCCAGAACTGGAGCTACTTTCAAACAACTGGTGTCAGACCCCCAATGATCACATATTGATAGCCTTTGCTTAGGATAGGATATCAATATAAGTACTGGGAAAACCCTTTTATATCTGCTTCTTTACTACTGCTGCTTTTTATTACTTTTGTTTAAAGAGGTTCTCCGGGAATTAAGAAAATGAAAATACGTAAATAATACTTCATTATAAATATATTCCCAAATGCCTTACATGAGTTATAATGGCTCATTTGTCTGGGGACCAATCATAAGGAGAAACAAAATGGCCGCCGTCCTGTTAGTACACACAAAACCTGTCCTAATCACACAGCAGGACAAGTTACTTCACAACACTGAGGTAAAGAGCCGCCTCACCCTCCTCTCTGCTCTGCTTGTCAGGGATTATGATCCTGAATACAGTTTAATATGATATTTAGCTGAATTTTTGTGGGAATGGAGTTCATGAGGAGACATGAAGTACAGAGAGGACGGACAGGATAGAATTATGGTAATGGAGACTGTATACAAGAGCTGCTGCTCATTAGCCACATTTGTTCATGAACTCCATACCTACAGAGATTCACCTAAAGATCTTATCATCTGTATTCAAGATCATAATCCCTGACGAGCAGAGAGGAGGATGAGGCAGCTCTTTACCTCAGTGTTGTGAAGTAACTTGTTCTCCTGTGTGATTAGGGCAGATTTTGTGTGTACTAATAGGACAGCATTTTGTTTCTTCGGATGATTGCGCCCCAGACAACATGAGCCACTATAAATAATGAAAGGTATTTGCTAATATATTTATAATAATTAATATTTTTTTATTCCCGGAGAACCCCTTTAGTGGTGTCATACGCTGTACATTTTATTTTTGATAAAAATAAAGTCAGGGAAAAGTCATTTGCCTCCTACACCATGTTATATACATTTGTAAATGCAGGGATACCTTCTCTATAACTCTATTAAGCTGCTTTAGTGCAGCGTTGCTCTGCATGGTCAGAGTGGTCAGGCGACTATGCTCTGCAGCTCTTGCTTGGTTCATCTGGCCTTTTAGCTTCTGGAACTGCTTGTGCACCACTTCCTTATCCTCCCGTAGTTGCCGATTCTGCTCATCACTTTCACGAGCATGAGTTGCAATCTTATTCCTCAAGGCTGTAATAGTTTCCTATATAAAAGAAGGAGCGGTCAATACTTAAATCACTTTGCTATATTCCAGCTATGAAAGGGTATTTGATATCAGTAATAAAATGTAATCAATAAATCAATCAGCAATAAAATATGAAGAATTCTGATTATTTTCCCAGGATATGTAGTATGCAGTTAGCTAGAAAAAAGCCTTTCATTAAAAAACCGGATAGTTTAAGATTGCAAGTCTTTAAAACACTTGGTCTATAGTGGTCCTTGAAGGTTTCTGAACCCTTCTGAATGTTCTATATTTCTGCATAAATGTATCCAAGAACTACCTAAGATTTTCACACAAGTCTTAAAAGTAGATAAAGATAACCAAATCAAACAAATAGTGTTGAAAATGTTAGATTTGGTCATATATGCTGAGTGGCAAAAGTATGTGAACCTTTAGGATTAGCAGATAATTTGAAGGTGAAATTAGTTGCAGGTGTTGGTATGACAATCAGGTGTGAGTGGGTGACCTGTTGTAGTTAAAGAATAGGGATCTTCAGAACACATGTTGGTGGAAGTGTACCATGGCACGAACAAAGAAGATTTCTGAGGACCTCAGAAGAAGCGTTGTTGATGCTCAATAGGCTGGAAAAGGTTACAAAACCATCTCTACGGAGTTTGGACTCCACCAATCCATAGTCAGACAGACTGTGTACAGATAGAAGAAATTTAAGACCATTATCATCCTCTGCAGGAGTCGTCAACCAACAAAGATCACACCAAGAGCAATGCGTGTAATAGTCTGCAAGGTCACAAAGGAACCCAAAGTAATCTTGCAACGAATGGCCTCTTTAAACTGCTCAATTGAGCACACGATTGTCGAGATGGAAGCGTTCCAGTTACATGAAGCAATCTCCTTCACAGTATGCAGAGGAGCGATCACTAATGCCATTGCTAATTCCCATACAGAATCAATGTTTGACAGCAGCAGAGTGTGTTTAGACACCACGATCTGCTGCAGCCTGCTACCAAAAAACGATTTAGGTGTCCACAGGGGTGCACCTAGCCTTTCTGCTGCCTGAGGCGAAAACTGAAACGGTGCCCCAACCTCCCAAAGCCAATTTCTTAACCTAACCCCTTCCTTCCAGCCCTACTGTTAAAGATATACTTGGAAAACATTACCTAGAGCGCTATAAACATACAGGGTAATACAGTGCCACATACTGTGCCTACTGTACTTCCCAATACTATACTGCAGAAACAGATAATCCCCCTTCTGCTGCCCCACTCCTGCTTTTACCTGGTGCTGCCTGAGGCAATCGCCTCACCTCGCCTCATTGGTGGTGCACCCCTGGGTGTCCACACAAACGATTCCATTACACGATGAACATGCTTTTCGCTAGTTCACTGGGTAATCAGTAACACCGTTCACTGCGATAGAAATGTTGTGGAAGGACCTAAAGCAAGCAGTGCATACCAAGCTGTTTTGTGCAGAGGAATGGGCTAAAATACCTCCAAACTGATGTGCAGGCCTAGTCAACAGTTACCAGAAATATATAGCTGCAGATATTGCTGCACAAGGGGGTCACACCAGATACTGAAAGCAAAGGTTCACATACTTTTACCACTCACAGACATGGATAATTTAATAAAAGTTTAATATTTTTGAATCAATTGCGTATTAGCCACTGCTCCCTGGTACTTGTCTCCAGGCACTGGCACTGCCCTGTGTCCTGAAAGCATACAGCTTCAAGATAATGCGCATAGGCGTGCACCATGACCTGATGCTGTATGACGTTAGGATGCGATGCAGCACTGGCGCCAGGATACAGTGCTGCGCTGCACGAAGGGCCAATGTGGTGGCAGCGCCAAGAAGGTGGTATTTTTTTCTCCTCTGAAGTCTGCATTTAGGGGATGGAGGGTTTGGGTGCCGGTTATAGGGGCAGCAGCAGCGGTATTTGGAGTCTGTATAAATTTGGAGTCTGATCTGGGATCTGTATGAGTTTTGGGGGCTGATTTGGGGTGTAATCTGGGATCTCTATAAACTTTGGGGATGATCTGGGTTTGGGGTAGGGGGCTGATCTGTGGTTTGTGGTGCTGACTTATGAGTTTTGGGGCTAATTTGGGGTCTACAAATTTGGGGGCTGATCTGCAGTCTACATTAATTTTGTGGTCTGATCTGGAGGTCTCTATTAATTTTGGGTCCAGGGGAATGGAGGCGTGTATTAAAGGGACTGTCTGTCCTTGGAGCCAACAACCCCTGGCGTTCTAACCTGTGGTCCAGAACATAAAATACCCCACTCCACTGTCCGTGGTCCCATCGCTTCTCTGTTCTCAGGCCTCAGTGGTCACAACGGTTTGAACGGTACATAACATCTGCAAAGTACCATTCAAGCCGCTGTGACCACTGAAGCTTACGATTGACAACGGTGGTCATGGGACAGGACCAAGTGACTTCCTGGTCCTGCAGGGACCGTAAGCTTCCTGGAACGAAGCAGGGGCGGGACCGCAAACAGATGAGTGGGGCTGTTCATGTTCCGGGGTACATCTCTGGGTGATAGGGGACAATTTAGACTATGTACAGGTAAACACTGACGAGGATGAAGCTCTAGCATAAGCACTGCTGTCTTGAGGATAGGTCATTAATATAGTGACACCACAAAACCCCTTTAAACATGGTGTCAGTTATGTGACCCCTTGACACACATCCATGGCATATCAGTAATGGTGGAAAATTATTTTTATTTTCACATACTACAATAGCCATTTTACTGTTTGTGCTTTTACTTGTATAAAATGGTTTTCTGTCTGAAGGTTTTCCTGTTGTTAATAAAGTTAACTGTAAAAAAAACATAACAATACAGACATATTTATCTGCTAGGTGCCTGGACAGTGGTATCTGAATGTGAGGTCACATGACACGTGTGAGGATGACATGACTAACGCCATGTTTAGTCCTATTCAGTCATCCTACGGTTACAATATACTGCAGTAATATGAGCCATACTATTTTTTTTTTAGTGGCAGTGTAGTTCGGTCAGCACTTGGATGCACAGTGCACATGCAGTTAAAGTGGTTTTGCTCTGGATAGGTCATCAGTATCTGATTGGTGGGGTTCCGACACCTGGGACCCCTGCCACTCAGCTGTTTGAGAAGACACCGGCGCTCAAAGTAACTCCAAAACATATGCCTGCTTTCTTCCAGAAACCACACCTCTCCTGTCCATGAGCTCCCTGCAACACTGCACCTCAGCTCCATTCATTTGTCATCCACACACCACATGGACAAGAGTGCTGTCCCAAGTTCGTCTCATCACTTATCCACGGAAGAGGCAATAAATGCTGGCTTAGTGGTGAATACCATTATGATAAGAAGATGATTCTGACCATACCTGAATCTTCTGAAGCTTTTTCATCTGGTAAGCAATTTCTTCAGCACTTTTTTCATCTTTAGCTTTTAACGTTTCAAATGCAATTTTGCGGTCCTCGGTGGCATTTGTATAGTTCTTCAAGGCTTGCTGGAACTGTTTCCACAAGTCCTCCACTGTTCCCTCCAGAAGTACACGAAGGGAATGTTTCTCCTCTAAACTCTGTCAACCCAATGAGCAACAGCATTAATTATACAACAGCTAAGTATGTCTTGAGAAGGGAGAGGGGCAAAAGGCATCACATGAGCTCAGGATAGGAATGTTTAGTCTGTAGATGTTCAGACAGTAACATATACAGTACATCTCCCCAATTTGCCAACACTGTAATGTCTATAGGAAATCAGAGAGGTTGGATTTTTCCTCCCTAAGACCACTGTCACATGCTCAGTATTCTGCATCAGTATGTGTAAGCCAATACCAGAAAATGAACCTACAGAGACAAACTATAATGGAAAGATTTGCCCCTCTTTTGTGTTTTGGACCCACTCCTGGTTTTGCCTTACAAATACTGATGAAAAATACCGATCATGTAAAAGCTGTGTAAATCTGCAGAGCTGGAAGGCTTTTGGACTCATCACTTACTATGTCACCATTAAATTTTTTTTTTTTAACTGATAACCTATCCTCTGGGGTCATCAGTAATCGTGGGGGTCCAAAACCCAGGAACCCCACCAATCAGCTTGAGAAGGCACCGGCACTCACAGTTGCACCACAGCATTTTCACAGCTTTGCCTAGGTCATGTGACATCACGTTCATCGGTCACATGGCCTAGGTGCAGCTCAGCCCAGATGTGCTTGGTAAGCTGTGAGCACCAGTGCCTTCTCAAGCAGCTGATCAGAGGGGGTCCCAGGTGTCGGACTAGCATTGATTGGAAAACTCTTTAACAAGTAACGTTTACACATCACGTTTTTGATGCTGGATTTTTTCATAAATTGAAGAAAAATAAAAATGGTAAAAAAAATAAGAATCCAAGACCATGACAAAAATGTTATGTGTACCCACCCTCAGACCTCTTAGAGAAGACTTGTCTCCGGACCTGTCTGTTTTAGTACCTGATTTACTTTCCCTGTGTAGAACACACAGTTCTGAAGCATCTTTTCCTATTACTCTGTGTACTGTCATTGCTCTATTACTCCTTCTAGATGTGTATGAATAAAGGTGCAACCAGATGTTACCAGATAGGTGTGTGTCCCTGACGTCTAAGGCTACTTTTACACTTGCGTTTGCAGTATCCATTTGAGAGATCCGTCCAGGCGCTCACGAACGGATCCGTCATGATAATACAACCGTCTGCATCCGTTCTGAACGGATCCGTTTGTATTATTTTTTACATAGCCAAGACGGATCCGTCATGAACTCCATTGAAAGTCAATGGAGGACGGATCCGTTTTCTGTTGTGTCAGACAAAACGGATCCGTCCTCATTGACTTACGTTGTGAGTCATGACAGATCCGTTTGGTTCAGCTTCCGTCTCTGCCGCTGCAGGCAGAGTTTTAGTGTCCGCCTCCAAAACGGAATGCTGACTGAACTGAAGCAAAACTGATGCATTCTGAACTGATCCTTTTCCATTCAGAATGCATTAGGGAAAAACTGATCAGTTTAGGACCGTTTGTGAGAGCCTGTGATGGATCTCACAAACGAATCCTGCAAACACAAGTGTGAAAGTAGCCTAACACTGGCAGCACTCAGATACACCCCCAACTGGTAACACCTAATTATACAATAAACTTTTAGCAAGAATAATAGAATGGAAAAAGAGTCATGAGAATAATTGCTACAGAATTTTTATTACAAGAGGTATGCAAGTAGTTATTAAAAAGGTATGTCAGGTACAGCAGTACGTGACTTGCCACCCAAGCTCTGATCAGACAAGTGCAGGAGCTGCGTCTGCTCGATCAATGGCAGGGGGCTGTTCCTGACGGCTGAGCCCCTGCTGTATGTGCCAGCATTGGTGAATACACCAATGCAGGGAATTAACCCCTGTACAGGGTTTGCGTAGGGCGGGGGCTCCCTCTCTGACCCCATCGGGTCCCCACGCAGAGGTGACATGGAACTGATGGCTGGAACGGCAGCCCGATGCCTTACACAAGCCCATTAGATCCAGCTGCCTGTGGGGTAATAGTGCTCAGTACACCCCTTACTAAATTCCTTAACAGGTGTAATTTCCAAAATGGGGTCACTTTTTGGGGGTTTACACTTTAAGTGTATCTCAAAATCTCTTCAAACACATCAACATAGTACCCAAAAACAATTTCAACAAAATCTGCTGTCCAAAAACCATATGGTGCTCCTTCCCTTCTGACCACTGCCATGTGCCCATAGAGCTGTTTACAACAACATAGGAGGTGTTTCTATAAATTGCAGAATCAGGTATTGAAAAGATATTGAAGTTTATTTTGCTGTTAAAAGGGTTCTGCAGTTTTTGAAAACTGATGATCTATCCTCTGGATAGATTATCAGCATCTGATCGGCGGCGGTCCGACACCGGGGACCCCCGCCGATCAGCTGTTTGAGAAGGAAGCCTCCCCCTAGCAGTGTAAGTTTGTAAACAAAAAAGCCCTTACCCTGCACTATACAGTGAAGGCAAGGGAGAGCATCGGCGCATGAAATGCTCCCATGCTCATCTCAGAGGGGCTGCCTGGGTGAAGAAGGGGATATATCCGGGTTCAACTCTGAACCCTTACAACCCCTTTAAATTTCCTGCTGATACGGCCAATAGCTGGGTACAGTCGAACGATTACTTTGAACCTCTATAATTACCTTGTTTTTTATCTCATCCCTCATACTCTGAAATTCTTGTTTAGCCTCATTCTCACTTTCAAGCGTATTCTGTCCCATAGCCAGCATCACATTCTGTAGATATGACATCTCCTTCTCACTCTGCTCAATGATCATCTTCCTGTGTAAGAGAAATTATCTGTAGTAAAGTAGTAACCAGCACACTGCCCATAGGTCGGGATGGGAAGCAGGATAATGTAATACTGCTGGATCCGTACACGGACAGTATTCATGTTTTGAGGACCTGTGGTTTGCGGTTCACAACACAGGAACGGCGGTCCCATGGTCATGTGAATGGGGCCTAAGACATACATTTATTTTAGTGTCAGATATACAATCTAGTGCACAGTGCAGTGATCAACTTGTGTGTATCCTATCCTACTATAAAATGAAATATAATTATATACCGATAACATCCACCTTCTCCCATGCGGTGTGCAATTTAACGGTACGTCTACATGGTGACGCTTCAGTTCAAACATACTGCTTAAAATAAAAATAATGCAACCTCACCACTAGGTGTCAGTGCTTACCTAAACTTTGCTACTGGTTCAGGATATCAAAAGGCTACCCTGCACTATCTGAAAGCACTTTTGCACTTAAACAAAAATCAATATATAATGTCTAAGTAGGTAGATACTTTAAGAAGTCATTGTCATTCTGGGATCACAAATCAGTTGTCATCAGCAGGAAATGAACGATATTTAGCCTCCTTCCTGAGATAAGATAATTAATAATGCAGGGAAATCTTTACATATACCCCCTAAATTCTAGGAAGCTGCATCATCACATTTCAATGAATGGACAGAGGATCGGTAAATACATACTTTATAATGAGAACTATAATGCTTCTGAAATAAGGAAAGTTCAAACTGTATAGAAAAATCTACAACCCATATTCCAAAAAATCTGGGATGCTGTTTAAAATGTAGAGAAATGTACATAATCTGTACATATAAGCATAATCTGTAAATCTCAGACCATATTTTATTCACAGTAGATTACAGGGCACATATCAGATGTTGAAAGTGAGGCATTTTATCATTAAAAAAATTAATTTAGAACTTGATGGCAGCAACGCATCTCAAAAAAGGGGAAAAGAGGCTAGAAAAAAGAGCATGTTAGAGAGGCAAAGTGTCTCCGAAATAAAGATGGGTAGAGGTTCACCAATCTGCGAGAAACTGTTTCTAAAAATTGTGGAACAATTTCAGAAAGATGTTCCTCAATGTAAATTGCGAAGACTTTGAATATCCATCATTTGCAGTAAGATCTGGAGAAATCTATGTGTGCAAGGGACAAGGCCACATTAAAACCAGACATGATTGTGTACTAGAAATCACTGAATGGGCTCAAGGACACTTCCAGAAATCACTGTCTGTGAACACAGTTCTCCATGTAATCCACAAATGCAAATTGAAGCTGTATCATGCAAATAAGAAGCCATATGTCAACATGATGCAGAAACGCCGTCGTCTTCTCTGGGCCAAAGCTAATTTAAAATGGACCAAGGCAAAACTGTTCTGTGGTCAGATTAATTTAAATGTGAAATTCTTTTTGGAAACTTTAAAAGAAGACCTAGGACTACTGATCAGCTCCAATGTCATACAAGAATGGGACAACATTCCTAGGGGCGGGGAGTTGTAGTTTTGCAACAGCTGAAGGGCCACAGGTTGAGCATCCCTGGCTTAGAGGGGTTTTGGTGCTTTCTTTTTAGCCTCCTCTTTGGCACCTTATAAAGCTGCATAATGGGTGTAAGTATCTCCACTAGCATAAGGCTAGTTTCACACTAGCGCTAAACTGTTCCAGCAAACTGTTTCGGTAGATAAATGGCCGGCTGGAGTTCATCTCATGTGGCATAGCTTGAATCTGCCAGAGCACCACCATTAAAGAAGAACTCCCGCAAAAATTTTTATTCTCTGACCTGTTAGAAAGGTGCATGATATAATCTGTAGTGAATGTCATTTTCTTATCAGATGCTGAAATTGAGAGTTTCCACTGTCTTCTTATTGTAGCTGGGTCATGTGACCAACTCCCTGACCTCCAACTGACCCAGGACAGGAAGCCAGTCACTTCTCTATTTATTCCTATGAGACTGAAAGTGAGGCTCCCATAGGAATACATAGAAAATTAGACTTCCTGTCCACACATAAGGTGCTGTGTGAGTTGGCGGGTCTAATTCCTAGTCATATGACACAGATAAGAAACTTCAGGATGATATAAATAAAGGATCAAAAATTCAGCTACTGGTAAGAAAATGACATTCACTACAGATTACATCATGTACATTTCTAGCAGGGCATGGAATAAAAATTTTTGCGGGAGTTCTTCTTTAACTGTAATGAGACCCGGCAGGCATCTGGCCTGTTTCCGGCAATAGGCTCCGGCAGGGAAAGGTCGTGTCCGGCTAAACTCCAGCAGTCCATTCCTCTACAGGAACAGCCTGCCGGAACAGTTTTCCAGTAGTGTGAAACTAGCCTTAGAGTATCAAACAGACATCATAGTGATAGGTTTTGTTTAGGCATTGACAGAGCAAAAATGTGCAGTCTTGAGTCTGGGCCATCAGCAGCGGGTCTTAGCTGTAACGTACACTTGGATTTTCATGGTACCCTAGGGCATAATTAAGGCCTTCAGGTCGACCATGTATGTGAGCCCAATAGGCTCTGCCTCTGGCACAGCCTAACAGGCTGCCTATAACTGTAAAATTGACAGGCATGATGCAATGCAAGATATTTATTAGAGGAGTCTGTCACCGCAAATTCACAAATTAAGCTGTTCCCGGTGCCCTGCAGTTGACATGTACAGTATCCCAAAAATACAGTTATTATTTGTTTTTTGATACCCTGTTAAAAGTATTTTAATTCATATGCAAATTACTTGATAAGAACCCAAGGAGCGGTGCCATCGCTAACGGTACCCAGGCACTTCTGGATGGAGCCTACCTTCTCCCCTCAGCACACTTTCTCTCAGCACTGAATGGAGTCAGATGAGCTGAGTTGTGCACCTGCGCAGGAATTCAACTAGTGGCTTGAAGACGTTGAAAGGAGGAGTTGATTCAGTGCGGAGGGGAGGAACAGGGCTCCATTCAATGCTGAGAGAAAATGTGCTGAGAGGAGGAGCCAGGGCACCATTAGCGGTGGTACCGCCTCTTGGGCTCTTTTCAGATAATTTGCATATGAATGAAAATACATTTCACAGGGCCTCAGAATATCAAAAAATGGATAATAAATATATATTTGGGATACTGTACATGTCAAATGCAGGGCACCAGGAACAGTTTAACGTGTGAATTTGAGGTGACTCCCTTTAATTTGATGAGGTACCACAGGACACACTGTTTTCACATTTCCCTATTAATCATTGATTACACGTTAAAAGCATTATACTGACCTCTCCGTATCAAACTCTTTTTGTATCGTATCCAGCTCCTGTTGATACTCCTCCTGCAGCAGATCAAGGCGCTCTCTCTGCAGCTCCAATAACTGGTCAATGTTCTGCAGGTGACTGCGCAGAGCATGCGTGTACTGCTCCTCTGCTTCATCAATGTCTTTTATTAGAGACTGAAATCACAGTTATCAATATATTACAATGCACTACATATATACAGCAATGTATGCCCCAGAACTGTACAGCTCAAGCAAGCACACACACTCAGGTCAATTTGATAGCTAGCTGTGGGTATTTTAGCAGTGTGGGAGAATAATGAGTACCTGATAGAAACCGATACTAACAAAAGCAGAGCATAAAAAACACATACAGTATAGCTGTTACATTAATTAAAAGCAAGCATAGCCAGCTCAGCTGTTTCTGTTATCCTAGCCACCTCTGAACACCACATAGGACGGGTACTCCGATCTTAGCCATGATTGGAGCAATCCCTGTTGCACTGGGCAATCAAAGGGCATCTGTCAGCAGATCTGTACCTATGACACTGGCTGACCTGTTATATGTGCACTTAGCAGCTGAAGGCATCCGTGTTAGTCCCATGTTCATATGTGTCCGCATTACTGAGAAAAATTATGTTTTAATACATGCAAATGAGCCTCTAGGAGCAATGGGGGCGTTACCTTTACTCCTAGAGGCTCTGCTGTCTCTGCAACTGCAGCACCCTCTTGATAACCACCTGATTGTTGAGCCGAGGTGATGGCAGTATTTCCATGCATCAGTCATCTGCAACTGCAATCATGTGTCCCCATACAGATTCACTGCTTGCCGGCAGCACAGGATAAGGTGCTGCCGGCAAGCCATGATTTTCTGTAATTTTAGAAGTTTCCCATTCATCAGCAGTCTTTCATACAATCTAATAAATAATTTCTAAGCCAAGCTGTTAACAGATCAGCAGCTGCCGCTTGGTAACAGATATACAGTAGCTGTCGGGTGACTGTGCCTGATCTGTAAGAGATCTAGTGGCCTTAGGCTACTTTCACACTAGCGTTTACAAATTCCGGTATTGAGCTCCGTCATAGGGGCTCAATACCGGAATAAAACGCTTCAGTTTTGTCCCCATTCATTGTCAATGGGGACAAAACTGAGCTCCAAAATGCATTCCGTTCAGTTCTCTTCAGTATACAGACTGGAGAGCAAACCGCAACATGCTGCGGTTTGCTCTCCGGTCTGGGCATCCGTACCAAGACGGATCCGGAATGACCCCCAATGCAAGTCAACGGGGACGGATCCGTTTGGTGTGACAATAGTAAACGGATCCATCCTCCACTTTTCCCCACAGATCCCTCCTCCCTCCAGCAGAGGGCGCTGTGGGGAATCTTCCCTTGTTCTTTGTGCGTGCCATCCTCCTCCTCCTGTGCTGTCCGGAGCTGCTGGGGCCTCTGACAACCAGAAGCCACCAGGACACCGGGAGCCAGTAAGTATGGCTTATGTAAGTATGTATGTAAGTATGACTAAGTGAGACTGTGTCTGACACGTGTGGGGCCGGAGCGCGGTTCCGGCCCCACACGTGCACCTGTGGCAGCACGCATCCGGCGGGATCCTTTACCTGCCGGATCCATGCTGCCGTTAGTGTGAAAGTGGCCATAGTCATAATGAGAAGAAATGCTGGCAAAGTATACTCATACACGCCTGCAGCACTTGTGGCCCCAGCTGCCGACGCTTACTGGTCCTGCTGCTCTTTTGGTCCTGTAGGCCTCTGTTGAGTGACTATAGGCATACTTTTTTCAGCTGCATAGGAAAGAGCAGCACACTATGCTTTCCATTAACCACTGAAAAAAAAACATATACCCTGCAGTATACTTTTTTTTGTTTTTACAATGGGAACCTATGGGCGACATATGCCATTCACTGATGATATGCTTATGATGGCAGGCGCAAACGCTGTGTGCACATTGAAAGAGAGGGGGCAAGGGAAGGCAGCGGCATGGAACTCTTTTGGCACTATCTGTGAGTGATTTGATGTCCCCCATACTCACGGGTGCACCTAGCCTTTCTGCTGCCTGAGTCGAAAACTGAAACAGCACCCCCCTTCCCAATAACAATTTCTTAACCTAACCCCTTCCCTTCAGCCCATGGCCCTTCGCTGCCCTCCTCTTGCCCCTACCTGATGCTGCCTGAGGCAATTGCCTCACCTGGCCTCATTTGTGGTGAACCCCTGCCCATGTTCTGTATTTGGGTACTTGGACAATACCTGGCTAGCTGCAGTATGACCTTGTGACACATAGCATTATAGCGTGATGCTGCTGCGGATGGACTCATGACCATTAGTGTAAATACAACAGTGAATATCGGTTTCACACCTTGATGACGTGGTCCTTGCAGTCCACAACTCTTTCAAATGTCTGATGGAGAATCTCTATATCTCTGCGCAGCTCTGTGGCCTTCACCTCCCGCAGTACTGCACGCCATTGTACATTCAGCTTGTTCATATTAATTTTGCTGTTTTGTTCCTCTTTAGCAAGTTTGTCCTATATAGGGGAATCATCCAATATGTTTAAATATCATTAAAAATGTGTTCACGAAACACATTAAAGAACATCAAGGATAACATAAGTATATTCGTCAGCATTCAATCGGTCTTCCAACATACAGTAAATCATTGAAAATTTCCATTTTAATAGCCACTATTAACTCGTTCCCTGCCAAGGATGTATCTCATATGTTCTTGCAGAGTGGCACTTCTGTAGCCAAGGACGTATCTCATACATCCTTGTTACTGATGTCTGGATCTGGCTGTGTAGAAGATAGTGATGTGATCCAGGTGCTGTTTTAAAGCTGACAATCTAAGAATACATGCAGCTCTCAGCCTGACCGGATTTCTAAAGGCTGTGTCTATGGTTGTCGTGCAGCTACCACTGTGATCCTGGTCTTGTTTTAAAGCTTAGATTGTCAGCTTTAAAGAGGCTCTGTCACTAGGTTGTAACCTATGTATTTAAATACATAGGTTATAAGGCCTAGTGACAACTTTTAAAATCATACCTTTCATGCAGAGTTCTGCGCAGCGGTCGCGTAGAAAACTAAACTTTAAAACATATGCAAATGAGTCATCGGAGCACGGGGGGCGGCCTCTTTCCTCTGGAGCACCGCTCCTTCACCGCCACCGCCCCCCATCACTGGTGTACGTGATGATAAATCTGCTGGGCGAGGACCTGCCCACACCACTACCCTGTTCAAAAAGTGTCGAGAAGTGTTTATACTAGTATTCTGAAATATTGGGATGATAAATCTGCCCTATATTTTTCAGGTCACACTTGTATGTTTATACCGCAAAACTTATGTAACATAGTTAGTAACATGGTAACATAGTTTGTAAGGCCGAAAAAAGACATCTGACCATCCAGTTCAGCCTGTTTTCCTACAAGTTGATGTACATGCTAAACATGACAGGTTTGCATTAATCCTATAGACGCCAAAAGCATGTCCTATATATAAGTATAAAGACCGGTATGGAATAGCGTAAAAGATATACCATACAACAGTAGCCAATAAAAATTGGCATACGTCAAGTGTATACTTCTTTTCACAATGGGGCCTATGGGTGACAGATGCCAAAGTACGGCATTCATCAGAGACATCTGTCTAACTTTGTCCCATCTTATATGTTAAACGAAGGCTATACATATAATGTGAACGGAGCCTTACAGCACAGCTAGGAGGTGGGCTTCATATTTTTTCATTTCTCTTTACGTTACTGAATCATTACAATGAATGAGCACCTTTAGGAACTGCATCAACATGTCTTCTTTCTTTTTATTCTGTTCCTCCTCCGCCATCATCTTCTGTTGCATGTAGAGTAACCTCTCCTCTTCAGTCATACGGCTTAACCTGCCAGACTTTTTTCTACCTTTCTTCGGCATGGTGGTATTATCTGCAAGAAAAAAGTGAAGAAGAAACAGGTCGGTTTTAGTCCTGTAACAGGGAATAAGTGTTTGATTCTTGGGGTCCAACAGTGATCATGAGAAGGGGGGTCCACAAGTGATGCCGGACTGCCACGTGCACATGTGCGTGTACCACTCCATTCACTTGTATGGGACTTCCCAGTACAATGCTTGCAGCAGTCCCATAGAAGTGAATGGAGCAGTGGACACGCATGTGCACCACCACTCCATTCTCATGGGGCACTTGTGGACAGGGCTGCAACTAGCCTTTCTGCTGCTTGAGGTGAAAACTAGTGGCACAACCACCCCATCACCACCACCACCAGTGTTAAATTCTCAATTCAATCTCTCACCCCAGCCCTACTGTTAAACGTATGTACTGATATACTGTATATCCATCTGCGCTGGGAGGTAGGCAGGCGCGACAATGAAATTGCACAGCCTAAGTTCTGGTGCAGAAGATTGCAATGATGTCATCGTATGTAACTGCCATCATCATTTTACTGCCAAATAGGTTTCAGGTCTAGTGGCCTGAGGCCTATGAGAGTGAATGGCAGTTATGGAAGCCATAGGCTCCCATACCCCACCATGAACTGCTGCCCCCCAGAGGCAAGGCAGCCACCGCCTGAGGCGAAATACTCATCTTGCCTCATGGCAGATGCGGCCCTGCTTGTGGACCCCCATTCTCAGACGGGTATAGGTGTCATTGGTGGCACAACCCCTTTAACCACCTAACTGTTTTGCCCGAGTCAAGCTCGGGCTGTGTGAAAATTAGCTAACTGGAGGGGCAGGGCTGCTTTAGATGGTGATATCTCCTCAATGGTAGCAGCTAGAAACATGCATGTTGCATGTTTCTAGCTGCTACCATTCAGGAGGTAGCAGCATCTAAAGCAGTCTTCCCCCCTCCAGGTAGCTACATTTCCCACTGCTGGAGCTCCACTACAGCAAAACAGTTAGGGGGTTAAAGCGGCTCTGTCACAAGGATCAACCCTATACAACCAGACATATAGCCTGTTAGGGTTGATGAAGCTGATTAAAAGGATACCTTTCTTTTCTCTGTAGGAACCTGCGTTCTTGAGAAATATGAACTTTTATTAGTATGCAAATTAACTATTGGAGCACCAGGAGGTGGGCTTATGTGGTTTGAGCACCGCTCCAGCGACACCCCTGGTGTTCAATACTGACGCCCCTTTCTTTCAAAAACCACCCCCCCCCCTCGCCCCCTAGATTGACAGTGTTAAACCAGAGGTGCATGCATGATGTTGCTACTGTACACTGTGACATCGAAGATGCAGAGAACAGCTGATCGGCGGGGGTGCCGGGTGTAGGGTCTGAACAAGATCAGATCAGATATTGATGAACTATCATGATCAGAGGTCATGAATATTAGGAGCCCAGAAAACCCCTTTAAGGCTACTTTCACACTAGCGTTTTTACTGGATCCGGCAGGGTTCGGATAAAACGCTTCCGTTACTGATAATACAACCATCTGCATCTGTTATGAATGGTTCCGGTTGTGTTTTCTTTAACATAGCGAAGACAGATCCGTCATGAACTCCATTGAAAGTCAATAGGGGACAGATCCGTTTTCTATTGTGCAAGATTGTGTCAGAGAAAACGGATCCGTCCCCATTGACTTGCATTGTGCGTCATGACAGATCCGTCTTGCTCCGCATCTCAGGACAGAAAGCAAACCGCAGCATGCTGCTCTCCGGTATGAGAACCCAACCAAACGGAATGTTCTGTTCAGTTACGTTTTGTCCTCGTTGACAATGAATGGGGACAAAAACGGAAGTGTTTTTTTCCCAGTATTGAGCCCCTATGATAGATCTAAATACTGGTAAAGTGAAAGTAGCCTAATTTACATGGACCCCTGACATTAGTACCACCTGTACCGCCCTGTTGGTGGCTCTAGCTAGTAATGAGTCTGAAGGCCACAGTAAGACCTGCAAAGCAGGGAAAGTGTTCCTGGAGCTGCCCACCAAGGCCTGATCCTCAGTGCAGATGGAGCTCTGGGCACGGTAATAAGCTGCGGCCTGAGGGAGGACATGTGAGGTGACCTGGAATAAGAGGGGAGCCAAACGATTGTGAGAAGAATGGGAGGGGATGGAAGGGAGCAACACATGACTGCACGACCTGACTACACACAGAAGATCCTTGTAGTCTGTCACCATGGAGACACACAGGATTGCATGGGAGCAGCGTACACAAAATGATAGGATGCTTGTAATAAAGACTATTTGCAAAGCTGCTTCATTTGATTAAATGTGAATCGGAGCATTATGGGGGGGGCTTCCATCAATCAGCATCATTTAGGTGATAAATGCTAGATCTCCAGGGACCTTGCTGCGTAGACCCCGCTGATCACTACCATGAGGGTCCGCGGTTGCCTCCTATTACTGCAGTGAGTGATCGAGTACACCTGCCCCACTCCATGTAGATGCCCACCTTACTACAGTCATAAAGAAGCAAATGGGGGGCTCAGGACCCCTGTACTTTGGATCGGTTGGGCCCTTAATAACATAAAATTGACTTCAATTGTGTTAACACAGGAGCCCCTAAACCGACCTGATAAAAAACACCCAATCTATACACCCCCTACATAAGGATCCCAGCAGAGGTTCACGTATCATCTTCATACATCAGCACAATCCACCACTGTAAACAGCAGCGCAGAATTATGTTATCAGCGCTGACAACATCCAACAATATAATCGTCTGACACCCTGTTCCGTCCATTCTCCCCTCGTACCTGTCCAAAGCGCTTCTGCGAAGTTTCCTCCGTCTCCTAGCAACAAGGCATTCTCCATACGGAGGGGGCGGAGAACACGTGGGGGCGGGGACTGCAGTGAGAAGCTGCTAGAGATACGTCACGTGGTGCTCCAGGTTACTTCGAAGCTGCGTTTTGTTTATCACGTGAGGACGGCGGTGACGTAATGCTGGTGACGTTGCGTGCAGTACTCCCCCTGCAGGCAGGTCGCGGTGAGAGTCTCGGGTGAATTGTTTGCTCTCTGGGCGCTGTGTCTACGCAGGTGTTATTTTTACCTGTGTGTTGCTGGTATATATAGGCTCAGTCCCATTACACGTCAGCTGCGGTTTTCCTGGATATTGCATGACAGTATTGTAGACAAGTGTGAACATGAATATGTGTAGCGGAAATTGCTACATTGCTGGACGAAGTGCTGGCTTTGTGTGCTAATCTACCTGACCATGCAGTTACATGACCACATGGGTGTGATGTCAAGGAACAGTATGTGACGTCATGTATTGCATTCTGACAGCAGAGAGATCATTTATGTAGGTGTGAAAGATACAATGAACATCCTGGAAACCCCTTTAATTTGCATTGGTATATGTGCCCCCCTTCCCCCATCAAGAATGGGAACAGGGACAACATCATCCTTTACTGTTCATAGCTGAAGCCACAAGCTTGGTGGTTACTTCTTACAAGAGGCAGTTGACTTAGTGGTTACGCTTTTATGTGAAGCAACAAGCGCATAGACACTGGGGGTCATTTATTTAGTGCTATGACAGCTTTTGGCATAAAAAAAAATCACAAAACCCTGTTTTGTGACTTTTTACATACCCATGCATGGATGTTTTTGCACTGTGCTTGCCACTTGGGAGTGACACAGGCCACCCCCAACACATTTACTATGTTTTACGTAAAAGCGGAGAGAAAACTTCTCCAGTCAGGGGCTGCAGCCCATGGACAGCCGAAGGCTTGAGCCTCGTCATAAATTAGACGCTTTCTCTGTCAGCGCAGAGGGAATGAAAGATTGGCGTAAACTGCCATTCTTTGTAAATGACCCTCAAAGTCTCTATAAAGGACGACAGCCTTTCTCTCTGTGCAGGCTTCTCAAGAAGTCGCATTGTAGCGTGAAACATGGGGGGATTGTCTGTGTAGAGTTTTTTTTAACAGCTGGTTAGTTCAACCTCCATATAGTGTATTACATAGTGAGGGCGTCAGATTGCAGCAGCACGACAAGTCACAGATCGGAACTAATAGGAGCAAGGGCGGACTGGGAACTGAAAGTGGCTCTGGAAAAAAAATACCAAGTGTCCCGATGTTGTAGGTGAGTCCAAATTGCTGATGCAATACAAGTAGGCAGAGACAACAGAAGTAGGCAGTGCCTGCAATACTGTAGTGCAGCACAAAATACTTCCCCAGCAGAACCAAATATCGTAGTTTGCAGCACAAAATACTGTTGCCCTAATCACAGTACCAACTGAATTGCTGTCCTGAGGACGGTGATAGAGTGGAGCCCAGGAGGGCACTATGTGATGCTCCTAGCATTAAAGGGAACCTGTCATCAACTTTGTGTTGACCTCACTGAGGACAGCATAAAATAGTGACAGAAATGCTGATTTCAGCGGTGTGTCACTAATGAGCTAAAAGTAAGTGGTTGCTGAGAACCAACATCATAATCATTGCAGCCCAGGCCTTGAAAAGAGTCAAATCTACTTGAGAAGAGTCATGGTTATTCCTAATCTCCTGCTCTCCCGCCCATCTGCTGATGATTGTCAGTTCTCTCCTAGAGAGAAAGGGAGAAAACTAGGTAGAAGACTGTCAATCATCAGCAGGTGGGCAGGGAGAGCAGGAATTTATGAATAACCATGACTCTTCTCAGGTAGATTTGACTCTTTTCAAGGCCTGAGCTGCAATGTTTATGATGTTGGTTCTCAGCAACCACTTACTTTTAGCTCAAGAGGGACACACCGCTGAAATCAGCATTTCTGTCACTATTTTATGCTGCCCTCAGTGAGGTCAGCATAAAGTTGATGACAGGTTCCCTTTAATTACTGCACAGAGTATCAGAACGTTATGTACACGGCCATGAAGAAGGCTTGGGTGGCCCCCTGGGCATCAGCCCACCGGGAGATTTCCCTGTAGGGTCTATGGCCAGTCTGACCTGAATAGGAGACAGTGATAGAGATAGTTTGGTGGACAGTACAGTACATAAATCCTAAGCGGCTGCCACACAGAGATCAGTATACACTGTTTTCATTGAATGTCCATATTGTGACACAGAGGAAATGGCATTTTTTATTCTTTTGATACCAATACAAATACCAATACAGCCCCTCGCCACCAATGAGAGGATAGGGGAGGAGGAGGCGAGGGGCTGTGGCCACTGCGCCACCAATGAAGATAATTAACCTGTTAATACAAATGTAGGATGCCCTCTATGGCAGGGCACTGCGATCCCCTGAACCAGGGCAATTAACTCCTTAGGTGCCGTATCTGAGGGGTTATTTGATGGGGATCGCAGCACCTTGTCATAGAGGTCGGGTATGTCATACCTCCGGCACCCGCATCCTACATTGGTATTAACAGGTTAATTATCTTTATTGGTGGCGCAGTGCACCCCCAACCCCAGTATTATAAATTATAATCACTGGTCGTGCAGTGCGACCTCTAGATATTTTGGAGAAGCACACCATCAAGGGTGCGGTGCAGCTGGAAAAGGTTCTTCAACCCTATGTACACAATGAAAAATAGTCAGTACACACGCAAATATGAGTCTTAGGGTCCATTCAGACGTCCAGAAAATGGGTCTGAAATTGCGGAACGGGTATGGACCCATTCATTTTCAATGGGGCCACAAAAGAGGTGGACAGCACACGATGTGCTATTCGCACTTCCGTTTCGCGGCCCTGCAAAAAATTAGAACATGTCCTATTCTTGTCCGCAGCCACGAACAAGAAAAGGCACTTCTATAATAGGGCCGGCCATGTGCGGTCCGCAAAATGCGGAGCGCACATGGTCGGGGTCCGTGTTTTGCGGACGTCTGAATGGACCCTAAATTAGTGTTATTCTAAAGTGTACCTGCCATTTCACTACCAAAAATGAAATTCCTAACATATGTGATGCTGAAGGGCAGAAATTCATGTAGCTGTATTTTTCGGTTAATTTTACCTTTCTGATGTCTGTATTCAGCCTAGAGCTGGGCGATATGGCCCAAAAAAAAAAAAATCTCGATTTTTTTAAAAAAATTTTTTGGACGATTCACGATTTAAATCTCGATTTTCTTAAAATATTTTAAAAAAAAAAAAGCCTGCTGTGGCCCCACCAGACCTCACATCAGCCCACTGTGCCCCCATCAGACCTCAGATCAGCCCACTGTGCCCCCATCAGACCTCAGATCAGCCCACTGTGCCCCCATCGGACCTCAGATCAGCCCACTGTGCCCCCATCGGACCTCAGATCAGCCCACTGTGCCCCCATCGGACCTCAGATCAGCCCACTGTGCCCCCATCGGACCTCAGATCAGCCCACTGTGCCCCCATCGGACCTCAGATAAGCCCACTGTGCCCCCATCGGACCTCAGATCAGCCCACTGTGCCCCCATCAGACCTCAGATCAGCCCACTGTGCCCCCATCAGACCTCAGATCAGCCCACTGTGCCCTCATCAGACCTCAGATCAGCCCACTGTGCCCCCATCAGGACCTCAGATCAGCCCACTGTGCCCCCATCAGACCTCAGATCAGCCCACTGTGCCCCCATCAGACCTCAGATCAGCCCACTGTGCCCCATCAGACCTCAGATCAGCCACTGTGCCCCATCAGACCTCAGATCAGCCCCTGTGCCCCCATCAGACCTCACATCAGCCCACTGTGCCCCCATCAGACCTCACATCAGCCCACTGTGCCCCCATCAGACCTCAGATCAGCCCACTGTGCCCCCATCAGACCTCAGATCAGCCCACTGTGCCCCCATCAGACCTCAGATCAGCCACTGTGCCCCCATCAGACCTCACATCAGCCCACTGTGCCCCCATCAGACCTCACATCAGCCCACTGTGCCCCCATCAGAACCTCACATCAGCCCACTGTGCCCCCATCAGACCTCACATCAGCCCACTGTGCCCCCATCAGACCTCACATCAGCCCACTGTGCCCCCATCAGACCTCACATCAGCCCACTGTGCCCCTCAGACCTCACATCAGCCCACTGTGCCCCCAGCCCACATCAGCCCACTGCCCCCATCAGACCCACATCAGCCCACTGTGCCCCCATCAGACCCATGTGCCCCCATCAGACCTCAGATTAGCCCACTGTGCCCCCATCAGACCTCAGATCAGCCCACCGTGCCCCCTCCAGGCCTCAGAGCATCCCGATGTGCCCCCTCCAGGCCTCAGAGCAGCCCAAAGTGCCCCCTCCAGGCCCTAGAGCAGCCCAAAGTGCCCCTCCAGGCCTCAGAGCAGACCAAAGTGCCCCTCCAGGCCTCAGAGCAAGCCCAAAGTGCCCCTCCAGGCCTCAGAGCAGCCCAAAGTGCCCCCCAGGCTCAGAGCAGCCCAAAGTGCCCCCTCCAGGCTCAGAGCAGCCCAAAGTGCCCCCTCCAGGCCTCAGAGCAGCCCAAAGTGCCCCCTCCAGGCCTCAGAGCAGCCCAAAGTGCCCCCCTCCAGGCCTCAGAGCAGCCCAAAGTGCCCCTCCAGGCCTCAGAGCAGCCAAAGTGCCCCCTCCAGGCCTCAGAGCAGCCCAAAGTGCCCCTCCAGGCCTCAGAGCAGCCCAAAGTGCCCCTCCAGGCCTCAGAGCAGCCCAAAGTGCCCCTCCAGGCCTCAGAGCAGCCCAAAGTGCCCCCTCCAGACCTCCGATCAGCCACCAAAATAATAATAAAAAAAAAATCTCTCACCTGTCCTCCGCTGCGGCTCCGCTCCACGTCCGGCGCCCCTCTTCTTCTCCCGGCGCTGCACTGTCACCTGACTGCGTGCAGCGTCAGGTCAGAGTGCGCGCACTACGTCCTGACGCTGTACGCGGTCAGGACAGTGCAGCGCAGACCCGGAAGAGGAGCGCCGGACACTGGAGCGGAGCCGCGGCGCAGAACAGGTGAGAGATTTTTTTTATTTTATATGTCGGGCGCCATTTTTAGGAAAATCGTGAATTCGATTTTCCTAAAAAATAAAATCGTGAGGCTTGCAATGGGCGAATTAATCGAATTAATTTGATTAATCGCCCAGCCCTAATTCAGCCCTTAGCAACCGTATTTCTCTGTGCCGCTATTTCAGCATCTTCCTAAGATGGCCATTGCTGCTCTTCCTGTGGTTATCTTTGCCCTGTCCTTGAGGCCATCCTGTATTTCCCTCACTTTCTATAAGCCTTTGCTGTCCTCACGTGGACTAGTATGAAAGCCTGGACTATCAGCTTTCAAACAAGATCAGTTGCATGTTTCTAGCTGCTACCATTGAGGAGATATCACCATCTAAAGCAGCCCTCCCCCCTCCATTTTCTCTACTTTCTTAAAGAAGAACTCCGGCAAAAAATTTTATTCCATGTCCTGCTAGAAATGTACATGATGTAATCTGTAGTGAATGTCATTTTCTTACCAGTAGCTGAATTTTTGAGTTATATCATCCTGAAGTTTCTTATCTGTGTCATGTGACTAGGAATTAGACCCACCAACTCACACAGCACCTTATGTGTGGACAGGAAGTCTAATTTTCTATGCATTCCTATGGGAGCCTCACTTTCAGTCTCATATAAATGAATAGAGCAGTGACTGGCTTCCTGTCCTGGGTCAGTTGGAGGTCAGGGAGTTGGTCACATGACCCAGCTACAATAAGAAGAGAGTGGAAACTCTCCTCAATTTCAGCCTCTGATAAGAAAATGACATTCACTACAGATTATATCATGCACCTTTCTAACAGATCAGAGAATAAAAATTTTTGAGGGAGTTCTTCTTTAAATATTTCCTATGTAATTTTGTTTCTTTTCCTCTTCCTCCCCCCCCTTTTTATTTATCAGTTTTATTACCATTAGTTTTCCATCTTGTTCCCCTCTCCCCGACATGTACTTTTCAGCTCTTTGCACGTTTACTTATCTTTCTTTTTTTCCCCTATATAGATGATACTTGAAGTCATCTGACTGAAACGTTGCTCATCATCATCATGACACTATGAAATTACATTTTGAATATTTACCTTTTTGCTGAGCCATTATGTACAAAAAATGAATTTCTCTCTTCATTAAAAAACACTGGAAATTATGTATAAATATTTTTCCGAGATTAAAATAACTCTAATTTAGACTCATATTAGTGTGTGCGCTGAATCTTTTTCATTGTAATCCCCGCAGTATTATAATTATTGGTGGCAGTGGCCACAGGGTCCCCACCTCATTGGTGGCAGTGGCAGCTTCTGATTGGAGCCCCAGCAGTGAAATTGCAGAGCTCCCATCGGTTACCATGGCTGCTAGGACACTACTGAGGCCGTGGCTGCCACGGTAAGCTCCCTGCTGCTGTGTGCACAGGGCAGCAGGGACAGTGTGAAGTCCTATTCACCCTAATAGATCTCTATTAGGGTGAATAGGACAAGGGATTAAAAGATCTCAGGTTCTAGCCCCTAGGGGGCTAATAGTTATTAAATAAAAAGTAAAAATTAGTTTGAAAAAACACCAAAATATTAAGTTTAAATCACCCCCTTTCCCAATTTTATATATAAAATATATAAACAATAACAAAATAAACATATTATGTTTCGTAACGTCCCAGAAAGTCCGAACTATTAAAATATTAAAAAATATCTCCTATGTGGTAAACTCCGTAACCGAAAAAAAAAATAAAAAATGCACAATTTGCCATTTTTTTAGTCACCTTGTCCCCCCAAAAATAGCATAGGACCGTTCTGTTATGGGCCGGACGTTCCATAAAATGCAGAATGCACGTGGCTTTTTCGCGTGATATCGAACGGTATCGAGTATCACAATACTTTTTTATGCTATCGAAACCGAATCAAAATTTTGGTATCGTGACAACCCTACTGTTAATAAACCACTGAGATGTTTTAGCCATTCAATTCAGCTACATCTGAAATAGATGTGAACCTAGAGTTCCTCACCCCAAACTCATATCATTCACCAAAAGAGGGACTTATAAACCATATGTCCTGAACAACCCTATTAGATGAGGGATATTGCCTGGTAGATTTGATTATGGTGATTAAAACAAGTCAGTCCCACTGGGAGGTATACTGGCATTGAGGAGAAGCAGAGGTGAATTTGTGCTTCAAGGGGCTAGGCCAGGCTCTCGGTGCTCCGAGCACCTGATTTGCATGTAACTAAAAAAAAGAATAATTTATTGCACTGTGTAAATTTTTTGCCTTGGCAGCTCCAAACCATTACATTTCCTCCACCATGCCGCACAGAAGGCATCAAGCTCTCCTCCATCATCCATTTATTTGCTCTGCCATAGTAGAGCCGTCGTAGTTATGTAAATTAGTATATGCAGCACCAATGATGAGATCAGGAATTCCACAAATGAAGCTTTTGGCTTTCCTGACTTCACAGAATGTCATCGAATGCAGTCCAGGGACCTACATTTAATGTCCTGAATGGAGAAATAAGGGTAAGTTCACACACGCACTGTAGATTTATTTCAGAAATTTCTTTGACTACCTTTTTTCTATATGGTATTACATGTATGAGATTCACATTGAGGCGAAACAGACCCATTCAGATGGATGGAACAGATTTTCAGTTGTTGAATTTTTTTCAACAAATCTGTCATGTGTGAAGACACTGTATTGGCCATGTGCAAGAAGCCGTATGTGTCTGTCTCTTATATTTACCAGAAAGAGAAGTGCAGCAGATTGTACTTGAGCATAAAAAAAAAAAAAACTACAGAAAGGAAAGTCTGCCCACTCCAATGTGGTTGAGATGATTTTTTAAATTATAGGAGAATCCAAAAATTGGTGGTTAACTCTTTCAGTCACGTGACCTTCATCAGACCATCAACTTATCCTGTCAAGTTTTGTGGAGAACATACAGTATATGGAATGGGTTGTTTGGTGTTACTATGGCTTTACATTTTCTTGAGGACACCTCAGAAAATGACCTATTGTTTAAATCACATTCTCTGCAGACTAACCAATCCAGCGCTTCATTGTTAAAATGCCGGTTTCAGGCTGCGATCTCCACTCTGGAGATCGCAGCCTGAAACCAGTTAAGATGTCTCCAATGCTCTCCTCCCCCTTGTAGTGGCCCCCCCCTCTTTGTAGTGCCCCCTCCTGTGCTGTGTTATGTGATGGCAGCGGCTCAGGATTGGAGCCGCTGTCATCAGCAGAGAGTGTGAGCTGTAATTACAGCTCACACTCTGCTGCTACAGCTGAAATCGGTGCCAGCACCGATTTCAGCCGTTTAACCACATAGATGCTGCGGTCAGTAGCCTCCTGCAGCATCCATGGGGTTAAGAGGGAGGGAGCTCCCTCTCTCTTCCATCGGGCTGCCGCTGCTGCAGTGGCAGCGGCCCGATGGTTACCATGGCAACCGGACGCTTTACAAAGCGTCCTGGCTGCCATGTACCTAAGGCTGATTAGACCCTCAGGGTCTGATCAGCCTTAGGTCCCATTCACACGTCCGTATAATGTGTCCGCATCCTTTCCGCATCCGTTTCCGCAATTGCGGACAATTATGCGGATAGGATGCGGATCCATTCATTTCAATGGATCCCGAAAAAAAGCGGACAGTACACCGTGTGGTGTCCGCATCCATGTGTCCGTTCCGACTGTCCGCATAAAGAAATCCTCCTGTCCTACTTTTCTCCCAAATTGTGGTCCGTAGCACAATGAAAGTCTATGGATCCGCAAAAAATGCGGAAGAAATGCGGAAAGGCATCCGCATGTCATCCGTATTTGCAGATTCCGTTCCAGGAGGGGTGAAAAAAAAGATGTTATTCATCCTTCCGTTTTTTGCGGATCCACAAAAAACGGATGACATATGGATACATCCTTTCCGTTTTTTACAGAAAAACGGAACGGATGTCCTGGAAAAACTGACCGTTTTCCAGGATGTGCAAAAATACGGATGTGTGAATGGGGCCTAAGTGTAGCACTGATACAGTGCATTGCAATAGATGACTATTGCAATGCACTGTATAGCCATCAAGCCCACTGGATCTTCAAGATCCAAATGGGTCTTGATAAATTAAAAGAAAATGTAAAAAGAAAGTAAAAAAAAGTGTAAAAAGTAAAAAAAAAAGTGTAAAAAAGTAAAAAAAAGTTTTTCCCCAAATAAAGTAAAAAAAAAAAGAAAAAGTACACATATTAGGTATCGCCGCATCCGTATCGACCGGCTCTATAAAAGAATCACATGGTCCACCCCGCCAGGTGTACGCAAAAAATTTTTTTTTTTTTTTTAAAAAAGCCATACCAAAACAGCCATTTTTTGTCACCTTGCCACACAAAAAGTGTAATAGCAGGCGATCAAAAAGGCGTATTTACCCCAAAATGGTACCAATCAAACCGTCATCTCACCCCGCAAAAAATGAGCCCCTGCCTGAGACAATTGACCAAAAAATTAAAAAACCTACAGCTCTCTGACTATGGAGACACTAAAACATGATTTTTTTGTATCAAAAATGATATTATTGTGTAAAACTTAAATAAAAATAAGTATACATGTTAGGTATTGCCACGTCTGTAACAACCTGCTCTACAAAAATATTGCATGATCTCTCCCCTCAGGTGAACACCGTAAAAAATAAAAACTGTCTAAAAAAAGCCATTTTTTGTCACATTTCATCACAAAAAATTTAATACCAAGCGATCAAAAAAGCGTATGCCGCTAAAAATAGTACCAATCTAACTGTCATCTCGTCCTGCAAAAAATGAGCCCCTACCTGAGACAATCGCCCAAAAAATTTTAAAAAACTACAGCTCTCTGACTATGGAGACACTAAAACATGATTTTTTTTGTTTCAAAAATGATATTATTGTGTAAAACTTAAATAAATAAAAATAAGTATACATGTTAGGTATTGCCACGTCCGTAACAACCTGCTCTACAAAAATATTGCATGATCTCTCCCCACAGGTGAACACCGTAAAAAATAAAAACTGTCTAAAAAAAGCCATTTTTTGTCACATTTCATCACAAAAAATTTAATACCAAGCGATCAAAAAAGCGTATGCCACTAAAAATAGTACCAATCTAACTGTCATCTCGTCCTGCAAAAAATGAGCCCCTACCTGAGACAATCGCCCAAAAAATTTTAAAAAACTACAGCTCTCTGACTATGGAGACACTAAAACATGATTTTTTTTGTTTCAAAAATGATATTATTGTGTAAAACTTAAATAAATAAAAATAAGTATACATGTTAGGTATTGCCACGTCCGTAACAACCTGCTCTACAAAAATATTGCATGATCTCTCCCCACAGGTGAACACCGTAAAAAATAAAAACTGTCTAAAAAAAGCCATTTTTTGTCACATTTCATCACAAAAAATGTAATACCAAGCGATCAAAAAAGCGTATGTCCCCAAAAATAGTACCAATCTAACCGTCATCTCGTCCCGCAAAAAATGAGCCCCTGAGACAATCGTCCAAAAAATAAAAAAAACTACAGCTCTCTGACTATGGAGACACTAAAACATGATTTTTTTTTTTGTGCTTCAAAAATATTGTGTAAAACTTAAATAAATAAAAAAAAGTATATATGTTAGATATTGCCGCGTCCGTAACGACCTGCTTTATAAAAATATCACACGATCTAACCTGTCAGATGAATGTTGTAAATAACAAAAAATAAAAACAATGCCAAAACTGCTAGTTTTTGTTACCTTGCCTCACAAAAAGTGTAATATAAAGCTACCAAAAATCGTATGTACCCTAAAATAGTACTAACAAAACTGCCAACTTATCCCGTAGTTTCCAAAATGGGGTCAGTTTTTTGGAGTTTCCTACTCTAGGGGTGCATCAAATGTGACATGGCAACTTAAAATTTTTCCAGTGAAATCTGCCCTGGCGTTCCTTTCCTTCTGCGCCCTGCCGTGTGCCTGTACAGCAGTTTATGATCACAAATGAGGCATTTCTGTAAACTACAGAATCAGGGTAATAATTATTGAGTTTTGTTTGGCAGTTAACCCTTTATTTTCGGAATAAAATTATTTATATGGAAAATCTGCCAAAAAAGTGAAATTCGCAAATTTTGGCTACATTTTCCTTTAATTCTTGTGGAACAATCGGGGTGTCTGTACACCATATGAAAACTGTAATCCTCGCTGGTGAGGATTACAGTTTTCAAAGTGCAATTCTTATTCTGGCCACTAGATAGCAGGCCAGGATAAGAAATGAGCAATTCTTGGATTTCTGAGTCTAGAAAATCCCTGATTGCTCTTAAAGAAGAAAAAAAAGCCACAATATATCAGCCCATATTTGAGCTTTCAAATAGTAAAAAAAATAATAAAAAAAATGTTAAAAAATATATAAAAAATAAAAAAGATATAAAAGTTCAAATCACCCCCCTTTCCGTATAATTAAAAAATAAATACCTAAATAACAATAAATATAGACATCATGGGTATCACCGTGACCGAAAACGCCCGTACTTTTAAAATATAAAAAAAAATTCCAATACGGCGAATTCTGTGGCAGAAAAAAAGCGTCCAAATGGCGATTTGCCGTTTTTTGTCGCTTTTTTTTCTAAAAAAAAATAAAAAGTGATCAAAAAGTCATACACACCCCAGAATGGTATCAATAAAAACTTCAGATCGCCCCACAAAAAATGAGCCCCCATACAGCTCTGTACACATAAATACCAAAAAGTTATAGGGGTCAAGATATGACAAGGAAAAAAAAAAAAAAAAGGGCAACTTTCTAATTATTTTATCACTATGAAAACGCAGGAAAAACTATACATATTAGGTATTGCCGGATTCGTACTGATCAGTAGAATGAAAGTAACGGATCAGTTTTAATGCACATCGAACGCTGTAAATAAGAAACCCGTAGAACTGTAGCGGAATAGCGTTTTTTTGCAATTTCACCCGGTTTGGAATTTTTTTCCCGCTTCCCACTACACCATATGCAATATTAAATGGTGGCGTTGGAAAGTACAACTTGTCCTGCAAAAAACAAGCCCTCAAACAGCTATGTGAACAGAAAAATAAAAGCGTTATGGCTGTTTGAAGGCAGGGAGCGCAAAACGAAAATGCATGACCGAAAAAACCTCCGGGAGTGAAAGGGTTAAAGGGGTTGTCTCACTTCAGCAAATGGCCTTTATGTTGTATAGAAAGTTAATACAAGGCACTTACTAATGTATTGTTATTATCCATATTGCTTCCTTTGCTGGCTGGATTCATTTTTCCATCACATTATACACTGCTTATATCCAGGGATTATGACCCTACAATCTATCAGTCTGGTTCCTGGGGCTGTGCACATGGACTAGTGCTTGTTCCTATAGTGTGCAAGCATGACCACCGCTTTTGGATTGTAGGGTCGTCGTAACCATGGAAATGAGCAATGTATAATGTGATGGAAAAATGAATCCAGCCAGCAAAGGAGGCAACATGGATACATACATTAATACATTAGTAAGTGCCTTGTATTGACTTCCTCTACCATGTTGTAAAATGAAAAATATGGTATATTATTAGATCACTGATGAACAGCCTAAAAAGATTAGAGGAGCCTTTCAGTAACTTTCTGAGGGTTACAGCTTTGTGCTTTTCTACAGTCGTTTGTCTGTGACATCTAATACTTTTGGGTTATTTTCAGTTGTACATTATCCCATATACAAATGTATATTGCTCTTATGCTTTTCAAATTTCTTTCTAGTCTCTATCATTTTTACCCCCTTTTTTGCAAAACACTGGACTCGTCTTGCATGCTGTACATTTGTTCAGTGGGTAAAGTATTTGCTGCATCTTTTATTCATACAAAGTAATGATTGTTACATATAATTATATGGTAGCAACATAAATTATCCAAAGTCTGCACCCTAAAGACTCTGAACTGAACATGGGAGCTAGTAATTAGACTTATGTAAATGAAGTGCCATTATTTGATTTAGAAGGTTTCAGTGGCATATATTTTGCTCATTTAATTTAATTGCTGTGATTATTATGTTAGAGATTTAGGAAAGGCTGCCCTTCAGAAGACTCAGACTTCCATCCTGGTAATGTCTTCCAGATCACATAGCAAGTGAACATGTTACTAACAGGCTGTAAAGCTGGTTATAGAAATGTCATAGCGGTCGGAAAAAGCAGCTCATAAACATGCCCATTCTGCCAAGCCCTTACATATATGGGCTCATGCACACGACCGTATGTATTTTGCGGTCTGCAAAAATTACGGATGACGTACGTGTGCACTCCGTATTTTGAAATGAATGGTTCCGCATACGGTCAGCGGGAAAAAAAAAGGAACAGACACAGAAAGAAAACACGGTCATGTACATGAGACCTTATTGTTATAGGTGTGGGAGGGTAACTGGCAGGACTATCTTGCCCTTTATTGCTGCTTATCTTGGTAGAAGCAGTAGACTTGGAAACCTGCTTTCCAATGAGTGATGCAGTCCCCGTAGAGATTTGATTGCTGGCTTCCTTCAAAATCACTAGGATAGGCCAAGTCACTGATGGCGGCCATACATGTCCAATAACTGTCTAAGCTATCTCTCACAACTCCCTCCCTTCATCTTGGTCAAACATGTATGTGTATTCAATTAAGAAACAGGTAGATGCCTCTGTGCTGGAATAGTCTGCTGGATTTCCTAACGGAGATGTGAACAAAGCCTAAGTTATCCTCTACTTCTTGGGTTCTGTTTGCTGTTGATAACTTTCTTTCTGGGTCTTTTGTTGGCCCAAGTCAGTGGTGGCGAACCTATGGCATGCGTGCCAGAGGGGACACTCAGAGTCCTCTCTGTTGGCATGTGAGCAGAGCCGGATTGGCAATCTGGGGGCCAGCCAGTCCACTCTTTAAATGTGAGGCACCGCGACAAGTCCTGGCTGGCGGTGCACAGCTCTGTGTGGGCCGTCTGCAACATTGCCGTACACAGACACTGTGCTGCACTTCCAGTTCCTGCTTTACCCCCTGAAATTTCAGCGCACGGTGGACTCCCATACAGTTTGGGACCCCCGAGTCGACGTAGGTATGCCTCAGGTTTGTATATGGACTCCATATTATGGAGGTCCTCCATTGGAGGATGTATGTAAGGAGATGATGAGCTATGTAATATACTACCCTGTATATGGATGATGTATATATGGATGTTGTAAGAAGGTGATAAGATATGTATTATACTGCCCTATATATATGGATGATACTTAGTAGGTGATGAGTATTTGTATTATACTTCCCTTTATATGGAGGATGTATGTAAGGAGACCATGTATGGAATCCATATACAGGGCAGTATAATACATAGGTCATTGTCGCAGCCATTTTATGTTTGTGGACTGGTGAGGTCTGTGCTGCTTTTAAGTCCCAGTCCGGCCCATATTAATGTACGAGTTGTTTTTTTCTAAACTAAAACCTCAGTAGTCAGGTTAAATTCCTGTGTTGGCACTTTGCGATAAGTAAGTGGGTTTTGGGTTGCAGTTTGGGCATTGATCTCGAAAAGATTTGCCATCACTGGAATACGTGAAAATATACAGAAACAAATTAGTATTTTCTGCTACCAGCAGGAAATATCTGGGTAGAGTATTGGTCGGGTCAGGCCAGTGATGCTAGGTGGCTGTCCCTTCGTTTGGAGAAGAAAAAAAACATTTGCAGATCATAGATTCCTGCAAACTGTGCTTTGTTCATTGGGAGCACAACCACATAGCACCACCTGATGGTAGCTCTCAGGAAGTGTAGGCGTTCTAGATCTGTTATACACCAGTAACATTTTTATAAAGGTTCGTTCTGAAGACCATCTAGATGCCTTTAATAACATTTCCAAAGGAATTCCTTTCGCTGTAGCTCTTGAAGAGGCAGCTGCTCACACGTAGTGGACTTTAAACGTAGTAGTGTCAATGCCTGAATTTTTTTCATATTTTTCATAGTACCTATTAGCTTCTAGTATCTGCATTAGCTTTACGATAGGGAGGTCTCAAGGTTTAAGATTTATTCTCTGTATGACTTGGATGTGTCTAAATATTCCTCCAGTGGCGATACTAAGCACAGAGAAGGTTTGTAGGAACCTCTAAATAAGTCTGTTTCGATTGGTTGATGATCTACCTCGGCAGTCTTACCTTTTAAAACTAAATAACCTCTAGGGGCTTCTGATAACTAAAGTTTGTCTATATGAAACATTGTGAGAGATGCTAGTTTAATATATTCTTTATAGGAATGTCTTCTGTTGACATTTTACTGAGGTATTCCAAAAATGGTTCTACTTCCTTTATTGGGGAATATTTACGTTTAATGGGTCTAGAAGCTACTGCTTATTATCGGTAAGGTTTGGAATAATAAGGTTCAGTGCTGAACCAAAAGACTTAATGATATTAGAAGCCTTGCCCAAATGAAATTTTTCTGATAGAAAATCTGAGGCTGCTTCCATGTGTGGAAGATGTGCCAGAGAAGATTCTCTATTTGAATACCAATCACCAATCTACGTCTAGTCTTAAGGAGTGATTTATGAGTTTGTTTGTCTGTCTAGAGAGGTATGGAAAGAATGACCAAACAGAGCAGCTATAAACATTAACTATGGAAGTTGTAGTAAAAGGTCCTTCGACCCTTGAAAGCAATCTACTTTCATTCCCAGTGGAATCTTTTGGCCCTTGATCATTTTGTGGATCATTGGGTACCAAGGCATTGGAAGGACATACAGGTTATACTAGCACCACGAGTAAAACTTTGCCCTCTTGAGTTTTGTCAATAATTTGAGAGAAAAGAGACAGGGAGGAGAAGCAGATTCCTCAATTCAGTCCAAGGAAAGGAGAACGCATCCACACTCCATGCTCTTTGAGACCATGCTTTTGCTACAGATTTCCTTGTCTGAGCTGAGGTTGCTGATGCAAATAGGTCTATTTCCCTTGTACCGAATGCTTCATTTATTTGTGTGACTAGGTGATGTTTGAGTGATAAAGACATTTTGTTCTGTGACAGGGAATTGGCTACTTTGTTGGATTGTCTGGGAACATATTGTGGTCTTGGGTCTTGATTTTGTTCTAAGGCCCATCTTCATATCTTTAGGACTTCTATACAAAAATTTCTTGATTTTGTACCCCTAATTTTGTTTACATATACTACTGCCATTTTGTAGTCCATATGTAACAGGACTGGTCGGTGGTGTGGTGATTGTATCCCCAGCTTCTAGCAAGTTAATTTGGAGGTTTATTTCCAAAACCTTTAATTTCTCTCTCGTTGTCTGTTGTGAAAAGGTTCCCAATCCTGTTAGCAGATTATGTTAATATATGCTTTTTCTTATTAGACAAGAAAGTCGTAAAAGGAAATAGCACAAAACCCTCCTTATATCTGGGATTAAGTGTACTTCTGCCGTCCAGTTTTTCCTGAGCCTCAGTAGCTTTCCTCACTAAATCTGTGTCTGGCGATTCAGTAATGGTATGGTTTTGAATGCTGGCTACATGGCTACTAATTCCCCTATTAGGCTGACTGTTGTTTTTAGGGACACTGTTTCTTGACTTGTCTGAAAAGATAGAAAGCTTTTCTGAAAAGGGAACGATTTTAGTAGTAATGTGAGGCCATTTTTGTCACATTTATTACCCAACAGTCTGTGGAAATTGTTTTCCATAAACTTTCACATTTGCATTGTTGATTTCTGGTATTGAGATCCGGCAGAGAATCTCAGTACCGGGAAAAAAAGGTTCAGTTTTGGCCCCATGCATTCTGAATAGAAAGAGATTCGTTCAGGATGCATCAGGATGTCTTCCGTTCCGTCAGCATTCTGTTTTGTGAGTGGACACAAAAACGATGGAAGTTGCGGTTTTGTGTCCGGTCATAAACACGGAAAAAAACGGATTCGGCGCTGAAAGCAATGTAAGCCAATGGTGGCAGATACATTTTTAGGAGCCTAAAAAACTGGATCAGTCACCCATTGACTTTCAATGTATTTAGTGACGGATCATTTTTTTCTGTTTTGATTTCATACAACCGCATCCTAACGGAACGGATGCATCCTGATGTGCAAAATCAAAACGGATCTGTTTAATTTCCGGTACTTAGATCCTCTGCCGGATCTCAATACCGTTATTACAAACTCGAGGGTGAAAGCAGCCTTACCTATGAACTGGAAGGAATGGATACTTCCATGCTTACCTGGATAGGTCTTCTTGTAAGAACTAGGTTTTGTTGAAGTTCCTTTCCTCAAAGTATGTAGGTCTGAGTGGTATTTTCAGGATTTATTTGGGTCTGCCCCAGAGACCTTTGGGAGCGACCCTCTGGAAACAGGCTTTTTAGGTTGATTAGGACTTTTAAGTTCAGCAATTGAATTTCGTACTTATATCTCATTTTAACTTCCTGAATAAATTGTGGATGAAACAGATTACTTTTTTCCAGGTTAGGGTATTTATGAGACTTTATTGCTAAGTCTTCCATTCCGGCTGATGTGAGCCAACAGGCTCATCTGATATTAGTAATGTAGTTAAAGGATTGTCCTATAGTTAGGATGGCTCTGCTAATTGTTTTAAGAACAATTTAGATGAGAGTAGGGTATTTGCATTCTGTGAAGCTGAAACCTCACCCTCCTATTCTGATTAAATGACCATAAAAAGCAATGGCCCAACTGCGTCTGCTACTTTAAATCTTTTTTTTCAGTGAACTTGTAGGATAACAGGCCGAACTGAATGGACAGATGTCTTTTTTCGGCCTTGTAAACTATGTTTGGTCAGTGGTGTCATTCGGAAATGCAGTTCCACTGATAGACATCAGAGCAGGGTCTATCTCAGGGGGTGTTAGGACCTGAATATCAGGTATCCCAATAAAATGAAGAAGTAAAGGAAGAATTCCTGCGCTTACTCTCTGACTGCAATGAGTACCAATGACTAGAAGCGGGCTTCTAACATGTCTGCTGTCCTCTAAGTTATAATTAGTAACTATATGTGAGACCATGACGCCTACCTGTACTTGTAGAGGATAATCCGCAGGAACAAAATGCCAGTTTAGCAAACTTTTTAACATCAGAAGAGTCATATAACCCATCGCGTAACGCACAATTTGGATTGGCAGGTTCCAGTGGCGTAGTTATAGGGGTCGCAGCGGTCGCAGTTGCGACCGGGCCCCTAAGCCAGAGGGCCCCCCCTTGCCACTTGAAGACAGTGTTCCCTGTAAACTGCGCGGGCACGTGGCCGGGCAGCTTACTTTGTGCCTATGTTCAGGGCCTGTCCTGGCCCACTCACCGCCGCAGCCCGGACTTTATTGTGTATGCCTGTTCCGATAGGGAAGCCCTGCTGTGGTGGGCTCGGAACAGGCGTACACCATACTTCCCTTAACGTCCTGACGTTAGGCTACTTTCACACTAGCGTTTTATAATTCCGGTATTGAGTTCCGTCATAGGGGCTCAATACCGGAATAAAACACTTCAGTTTTGTCCCCATTCATTGTCAATGGGGACAAAACTGAACTGAAGACAACGGAATGCTCCTAAAAGCATTCCGTTCCGTACTGTTTATCCGCACCAAAACGGATCCGGAATGACCCCCAATGGAAGTCAATGGGGACGGATCCGTTTGGTGTGACACAATGGTGAACGGATCCGTCCCCCATTGACTTTCAATGGAGTTCATGACGGATCCGTCACCTGCACACGTACATACATACACACATACACATAAACATACACACACATGTACACATACAAATACACATACATACTTACATGCTCCCGGCAGGTCTCCACAATGCAGGAGAAGCAGGATGGCGCACGCATAGGACGATTCCACCTGGCACCCAGCAGAGAGCGCTGTGGGGAATCGTCCTATGTGCGAGCCGTCCTGCTCCTCCTGCGCTGAGGAGACCTGCCGGGAGCATGTATGTGTCTATGTCTGTGTGTGTGTGTCTGTACTGTGTGACATGTGTGGGGCCGGAGAGCGGTTCCGGCCCCACACATGTCCCTGCGGCAGCACGGATCCAGCGCACCCTTCACCTGCCGGATCCGTGCTGCCGCTAATGTGAAAGGGGCCTTAGCTCGTCTGGACGTTCCTGTGCGGCGCTCCCAGCAGGCCCCGCCTCCTCCCTTATGCAAGGAAAGAAGAGAGAACAAGGCCCCAGCCCCCTCCAAAGTCTGAAAGTGGCGTCTGAGATCCCCAAGGGCCAAGTAACTGTAAATATTCATGTGTGTTTGTGTGTGAGTATGCATACACTGTGCCACACAATACATATACAATATACCTGTACACTGTGTATATACTGTATATTGTATAGCATGGCGCAGGGGATATATTGATATATATGCATTTGCTGTACAGTATATATTATAATCCCTGTACCATGCTATACAATGTACAGTATAATCCCTCTACCATGCTATACAGTGTACAGTATAATCCATACACCATGCTGTATAATATACAGTATAATCCGTACACCATGCTGTATAATATACAGTATAATCCGTACACCATGCTGTATAATGTACAGTATAATCCGTACACCATGCTGTATAATGTACAGTATAATCCGTACACCATGCTGTATAATATACAGTATAATCCGTACACCATGCTGTATAATGTACAGTATAATCCGTACACCATGCTGTATAATCCGTACACCATGATGTATAATGTACAGTACAATCCGTACACCATGCTGTATAGTATACAGTATAATCCGTACACCATGCTGTATAGTATACAGTATAATCCGTACACCATGCTGTATAGTATACAGTATAATCCGTACACCATGCTGTATAGTATACAGTATAATCCGTACACCATGCTGTATAATATACAGTATAATCCGTACACCATGCTGTATAATATACAGTATAATCCCTACACCATGCTGTATAATATACAGTATAATCCCTACACCATGCTGTATAGTATACAGTATAATCTGTACACCATGCTGTATAATATACAGTATAATCCATATACCATGCTGTATAATATACAGTATAATCCGTACACCATGCTGTATAATATACAGTATAATCCGTACACCATGCTGTGTAATGTACAGTATAATCCGTACACCATGCTGTATAATATACAGTATAATCCGTACACCATGCTGTATAATATACAGTATAATCTGTACACCATGCTGTGTAATGTACAGTATAATCCGTACACCATGCTGTATAATATACAGTATAATCGATACACCATGCCGTACAATGTACATTATATCCCATACACCATGCTGTATAATATACAGTATAATCCATACACTGTGGGGTTATGCTATATATTGTATGGCATGGTTTATGAACTATACTGTTTATCATACAGCATGGTGTATGGAATATAATGTACATTGTACGGCATGGTGTATGGAATATAATGTACATTGTACGGCATGGTGTATGGATTATACTGTATATTATACAGCATGGTGTACGGATTATACTGTATTATATGAGATGGTGCAGGGGTTACATTGTATGTCTTTGATGTGACAATTATTTTAGGTTTTCCTATCGCCCACCTTTGATAGTGCTGTGCCCAGCTCTAAGCCGATCCCGCTCAGCAGCTGCCCAGGCTTAGACGGAACACTGCACATGGGGGCATTTCTTACTGGCACATGGGGGCATTTCTTACTGGCACATGGGGGCACTGGGGCGTTTCTTACTGGCACATGATTTGGGGGCAATTATGGAGGTGGGACACTTTTTACTGGCACATTATTGGGGAGAAATTTTTGGGGGCACTTCTGGCACATTATTGGGGGCACTTCTTACTGACACATTATTGGGGTATTATGGGGGCTCTTCTTACTGGCACATTATTGGGGGGCACTATGGGGGCATCTACTGAGGCCACAAAGAAGGGGTATTTTATATGGGGGTCTCTGTATAGGGGCATTTTATACTGGGACACATTATGGCGGGTACTATGGGACCATCTACTGGGGGGCACTAAGAAGGGGTATTTTATACTTGCAAATTATGGGGGACACTGAGGGCATCTATTGGGGCACTATTTAAGGGTATTTTATACTGGCACATTATGGGGGCACTATGGGGACATTAAAATTTTTTATTTTTTTTTGCACTGGCACACCTGAAGGGGCATTTTTGTACTGTCACATTATAAGGTGAATTATTACTACTGGGGTTCTCTGGGGAACATGATTACTAGTATGGGCACTATGGAAGTATTATTACTTCTGGGGCACAGTGGGGACATTGTACTGTTGGGGGCACTATTACTGTGGGGGGCACTATTACTGTGGGGGGCACCCTGGCACAGTATCAGCATAGCGCAGTTATTTCTGGGGACGTTATGTTTACACTATTACTGTCAGGGACACTTGCTGGGCGCAGTTATTTTAGGACACTGTGTGCCAATAATTATTGAAGGGCACTATCTGTGTGGTACTAGTGGCACAGTACTGGGGGTGGTAGGATGATTTGTCCAGAAGACGGGAGGATCATGGAAAAGTAGTAAACTAAGATTTATTTCTGTCAAACTGCAGAGATGAGAAATGGCTGAAAATTGGCGTCTGGTCTGAAAGGAGAAGATGAGGAAAGAGAAGATCTACATCAGAGGAGACGTCACTGGATGTAAGAGGTATGGGGCGCTGTATTATACTGGATGTATGAGGTATGGGGCGCTGTATTATACTGGATGTAAGAGGTATGGGGCGCTGTATTAGGCTACATTCACACGAACGTTGTGTTTTGTGGTCTGCAAATCCGTATGGCATCCGTTTTTTTTGCAGATCCACTGTAACAATGCCTATCCTTGTCCGCAAAACGGACAAAAATAGGACATGTTCTATTTTTTTTGCGGGGCTATGGAACGGACATAGCATTTTTTGCTGACCCATTGAAGTGAATGGGTCTGCATCTGAGCCGCAAAATATGCAGATCGGAGGCCGCAAAAGCAACTGTCGTGTGAATGTAGCCTTACCCTGTATGTTCTGTAGTGATATATGTAATGTTAGAATTTGGCATGGGGGGGGTTCAATTTTTGACTTGGCCGGCAGAAAAGCTGCACCAGCACTGAGGGAAGGGGGGGCCAAGCTGAACTCTTGCACCAGGGCCCATGAGCCTTTAGCTACGCCCCTGGCAGGTTCTACTCTCTGCATTTTTAATTCGCTCCATTTTCCTTTTTCTGAGGCAGTGGAACATACTGTATTATGGATTCTGAAACTCCTTTTACACTGCTAAAATTGTTGTGACAACATATCAGCTTGTAGACACAGAAAATACTTCATCCTAAGGCTAGCAAATATTCCTACTTCTCTCCAGTGCATGATAGCAGACTGGGTACACAGTTCATATCCCAGTACGCTCAGTGTTTTATCCAGAAGCTAATTGGTCTGACCACTCGCCTATATATCTAACCTCGAACCTGGTGGGGTTGGAGCCAGGGAATGGACATGGCATTTTGGATTTTTTTTTTAGGGTATAAGCTAACAACATTAAAAGCTTTATAGGGATGAATGATCGTATTACTGATCGGCGCCTTAATAACAACATTTTCCCCATATAAATAAAGGTAACAAGCAGCTATCAACTTGCTGTTATTGTTGACTGGGCATAATGTCTGCCTGTGTAAAAGGACCCGTAGTCTGTTCAGAGCACTGACAGTATAATTGATTGAAGACCATTGACTTGTATGGTAGTTGCAAGTAGAGAAATGTCTGACCCCTCATGTGCTAGGTCAATAGCTTTATTCACAAGAGGCTATAAAACCATGACAGGTGGTGGTAGCCTTATGTTATGTGCATTATTTGTGTTACGCACCTGCTTTCCCTGCTTGTGTTTGTTCATATAGATGCCCCCAGTGTAAATCTGTGGCTATAGATAGTCTGTATGTTTCTAACATATGTGTTTGTGTTGTAGAAGTGTGTGCTTATGGACATCAATGTGGGCTACAGTATTGTAGATCGTCATCTTGTTGAAAATATTTTTAAGGTATAAAATGTGGTTATTGATTATGTAGGCAGTAAGTAGGGTTATAAGTTTAATTCCAAAAAGTATTTATTGGATTGATTGCAAAAATGGAGAAATCAGAATTACAGTACAGGAATGCATATATAAAGCAAACATATTTCTCCTATGAGTACATTTGCGTACAAAATACAAAGTATATATAAATCTATTGTATAAACAGAACAATTATGTAACAATAAAAAGTTATCAATAAACACGAGTTGTCTAATTCTGTCTCGACTATACCTAAAAGAGATGGTCTTCTGGACTTCCCCGGTCAAGGGTAAGGGAGGATAGAGAGGGGGTAGGAGTATATTAAATGGTCCCCAACAGTTTAGATTGTCTGGTTAGAGAGATAAGTAATATTGTAAGTTAGGAGAGTTGGAACAGTTCAGCCAGGAGTTCCATACTTGTGAATAGCGCTCCCTGGCAGGGCCGGCATCAGGGGGGTACAGCAGAACCTGCTGTGGGGCGCCCGGGCAGATTCGTCAAGAAAGGGGGGCCCGGGCCTCTGGCAGCTGTCTCTGCGTCCATAGGACGTAGAGACAGTTGCCTGTTGCAGGAAGGAGCAGACAGCCGAAACCGGCTGTCTGCTTCTTCCATCCTCCCTCCTGTCCCCCTTGCAGCTCTCCGTACCTCCCAGGCACTCCTCAGGTCTCGCCGGCCGGCCCCGCCCCCTTCAGACATGAGAAGAAGATCTCCTGCTCTGATGATGCTGGCCCTGCTGCTATGAAAAAGGTAAGTATAATATTTTTTTTTTAACTTTCTGTACACTGTGTTTATTATTCCTTGACTGTGACATCACTGTGTTTATTATCTCTGTACTGTGACATCACTGTGTTTATTATCCCTTGACTGTGACATCACTGTGTTTATTATCTCTGTACTGTGATATCACTGTGTTTATTATCTCTGTACTGTGACATCACTGTGTTTATTATCCCTTGACGGTGACATCACTATGTTTATTATCCCTGTACTGTGACATCATTGTGTTTATTATTCCTGGACTGTGACATCACTGTTTTTATTATCTCTGTTCGGTGACATCACTGTGTTTATTATCCCTGTTCGGTGACATCACTGTGTTTATTATCCCTGTACTGTGACATCACTGTGTTTATTATCCCTGGACTGTGACATCGCTGTGTTTATTATCCCTGGACTGTGACATCACTGTGTTTATTATCCCTGGACTGTGACATCACTGTGTTTATTATGCCTGGACTGTGACATCACTGTGTTTATTATCCCTGGACTGTGACATCGCTGTGTTTATTATCCCTGTACTGTGACATCACTGTTTATTATCCCTGGACTGTGACATCACTGTGTTTATTATCCCTGGACTGTGACATCACTGTGTTTATTATCCCTGTACAGAGACATCACTGTGTTTATTATCCTGTACTGTGACATCACTGTGTTTATTATCTCTGTACTGTGACATCACTGTGTTTGTTATCCCTGTACTGTGACATCACTGTGTTTATTATCCCTGTAGCGATGTCACAGTACAGGGATAATAAACACAGCGATGTCACTGTACAGGGATAATAAACACAGTGATGTCACAGTACAGGGATAATAAACACAGTGATGTCACCGTACAGGGATAATAAACACAGTGATGTCACAGTACAGAGATAATAAACACAGTGATGTCACCGTACAGGGATAATAAACACAGCGATGTCACAGTACAGGGATAATAAACACAGTGATGTCACAGTACAGGGATAATAAACACAGTGATGTCACCGTACAGGGATAATAAACACAGTGATGTCACAGTACAGGGATAATAAACACAGTGATGTAACCGTACAGGTATAATAAACACAGTGATGTCAAAGTCCAGGGATAATAAACACAGTGATGTCACAGTCCAGGGATAATAAACACAGCGATGTCACTGTACAGGGATAATAAACACAGTGATGTCACAGTACAGGGATAATAAACACAGTGATGTTACCGTACAGGGATAATAAACACAGTGATGTTACCGTACAGGGATAATAAACACAGTGATGTCACAGTACAGGGATAATACACACAGTGATGTCACAGTACAGGGATAATAAACACAGTGATGTCAAAGTCCAGGGATAATACACACAGTGATGTCACAGTACAGGGATATTAAACCTCAGATCAGCGTTTTGTGCCCCCATCAGACCTCAGATCAGCGTTTTGTGCCCCCATCAGACCTCAGATCAACACAATGTGCCCCCATCAGAGCTCAGGTCAGCATCTTGTGCCCCCATCAGACCTCAGATCAGCGTCTTGTGCCCCCATCAGACCTCAGATCAGCGTCTTGTGCCCCCATCAGACCTCAGATCAGCGTCTTGTGCCCCCATCAGACCTCAGATCAACACAATGTGCCTCAACACTCTGCACTTACAAGCATGTAACTGAATTTAATGGCAACTGTGTTTCCCTATTGAAAATGTTTATCAGTGTGTGAATAATAATATAACATGTAGCGTAAAAACATTAGCCTAGGGTAGGATCCTGCCTAAAGAGTCTACCTTGTCGCGGTGGCAGGCTTACTAATCTTTTGGGCAAAAAAAGCAGTTGTGATATGCCGTAAAAAAGAAAGATGTAATGTGCTATGTGGAGGCTGCTGCATATTAAGCAAATCTGTAAAGTTTACCCGAAAGGGGGGAGGCCCGTGAAATTTGCCTGTAGGGGGCCCCGAAATTCCTGATGGCAGCCCTGCTCCCTGGTATCATTCAGTGTAGCGTTTCGTTTTTCATACAGTGCGATAGTATTAATTCTATGGATAACTGCTGACATCGAGAGAGAGGGTGTATGCCATTTGGATGCTATGTGAATCCTGGCTGACATCAAAATGAATTGAAGGAGTTTATATTCTGTATAGTTGAATGCCGGTGGTTTAAGGCCTAATAGGTATATAGGAGCTGACAGGGGAAGTTCCTTCCCGAATACCTCATATAACCCTCTTTTAATATTAATCCAGAACCGACGAGCTACCGGGCATGTCCACCATATATGAAGGGTGTTTCCTATGGTCTGGCAGCCCCTAAAGCAGAAGGGGGAAACTGTTGGATAGATAGTATGTAATCTAGACTACAGGGAACGAAATAGGTCCTATGAAGAATCTTCAAGGAGGTTTCCATTAGAGTAACCTGCCAGCTCCCTTTACTAATCATAGTACAGCATTCAAACCATTGTTCCATGGTTAGAGTCTCTCCCAAGTCGACCTCCTAGCCGTGCATAAATGCTAATTTGGCATCAGGGGGTGATGCGTTTAGTATAGAGTAAATAGAGGAGAGTGAACCCTTCTCTAAAGCTCTGTATTTACAGAGTCTTTCAAATGATGTGTATACTATCATATTGGTGGCTGGGATCTGGGACGTTAGGAAATGGAAGACCTGGGAGACTCTAAAGAGTTCCGAGGGTGGAGGAGAAAAAGTGGATATAAAGTATGCCCTGGACATGAGCTGAGATCGGAGTAGATAGTCACCACCACAGCGCAGTCTGGTATGTTTCCACCAAATGAACGCAGTTGGCGGTAAGCCAGGTGGAAATAGGGGGTTTCTGAATAGTGGAAGTAGGGGGTAAATAGGACTTTGCAATTTATATTTGAATCTAACCTTCCTCCAAAGTTGTAGCATAAGATAGGGGATTTTTGCGGCTGGATCAATTGTCCCCAAAGGGATGTCAGGTGATCATATCAATGCTAACGGTGATGCAGGTGGTAGTAGTGTAGGGTTATAAGTTTAGATAACAAATCCGGTTATTGGTAAAAAATAAATAAATAAATCTTAGCCCAAAAATGTGAATGAAGTCTAAAAACAGAAGCAGTTTTTGAAACCAAAGTAATTCCTAAAATATATAAGAACTTGATCAAACTGATTCAAAACAAAATAAAAAAACTTTGCTTTGTTGTCCTTAGCAACCAAACAGCTCAGCTTTCCTTTTATGAAATTGCTTTAGAAGAAGAAAAACTGGACCATGATTGGTTGTTATAGGGAACAAGACTATTTATTTCTATTAGGATGGTTTCACATACTGCATTTTCATGGCATTTTTAACAGCTTTTATTTATTCATTTATATGTTTGGTGCAGCCAGATGTTAAATTCAAGTGAAATATTTAATACAGTACAAGCATTTGTAGGACATATAAGTACCGTAAAATGATTGTTACAAATTTACCAAATTGTTAAAAACACAATGAAAAAAATCTTGACATTTATGAGATTGTTTACAGGTGGGAAAAAAAAAACACATAAAAAAAGTTTGTGTGATTCCAGAACAGGCCCTGAAGTGAAGGAGAGCACACTACACATGCATGACTTGCTCTCCATTCACTGCTATGGGGGTTCTGAAAATAGCCAAGCAAGACGCACATGTTCATCTGCTCTCCGTTTACAAAGTAAGTGAATACTTTTTCATTACCTTTTATTTTTGCTTTGATTATTAATAAAATGTGGATCTTATCTAAATCAGTTGTAGACTGTACTTGTCTATATCTCAATAAATAAGAATATTATTGAAAAGTTAGGGGGTTGTCTGTCACCCGGCACAGCTGTTTGATGAGAATGCAAGCGTCGCTTACTGGTCATGACACTACGCATCGTCTCCTGTGCAGCAGCGGCGTAGTGTAATTACAAGTACTTGCTCCATTCAAGTGAATGGAGCTAGTGCTCGGCACTACACTGCACATCGAAACTTCCGAGACAATGGGAAGTGTAATGAACAGGAAGCGGTGTTCACATGGAGCGCCACCTCCTCTTTAAACAGCTGATCGGCAGGGATACCGGGTGTCAGACCCCAGTCCATCATATATTGATGACCTATCCTAAGTTGAGTAGAAGGAAAAAGTGTGGTAGAAAAAGGTGCACAAGCAACAGGGGTAACTGCAGCCATGAAAGGATTGTCAAGGAAAAGGCATTCAAAAATTTGAGGGAGATTCACAAGGTGTGAACTGTGGCTAGATTCAGTGCTTCAAGAGCCACCACATACAGCCATATCTAGGACATGGGCTACAACTGTTGCATTCCTTGTGTCAAGCCACTCATGACCTAAAAGCGACGTCAGGAGCATCTTACTTGGGCTGAGGAGAAAAAGGACTGCTGCTCAGTGGTCAAAGGTGTTGTTCTCAGATTAAAGTAATTTTTGCATTTCTGGAGTCTGGAGAAAAAGTGGAGAGGCTCATAATCCAATTTGCTTGAAGGCCAGTGTGAAGTTTCCACAGTCAGTGAATGTTTGGGGAATCATGTCAACTGCTGATGTTGGTCCACTGTGTTATATCAAGTCCAAAGTCAGCACAGCTGTCTACCAGGAAATCTTAGAGCACTTCATGCTTCCTTCTGACCAGCTTTTAGAAGATGCTGATTTCATTTTCCAGCAGGACTTGGCACCTGCCCACATTGACAAAAGTACCAATACCTGGTTTAATAACCTTGGTATCACTGTGCTTGATTGGCCAGCAAACTTACCTGACCTAAACTCTATAGAGAATCTATAGAGAAGAGGACATGGGGGACAACAGACCCAACAATGCAGACGAGCTGAAGGCATCTATCAAGGCAACTCGGGCTTATATAACAACTGGGCATACACCAAAAATGTCACTGGGCATGGTGCGTGCCCAGTGAAACAGTTGACGCTGATGCTCTCAGTTGAACCAGAAAAGTGCAGACCTGTGCAGTCTTCGCCACTGCTCCTTTGTGAGATTTGTCGGCAATGCTGAAGGGAAAGGGCAGAGAGGTGTGCTTGGGCTCTGCAGGAGGGCAGGCCAGGGCACTTTATTGGGGCCTTTCTGGGCTCCTTTGAAAATAATGCCCCACTGGGCACCTTAATGCCTCATTAGTATATGGATCAAAGTAGATTTTGAAGATATGAAGTGAGCTGCGAGAAGAAAAAATACATATGGAAAGAAGATATGAAATGCTGTAAGGACATACTTTTTGTTTAATATTGATTGGCCAGGTGACAAATTCCTTTTGAAAATATATTTTTTAATAGGTCTCATGTAATATTCGACACTAACTTTTTCATGTAAACCATAATCATCAACGTTAAAAGAAATAAATACGTCAAATAGATCACTGTGTGTAATGAATCTATATAATGAGTTTCACTTTTTGAGTTGAATTACTGAAATAAATTCACTTTTCAATAACATTCTATTTTATTGAGATGCACCTCTAATATCAAAACATAGCGCCACGGAAGGACACAATGAAGAAAGCCACAGCAGTTCATAAAAATCTTGCTGTCCATGTCATGTCCATCTGGATGCTCCACAATGCTTCTGGGAAAGTGTTCTATGGACAAATGAGATAGAGAAAAATTTTAGCAGAGACACTAGGGTTGAAGAAAAACAAACGCTGGGCATCAACATCAAAACTTCATGCCAACTGTGAAGCATGGTCAGAGGAGGGGAGCATTATGATTGGGGCTGCTTTGCTGTCTTGGTAATTGGATGCCTTGGGATTGTTGAGGGAACAAATGTAAGGTGTATCAAACATTTTGCAGAAGGATATAAGGTTAGCAGTTCTTGCACTCATTTTGAAAAGGCGTTGGGTGATGCAACCAGAAAATGACCAAAAGACAAAACACAAGTAAATCAACTGAAGAAATGTTAAATAAGATTTTTGTTTTTGAATGGCCAAGTCCTGATCTTAACCCTATAAAGGTGCTCTGGACTGATCTGAAGAAGGCTGTGCACCAAAAGTATCCCAGAAATATCAATGAACTGAAACATATTTGTAGTTCCAAATTTCCTCCTCAATTAGATTTGATAAGCATATTCTTTTGATATATGTTTGAAATATGGAGTCTATGCTGGAGGGTTTCTCAGATTCCCCGTGGTTGCACATTTCCAGTTCTCAGTTTTGTTGTGTTTGTTGAGGTCTAACTTCTGGAAGCATATGTGTCAGTAGGAAGCCGGGTAATTACTTCCATGTGTAAATCTCACTTGCACTCTTCAGTGCCTACTAATTTCACACATTGGCTGCTACTTTACACATGCTTAACAATGAAACCGCTAATGAAGAGATTACAGAATCAGTAAGGTCTTCAGGGTCTACCAGTAACAACAGATACTTATTTTGTTTTAGTCGTCAGCATCTCACTTTTGTTTTATTAGCAAAGCTCTTTCCTTATAATTCAGAAAATGCCTTGACGCTTGTGCACACTGGCCAGTTATTATTCACAATTCCCTGGTTTCTAAACGATGGTGACATTAATTGGCCAGTATGAAGTAGGAAAAATTGAACGATAAATGATAAAACGATCATTAATTTTAATTGTTAAAGCTACCATAAAAATCATCCTGTATGTCAATACATTTTGTTAATGTTGTTCAGAACCACACTTTAGGTCCATTTGGCATTTACTGGGCATCAATTGGGAACAAGTGTTCATAGGGACATTTGTTCTTGAATATTGGCCAATCATTAGCTGCATGTACATGTAGAGATCATCAGGCTACATCTATAGAGGTGAATGATACTGTATTTTTCGGACTATAAGTTGCACTTTCTTTCGAGGTAAATTATTGGGAACAAACATTCATATGAGTGTTGCTCCCAATTGTCATCCCCTATAAATGGGCCTGTATAATGGACCTTAGTGTATAATTCCAAGTCCTCAGAGCTTTCTCTAGGCAGAAATAATCCTTGTCCTAGGCCAGCCTGGAGAAAACCCCTCCCCAACAGCAATGGGGATCATCATTCAAATGTCCATCAGATACTTATCAATTATTTTTCAAACCGCAATTTGTCATTTTTATTATCTAGTGGTACATTTTATCATGTCTGTAAAACGACACAGAATGTGCTTCAATAGAGATGCTTCTTGTTCATCTTTGTTTCTTTAGACCTTATGGCCTCACTTCTGGAGTAGACAGCTATCTCCTATAGGAAGCTAGATGTTCACAGCAGCACAAAGTATTTCATGGGAGACGTATAAGAGTGGAATCTGGAAAGGAGTGAATTGATCATATGTGTAACTGTGTCAGTGTGGAGAGAGTTACTTTCTAAAAATCAACTAATACAATTTATCGGTTCAGCAGTCCATAGTAAGACTGTGGCCCACTTTTACTAATGCGAGTTCACCTAGCTTTTGGTATAAATTGTGCCCTTTACCATTCAGTCTGAGCCCCTGTAGTAAATCTGGTGCAGGTCTAGACAGCAGGTCTCCATTTATGCCATCTATAGGATTACTAAATCTGCCCCTATGATCCTATTTGGTGATGCTTAGGATAAATGGCAGAATCTACCTGCTTGACCAGTTGACTGTACATAACCCAAAGTTTTTTCCAAATCCATCAAAGCCAATTGTATTTATTGGAGATAAAAAGTTCTTGAAGATCTATCTAGTTAAAGATGACCATAGACAACAGACCAATTGTTTTCCCAAAGCTCCGATTTCCCATAATAATCCAGTTCAGCACAGCCAAATGTACATCTTATTTCATAGTGGAAGATGAGCAGATTCTAGACGTCTCTTGTGGCACCTAACTAGGTTAGACTGGACAAACCTCATAGTTTTAAATCGGGGGTGCAGCCTGGAGGCTACATGCAGCCCACAATTCTATTCTGTGCTGCTGCCAACCATCTGGTCACAGACATGGTTGTCTGCGTCTGGCCGCTGCTCATATGCATTGTTCATGTCAGCGAGAAATGAAGTAAAGCAGGAGCAAATTTTTTTTATTTTATTTTTTTTACACAATTTTATCAGATGGCCAATATAGCAGCATATACCAGTTGGCCGTAGATTTCTTTGATAGATATGCAACATTTCACTGGATTTTGATTTGTTTGTCACAAGTGAACAGCTATGATTGAATTTAGAGGCAGCAACTGAATCAAGATCAGTTTCACTAGATTGGAAATTTCAGCCATTCATTTGTAAAGTTGTATTGTTTGTCAACAGTTGTGTGCGATGTATCTCGACAGCTGACTGATTGCACAGTGAAACTGGGTAAAACTTGTGACCTGTAGAGCACCTCCATGTTGATAGATGTAGACAAGGTGTGAGAGATACAGTATCAATGAGTAACTGTTTCTGAAGACCTTGCATTCTTGTGCCGGAACAGAGGGGTTTTTTTTGGCAGTTCTTGAAAGTTTCTTTTCACTAGCAAAATCAAAAGGGATTTACAAGGAAATTTGGAAATATTTGCAGAATTTGTGGCAAAATCAACTGTTTTCAAACTCTTTTCAGTGTAAGAAAAAACTGAAAAACATTCTTCTATGTGGCTGGATTTTCAGCACTTGTCAATTATTTTCCTCTGACATTGAAAATACTGTAATTTTTTTCTAATAAAAAATACCGTTTATATTGGATCTGCTTTAACTCCACTAAATTCTACTTTATGTCAGGTCTCATGCACATGATCGTATTCATTTCTATGGGGCTTCATGTGGCCATTCCCCAAATTATACACCATGTTCTATTATTGTCCATTTTGTGACCAAGGAAAGTATAGGATGCCCACGGCCAGTACCCATATTTTGGGGATCCGCGGTTTGCAGACCGCAAAATACATACGGTCATGTGCATGTAGTATAACTGAGCAGATAATTTTTTTAAACTTAAAAACTTAAACCGATTTTCATGGATTTTGATATTGATAGCGTATCCACAGTGTGTCTGGCACAGCCTAATAGACTTACACAGAGGATATGTCTGGGACCTTCAGTGGCCCCTAGCTTTCCTGTGAAGACATCAGGACCCCACAATCTTATTTGCTATGGTGCTGATGGCAGGGAGGGAGCTGGAGGCATCAACGGCCTAGAATAAGGCCTTTTAATGACCACCATAAAAAGGTGTATAAACAGTCATTAAAGGGGCTATAAAATGCTCCCCCATATGCCGGGCCCCTCACAATAAATATACTTACCTGGCTCCCCGCTCCCTGTGCCGCACCTGGTCCCCGCACCACCGCTGCTGCTACATGCAAAGATGAAAACATCCAATGTCAGGGGGTGGAGCAGCCAATGGCAGGCAGGGACGAGCCTTCCTAGCCTCCTGGGTGACGCTAGAGAGATTCGTCCCCGTCACCGCCTGCCATTGGCTGCTTCCAGCCAATGTTGGAAAGTAAATATTCCAGAATTAAGGGGCACAAATATAAAGTCCAAGTGGAATCAGCTCAACCAACAAAGACACACAAATGTGCATGGACGTCATAAGTAACTGCATCAAAACTGGCAAAAGTAAAACAACAATACAAATAAATGAAAAAATATAACAAACGCCTGTTTCTGGGGCAGTATATTGTTCTGTATTTGCTGCACAATCAAATACCACAGTGCAGCACAATATACTGCCCCAGCAGCACAAAATACCCTCTGTGGTGACCTGCGCCAGCTGCCACATTCTGTCTTATTCCTCCTGTTGTCTCTAGATAATTGAAGAGGTGAAACATGGGCCACAGCATCAAGCCAGCCCTACCAACATCATACTGTCTGGTGTTTCAGCACTACTAAACATAAAGGACAATAAAGAACTACATATCTATTACACCCAGGGACATCTCTTTCCTCATCTTCTCCATTCATCCCCATATAGAATTCTCTCAGCCACATTGATTCCTTACTTTTCCATCCTCCTCCGCACCTTCTCAACACAAACTCCCCATATAATGCCTGTATAGCTTTCAAAGTACTAATACCCCTAGTAATAAAATGCAAGTAATAACAATTCCCCTATAGTGCCACAGTATTAAACCATTAAAATTCCCCCAGTGTCTCCAGTAATGTCCCCCTATAGTGCTCCAAGTATAAAAAAAAAAAATATTCCAGGTAGTATCCCCCATAATGCCACTATTAAAATACCCCAAGTGCCTATAGTAATTCCTCCTATAGTGCCCCAGTATTGAAAATGCCCTGCTAATGCCCGATATAGTGCCACCAGTTTTAAATATAGTGCCCCAGTATTAAAAAATGTTTCTACAGTGCCCCAGTATTAAAAAAAGATGGTCCTATAGTGCCCCATTATTAAAAATCCCCATTAATGCTGCCTATAGTGCCCCAGTAATGCCTCACTGTAGTGCTGCCATTAATGTCCCCCATAGTGCCTCCAGTAATATCATTAAATGGTCCCTAAGTGGCCGGGAATAATACTCACCATAGTCCCGTTTCCTGCTGCCATCAGCAATGCAGGCTGCAGATTTTCTCTGGCCTACAGCCTGAGAAGACTGCCAGTGCACTATGACTGCACTATAAGGTCATTGTGACACAAGGGACCCAGTGCAGGTGGTCACAATGACGTCATTTCTTTGCAACTGCCTGCACTGATATACTGCTTTATAGGTCTCCAGCCTAATAGAGTAGGCCTGAGGTCTATGAGGGTGAATGGCGGGATAGAGAACTATTGGCTCCCATGCCCCACTGCTTCAAATGCATCGTCATCTTGAGGACGCTGATACAGTTCATTTCAGGAGGGGAAGCTGCAGCCACAACAGAGTACATATGTACCTGGTGCTCCTAGCATTAATTTATGCTGGGAGCACTAGGTCATTATGTACCCAGCTGGCGCCCATGATTAGGGCTCAGTTGGCCCTTTGGTCATTGGACAACTGGGAATCATCCCAGTGGGGTGAATGGCGAGTCTGGTAGATTTATAATCTGTTGGTGGTCTTAGAGGAGTTTTTACAAGACTTTTTGATTGGGGGTTTTCTTCTTCCCCATTGACTTCTATGGAATCCACAATCAAATCTTCCAAGCAGTAACGTCACTTCTCAAGAGTTTTTCAAATCGGCTTCTGAAAAAAACTCTACAAGGTGTTTTTTTTTTTTTTTTACAATGAAGTCAATGGAAAACTTTTGATGTTTTCCAGGGGTGGACTGGAAACTTAAAGTGGCCCTTTGTAGTCAGGTCCAAATTGCTGGAAGGCAGGGCCAGCAATACCATATTGCGGCACATTATACCACCCCCAACAGAGCCAAATGCCACAGTCCATCACAATATACTGCCAGCAGCACAAAATACATCCCCAAAAACTTCCACTGGCCTGCTGTGAGGAGGGCCCAGGTGTGTCTATAGCCAATCCGCCCCTGGAGTTTTGAATGTGGATTCAGCAATGGAAACAGCAAATTTTAGAGTTCTTTTTTTTTTTTACATTAGACGTGAAATATCAGTATGCTTGACAACATTAGGAAATTCAGCTGTCGTTGTATAAAATTGTCCATCTCACAGATAAGACTTTTCCATTTCACACTGGATTCATATTCTTTCCTACAGATGTATTAATGTATTCTGAGTTCTGGATTCGCTTTAGGTTAATTTAACTTAAATTAGTTAGGTGGCATTCATAATTGCATACCAAAGATGAGCGTCATTAGTGATGCTGACCAGGTAGATTGCTAGACATTAGCAGGCAGGAGCCTTCTCGGAGGGGAGCATGCAGCATAAACAAAGTCTGTGTGTGAGCTCCTAATTATGTTCTATTTAATTGAACTTGCTGGCCTTTAGTTTTATGCAGATCTGTCTGGACATCTGTTGGTAAAACATTGCTCAGCACTTAGCAGCATGATACCTGGGATTGAGCGGCAGTGATGCTGCTTGTGCAGGTTAAAGCACTCAGCATCATTTCAGTGTACAGGATGAATCACGAATAAATGTCACAGACAGGGCCCAGGGGCAGCAGAGACAGTCAACGTTACTGTAATATGGCAATATAGCTGTACAGCCTCACAGGGTGCACTATGGTGCACATTCTATACAGCCACAATTTGCAATGGTGGCCTACAGGGGTATAATCTGGTCACTTGGCATGGCGTCTCTGGAGGTTAACTCTGTCTCTGCAAAGGGTCCACACAAACAGCACTCCTCTTGGCAACTTCACTTACCCCACCAACTCTCTCTCTATCTGTGGGGGACTACTCTTCACCCACTGTCACAGCTATGCAGATACTTCCTGGCATCTGCACCCACCAGCAGTCTATATTCTGCTGAGGTGCTTCTGTTTAGAAAAGGATTTCCGCCTCAATGTGGGGTGGTACCTTGTCCATCTGCTGCCACAGTCAAATGGGGAGACTCTCTTTGTCTATCAGCTGTCTGAATCATGTGAGGAAGGATCTCTCTCCACCTGCTAACAGTCTTACACACCAATGGATATCACATTCTCTTCTGATGGTCTGTGCCATCCTGTAGTTGGCAGGAAAGGGCAGCCCATTTTTAAGTCTAACTGATCCACCCATGTAAACAAGGAGTCATCCCTGTGTGTTCTCACACTTTACTGGGCAAAATTGGCGTGTCATGCTAAGTATGGCATCTCAGGACATACATCATCATCATCACCATCTAAGACTGGACAAGGGGCGAAATAAATGAGGTGAACGTTACATTACATAAAATTAGCAGTTACTGGACTCTGTTGCATCTTAGGCTGCATGCACATGAGTGTTGCCTTTTTGTGGCCCGCATATGGGTGAGCCTGCCTTTTTGTCCATTATGCTTCCGAGTCCCTTATGTTGCACAAGTTTATAAAATATGGTCATGGTATTTCCATCTGTCTTCTGTTTTTTTGTAGTCCACAAAAAAAAATAGGAGGAAATTTCCACTATTTGAGCCCTAATCCATGGAAAAGCTGCCAGGACAGTCACGTGATTGCTCCAGCTCCATTTTCTGCTATCCCAGTGTAGAGAGGGCTGTTAGATTCCTGTTCTTGGTTGGCATTGGTTTCTGGTGATTTCTGGCTGATAGCTATGGCGAAAAACTGCAGATGTCATCCTCCTGTACTGGCTTGTTTCTCAGTGCTATGGACAGCAGTCTGCTATGCTGGATGAAGAACTGAAGAGGAGGATGCACTGGGTTCACCCCATTATCTCCCAACAGGCCAGGAAATGCACTTCAGCACCCTGTACCAGAGGTGTAACTACCATAGCGGCAGACCATGCAACTTCTATGGGGCCCAGGGCAAGAGTGGGCCCAGTCTTAGTTGGGATTATCTCCTCTTCTACTGGAGGTGAAAACTTGGTGAGGAAAAAAGAGTGGAAAAAAGGTGTGTGTGTGGGGGGGGGCTGGTTTGATCCTGGCTATGGGGCCCTTACTTCTCTATGTATGCCACTGCCCTGTACTTTGACATGCAGCAGCTCCCTAACAAGTTCCACAACTTCTGTCACATGTTGGCGTCCACCTTTCACCTTGCTGGCAGACCTGCATCCTGACCTCCTCTTCCAGGACACCAACATGAGGTGCTGCATATCACCAGAGCAAAGCTCATAGTCAATCTGAGGTAAAACCCCCAATAACATAACTATTTGACCCTTTTTTGCCCAGCCATCTTGTTTGTAACATTTTCCCCTTGTCGATATATAGTTGAAACCAGAAGTTTGCATACACTATGTAAAAAGACACATATGCATGTTTTTCTCAATATCTGGCATGAAACCTGAATAAACCTCTTGTTTTTGGTCAATTAGGATTACCGTAATTATTATTATTTGCCAAATGTCAGAATAATGAGAGAGATAATGTTTTAAGGCATTTTATTACTTTCTGCAAAGTCAAAAGTTTACATACATTTCATTAATATTTGGTACCATTGCCCTTAAACTGTATGACTCGGGTCAAACGTTTTGGATATCATTCCACAAGCTTCTCACAATAGTTGGTCGGAATTTGGGCCCATTCCTCCTGACAAAACTGGTGTAACTGAGCCATGTTTGTTGGTCGCCTTGCTCGCACTTGCCTTTTCAGCTTTGCCCATAGATTTTCAATAGGATTGAGATCAGGGCTTTGTGATGGCCACTCCAAAACACTGACTTTGTTATCCTTAAGCCACTTTGTAACCAGTTTGGCAGTATGCTTCGGCTTCGTCCATTTGGAAGACCCATTTCCGCCCAAGCTTTAACTTCCTGACTGATGTCTTGAGATGTTGCTTCAGTAATTCCACATAATCTTCTTTACTCATGATACCATCTATTTTGTAAAGTGCATCAGTCCCTCCTGCAGCAAAACAACCCCACAACATGATGCTGTCACCCCCGTGTTTCACATTTGGGATGGTGTTCTTAGGCTTCCAAGCTTCTCTCTTTTTCCTCCAAATGTGACGATGGTCATTATGGCCAAAAAGTTCAATTTTAGTTTTGTCAGAACACAGGACATGTGTACAAAAATGTAGGTCTTTGTTCCTATGTGCATTTGCAAACATTAATCCGGCTTTTTTTATGTTTCTTTTGGAGTAATGGCTTCTTCCTGGCAGAGTGGCCTTTCAGCCCATGTTGATACAGTACTTGTTTCACTGTGGAGATTGATACAATCTTACCAGCTTCTACGATCATCTTCACAAGGTCTTTTGCTTTTGTTCTTTGGTTGATATGCACATGTCAAAACAAAAAACGTTCATCTCTGGGACACAGAACCCATCTCCTTCCTGAGCGGTATGATGGCTGGACATTCCCATCTTGTTTGTACTTGCATATAATTGTTTGTACAGATGAACGAGGCACCTTCAGGTATCTTGAAATTGCACCCAAGGTTGAGCCAGACTTGTGCAAGTCCACAATTCTCTTCCTGATATCTTGGCTGATTTCTTTAGACTTTCCCATGATGATACACAAAGAAGCAGAGTGTTTCAGGTGTGCATTTAAATACATCCACAGGTGTGTCTCTAATTCACTCAGGTGTTGCCAACAAACCTAACAGAAGCTTCCAAACACATGACATCATCATATGGGCATTCCAGGATTGTTTAAAGGCATAGTAATTAGAGATGAGCGAGCACTAAAATGCTCGGGTGCTCGTTATTCGAGACAAACTTTTCCCAATGCTCGAGTGCTTGTTTCGAGTAACGAACCCCATTGAAGTCAAAGGCAGACTCGAGCTTTTTTGCAGGAGACCAAGGCTTTGCCTAGGGAAGGCTGGGTGAAAACCTGGAAACATCAGAAAATGATGGAAACAGCAGGGGCAGCATGCATGGATGCCTCTGAGGCTGCCTAATCCCACCATTACCCCAAATTCTCAGGCAACAGCCTGGTAGTTACCCTCATGGCAATTGTGCTCACCCAGACCAAGAAAGGCGAGGCACATGTCCATCACATGTTAGGGAAGCACCCAACTAGGTGCAAAGAAAAATTGTTTAGAGAGAGGGCCTGTAGGTGGACATCCGGAAAAATAGTTTGGAGAGAGAGCCTGTAGGTGGACCTCCGGAAAAATTGTTTGGAGAGAGGGCCTGTAGGTGGACCTCCGGAAATATTGTGGTAAAAGAGTGCCAGTTGGACCTCTAAAAAATTGCGTTTTTTGGGTCAGCGTTAGGCAAAGACGACAAGGAGTAGGAGGAGTAGAGAAGAGGAATCGGATACATAAGTAATGTTAATCTTTAGCTGCTTTCCCCCGGAGGAGATTTGAATTCCGGTGAAATCCAGGCTTTGTTCATTTTAATACGCGTCAGCCTGTCAGCGCTGTCAGTTGACAGGCGTGTACGCTTATCGGTGATGATGCCACCAGCTGCACTGAATACCCGCTCTGACAGCACGCTAGCGGCAGGGCAGGCCAGCACCTCCAAGGCGTACAGCGCCAGTTCAGGCAACGTGTCCAGCTTTGAAACCCAGTAGTTGTATGGAGCAGAGTGATAAGTCCGGACGTTGGTATGGTCAGCTAGGTACTCCCTCACCATCTTTCTGTACAGCTCCCCCCTACTCTGCCTAGACTGGGGACAGGTGACAGTGTCTTGCTGGGGTGACATAAAACTGGCAAAGGCCTTGGAGAGCGTTCCCCTGCCAGTGCTGGACAAGCTGCCTGCTCGCCTCCTCTCCCCCGCTACTTGGCCCACAGAACCATGCCTCTTCCGCTAGCGGCGTCAGATGGGAAGGATTGTTTCAGCTTGTGCACCAGGACCTGTTGATATTGATTCGCTCTCATACTCCTTTCCTCTACAGGGATGAGAGTGGAAAGGTTCTGCTTGTACCGTGGGTCCAGGAGAGTGAACACCCAGTAATCGGTGTTTGAAAAAATGCTTCTAACGCGAGGGTCACGGGATAGGCAGCCTAACATGAAGTCTGCCATGTGCGCCAGATTCCCAACACGCAAGAATTCCCTCTCCTCACTGGCCTGACTCTCCATTTCCTCCTTCTCCTCCAAGTCCTCCTCTTCAGCCCATACACGCTCAAGAGTTAAGAAGGACTGAGCACTGGTACCCTCTTCTGTCTCGCCGACATTCTCCTCCTCTTCCTCCTCATCCTCATCCCCCTCCTCCGATACACGCTGAGAAACAGACCGGAGGGTGCTCTGGCTATCAAGCGACGTATCTTCCTCCACCGTGTCTTGTGACAAGCGCAAAGCATCCGACTTCATGCTGAGCAGTGAGTTTTTCAAGAGGCAAAGCAGCGGGATGGTGAGGCTGATAATGGCGGCATCGCCGCTGACCATCTGTGTTGACTCCTCATAGTTGGTCAACACCTGGCAGATATCAGACATCCACGTCCACTCCTCATTGTAGACTTGAGGAATCTGAGTGACCTGACTACCAGTTCTGGAAGTTGACATCTGGCAGTCTACAATCGCTCTGCGCTGCTGGTAAACTCTGGATAACATGTTTAATGTCGAATTCCATCTTGTGGGCACGTCGCACAAAAGTCGGTGAGCGGGCAGTTGTAGGCGGCGCTGCGCTGCCCTGAGAGTGGCAGCATCTGTGGTCGACTTGCGGAAATGCGCACAGATGCGGCGCACCTTGGTGAGCAAATCAGACAGATTGGGGTATGTCTTGAGGAACCGCTGAACTATTAGATTGAACACGTGGGCCAGGCATGGCACATGTGTCAGTCTGCCGAGTTGCAGAGCCGCCACCAGGTTACGCCCGTTGTCACACACAACCATGCCTGGCTTGAGGTTCAGCGGTGCCAGCCACACATCGTTCTGCGCCGTGATGCCCTGTAACAGCTCTTGGGCGGTGTGCCTTTTGTCACCTAAGCTCAGCAGTTTGAGCACCGCCTGCTGGCGCTTACCCACGGCACTGCTGCTGCGCCTAGAGCTACCAACTGAAGGCGCCATGCCCACGGATGGTAATTCGGAGGAGGAGGAGGGGTCGGAGGAGGAGGCATAGTATGTCTGAGAGACCGTGACCGAGGTAGGCCCCGCAATCCTCGGTGTGGGCAGTACATGAGCGGCCCCAGGGTCAGACTCGGTCCCAGCCTCCACCAAGTTAACCCAATGCTGTCTCAGTGCTGTCAGTGATATATAGTGTCCCTGCCCGGCAGCACATGTCCGTGGTTAAGTGGACCTTCTCAGAAACAGCATTGGTCTGGGCACGGATGATGTTCTGTGACACATGCTGGTGTAGGGATGGGACGGCACATCGTGAAAAATAGTGGCGGCTGGGGACCGAATACCGAGGGGCAGCCACCGCCATGAGATTGCGAAAGGCCTCGGTCTCTACCAGCCTATAGGACAGCATCTCCAGGCTCAGCAATTTGGAGATGTGGACGTTGAGGGCTTGGGCATGTGGGTGGGTGGAACTGTATTTCCTCTTGCGCTCCAGCGTCTGCTGTAAAGACAGCTGAACGCTGCGCTGGGACACATTGGTGGACGCTGTGGAGGATCGTGGAGGCAAAGGTGTGTTTTTCCGGCGGGAGGCGCCGTGGAAGGAGCAGTGGTGTGACCCGCAGGAGGTGAACGGCCTTGGTTCCATTGAGTGGGGTGTTTAGCACTCATATGCCTGCGCATGCTGGTGGTGGTTAGACTAGTAGTGGTGGCACCCCTGCTGATCCTGGTGTGGCACAGGTTGCACACCACAGTCCGTCGGTCATCCTCAATTTCTTTAAAGAACCTCCAGACTTGCGAACATCTAGGCCTCGCCACGGGAGCTTCACTACGTGAAACAGTTGCTGCTGATGCACCAGCTCTGGCCCTGCTTCTCCCTCTGGCCACACCACTTTCTCTTCCAACCTGTTCTGGTGCAGCACTCGCCTCCGCCTTCACTCAGCTTATCAACCCAGCTTGGGTCAGTCACCTCGTCATCCTCCGATTCCTCAGTCTGCTCCCCCCTCGGACTTCCTGCCCTGACAACAACTTCACCACTGTCTGACAACTGTGTCTCCTCATCGTCCGACACCTCTTTACACACTTCTTCCACTAAGTCAACAATGTCATCATCATCACCCACAGACTGCGAAAGTTGGAAAACTTTGGCATCGGGAAAGAGGTCAGCAGCAACCTGAGAAGTGGTTTGTGACTCTGGGAAGGGTCCAGAAAACAGTTCCTGAGAGTATGCCGGATCGCATTCCAAATTTTCCTGGGAGGGGGCAGACTGGGGGGAAGGAGGTTGAGGTGGAGGAGCCAGAGGAGTGCTCCCTTGGGTAACGTGGGTGGACTGCGTGGAAGACTGACTGGTGGACAAATTACTTGAAGCATTGTCCGCAATCCACGACATCAGCTGTTCGCACTGTTCTGGTTTCAACAGTCCTCTACCACGTGTCCCTGTAAGTTGAGACATGAAGCTAGGGAGTGTAGCTCTGTGGCGTTCCCCTGCTCCCTCATCAGTAGGTACTGTCTCACCCTGCCCAGGACCAAGGCCTCTGCCCCCTGCAGTAATTGAATGCCCACGCCCACGCCCTCGTCCTCGACCCTTAGCCCTGGGGTTCAACATTTTCTGTATATAAGTGTATTATATGTACAAAAAAAAAATGGACCTGCTGTACTGAAACCCACAAACTTGTTCAATCTGAACAAGAAAATATATAAGTGGATAAGTTAGAGCAAAATTACGTATGTTATTACGTACCGTGCAGTATGGAGCAATTACACTGAAACTATTAGATTAGGCAGACTTGGTCTGCTTAAGTGCAACCCAGACAAATGTCGCACAGAGATTTTTGTAATGTAGCTGTATCAGTGAGAGCAAAAGACCTTTTTTAATTAGGTGACGTACAGAATGTGTCACCTGGACAGAAAATACGGATTGTGCTTTGTATATAGGTGGATAAGTTAGAGCTAAATTACGTATGTTATTACGTACCGTGCAGTATGGAGCAATTACACGGAAACTATTAGATTAGGCAGACTTGGTCTGCTTAATTGCAACCCAGACAAATGTCGCACAGAGATTTTTGTAATGTAGCTGTATCAGTGAGAGCAAAAGACCTTTTTTAATTAAGTGACGTACAGAATGTGTCACCTTGACAGAAAATACGGATTGTGCTTTGTATATAGGTGGATAAGTTAGAGCTAAATTACGTATGTTATTACGTACCGTGCAGTATGGAGCAATTACACAGAAACTATTAGATTAGGCAGACTTGGTCTGCTTAAGTGCAACCCAGACAAATGTCGCACAGAGATTTTTGTAATGTAGCTGTATCAGTGAGAGCAAAAGACCTTTTTTAATTAGGTGACGTACAGAATGTGTCACCTGGACAGAAAATACGGATTGTGCTTTGTATATAGGTGGATAAGTTAGAGCTAAATTACGTATGTTATTACGTACCGTGCAGTATGGAGCAATTACACGGAAACTATTAGATTAGGCAGACTTGGTCTGCTTAATTGCAACCCAGACAAATGTCGCACAGAGATTTTTGTAATGTAGCTGTATCAGTGAGAGCAAAAGACCTTTTTTTAATTAAGTGACGTACAGAATGTGTCACCTTGACAAAAAATACGGATTGTGCTTTGTATATAGGTGGATAAGTTAGAGCTAAATTACGTATGTTATTACGTACCGTGCAGTATGGAGCAATTACACAGAAACTATTAGATTAGGCAGACTTGGTCTGCTTAAGTGCAACCCAGACAAATGTCGCACAGAGATTTTTGTAATGTAGCTGTATCAGTGAGAGCAAAAGACCTTTTTTAATTAAGTGACGTACAGAATGTGTCACCTGGACAGAAAATACAGATTGTGGTTTGTGGTGACTGGACAGCTGAACTGTGACACACAGAATGGTTCCACACAGCTGTATGAAATGGATTTGTATCACTGAGATAAAACAACAAAAAAACTATTTTTTTTTTTAATATATATATTTTTTTAACGTGACGTGCAGAAAATATCAGAGAGCAAACTCAGCCCCTGCTTACTGTGGCTATTTTGACTGCAACCCAGACAAATGTCGCACAGAGATTTTTGTAATGTAGCTGTATCAGTGAGAGCAAAAGACCTTTTTTAATTAAGTGATGTACAGAATGTGTCACCTGGACAGAAAATTCGGATTGTGCTTTGTATATAGGTGGATAAGTTAGAGCTAAATTACATATGTTATTACATACCGTGCAGTATGGAGCAATTACACTGAAACTATTAGATTAGGCAGACTTGGTCTGCTTAATTGCAACCCAGACAAATGTCGCACAGAGATTTTTGTAATGTAGCTGTATCGGTGAGAGCAAAAGACCTTTTTTAATTACGTGACGTACAGAATGTGTCACCTGGACAGAAAATACGGATTGTGCTTTGTGGTGACTGGACAGCTGAACTGTGACACAGAATGGTTCCACACAGCTGTATGAAATGGATTTGTATCACTGAGATAAAACAACAAAAAAACTATTTTTTTTTATTTATTTATTTATTTTATATATATATTTTTTTTAACGTGACGTGCAGAAAATATCAGAGAGCAAACTCAGCCCCTGCTTACTGTGGCTATTTTGACTGCAACCCAGACAAATGTCGCACAGAGATTTTTGTAATGTAGCTGTATCAGTGAGAGCAAAAGACCTTTTTTAATTAAGTGACGTACAGAATGTGTCACCTGGACAGAAAATACGGATTGTGCTTTGTATATAGGTGGATAAGTTAGAGCTAAATTACGTATGTTATTACGTACCGTGCAGTTTGGAGCAATTACACGGAAACTATTAGATTAGGCAGACTTGGTCTGCTTAATTGCAACTCAGATAAATGTCGCACAGAGATTTTTGTAATGTAGCTGTATCAGTGAGAGCAAAAGACCTTTTTTAATTACGTGACGTACAGAATGTGTCACCTGGACAGAAAATACGGATTGTGGTTTGTGGTGACTGGACAGCTGAACTGTGACACGCAGAATGGTTCCACACAGCTGTATGAAATGGATTTGTATCACTGAGATAAAAACAACAAAAAAACTTTTTTTTTTAATTTATTTTTTTTTATATATTTTTTTTATATATATATATATATATTTTTTTTTTTTAACATGACGTGCAGAAAATATCAGAGAGAAAACTCAGCCCCTGCTTACTGTGGCTAATTTGAATGCAACCCAGACAAATGTTGCAGAGATTTTTCTAATGTAGCTGTATCAGTGAAAGCAAAAGACCGTATTTGATTACGGGACGTACAGTATGGGTCACCTGGACAGAAAATACGGATTGTGGTTTGTGGTGAGTGGACAGCTGAACTGTGACACACAGAATGGTTCCACACAGCTGTATGAAATGGATTTGTATCATCCCAGCCAGTAGACAAAAAAAAAATGTCTTGTAGCCCTTAGAAGGGCTGTTGGGTTCTTTTGAGATCACTCCTGCCTAACAGAGAACTAAATCCAGGCCCTAACACTCTCCCTGAAACGCAGCAGCTCTGTCCCTAACGACATCCAGACAGCATCTGAGCCGAGCACCGCGGGCAGTCACTAGTATATTCCAGGGTCACCTGATCAGGCCAGCCAACCCCTGCTATCGACATGTAAGGGCCCCACGTGATGCTGGGTGTACCGCAGAGTCTCCTGGCTTGTGATTGGTTGAGTTTATAGGCGCCAAAAATTCAAAATGCAGGAGATGGCATTTCCTTGAGCATGGCGAGATACTCGTCCGAGCAGCGAGCACTTACAAGTACCCTAATACTCGAACGAGCACCAAGCTCGGACGAGCATGCTCGCTAATCTCTAATAGTAATCTTAGTGTATGTAAACTTTTGACATTGCAGAAAGTAATAAAAATGTCTTAAAACATTCTCTCTCTCATTATTTCTGGCATTTGGCAAATAATAATAATATTTATGGTAATCCTAATTGACCAAAAACAGGAAAGGTTTATTCTGATTTCATGTCAGATATTGGGAAAAACATGCATATGTGTCTTTTTTATATAGTGTATGTAAACGTTGGTTTCAACTGTATGCCTCAAGTCCTTTTTGAGTTCCTGCTGGGGACCCTTACCATTTTTTGAATCATCCAACACACTTGTGAAGTCATCTGGTAGCGACTCCGATAGACGCTGATACCACAGCATTATGGATTCCGTTATAAAAATCTTATATGTTTGAGACAAACCAACTTTAAAAGTTAGACAATGGGAGAGATTTGTCAAAATTGTTGTAAAGGGAACCTGAATTGCCCATAGCAACTAATCTAAATCTAAATTTCAGTTTCAGTTTCATGTAATCAACTAAGCCAGTTTCACTTTGGCACCAAAATATTAAATCACCTCCGCTGTTTAAAATAAAATTAGTACTGCACTTACGGATGCAGTTCCATGCTGTCTTTAGGGAACTGCCGCTGTTGCGTAAACATATATGGTCTGTTTTTTGGAGCCAGCGTCACTATTTCTTAGTCTACTTTCATACTAGAGTTTATATATTCCGGTATTGAGCTCCGTCATAGGGGCTCAATACCGGAATAAAACGCTTCAGTTTTGTCCCCATTTATTGTCAATGGGGACAAAACTGAACTGAAGAGAACAGAATGCTCCTGAAAGCATTCCGTTCCGTCTTCAGACCAGAGAGCAAACCGCAACATGCTGCGGTTTGCTCTCCGTACTGGTTATCCGTACCAAGACGGATCCGGAATGACCCCCAATGCAAGTCAATGGGGACAGATCCGGTTGGTGTGACACACCAGTAAACGGATCCGTCCTCCATTCACTTTCAATGGAGTTCATTACGGATCCCTTACCCTGTACTTTACCTCCAGTCCAGCAGGGGCCACTGTGAAGCTTCTACTTTTCCTTTGCAGCAGGAAACCCAGAGCCAGGCTGAGACCTCCTAGCTGCGCAGGGGCACATGACAGAGCTCAGCTGCTTTCTGGATGCCGAACGCTGCTGGGACAGGTAACCCCCGACCTGTGCATGCCGCACATCTTGTGAGGTACCCCTCCTCCTCAAGAAGTGTATGGGGCCGGAGTGCAGTTCCAGCCCCACATTTGCACCTGCGGCAGCACGGATCCGACGGCACCCTTCACCCGCCGGATCCGTGCTGCCGCTAGTGTGAAAGTGGCTTTACTCATTCAGTCAGTTCCCTGCAGAACTAGTCTGGGCAACTGTTTCAGCAGGTTTTTACATCTTTGATATGAAAAAAAGAAAGAATGATAAGACTCAACCAGAGCAAAATGGGTTTACATACTTTAGGGTGCACTAGTAGATTGACATACTTTAGGGTGCACTGGGTGTTCACATACTTTAGAAAAAAACTGTGGTTTTTCATACTTTAGGGAGCATTAGGGGTTCAAATACTCAGGCACTTACCCATTTTCTTACTCCGGCTCGCTTTCTCCTATCTGGTGGACAGTAGCTCTCTTGTAACCTCCTCCCACAATGCATCCGTGGGGACACGTTCATGGTAGGAGTGTATCCCATAACTGGGGCCCCTCCTACACCAGGATGATCAATTTTTCAACATCCACCCATGCCATTTTGGATGTTTTCAGCAGCAAGGCCTAGCAGCACACTTCTTTTCTTTCAGGACCTGTCAGACATGTTCATCCACGTGGGGGGTTGTTCCTGGTATTACCAGGCAACATGTCCACCATAAACATGGATGGCACACAGAAGCAATCAATTTTCTGCATACCCATTAATGTGAATGGGAGCATGGACCACAGTTTGAGGCCAAGAACAGGATATGCTCTATAATTTGATATTTTTTGCAGACCCCGCTGAAATGAATGGGAAAGGTATCCAAACTGCAAAAAATGCGGATCCCATATATGGTTGTGTGCATATAGTCGTAAAGGAACGTACTCAATGGCCCAGATTTACTGAATTAACTGAGACAAGCTGTCTAGATCTGTACCACATTTATCACAGTGGCTCAGGCTATAGATTTGGTGCAGGGGTAGACTGTGACTTTACCAACTATTCTGGTGCAGAATTATGCGCCAGAATTGTGGTGCATTTTTGGTGCAAAATGTTACAACATGGGCAATGCTCCTTTTCTATGAAGTTCCGCCCCTTTCTGCAAGTCGTAAAAAGTGTGGAAACTCTAGTTGCACCAGTTATCACAATGAAGAAAGCACAACACATGCATATCACAGTTCATAAGGATTACTAAAGGGGGCTCTTCCCACACCTTACACATGGAAACACCAAAAGCAAATTATAGTCCTTGTTAAAGTAAATGACAGTAATGCAAATGTCTCCCGTTATTTCACTGCATCATATTCCCTTTACTATGTACATGGTATAGGAGATGCTTTTGATGAACTTTTTCCTCCCTGCTGTTACATCATCGTTGCTTTTGCGCAATTTGCCAGACCAAATATCACTTGAAGCCTTGAATATAGAACGCAGTCATTATTTTAAATCAACATAACAATGCTTAACATGGCAGAAAAGGTCGTTTCTGGTTGAGTGCTTGCAGCATTGTATTATATATACTGCATCTCCATACAGGACGAGCTTTTAAGCGACCTGTGACTTGCGTTTTATTTTTTTATAGGGTGCCACAAATCCCCTTGTCATCGAACGGTTAATAGGGACGGGGATATCTCTCCTGATTTTAGTGTATGTGAAATTCATTGCTGTTGCCATGGGAACAGATGTGTATTTGATTACAAAAGACAAAAGGCTGTATCTTCTCCAATCTCCCACCCCCTTAGGTCTCCCACTCACACCCCCTTCAGTTCCCATTGCTTGGCCTTAATGTTAGGTTTTGCTGCCAGTTGTATTCACATTGTCCTTATGCTGCTTCACGTAACAATCAGCTTTACAGATGAAAACAAATATGCGGACTCGGCATACAAACACGCACACACACAGGCCTCGCAGATAAAGGAAGGCGCAGTCTGACATGTGCACAGCCGCTCAGTCACCACCATGAAAAATCTTCTAATTAAAACTAATTACTATTTAATTGTCTGTTCCGCTGCTAGAAGCTTTTGAAACCCATTTAGATATTGCAGAGCGCGGATCTGCAGACACTGAACCGATGATTCATATCTGAAATGCAATTATGTCGCTGTGTGGTAATTTGTAGCAATCATGTTGCTTATAAAAACACAGATTACATGTTGGTTAATTTAGGAAGTGCAAATTCAGAACGATTTTGGCAGGAGATTTGCCATAGTTGGGTGCATGATGGGCTCCTTTGTAAATGGACCAGTAGTAGAACCTACCAACATAGCAAAAAAAACGCTTGAGTTGAGCTTGGATTTATATAGGGGATGTCCCCACGTTGCAGCGGTTAATACCACGGCCACATATGGTAGACAGGGATTTTCTGATAACTTTTTTTTGCAACTATTAAAAGTGGTTTCCAGGCTCCTGATGACCTATCCTTAGAATAAGCCATTAATATCTGATATGGGAACTGCACGTACCACATTTACAAGTTAGTTAGGCTACTTTCACATTTGCGTTGTTGATTTCTGGTATATACCCCCTTCCTTCCCCACAACCCCAGTAATGCCGAAATTTAATTAAAAATACTCAGGGACAGCTGGGAACCCTCGCTCCACATGCTGGAGTGTCAGGTCCTGCTGCCTCCAGATCAGAGCAAGTGTTCCCAGCATCCCTATGGTGAGGCGTGTATATATATATATATATATATATATATATATATATATATATACATTTTTTCACATAGTGGACCCACTTATAAACATGCAACTGGTCTTGTTTGAAAGCAGACATTCAAAGCTTTCAGACGATACCAAAATGACAGCAATGTGTTCAGGATAGAGAAAGATATCACTGATAGAAATCGGGATGCTGTGAATGCAGCTGAAAATGAAAGTAAAAACAGATTTCACTCGCGATTATTCCCGACTTGATTTCTAACAGTGATTTCTCCTTTGTTTCTTGGACTTTAGCTGTCATTTATTAATGTATTAAAGCCTGGACTGTCAACTTTGAGACAAGACCAGTTGCATGTTTCTAGCTGTTACCATTGAGGAGATATTACCATCTAAAGCAGCCCTCCCCCCTCCAGTTAGCTACTTTCCACACTGCCTGAACTGGACTCGGACAGAACAGTTAGGTGGTTAAAGAGGTTCTGCAGTTCTTTTAAACTAATGATCTAACCTCTGTATAGATCATCAGCATCTGATCGGCAGGGGTCCGACACCCGGGACCCCCGCCGATCAGCTGTTTGAGAAGGCAGGGGCGCTGCAGGAGCGCCTTGCCCCTCTCTCTGTTTCCCTCAGTGAAGTCACGACTAGTATCACTGGCCTAGATGGAGCTAAGCTCTGTTCACTTCAGTGGGGCTGAGCTGCGCACCAGGCCAGTGATACTAGTCGTGATGTCACTGGGGCTGAGGAAAACACAAAGAAGGCCGTGGCGCTCCTGCAGCGCCGCTGCCTTCTCCAACGGCTGATCAGCGGGGGTTCCGGGTGTCGGACCCACACCGATCAGATGCTGATGATCTATCCAGAGAATAGATCATCGGTTTAAAAAAACTGCAGAACCACTTTAATGTTCGTTAGAGGGTGCACTTATGTCTAAATGGCTTTAAAATGGGGCCTATTTATTTCAAATCGATGTCCTATTTTTGGATGGACGGTATAAATGTGCCATTAAGAAAACAGCCATGTAAATACCTATATAGACTACAATGGTTCTGAAGATGGAGGTTTTCACTTTTATGTGATTGCAGCCTTAGTTTTTGGCTTCTTTATTTTGCTGACCACACTGATAGGACAACAAAGAGGAATATGATGCACCCACCCCAATCTTTTAAAGAGAATTATTCTGATAAGATATTGATTTACTGATGTACTTCTTTGTGTGCAGTTATGTATATAGGATGCACATAGTCTGCAGCACTGTACACAGAATGAATCTATCACAGAACTGCTGATAAAACAATCCCCTAATGGCTAAAAACTAGAGCGCTAGTACATTAATACGCCCCAACAATCAGGACCATTTTACATTTCAGGATCAATTGGTCTTGGCTTTTAAAAAAAAGTGCAAAGCTTTCTAAGATGTTGGTGCTTTACAAACTTCTGAATAATAATGATAATTGATTTTTCATCTCAAAGACCAGTGTGGCACAGTGAGGCTGCTTTCTGCGTTTATTATTCATTTCTACAGCCCAAGCATTTTATGCAATCTGAACCGAACTGGTCTCATTTGATGCTGCATGCGCATGATTTGGTATAGCATACAGAAAAATGCATGTGCTGCTTTTTAACCTGCTTCTCGTTTTAGACATGTTTCCAAGCTACATGCAGTAGTGCATGTGGTTAGGGGTAAAATGTGTTACACGTTAATCAAATAGGTTGTATCATTAAAGGGGTTTTCCAAGATTTTTGAACTGATGACCTATCCTCTGATCAGTCGGGTTTGTACACCCGCGGCCTTCTCTATGCTCACCAAGCACAGTGCTGTCCATTTGATAGCGGCTGCGCCTAGGCCATGTGACCAGCTAACATGACGTCACATGGCCTAGAAAAAGTTGTGAGAAGGCTGAGGCGCTACTGTGAGCACCAATGCCTGATCGGTCATTAAAGGGACTCGAATGGCCTCTTGGGCATTGGCCCATCATGAAGCCTTCTGGTAGGCTCTAGTGCCAGTCTTCCCCTGAAAGGGAATGTATCGGCTATATATATTTTTTTAATAATTAAAACCAGTGTTAGGGAGTACTACGGTCCCCATGAAGACCTCCACCAATGAAGCCCAAATCTTCTACCAGCCTTCTGAAACCTCCCTGGGCAGTGTGAAACTAAGGCTACCCCTAGGTATTCACCAGAGGCCACCGCAAGGCAGGATCTATCTCTGGACCCAGGATATATCTGTGAAGCTACATAACAGAATAATAGTGCAGGCATACTAGTAGCCAGAGCTGCCATCAGGAATTTCGGGGCCCCCTACAGGCAAATTTCGCAGGCCCCCCCCCCCCCCCCTTTCGGGTAAACTTTACAAATTTGCTTAATATGCAGCAGCCTCCACATAGCACATTACATCTTTCTTTTTTACGGCATATCACAACTGCTTTTTTTGCCCAAAAGATTAGTAATCCTGCCACCGCGACAAGGTAGACTCTTTAGGCAGGATCCTACCCTAGGCTAATGTTTTTACGCTACATGTTATATTATTATTATTCACACACTGATAAACATTTTCAATAGGGAAACACAGTTGCCATTAAATTCAGTTACATGCTTGTAAGTGCAGAGTGTTGAGGCACATTGTGTTGATCTGAGGTCTGATGGGGGCACAAGACGTTGATCTGAGGTCTGATGGGGGCACAAGACGCTGACCTGAGGTCTCATGGGGGCACAAGATGCTGACCTGAGCTCTGATGGGGGCACATTGTGTTGATCTGAGGTCTGATGGGGGCACAAGACGCTGATCTGAGGTCTGATGGGGGCACAAGACGCTGACCTGAGGTCTGATGGGGGCACAAGACGCTGATCTGAGGTCTGATGGGGGCACAATGTGTTGATCTGAGGTTTATTATCCCTGTACTGTGACATCACTGTGTATATTATCCCTGGACTTTGACATCACTGTGTTTATTATCCCTGTACTGTGACATCACTGTGTGTATTATCCCTGGGCTTTGACATCACTGTGTTTATTATCCCTGTACTGTGACATCACTGTGTGTATTATCCCTGGACTTTGACATCACTGTGTTTATTATCCCTGTACGGTGACATCACTGTGTTTATTATCCCTGTACTGTGACATCACTGTGTGTATTATCCCTGTACTGTGACATCACTGTGTTTATTATCCCTGTACGGTGACATCACTGTGTTTATTATCCCTGTACGGTGACATCACTGTGTTTATTATCCCTGTACGGTGACATCACTGTGTTTATTATCCCTGTACTGTGACATCACTGTGTTTATTATCCCTGTACAGTGACATCGCTGTGTTTATTATCCCTGTACAGTGACATCGCTGTGTTTGTTATCCCTGTACTGTGACATCGCTGTGTTTATTATCCCTGTACAGTGACATCGCTGTGTGTATTATGCCAGTGCAAGAGGAGGTAAGTGCGCTGTGTTTGTGTGTTTGTTTTCTATTTTTCAGGGTCGTGAATGCAGAGGACTATGTCGGATTCGGTGGACTACGTCGGACCAGCTTTTTTTTTTTTTTTTTAATAAAATGGTCAAACAGGGGTCTGGGGGAGTGTTTATTTCAATAAAATGTTTTATACTTGTGTGTGTGTATTTTTTTTTTTTACAATACTACAGTTTTAGTAATTATGGCTATCTACAGACAGCCCTGATTACTAATACTGCGCTTAATGCTTGCCGGTATGGCAGGCCAGCACTAACCCCAACATCTATTACCTCGGCACCCACCGCCACCAGGGGTGCCGGGAACAGCCGGGTACCCGCAGGACCGGACCTTCTAAATTGAGGGTCTGTCTCTGGGGAGGCTGCAGGCTGGTACCATTAGGCTGGGAAGGGCCAATAACCGTGTCCCTTCCCACCCTGGTAGTGCCAGGCTGCCGCTGCTGGTTGTATCTGGCTGGCGAAGGAAAAAAAGGGGGGACCCCACGCCATTTTTTTACAAAAATAAATAATTAAAAAAAAATGGTGTGGGGTCCCCCCCTTTTTTCCTTCGCCAGCCAGACACAACCAGCAGCAGCAGCCTGGCACTACCAGGGTGGGAAGGGACACGGTTATTGGCCCTTCCCAGCCTAATGGTACCAGCCTGCAGCCGCCCCAGAGACAGACCCTCAATTTAGAAGGTCCGGTCCTGCGGGTACCCGTCTCTTCCCGGCACCCCTGGTGGCGGTGGGTGCCGAGGTAATAGATGTTGGGGTTAGTGCTGGCCTGCCATACCGGCAAGCACTAAGCCCAGTATTAGTAATCAGGGCCGTCTGTAGATAGCCGTAATTACTAAAACTGTAGTATTGTAAAAAAAATACACACACACAAGTATAAAACATTTTATTGAAATAAACACTCCCCCAGACCCCTGTTTGACCATTTTATTAAAAAAAAAAAAAAGCTGGTCCGACGTAGTCCACCGAATCCGACGTAGTCCTCTGCATTCACGACCCTGAAAAATAGAAAACAAACACACAAACACAGACGACTTACCTCTTCCTGCACTGGGATAATACACACAGCGATGTCACTGTACAGGGATAATAAACACAGCGATGTCACAGTACAGGGATAATAAACACAGTGATGTCACTGTACAGGGATAATAAACACAGTGATGTCACAGTCCAGGGATAATAAACACAGTGATGTCACAGTCCAGGGATAATAAACACAGTGATGTCACAGTCCAGGGATAATAAACACAGTGATGTCACAGTACAGGGATAATAAACACAGTGATGTCACAGTACAGGGATAATAAACACAGTGATGTCACCGAACAGAGATAATAAAAACAGTGATGTCACAGTACAGAGATAATAAACACAGTGATGTGACAGTCCAGGGATAATAAACACAGTGATGTCACAGTACAGGGATAATAAACACAGTGATGTCACAGTCAAGGGATAATAAACACAGTGATGTCACAGTACAGAGACAATAAACACAGTGATGTCACAGTACAGAGATAATAAACACAGTGATGTCACAGTCAAGGGATAATAAACACAGTGTACAGAAAGTTAAAAAAAAATATATATACTTACCTTTTTCATAGCAGCAGGGCCAGCATCATCAGAGCAGGAGATCTTCTTCTCATGTCTGAAGGGGGCGGGCCTATGCTGCTGGCCGGCCCCGCCCCCCGCTGAGACCTGAGGAGTGCCTGGGAGGTACGGAGAGCTGCAGGGGGGACAGGAGGGAGGATGGAAGAAGCAGACAGCCGGTTTCGGCTGTCTGCTCCTTCCTGCAACAGGCAACTGTCTCTACGTCCTATGGACGCAGAGACAGCTGCCAGAGGCCCGGGCCCCCCTTTCTTGACGAATCTGCCCGGGCCGCCCACAGCAGGTTCTGCTGTACCCCCCTGATGGCGGCCCTGCTAGTAGCAGACCTTTCAGAATTACCAGGGAGGTAAAAAAGTAGTCAGTAAGAAGGGTCAAAAAACCAGGAGAGACAAACACGATAAATGCTGTCCAAGAGAGTTTAAAGTGTAACTGTCATTCTTTTTTTTAAATTTTGTAATGTGTAGGGGCAATGACACTGACCATTTTCGTAATATACTTTAATTACTGAAATCATACATTTCTATTACAAAAATAGCACTAAAGTGGCCCATTTTGAGCCTTAGTAATGCTCCTCTGTCTTCTGTCACATAACAGTGGAGACTTGCTAACACTGACTGTTATGTAAACAGAAGACAGAGGAGTGTTACTAAGGTTCAAAATGGGCCACTTTAGAGATATTTTTCTAATAGAAATGTAAGATTTCAGTAATTAAAGTATATTACGAAAGTGGTCAATATCACTGCCCCTATACATTACACAAAAAAAGAATGACAAATCGGTAGTAAGTCGTACAGTACAGAGCCTAGGGAAGACAAATGCAATACAAGGCAATGATGATGGGAAACAGCTAACATAAATCCCCCCCTTCCCCTCCCTAGCTCTAGGATTGGACACAGAGACAGAAACTTGATTGGCTTGTTTTCCAGTCACACTGACAGGTCCAGCTAGGAGCGACGCGGGTGCCCAGTAGCTGGGTAAGTATAACCTATATGAGGTGCACGGGCATTGGTGCGGGCATTATAGGGGTTGGATAAACCCATTAACCTTTTTCCTATACATGATTATGGGGATGCCATCTTCAAATTGGGATTAAGCAAGTCTTACCAGGGTTGATGTGATCTAACTGCCCAAAGTAACAGAGGCTGAAAACATATCAGCAAATTAATATGTACGTTTTTGTGAAACGATTATGACAGATGACTTTTGAGAATCTTTTTAGACATGCCTTGTGACCAATGCAGGGAGGGTAAGTAGATAAGCTGTGACATTGTAAATGGTGGATCCTGCGTATACATCCTATACAGGTGTTATATGTCAATGTAATCCTTCCTATGATGATAATTAATTAATTTTTAATATAGTGATGTGGTTTAAAAATATATTTAACATTAATAGATTTTAACAGGTCATGTTCTGAAGACCCTTTCACTTTAAAGGAGTATTCTGGTATAATAGTATATTGATGGCCTATATATAGGATCATAAACAGCAGCCCTTATTCTCCCAATTGCTTCTCCATCATTGGTGTGCATGCCCTTGAGCAGCTGACAGATTCTTTGTTTTCATCATTTACCTATCTGGTGAACGTAATAAATCTATGTAAAATTTAATTATGTTCCAAAAGTACTGGAACTGTTCACCTACGTTGTTTTGTGTTGTAAGGAATGCTGTATGTGAGTGGTTCTGTATTTGTTAAAAAAAAAAAAAATAATAATTTTAATTAAGTTTTGGATGTAGTTCTCAGCTGATCACATGGAATTTCTTATCAGTTCACTAACTGATGCGGCAGAACAGTTTGTGAACATTACAAATCAGTGGTATGAAAATGTTTCCAGCCCTTGGAATAAGACACATTACAGACCATTAATCACTGGATTCTCAATAATGCTGTGCATGAAACTACAGTCTTCCTCTAACTGTGATACATTACTATGATAAAGAAATGTGCTGATAAGAGCAAAGAAGACTAATGAAAAAAAATATCATAAAGACAGATAAACTATCAAATCTAAGTACTGACAGTAGATGTAGACTCCTCTGCTTCCCCACAATAGGGTTTGTGATGCATTGGTAATAGTCACTGATGCTGAGGCCATGTACCATCTTTGTGACCTGATGTCAATGAAGAAAAGACTCTTCCATGAAATAAATAGAAGATATCTCTTGGCAGTTTTCATAACTCCATATCATTTTTACACATATGTTGGCGTGCTCTCCACCTACAGCTAAGAACCAGCTCATCCTTAAAATTGTTCCAATAATGTGCAGAATTGGTGGTTGTAGACTTTGAAGATGCCTGGGACATCATGGGTCACTGATGGATAGGTAGGCTACGCACATTGGATGGCTGTTGTCTGAAGCTATCAAGACAAAGACAAAAGGACACTTTTATGGACTTTTTTGGTTGACTGATGGTCTGAGTATAGCTGACTTATACGCGGTGCTTTCTTGGTGCATTTAGCAAAACATACTCTGCAAACAGTTTGAATGCACCCTTACCCTGTTGTGATAGCCGTCCTTGCTTGTTCATGTTACGGATAACATTTAATATAGTCGGCAGTGGTGATTGTAAATGCACAGAAGCAATCTACCTTACGTGAACAGGTAGAACATATAAAACATAATAATTGAGATGTACACTTAATATTAATGTACAGTGGGGAAAAAAAGTATTTAGTCAGCCACCAATTGTGCAAGTTCTCCCACTTAAAAAGATGAGAGAGGCCTGTAATTGACATCATAGGTAGACCTCAACTATGAGAGACAAAATGAGAAAACAAATCCAGAAAATCACATTGTCTGACTTTTTAAGAATTTATTTGCAAATTATGGTGGAAAATAAGTATTTGGTCACCTACAAACAAGATTTCTGGCTCTCACAGACCTGTAACTTCGTCTTTAAGAGGCTCCTCTGTCCTCCACTCATTACCTGTAGTAATAGCACCTGTTTGAACTTGTTATCAGTAGAAAAGACACCTGTCCACAACCTCAAAGAGTCACACTCCAAACCCAATATGGTGAAGACCAAAGAGCTGTCGAAGGACAGCAGAAACAAAATTGTAGACCTGCACCAGGCTGGAAAGACTGAATCTGCAATTGGCAAGCAGCTTGGTGTGAAGAAATCAAGCAAAAATCCCAGAACCACACGGGGGGGACCTAGTGAATGACCTGCAGAAAGCTGGGACCAACGTAACAAAGGCTACCGTCAGTAACACACTACGCCGCCAGGGACTCAGATCCTGCAGTGCCAGACGTGTCCCCCTGCTTAAGCCAGTACATATCCAGGCCCGTCTGAAGTTTGCTAGAGAGCATTTGGATGTTCCAGAAGAGTATTGGGAGAATGTCATATGGTCAGATGAAACCAAAGTAGAAGTGTTTGGTAGAAACACAACTCATCATGTTTGGAGGAGAGTGAATGCTGAGTTGCATACCATACCTACTGTGAAGCATGGGGGTGTTTCTCTGCAAAGGGACCAGGACGACTGATCCATGTACATGAAAGAATGAATGGGGCCATGTATCGTGAGATTTTGAGTGCAAACCTCCTTCCATTAGCAAGGGCATTGAAGATGAAACGTGGCTGGGTCTTTCAGCATGACAATGATCCCAAGCACACTGCCAGGGCAATGAAGGAGTGGCTTCGTAAGAAGCATTTCAAGGTCCTGGAGTGGCCTAGCCAGTCTCCAGATCTCAACCCCATAGAAAACCTTTGGAGGGAGTTGAAAGTCTGTGTTGCCCAGCGACAGCCCCAAAACATCACTGCTCTAGAGGAGATCTGCATGGAGGAATGGGCCAACATACCAGCAACAGCGTGTGCCAACCTTGTGAAGATTTACAGAAAACGTTTGACCTCTGTCATTGCCAACAAAGGATATATAACAAAGTATTGAGATGAACTTTTGTTATTGACCAAATACTTATTTTCCACCACAATTTGCAAATAAATTCTTTAAGAATCAGACAATGTGATTTTCTGGATTTGTTTTCTCATTTTGTCTCTCATAGTTGAGGTCTACCTATGATGTCAATTACAGGCCTCTCTCATCTTTTTAAGTGGGAGAACTTGCACAATGGGTGGCTGACTAAATACTTTTTTTCCCCACTGTATATACAGAATAAGAGCAGATACTGAGGATTACACCCAGTATACAGGACAAGAGAATTGGAAGTTTGCAGTGTCCATATATACAGAATAAGAGCAGATAACAGAGAATTACACCCAGTATACAGGACATGAGATGTGTTACTATACAGTGTACATATATACAGAAAAGGAGCTGACATGCAGAATTACACCCATTATACAGGACAGGAGACATGCTACTATGCAGTATTGAAGAAGATGGGTCGGCACGGACTAAATACTTTTTTTCCCCACTGTAAGCGCTCATGCACACGACCGTATGTATTTTGCGGTCCGCAAAAACCGGATCCGCAAAAAATACGGATGACATCTGTGTGCATTCCGTATTTTGCAGAACGGAACAGCTGGCCCCTAATAGAACAGTATTATCCTTGTCCGTAATGCGGACAATAATAGGACATATTCTATTTTTGTGCGGAACGGAAATACGGACATACGGAAACGGAATGCACACTGAGTAACTTCCGTTTTTTTTGCGGACCCATTGAAATGAATGGTTCTGCATATGGTCCGCAAAAAAAACGGAGCGGACACGGAAAGAAAATACGTTCGTGTGCATGAGCCCTAAGTATTAAAGAGTAAGGCCTCATGCACACGAACGTGTGCTGGCCGTGTCCGTGCTGCGGGCCGCAAACTGCGGTCTGCAATGCACGGGCACTGACCGTGAGGCCACCGCATGCGGATCGCGGACCCATTCACTACTACTTTTTTGCGGTGCGGAGGCACGGCCAGGAACACCACAGAAGCACACCATAGTGCTTCCGTGGTGTTCCAATCCGTGCCTCCGCTCCGCATATCCCGGATCGCAGACCCATTGAAGTGAATGGGTCTGCGATCCGTGATGCGGGCTGCGCACGGCCGGTGCCCGTTTATTGCGGACCCGCCGTATGCGGCCCGCAGCATGGGCACGGCCGGCACACGTTCGTGTGCATGAGGCCTAAATCTGATCATTGCAGTATTATGTAGATTCCAATAAGACGTGTCTGCAGCTGTCTGTAGACATGAGATCTGAAGACCTGTCATCCAACTGTTCTGCTCGCCGATGACACCAGAGATAGGATCCATTGACACACAGTTTTGTACATGGTGATTTTTGTGGGTGAAAAAATGCCTCAAAAACGCCTGACTAGATCAGCATTCTGAGTAGCATTTTTAAGGTGTTTTTGCTCATATACTGTTTTCAGTACCTGACATTTTTTAACAGTCTTTTTTTTTTTTTTTTTTTAGAACAGTATATTCCTCCCTTTTTTTTTCACTTTCTTTTTAGAGCTGTATGGGTGAAAAATATTATTAAAAAAACACCATACAAAAACCCCCTTAACACACATGCACACAGCACATGCGTGGATGCTGCAATTTGGAAAAAAAACAGTATTAACCCAACACACTTCAAGGCTGAAACAACACTACTACTGAAAAACACCTGTTTGTCTTGTGTTTCTCATACTTCCATGCAACATCTGGAGCTGGCATTTTTGCCTAAAAAGTGACAAAAAAAACAGCAGCAAAGAAAAACATACCAACAAAACAAAAAAGCTTGCAAAAAGTGCATGAAATTCATTTTACAAGCCAGGAAAAACTGGCACAAAAAACATCATGTGACTGCTAAACAGACAGTCATTTAATTGGTTAAGTTGTTTTGTGCAAACGAGCATTTGACTTCACATTAACCTTTGAAATTATTGCTGATAGCCAAGGAAAACATACGATCAAACATCTATCTGTCTGGGTTTTTCCCTTGTTGCCTGGCATTTTTCTCCCATAGACCTCCATTGTTTTTTTTGTGCAGCTTCAAGAAAAAAAAAAAAAAAAAAAGCTTGTGCAATGTGTGCTGGCGTTTTTAATACCATTTAAATTACATTTTTTTTAACAATGCTTTTTTCATTCCTAAATGGCTCTGCAGGGAAAGTGACATTACAGGGGAACACATAGTTTAATCTAAATTTAATAAAAAACCACTTGGCATGCAAATGCCGCTAAAAACATGCTAGATGGGCAAAAACGTGACAAAAAATGCAGGTAAAGTCAGGTATTTTTTTAGGCCTTTTTTGGCCCCAAAACACAGTGAACAAAACTATGTGTAAAGGGACTCTATGGGCAATTTCACATAAACATATTCAGTCTGTGAAGTACGCGTCGTGTGACAGCGGTATATCCCAGTCTGCTGTTGTAACATGAACTCACGGTATTATAATGATTTATAATGCCGTGTGTTCCTGCCCGACCATGGCTGTACTGAATTTTACTGAGGGCATTATGTGAGTACAATTCTGTACAGCTGAGGTTGGGCAGGAACACACAGCATTACAAATCATTATAATGCTATGAGTTGGTAACACAGGAGCAGTGTTCAGTCCTGGAAATACTGCTGTCACACAAAGCATATTTGACAGGCTGAATTATAATGTTAAATTGCCCTAAGGGTTTTTACCTGCATGAATTTTGCAGCCGAATTTTTTTACACCAGAATAAGTGCAGGCTTTTTATTTGGCCAACTGCTGTTTTTGCCACATTTTTTCTGACGGTTTTTGCACACATTGTGTCCTATAGAAAAGCTGATGTGAAAACATAAAAAACCAACAAGAGCTCCAGTATGATGTGTTGAAAAGAAACCATAAAGAAAAAAAGTGTCTAATTAACAGAAACACCAGGAACAAAACAAAAAAAAAATACTTGTGTCCTGCTTTTCATATTTCCCATAGACTAACATCTGGAGCTGGCATTTTAACCAGAAATCATGCACCAAAAAATGCAAAGTGCAGAAAAAAATGCCAGCAAAAACATACATGTCAACCCATACAGACATTTTTGGCATGCAGCTCTCTTCCTATAGCGAACCCTATAAAAAAACACTTGGAAAATAAAACACACCTAGTGCATTCTTTGTTTTGAAAATGCAATTTGTAATATGGCTTATAATTTGCTTGCTGCAGCATTAAAAAAAAGTAAGAAAAAATCCAGAAAAAAGCTTGTACAAAAAAATGTTGAAATGCTGTGTATGAAACCAGCCTTATTATTACTACCTGGAGGTGAAGATATGTAACATATTTTTAAGCAGGATATTTGACAACGCCAAAACCTATAGTCACTAGTAATGTGCCGGCTAACAAAGGAATAGTGTTAAATGTACAGAGGGTGGAGGGGTGCACGTTCTTATTTAATTAACACTCCTGTAGAGTCCCATCTTCTCGTCTCTGCCACGCCTCACTTCTGAGTGAAACCTACCGCTTTGTGAGGTATCTTTCCTTTGTTGCTTTGTTTTATATGTAAATTTACCAGACTGATGGCGCATCGATGTGATGAACTTTGAAGAGGCTGTCCCAGGATTCTCAGGATCAGTGAGGGTCTTGGTAGAGTAAAGTAATGGCATATCAAATCGCCTATAGCTTCTCTGCCTTTTGGCAAAGATCAAGTGTAGTATCTGTTCTTATTGATTCATGGTTGACAGAGCCCTGATAAGATGTGGAACAGAGAACCACATGGCATCCCTCGAGTGTACGGCTTGGGCCATCAGTGCCCTATACTAGGTGACCAAGGGATTGCCGGATCAAAGCCAGGGGCTGAGATGTTGTAAAGCCCGAGCAGAAGTGCCTCAGGAGTGGGTGCCTGAACTCACTGGGGGTGCGAGCTCACTGAGTGATGGCACATTTGCATGCACTTAAGTTTCTCACATTTTGAGTGCACACACCTCTATTCTTTGCACTTGCGTAAGGAAGAGGAATTCTTATAATTCCATCCGGATGTCCGGGCTGAGCTTCAGCACACATTCACTATTTATTTAACTTTTTTGTTCACTGTCTGTTCACTTTTCCACGTTTTGTGTGTCACTAGGATTTCTTGGGTTGCAGCGCCCTTATGGGTACCCCATGGGTACCGGCCATCCCGGTTCTGCACCCCCCTGCAAAACCCCTTGGTCTCTGCCTTCTGGGAGAGACCACCCTAGTAGTTGAAGTTCCGTGCCGACACCTTGGGTGGCAGCCTAGGTGGAAGCCGGAGCTCAGACATGGCATACCCTCGGCTTTAGCTGAGGGTTGCTAGGCGTACTCCCGGCTTTGTCTGGGAGTTGCCCATTTTGTCTCGGTCATTTGCAGGAGCCTTCTGACCTGGAGGGACTGGGAAAGATTTATGGGGGGCCCTTCTCCTTTGGAAGACGGTCTGCGATGGACCGTAACCTAGTGCATTTTTTGTGGCAAGCTACACGATTTTGTGGCAGGGATGTAGAAAGCACGCTCCTCAGGCTTTTTAAAAAAAATAAAAAAGATGGCATATCAAAATAATCTGCCATCCCTTGATGTACTGGATATAACCTTTTAAGGTGCTCAGACTGCTGTTTCTATAATTGGACCAACATACCGAGGCTTCGTCCACACAACTGTATTTTTCATCCGTGTGCTACAGTGCCTTGCGAAAGTATTCGGCCCCCTGGAACTTTTCAACCTTTTGCCACATTTCAGGCTTCAAACAAAAAGATATAACATTTTAAATTTTTAGTAGGTCACAATTGTGAAGTGGAACGAAATTTATTGGATCATTTAAACTTTTTTTGTAATAATAAAACTTAAAAATTGGGCGTGCAAAATTATTCGGCCCCCTTGCATTAATACTTTGTTGCGCCACCTTTTGCTGAGATTACAGCTGCAAGTCGCTTGGGGTATGTCTCTATCAGTTTTGCACATCTAGAGACTAAAATTCTTGCCCATTCTTCCTTGCAAAACAGCTCGAGCTCTTTGAGGTTGGATGGAGAGCGTTTGTGAACAGCAGTTTTCAGCTCTTTCCACATATTCTCAATTGGATTCAGGTCTGGACTTTGACTTGGCCATTCTAAGACCTGGATACGTTTATTTTTGAACCATTCCATTGTAGATTTTGCTTTATGTTTGGGATCATTGTCTTGTTGGAAGATAAATTTCCGTCCTAGTCTCAGGTCTTTTGCAGACTCCAACAGGTTTTCATCCAGAATGGTCCTGTATTTCGCTCCATCCATCTTCCCATCAATTTTAACCATCTTCCCTGTCCCTGCTGATGAAAAGCAGGCCCAAACCATGATGCTGCCACCACCATGTTTAACAGTGGGGATGGTGTGTTCAGGGTGATGAGCTGTGTTGCTTTTACGCCAAACATATCGTTTTGCATTGTTTCCAAAAAGTTTGATTTTGGTTTCATCTGACCAGAGCACCTTCTTCCACATGTTTGGTGTGTCTCCCAGGTGGATTGTAGCAAACTGTAAACGAGACTTTTTATGGATATCTTTGAGAAATGGGTTTCTTCTTGCCACTCTTCCATAAAGGCCAGATTTGTGAAGTGTTCGACTGATAGTTGTCCTATGGACAGACTCTCCCACCTCAGCTGTAGATCTCTGCAGTTCATCCAGAGTGATCATGGGCCTCTTGGCTGCATCTCTGATCAGTCTTCTTCTTGTTTGAGATGAAAGTTTAGAGGGACGGCCGGGTCTTGGTAGATTTGCAGTGGTCTGATACTCCTTCCATTTCAATATGATCGCTTGCACAGTGCTCCTTGGGATGTTTAAAGCTTGGGAAATCTTTTGGTATCCAAATCTGGCTTTAAACTTTTCCACAACAGTATCACGGACCTGCCTGGTGTGTTCCTTGGTCTTCATGATGCAGAACCCTGAGACTATCACAGAGCAGGTGCATTTATACGGAGACTTGATTACACACAGGTGGATTCTATTTCTCTTCATCAGTCATTTAGGACAACATTGGATCATTCAGAGATCCTCAATCAACTTCTGGAGTGAGTTTTCTAAACTGAAAGTAAATGGGCTGAATAATTTTGCACACCCCACTTTTCAGTTTTATTATTACAAAAAAAGTTTAAATGATCCAATAAATTTCGTTCCACTTCACAATTGTGACCCACTTGTTGATTCTTCACCAAAAATTTAAAATGTTATATCTTTTTGTTTGAAGCCTGAAATGTGGCAAAAGGTTGAAAAGCTCCAGGGGGCCGAATACTTTCGCAAGGCACCGTGTCTCCAATTTTTGCGGATAAAATACTGACCCTTTCATTTCTATCTGTATTTTTTGTGGACCTTTGTGCCATTCTTCAAATTATAGAACATGTCCTATTCTGGTCAGTATTGTGGATGAGAACAGCCCTTTCTATTATAGGAGTGGGAAAAAATGCGGAGTGCACATGGAAGGTATCCACATTTTACGGGTCTGTGGTTCGCAGACCAATATAGGGATACGGTCGTGTGCATGAAGCCTTATGTGCTGGAAAGTCTTCTGACTCTTCAAGACTGCAGATTTGGTGGAAAAAGTTTTGGCCGTGTTGAATCGCAGTCCAATCCTTTGTGCCCACAGGGATTGAGCAGCTGGTTTGGCAGTGGTTTATTCTCTTCTACCCACTGAAATAAACATACTCGCTTGGCCAAGACTACATGTTTATGGTAGAGTCAGGAGAACATGTATCACCATGAGCCAAATGATCACTACTTCATGTGTATGGCCATCTTTAGCTTTACAATGTGGTCTAGTTCATTGGTCTTCAGCTTGTGGATCTCCAGCTGTTGCTGTGAGTCCTAGTTTCAGATTTTACAGCAGTGATATTACCTGGTCATTTCTAACTAATACAGTGGATTGCAGTATTTCATACTGCACAAGCAAGGGGGCTAAATGGACATTGATATATATACACTGACGTACATAAGGACATTGCTGGCATATAGGCATGATATGCCACCTATGTCCATTCAGTAGGGGTTTGGCCAGTAGCTAGAAAGAAGTGTCAGTACTTCTAGGAAAGCATTATGCCACTTTGGCTCCTGTCAGCTCCAGTCACATGATTGGTCCATAATGATAGCATTTTTTTCCCACAAGTATTCAGTACAGGCTTGGACTGGCCCACGGGGGAACAGGTGAATCCACTGACGGGCCCTGAGGAAAGTACAAATGGCCCAGTACACTGCGCTACATATAGATAGACAGAGTACAGCATCTTAACCAACCTATGTCCATATAAAAACTTGGGTGAATTACTTAAAACTACCCCAAAACTACCCAGTTTATCATAGATGCATCAGGTGGCAGAGAACACTTCCAGGCACAGAGGCCGGCAGTATCCTCTTTTATCATGGACCTGCCTTCTCAAAGTCGCTGTAGTGACCCCGATAATCAACCATATGCAAACATATAATATTTGCATGTAGCTTTAGGGTCCATTCACACGTCCGTTGTTCGGGGTCCCCATCATTTCAATGGGGCCACAAAACATGCAGACAGCACACCAGAGCATGTCCTATTTTCCGCAATCGTGGACAAGAATAGGCATTTCTGTCATAGGTCCCGGCCATGTGCTGTCCGCCAAATGCAGAGCGCACACGGCCGGTATCCGTGTTTTGCGGATCTGCAATTTGAGGACCGCAGAACACTTATGGATGGGTGAATGGACCATTACAGTGGGCCCTAAACATCCTAGTACCATTTTGTATCATGGATTATGGATAGTTTTGATGGGCTAAAGATTCTGACAGAAATGGCGTTTCTACATCTCCAACAGAGTAGGCATGCTGTGAATGTAAAAATCTGCAACATGTTGTAAAATTCACTCAGATATTTTTACCATTGTGTGTAAAAGAGGTTTTGAAACTAGGATCATACAGTATTTTATTGCAGATATTCTGTGCGGAATCCACATCAAATCCAGACAGTGGCTCAGTGGTGTCTAAGCTTTCTTCTGTGGGGAAAAAAATTACAGCATAAGGCCTCATGCACACAAACGTGTGCCGGCCGTGCCCGTGCTGTGGGCCGCAAACTGCGGTCCGCAATGCACGGGCACTGACCGTGAGGCCACCGCATGCGGATCGTGGACCCATTCACTTGAATGGGGTCCGCGATCCACATCCGAGGGTCCGCACCGCAAAAAGTAGTGCTTGCGCTACTTTTTTGCAGTGCGGAGGCACGGCCAGAAACACCACGGAAGCACACCGTAGTGCTTCCGTGGTGTTCCAATCCGTGCCTCTGATCCACATCTCCCGGATCGCGGACCCATTGAAGTGAATGGGTCTGCGATCCGTGATGTGGGCTGCACACGGCCGGTGCCCGTTTATTGCGGACCCGCCGTATGCGGCCCGCAGCACGGGCACGGCCAGCACACGTTCGTGTGCATGAGCCCTAAAAGTGTTTTTTGTAGATAGCTGTGACTCATATTTTCTTCAGGTTTTTTTCAAATTTCATCACATTTATACGTTTCCTAAAGTTGCATCAGTTAATGGTTCTCATTCTCTCAGCATTTCTTAGCACAGAGGGGAAAGTTCCCTACTAAACTTTTAGGCGTCATGCACAAGACCGTATTTTGTATCCATGTCCGATCCACATTTTTTTGCAGATTGCACATGGACCCATTAATTTCTATGGGTCCACACACAAAAAAGGAAAGCACACGGATGTCATTCATGTGCTGTCCGCATCCATGTGTTCATTCCACAAATTATAGAACATATCCTAATCTTGTCCATATTATGGACAAGAGAAGTAATTTCTAGTAATTGGAGTGAGAAAACTGTGGATTATACAAGGAAGGTGTCCATATTTTGCGGATTCATGGTTTGCTGACCTCAATACAGACACGGTCGTGTGCATGATGCCTTATGGGGACATTTATTAAGGCTTCATTCACTCGTCCGTATTTGTGCACATCCTGGAAAACGGTCAGTTTTTTGCGGATCCGTTCTCAGTTTTTCAAGCACATCCGTTCCGTTTTTCCGCAAAAAACGGAAAGGATGTATCAGTATGTCATCCGTTTTTTGCGGATCCGGAGGAATCAAATCTTTTTTTTTTGTACCCTCCTGCCTTTCCGCATGTCATCCGCATTTTTGCGGATCCATAGACTTTCATTGGGCTACGGACCGCAAAATCGGAGGAAAAGTTGGACAGGAGGATTTCTGTTTGTGGATCCGCACAACGGAACGGAGAAACGGATGCGGACAACATACGGTGCAATGTCCGCATTTTTTCGGGACCCATTGAAATGAATGGATCCGCATACTATCCGCAAAAGACGTCCGAAATTGCGGAACGGACGCAGATAGGATGCGGATGAAAAATCAGGACGTGTGAATGGGGCCTAAATCTGCTACGCCAGATTTGTGGACTTTTTTCCAACTTTTAATGAGCTTCATCACTTTCAAAAGTGGAGTGAAAAGTTGGTGTGGATTACAGATTACACTTATTACTATTTTTATTATAATTAATTATAATTACCTATTTATATGCATACATTGAAGGAGTCTAGAGAGTAACAGTCGACCGGACCTGATTGGCTGAGGGAGCCTAGCTGCTGCTGTCCTGGTAGACTGCACGCTATAGTAGCACCAAGATCGGGTTGGACCTCCACTGATCGAACATTGATAGTTTATGATATCAATGTTATAGTTTCGGAGAACCCTTTAAAGTGGTTCTGACATCAGACATATATGGATTAGTTGGGGGAGACCAGGCTGCCAGGGGCGGACTGGGAACTTAAAGTGGCTCCAGACACCACAGTGCAGCACAAAATATTGCCTAAATTAATTAACGCTGAGAGCATCAGATCTTTATGTACCTGGCTTTTGGCCAAGAGAAGGGCTTCCTGATAGTCAGCTGCTCGTTCAGTGAAGGAGACTGCTGCATTTACATTGCAGCGATCTCCTCCATAGTATAAAGCCTTATTCACACGTCTGTGTCCATGCTCAAATCCGTGAGCAGGTGGTCAGTGAGGCATCCGTGAAGCTGTCCGTGAAGGATCCGTTTTGGATCCGTGGGTCCGTGTTGCATCCGTGTTTCACTGACACTGAACAGCTGAAAAATAATTTTCAAAGCATCTCTTCTTAATGATCCGTGAAACACGGATGCAACACGGATGACATCCGTGAGGGATCCGTGGTTTTCACAGACTCATTGACTATAATGGGCGTGAGGGATCCGGGAACACGGATCAAGATAGGACATGCATCCGTGCTAAAAACAGGGACCCACGGACCGTGCCAAAACACTGATGTCTGAATAGACACATTAAAATGAATGGGGACGTGTGCTGTCCGTGGAGAACACATACAGCACACATCCGTGAAACACTGACGTGTGAATGAGGCTTAAGGAAGAGGGATCACTATTGCCATCACTCATCCTCATACAGTTGCATCGTTTCTAGGCAGCAGATCACTGTTTAGACAGCACGATCTGCTGCCCAGAAACCATAATTTATGTCCCTGCACGAACAACAGGATCACCAATGTTTTGCTCGTTCATCAGGTGATCGGAGGCACATTTACACAGGCAGATTGTCGGGAACGAGTGCTCGCAGGAACGTTCATTCCAGATAAACTGCCCAATGTTTGGGCCGTGTAAATCCACCTTAGCATCTACACCACTATCAATTCATGGGGCCCATAGTCCTCAAACCTCCCAAATACACAGTTTGTGCACTGCGTTCACACATGTATATACGATAAAGTTTCTTGCCAGGATCTGAGTTGATGGTATGGATATCCTCTCTGTATATAGCGGTATGACTTGTCTGCCAGATTTTGTTTTCCCCTAAATTTACATTTGCTAATCTGTCTGCTCAAAGTCCACATCCTGATGTGTAAACCTGGTTAAGTTAATAGCTTGCTTTAAGGTAGGATTCCTATTTTTCATGTGTACCTGTCCCTCAGCAGATCTCATGTTGACTGAAGCACATAGTTTAACACATGCAGATGTACTTAGTGTGGACTTTCCCATGCTACCACTTATTCATTCATTCATTCATTACAGATGTAGTCAGCACTTACTATTTTGAAAGACATCTGGCAGACAGAATTCATGTGATGGGGGATATTTTTGCTCATCCTCAATAACAGAGATAATTCAGAGAGTTAAAGGGTTTCTCTCACGCAGACAAAGTTAATACAAGGCACTTACTAATGTATTGTGATTATCCATATTGCTTCCTTTTCTAGCTGGATTCATTTTTCCATCACATTATACACTGCTCATATTCAGGGTTACAATTTTCACCCACCTTTTCCATCTTGTTACAGTATTCTTCCATTCACTTCTCCCTATCCTCCAAATGAATGTGGTAGTGGTGTGGCGACTCCACTACCTGACATATGAACGTAATCTAAGAGTACATGCATGGCAAAGTAGTTTATGTGGGTTTTCCGTATTTCTGCACTGAATCCACATCAAAATTTGCACGTGTTGTAGTGGATGTTGATTCATATTTGCCCTAGATTTCCCTCTTTCCATTGACAAGGATGAAATCTACACTTAAAATCTATACAGACAATTGACATGCTGTGAATTTCAAAATCCCCACTGCAAGCCAAAGTTTCCGCACTGTGTAGATGAGATTTTGAAAATGTCATCTACTTAGCTGGCACTGTATTATGCCTTATTCACACAGTCAGTGTTCGATCAGTCATTTCGATTAGTTATTGTGAGCCAAAACCACGTGCGGCTCTAAACACAGAACACGTTCTGTTATACAGTACTTTATCTCTTTGCGGCCTCTACTGATCTACTGATTTTGCCGAACAATCACTGATGGAAATCACTGACGTGTGAATAAAGCTGCATTTATACGGCCTGACAAACGGGCAGATTATTGGGAACAACCGTTCCTGCTAACCTTCGTTCCTGACAATCTGGCCATGTAAATGTGCCGCTGATCACCCGATGAACGAGCGCTTCATGCACCAATCATGGCTTCTGGGCATCAGATTGTGCGGTCTAAACAGCGATCTGCTGCTCAGAAACTATGATTCGGTATGAGGACAAGGGATGCTATAGCCATCCCTCATCCTCATACAGTGAAGGAGATCACTGTAAATGCACGGTCTCCTTCACTGAACGAGTAGCCGACTGTCAGGAAGGAACGCTTCCTTCCAGACAATAGGCCGCTAAGTCGACCCGTGTAAATCCAGCTTTAAGGGGTTGTGTCATCTCAGAAAATGGCAACACATCGCTAGGATATACCCTATCTGATAGGTGCAGGTCCCACTTCTGGTAAACGGAGCTTTCAAAGTCATGGAGGGTGCACCACACTTGCGCAGCCACTGCTCCCATTCATTTCTATGGAGCTGACGGAAATGATTTTTTGGCAGCCCCATACAAATGAATGGAGGGCAGCTACACATGCGCGGGGCACCTTCCGTGACTTTGAAGGCTCTGTTTACGAGATCTGCACCTTCAGTATCTGACAATGGGGGCATATCCAAACAATATTCCCCCATTGTCTGAGATGGGAATACCTCTTGCACACAACCGTATGTATTTTGCGGTCCGCAAAAAACGGATCCGTAAAAAATACGGATGACGTCCATGTGCATTCCGGATTTTGCGGAACGGAACAGCTGGCCCTTTAACATGGGCAGATTAACTAACCATAATGAGCGCCGATGGATAATATAGTGGTTATTTACTTTCATTTTCATGTTACAAATTATCTTTTGCGCAATTATTCATCCCCCCTCTTATATAGTAGTGTCAGCAGCACATCCACAAGCTGCCAACAAATAATGTTCACATAAAAGAGGCAATGAACGCCAAATGATTTTATTGTTTCTTCGTTCGACGGTTCAGCCAATCGTCGCCCTGTATTGTAATGGCACGAATCTCAGGATATAAACACCTGAGGATTGTTATATACAGAACTTACCCGATGACTTGTCATATTATTGCTATGAGGTCACTCACCTGAAGATCTGACACTCTATTGTGTGAAAAGTCCCGTTATTCTGGAGCTCTTATGCTTGGACCCATTATAGCCCTGACGAGGATTACAAAGGGTTTGGAATGTCATAGAGTTGGGTAACGTCTCACATTTATTTCATCAATGCCGGTTGTGAAATGTCTGGGCACAATACACATTTCTATTAGGGTTATGTAAGAGGCATAATGAAAGGTTTTCACATTCTGGAATTTTTGTGAACTTAAAATGACTATAGCCAGGAAATAATTTAGCAGTACCAGGTATTACTTATGGCTGTCTTAAAGGGGTATTCCCATCATAGACAATGGGTGCATATCGCTACAAGGAGAACGGAGCGGGGAGAGATTTCCCGGGCTTTGTCCACCACCAAGTGCTGCTCCCATAGAAGTGAATGGGAGCGCACCACACATGCGCGGCCCCTGCTCCCATTTATTTCTAAGAAGCAGACGGAAATAGCCGAGCTGGCTTGGCTATTTTCGGCAGCTCCATTAAAATGAGTGTGACGAGGGGACATCCTCTGCGCCTGGAGGAAAGAATGTTAGTACACAAACATAGAAGAGGATTCTTTACAGTAAGAGCAGTGAGACTATGGAACTCTCTGCCTGAGGAGGTGGTGATGGTAAGTTCACTAAAAGAGTTCAAGAGGGGCCTGGATGTATTTCTGGAGGGTAATAATATTACAGGTTATAGTTACTAGAGAGGGGTCATTGATCCAGGGAGTTATTCTGATTGCCTGATTGGAGTCGGGAAGGAATTTTTTCCCTAAGGCCTCTTTCACACAAGCATCGCGGATTTGGTCCGGATGCGTTCCGGAAAATCGGCACGCATCCGCACCAATCCGCACGCAATCGCTGTCAGTTTTGACTGCGATTGCGTACGTTCATTCAGTTTTTTCCGCACGGGTGCGAAACTGAATATTTACAAACAACATCTTTAAGCAACCATCAGTGAATCACTTGCCTGCAGATGCAATGCGTTATTCACGCAGCCCCATTCACTTCAATGGGGCCAGGGCTGCGTGAAAAACGCAGAATATAGAACATGCTGCGATTATCACGGCAACGGCGAACTGATGCGTGAATAAAATCGCTCATGTGAAAAGCCCCATTGAAATGAATGGGTCAGGATTCAGTGCGGGTGCAATGCGTTCGCATCACGCATTGCACCCGCGCGGAAACATCGCCCGTGTGAAAGGCGCCTTAAGTGGGGAAAATTGGCTTCTACCTCACAGGGGTTTTTTTTTGCCTTCCTCTGGATCAACTTGTAGGAAAACAGGCCGAACTGGATGGACAGATGTCTTTTTTCGGCCTTATAAACTATGTTACTATGTAATGAAGGGCGGCTGCGCATGCGCAGTGCGCCCTCCATTCATTTCCCCGCATCTTTCTTGTTGTAGGTGCGGGACCCGCACCTATCAGACAATGGGGGCATATCCTAGCGATATGCCCCCATTGTCCATGATGGGACAACCTCTTTAACCCTCTCATCACCAGACTATCTTATTACAATTATTCATCTTAATTTTTTTTTTTTACCTTAGTTGTTGAATTTGTTTGTGTTTGTGGAAATTTCATGATTTGGATATTCAAATTCTGCCGGGGCAGTAATATGAGAGGAATCTCATATACAGTGTTATAATCTACTGAGGGTTTTTTTTTTAAGACATAAGTGCTGCTAATAAATTCTGTTAACGGCCCAGGACCCAAGATACTTTTATCTTGTCTTGGTTTTTGTAAAACTCGACATATCCACACATCCACGTTTGGTGCCTAATAACATGCTAAGTCGTGATTGCCACTTAAAGAGGTTATCCCATAATAAAAGTAGAAAATGAACATCATACACAGTCTGGTACATGACAATCTCTTTTTAACAAAGCTAGAACCAGCCCTGTACCTCACATGGATCCAGAGATCTCCCCATTCATTGCTCTGCTAGATTTATATCAAGCTGGCAGCTCAGGGGTTGTGTCCTTTCTGCTTCAGCTCTCTTCCTATCATAGCTCAGGACAGCTGAAGGATGGAATGGAGCATGTGCGTCCTGAGGTGGACAGAGAAATAAAGAGAAAAAAACAGCAGGTGGAGCTATACAATACATTTTATTGAATAGCTCAGTGGCTATACTAAATTTTTAATTGCATGCAATTACAAAAGTATTTGGGTCCAGTTTTAAAACTACATTAATTTTTCCTGGGACAACCCTTTTAAATATCCATACCCAGGTTTGACGTCTGACACCTATGCTGCTCATTTACTAGCAAAACAATAATTTAGGACAGGTAAAAACCAACACGTTTCTCATAACATTGCATATTATGTGACCCTCAGGTGGCCCATATGAACTTGTTATGTGGTTTGTAGACTTCAGTATCTGTAACGGGGGTTGTCCAGTTGATTAAAACATAACAGTGTAAAATAATAAGTAATATGCATCTAACCAATCCCCCACTGGTCTCCAGTTCCTGGTCCCTCTTAATACACAGGAAATGACTGCTCAGCCGATCACTAAGGCAGGTCGTCTGACAGCTATTGACGGTGTACGGACACCTTCAAACATCAAAGGGTGCCTAAGCCTAATATCATTTTAAACAAGATGTACACAGACACATTAGATGATTTTGAAGACTTGTGTTGTTTTTTGGCTTATTAACCCGTTTCAGCCATGGGTTTTTTTTTGTTTTTGCATTTATGTTTTTCACTCCCTGCCTTTCTGGGGCGCTAACTTTTTTATTTTTCTATTTACATAGCCATATGAGGGCTTGTTTTTTTGCGAGACAAGTTGTACTTTCTAATGACGTCATTTCACATTGCATGGGATGTAGTGGGGAGCTAGAAAAAAATTCCAAATGGGGTGAAATTTGAAAAAAAAACATTCTGCAACAATTTTATGGGTTTTCTTTTTATGGTGTTCTGAATACAGTAAAAACGCTCGTTCATTTGGGTAATCTGAGTCTTACAGCATGTTTAAAAATAGTTGTATGCCGGTGGCAGATCGTGCAGTGTAATTAGCACTCTGCTGTCGGCAAACAATGATTCTGTATGGGGATGAGTGATGGCATTAGCGATCGCTAGTTCCCATACTGAGGAGGAGATCGCTGCATGTAATAGCAGTTGCTGGGAAGGAACGCTTCCCTCCTGACAATCGCCTGTAGAATCTGTAGGTGTAATAGGGCCCTTAAACATCTCAGTTTAGAAAATTGCAGAATGTAGAACCGGCCTAAGACCAGATTAGAGGAGACAGTAGACTTTAGGTAGCTACATGCTGAAAGTGGGTATGAAAGGTCTGTAGCTGTGGGATCTGGCATGGTTCACTTATACATAAGTAGCACTACAATTCATTTGTCATGTTAGTGCCTGGCCTTGTCTCTGTAGACACTATCATCCATCAAGCTCAGACTACAGTCCCTACTGTTACTTATCTTCATTAGTGAGTATCACCTTCTACATACTCCAAACTTCATGATCGCATGCAGATGAGGTTGGGGTAGCCAGTATAGGTATGTGCATAGGGCTGCATATTAGCAAGGCATTTAAAACCCTGCATTATATCTTATCACTCGCCCCTGTTTCTCCCCTCCTACCTAGCCAGCCCCCCATGGCAGTCTCAGGCAGTGGAAACCTAGGACTCATTATACTGTTTGCTAAAGCAAGAGGGGGTATTGAATCCAGCAGAGATAGTGAGGCATAAACAGCCTGAGTCAACAGCCTGATGGGAGAGCTAATGTGCCAGCCAGACAAGTCTCTGCGGGAGACAGGTGCTCCGTGAGAAAACCATCCCCTTTCTAACACCTTCCTGCACGTGGGAACCTACAATCACATGGACAGTTGTGGCCTGTACTCAATAAGCTTCTAAACAGCTGTGTGAACCTACAGTATGTCTGAATGTCACAGGCCCTGCCAGCAAACAAGTGTAAGCTGCCCACCGTACACATCACGGTTCCATTTTTCATCCAATGCGGAGACATGTTGGACTGGCCCACTAGAGGATACTCCGGTGGGCTCAGGCTCTGATACCCGAGAAGGCCCCAAAGGTCCAGCAGATCTTTGAAGCCGGTAACTTTCCACCAAGGTCTATTTCTTTTAATTAAAATCTCTAGACTTTGTTGACAATGTGTGGTTTGGACCCCGAGTATAATTTCCTATGGTGGGCCCAAGGAGCCCCTGTCTGACCCTAGTCGGAATCTCTCTGTAGTTTTGTGATTTTTTTTTTCCAAGGAACGGTTAGAATTCTTTGGACAAATCATCTATTTTTCCTCCAAGATAGGAAGCACCTGGGTATTAGGGGTAGTGGTATACCGGGGAGGGGTGAAAACTTGAAAATGACACCTTGGCTCGATGTACTATTTTCTTGATATAAGAGACACACATTGTAATACACGAAAATGGCACTTGTGTAGTATTGAAAACTTATGCCTTTATTCTGTAAATGCTTCATGTACATTGTTGCTTTAATAAAAATTTACTTGATTTAAAAAAAAAGATAGGAAGCACCTATTACTCCTCCTTAACACCAAATTAATACTGCGGGTCTTAGTTTATTATTATTCAGCTGTATATGCAAGATACTAGATCCGCCCATACACATTAGTGTAGGCCAAATCCATGACTATGGATGGACCATTCAACCATTTAATATGTGTAGTGTCACCATAGCAGATTTTGAGGGAAGAAGCAGTGTTGGACTGGGGTGTTAGGGCCCACCAGTAAAATTCATTCTGGGGGCCAAATGTACAGCTACATGCAAATACTACCGCTCACACAGTGGTAGGTGGGAGCAGGAGGCTCAAGATGATTGATTATGGGGTATCTGCAGCGACTTTGTGAAAGCATATCCCTGGGGTAAGAGGATACTGGCTGGCCTGCCTCTGTACCTAGAAGTCATCTCAGCCACCCGAAGCATCTATAATAATAAACTGGGTAGTTTGTTAAATAATCTACCAAGTTTTTTATATGGATGCATAGGCTGGTTGAAATTCTGTAAGATGCCTATTTGTATGTAGCGCAGTCAATTTAGTGTATTGTGCCACTTGTGGGTGTGGGACTGGGGGCCCTCCGGGAGATTTATACCAGTCCGAGCCTGGGAAGAAAGATTGGGTCTGTTAGATTTCAACATGCCCCGTATTTTGTTCTTACGGGAGGTAAACTTTCTCTCTCATGTGAGACGAATGCCAGAAGTGTCCAGCAGTAGCTAAGTCTAAGTTCACACCTAGACTTTCTTTGCAGATTCCAGCAAATAAAAAAAGGACAAAGTACCACTGCTTTCAATGCCAGTATTTACACTGCTCACCCAACATTCCCCATTATAGTAGATGGAATCTGTTGGGTGTAGACTTGGTCCAGCATATACTGGATCTGGCAGTTCTGGTATTCTCTTCCTATGCCAGAACAGGATACCGGAATTATGGCGCAGATGTACGCTTACCTCATTACTGGGAGAAACACGCATTCAGTGTAAGGGCTCATGCACGCGACCGTATATATTTTGGATTCGGCAAAACACGAATCAGCAAAAAAAAAACAACGGATGACAACTGTGTGACATCCATATTGCATCCGTTTTTTTTTTTAGGGATCCATTGTAACAATGTCTGTGCTTGTCCGCAAAAGAGACAAGAAAAGGACATGTTCTATTTTTTTGTGGAATGGACATACGGAAATGAAATGCACACGGAATCATTTCCATTTTTTGAGGACTCAAAGTTAATGGTTCCACATATGGACCTGTAAAAAAACGCAAAGGAAACGGAAAGAAAATACATTTGTGTGCATAAGCCCTAACGTCGATTTCACACCCAGCATTTTTTTTTTTTTAAATCAAATAATTTTTATTAAAAGTTTTTTAAATCTTACATACAAAGCGCGTGTCTTCTTTTCCATATAACAAGATATAGAATGTTTACAGAGTATATTCATACATAGTTTGCATGAAGACAAACACATCAGTGTGTACATAGAAGGAGTAATGTATATAAACATCCCCAGGTAACTCCCCCCACCCCTCCCCCCTCACATTGGCGAAGAGACGGCTACACCTCCCCAACAAGCCCAAGATCATCATATATTTAGGCTCTGATCGTCGTACCCTATACACGCAGTTTTATAAACCCTGCATTAAGTATCAAAGGAGCCATCTGTAGAAGACAGCCAATCGCCCCAAATTGCAGTGAATTTTGCCTCCCAGTTTCTTTTTATATATACCCCCTTTTCTAGGCGTAGAATTATGAAATTCGATTAGGGAGGGAGATTGAGGCCGAATCCAGTATCTGGCTATAAGTTTCCGAGCTTGAAATAGTACCCTTTGTACACCAAGGCGTGTCTCATGTCTACCAATACTCAGAACACCAAGGATGCATGTTTTAGGTGTATTACACCCAGCATTTAACAGTATTTTGGGGGGCTTTGTGTTTTTTTAGCCAAAATGGCGATGCCTGATTTTAGTAACATATGTCAATGTCTACAAACTGTGGTGTTTTTTTACGAAAACTCAGCATCACTTAGGTATGGTGTTTTTTTTTCCAAGTCTTTTTCTCCAATGGCTTATCAATAAAGCGTTAAAAACAGTTCTACCAAAAATACAAAAAAAAAAAAAAAAAAAAGCTATGGCAGGTGGTCAAATCCTACTTTTCTTTTAGCCCATGCCAGTAGTGGATGCAAAAAAAGAAAAAAAAAAAAAAAAGGAAAGGTATAAATGAAAACCTGTGCTTGGTTCAAAAACTTCCTTAGGGCTTGTTCACATGAACGTCCCGTGTTTTGCGGTCCGCAAAGTGCGGATCCGCAAAACACGGATGCCGCCCATGTGCCTTCCGCAATTTGCGGAACGGAACGGGCGACCCATTATAGAAATGCCTATTCTTGTTCGCAAAACGGACAAGAATAGGACATGATCTATAATTTTTCCGGGGCCACGGAACGCAGCAATGGATGCAGACAGCACACGGAGTGCTGTCCGCATCTTTTGCAGCCCCATTGAAGTGAATGGGTCCGTACCCGAGCTGCAAAATATGCAGATGCGGAACCAAACCACGACCGAGTGAATGAGCCCTTAGGGTGTATTTACATGAGACTTTGTGGACTACATAGTAAAACTCCATGGTTAAACTGCATGCAGTTTTTACCATTCGGATGCAGTTTTCATGTTTTTTTTAATTTTTTTATGCTGTAGTTTCAGAAGAAAAGGTACTGAAAACAGAACAGAAACTGCAGCAGCAAGAACCACACCAGAGTGGCCGATACCAAATCTGCTGCCAGTTCCAGACTTTGAAGTTGGATCTATAATAAATTACCAACAATGTGGAGATAAGTGCATCGTCCTCGCACTTGTTACAGCTCTTCTAGCAAACGTGATGAATCAGAGACAATGTGAGTTAATAGCCCAGGCGTGTTCCTGGAATATTTACAAGAATGAAATTTTCATCTCTCACCTTTACAGGAACTCAAACTGGAAACTCTCAGATGAGCTGTATTTAAACCACTTTTAATTTCCATGCTTGTGAAAGTCCCAGATGCCGGGAATGTTCCAAACGCCTTACGGAAGGAACATCATGGGCTCTGCGCCAGGTTATAGGCATGTTATGACTGTAATCCAAAGCGCTGCCCTGAAGTCAGGAAAAATGATGTTCCACCGCTGTCCTGTGTACGTACTCTGTCCTACGCGTACCTGTGTGTATAGAGAGCGAGATGAGGTGTATATATATATATATATATATCTGTGTCTGTATATAGATGAGATTTAATTTTCTAGGACCAGAGGCGTAGCTATAGGGGTCGCAGTTGCGACCGGGCCCCTAAGCCAGGGGGGCCCCGAGGGCCCCCCTTACCACTTGCAGGGCCGCACCGCCAATTAGCCAGGTGCGGCGCGGCCCTGCGCACAGATAGGGGCAGAGGGAGATGAGCGGCTTCCATTGTGGAAGTGCTCATCTCCATAGTCATCTGTATTGCCGTCCTCAGGACGGCGATACAGATGCCTGTATTGTACTGGGGCAGGGGAGGGAGAAGGTGTCTCCCCTGCCCGTTCCTCTGAAGGCCTGCAGGCACTATCGCGCCCCTGAGCCGTACAGCGCGGGACACAGGCCGGAAGAGGCCTGCATCGCATCGCTGCCAGCACCATGGAGGTAAGTATAAGTGTTTAATTTTTTTTTTTTATTGTAGCAGTCACCGACCGGGAGCTCAATTGGGGGGCATTTTGGGGGGCAATTTTTACTGGCACATGGGGGCACTGGGGGCATTTTACTGGCACATGGGGGCATTTTTACTGGCACATGGGGGCACTGTGGCATTTTACTGGCACATGGGGGCAACTGTGGGCATTTTACTGGCACATGGGGGCACTGTGGGCATTTTACTGGCACATGGGGGCACTGTGGGCATTTTTACTGGCACATGGGGGCACTGGGGGCATTTTTACTGGTACTGGGGGCACTGGGGCATTTTTACTGGTACTGGGGGCATTTTTACTGGCACATGGGGGCACTGGGGGCATTTTTACTGGCACATGGGGCACTGGGGGCATTTTTACTGGCACATGGGGGCACTGGGGGCATTTTACTGGCACGGGGGGCATTTTACTGGCACATGGGGGCACTGGGGCATTTTTACTGGCACATGGGGGCATTTTTACTGGCACGTGGGGGCACTGGGGGCATTTTTACTGTCACGTGGGGGCAGGGGCGGACTGGGAACCCAAAGTGCCCTGGAAAAAATACTAAAAGTGGCCCCGTTTTGTAGTTGGGTCTAAATTGATGGAAGGCAGGGGCAGCAATACTATATTGTAGCACATTATACCACCCCAACAGAGCCAAATATCACAGTCTATCACAAAATACTGCCAGCAGCACAAAACACATCACTAAAAACTTCCACTGGACGGCCGTGAGGAGGGCCCAGGTGGCCCCCTGGGCATCGGCCCACCGGGAAATTTCCCTGTAAGGTCTATGGCCAATCCGCCCCTGCGTGGGGCACTGGGGGCATAATTTTACTGGCACGTGGGGGCACTGGGGGCATTTTTACTGGCACATGGGGGCACTGGGGGCATTTTTACTGGTACTGGGGGCATTTTTACTGGGCACATGGGGGCATTTTTACTGGCACATGGGGGCATTTTTACTGGCACCATGGGGGCACTGGGGGCATTTTACTGGCACGGGGCATTTTTACTGGCACATGGGGGCACTGGGGGCATTTGTACTGGCACATGGCATTTTTACTGGCACATGGGGGCACTGGGGGCATTTTTTACTGGCACTGGGGGCACTGGGGCATTTTTACTGGCACTGGGGGCATTTCTTACTGGCACATGGGGGCACTGGGGGCATTTCTTTATGGCATGGGAGCACTAGGGGCATTTTTCTGGCACATGGGGGCACTGGGGCATTTCTTACTGGCAATCGGGGTTACTGGAGGCATTTCTTACTGGCACATGGGGGCACTGGGGGCATTTCTTACTGGCACATGATTTTGGGGGGGAATCAATGGGGGGAACTTCTGGCGCATTATTGGGGCATTTCTTACTGGCACATAATTTGGGGGGCATCTATGGGTGGGGAGCACGTCTTACTGGCACATTGGAAGAATTATTACTTCTGGGGCACAGTGGGGACATTAGTACTGTGGGGGGCACTATTACTGTGGGGGGCACCCTGGCACAGTATCAGCGCAGTTATTTCTGGGGGACGTTATGTTCACACTATTACAGGACACTATTTGCTGGGCGCAGTTATTTTAGGACACTGTGTCAATAATTATTGAAGGGCACTATCTGTGTGGTACTAGTGGCACAGTACTGGGGGTGGTAGGATGATTTGTCCAGAAGATGGGAGGATGATGGAAAAGTAGTAAACTAAGATTTTTGTCTGTCAAACTGCAGAGATAAGAAATGTCTGAAAAATGGCGTCTGGTCTGAAAGGAGAAGATGAGGAAAGAGAAGATCTACATCAGAGGAGACGTCACTGGATGTAAGAGGTATGGAGCGCTGTATTATACTGGATGTAAGAGGTATGGGGCGCTATATTAGGCGCGGGGGGGGGGGCCAAGCTTAACTCTTGCACCAGGGCCCATGAGCCTTTAGCTACGCCCCTGTCTAGGACTAGAATACTGATGTCTTATCCTGAGGCTAGGCCATCAATCTGTGATTAGTGGGGTTCTGACTCTCAGCCCCTCCACCGATCAGCGCTCCAGTGACTTCATGTTCATTGGTCACGTGGCTTAGTTATAGCTCAGCCCCATTCAATGGATGGGCCTGGGCTGCAGTACCACGCACAGCCACTATACAATGCATGGCGCTGTGCATGGTTTGTTGTGAAGGACCAGAGCGCCGCAGTCTCTTCAAACAGCTGGATGGTGGTGGCGGCGCCCGGAAAACCCCTTTAACACAACTTGCGATATCTTGATATTTCATTCGTTTTTTTAACACTACTGCTGATGTTTTTAATAATTCACAAGCTCCTTCTCTCTCTCCATGTGTGACAGTCACAAGTAGGGATGAGAGAACCCAAGGTTTTCAGGTTCGGGCAGTGGAAGAATTCCGTTATGGATTCTGTTAGCATGGAATATAAGGTAAGGCAAAACGGAAGTCTATGACCAAGCATAACGGATCCATCTGGTTTCCGTTATGCAGGATGGAAAACAAAGTCCTGTCCTGCATAATGGAAACCAGACGGATCGGTTATGCTGTCCATAGACTTCTGTTATGACGGAAAGCCTCTTGAAGTCTTCCGGTTTCCCTTCCGTTAAAGAATTCCGTTATAGTGCGTGCTAACGGAATCCATAACAGAATACCTCCACTGCCCGAACGCCAAACCCAAACCTGAAAACGTTGGGTTCGCTCATCCCTAGTCACAAGCACAAAGGGGGTTTATGCAAAATCCTTAAAAGCTTTACATAGATTTAGCGGAAGGGGAAATTCTGACATGAGTATAGCCTTGTTGTTTCAGGATCTGACAACTTTATGAGACGTGGCGGGCCTGAATAAAATATCCAACTTTCTTATAGTTCCTCAATGCTGGATATAAGGAACTCTTCTGGTTATGAACCCACTAACCAGGATTGGGCATGGTGAAATCAGGGGGAAGTTTGGACATGCCAATATAGATTAAGGGCCCTTGCACACGACCGTATGCCCTCCGAGACATACGGTTCGTGGCCGGCCATATGTCCCAGAGCGGCATTGATCGTGCGCACGGGAGAACACAGCAGACAATAGTCCCGCGGGCGGCCCGACGTGTACAGCATCATTGTAATCAATGATGCTGTGTGCTCCCGTGCGCACGATCGATGCCGCTCCGGGACATATGACCCGCTTACGAACCGTATGTCTCGGAGGGCATACGGTCTTGTGCAAGGGCCCTAATCAGCTGCCAAAATCAACAGGATACTGTAGGTTACTTTTATTGAATGTGTATGGGCATCCTATAGATCACGGATGTTCCCCCAACAGTTGTAAAACTATAACTCCCACCATGCCCTGCTGTAGGCTGATAGCTGTAGGCTGTCCAGGCATGCTGGGAGTTGTAGTTTTGCAACGGCAGGAGGGCCACAGGTTGGGCATCCCCGCTATAGATAAAGTAATTTTACATTTATTTATTTTTTTTGGAAGAGAATAAACCTACAGCCACGAGTTTACCCAAGGGCCTCTACTCTATCATGTATGGATAAATACATGGAGCTAAATGTCTGTTGCCGACCATCTAATGTGTATGACGACCTCCCATGTTACTCAGGCAGTTTGATTTCAGCCCGTACAGGACACATGCATACTTGGCAGAGCCAAGTGAGCATGTGTATAGAAGACATAGCTGTCGGCCAAGCATTCAGCCAACAGCTATGTAACGTGTCTGGCCAGAAATGCTGGTGCCGTAGTACGCCCTCTAGAAGTACTCAGGTTATTCACACCGCATTGTTCTAGTGATGATTGTTTGACGACGGCCATGGAGGAGAGACACATTGTTTGCAGATGGCAGCTAGTTATCTACATAAAGCCTCAATGGACCCCACTACACAAAATGTTACTACGTCATGTAAAACAGCACAATCTAGGTTTCACTATTCTAATCAAGCCACATTATAACTAATGAGAACATAACCAGCATCACCTATTTGTAATGCAGAGATGTCATTGTATGGAGAAACCGGTTTGCTGGCCTTAGGGCTCGTACATACAAAGTTAAAAAAATAGAAAAGAATTGTGCCCGTGTTACTGATCTCTTTACAGCAGTGACAATGGTGTCCTCGTAAAATCACTGACCAACGCAGTAAACTTGCCCTTAAATGACAATTTATCGAGGACACTTTAACATCTGAGATTAATGACCTCAAACCCTACAAGACGGCAGCACAATGGCATCTAGACCGGTTACTGATGTCCAATTAAAAGCCATTAGAAAAGGGTTAACGGTATAGGGAAGCCAAGAATCCAGTGGTAAATCCGCGGCCCGATAGAGGGGAATCTATGTTTGTGTAGTACTGCTCAGGTTGTCCAGGACGTTATAAGGGGTTTCCGAGATTTTTATACTGATGACCTATCCTCAGGACAGGTCATCAGTATCTGATGGGTGGGGGTCCGACACCCGGGACCTTCGCCGATCAGTTGTTTGAGAAGGCACCGGTGCTCCTTAACACTCCGTGAAGTGGATGTGGACCCACTGAATGGGACCTCGATCCACAAAATACGGCATGGAGGCATGGATCAGAAGCCCACGGAAACACTCAGAAGCGCTTCTGTTGGCTTTCGGGTCTGTGCCTCCGCACTACAAGAGCTTGGACCTGTCCTATCTTTTGCCATATTTTGCAGATCGTGGTCCCATTCAAGTCACTGGGTCCGGACAACAATATGGATTTCACACGGCCAGTGCCCGTGTTTTGCAGACCGCTATTTGCAGTCCGCAACACGGGCACAGTGACCATACAGTCAAGTGAATGAGTCCTAATGCAGATCTGAATCATCCCTAATATGCGGAAATGGAAATCCAGCGGACGCCATCACAGTCTGCAGGGTCCATCATATGCCCAGGCAGTCCGTTATTTTTCAGTTAATACCCTGGAACTGAAAATGTGTCACAGATGTGAACCCGGCCTTACTGGCTGATCTACACCTATTTAGTGGACTGGTATTGAAACATCTTTTATAGGGTTACATTAGGCGTGATATCACACTGATGTAACATTGGTGCAATAATAGTGGTAGTTTATACACTATGGAGCCCCGGCCTACTTCTGCAGGAATTTGGGGGTGTCACCACTGGATTAACCTACTACCTCTGTTGAAGCTGTACTGGTAGCCCTATTATATGTCAACCAGCTTTCCTAGGCAAATGAGATCTTAGGGTACAACCACACATAGACAGTTTGCAGAATCTGGTTGAAATCTTCCAAAAAAGGCCTGAAATGCGCTTCCATTGCTGCTGACTGCAGAGAGTCTCCAGATTCTTTCAGCCCTTGCTTACAAAGGTTGAGAATTGCGAGTAAATCCTGCAGAACGAGTCCGTTTATGTTGCAGGTTTTCTCCGCAGCAAATAGATGAGATTTGTGAAATCTCACCCACTCTGCTTGTGCTGTTACATGAACAACAGAGAATCCCCAACAATTTCTGCCACAGGTGGCCATTCCCTAAGGCCTCTTTTACACGCCTGTGTCAGTGATGACATCCATGAAAAGACGGTCAGTGTTTGTACCGTGTGTCCATTTTCTTTGCCCTCCGTGTATCATCCATATTCCATGTGCACTGCCAGGCTGAAAAAGGGGATTCCAGAGCATCTCCTACCAATGGTCAGTCAAAAACCACTGGCATCCATGTTCTCTCAGTGGTTTTCACTGACCCATAGACTTCAGTGGGTGTTTGGTCTTCATCATGGACCAAAGTAGTGCGTGTATCCATTGTTTTTCCACTGTGTGAAAAACAAGGATGTGTGAATAAACACATTAAGGGCTCATGCACACGACCGTATGTATTTTGCAGTCCGCAAAACACTTACCTGCAAAAAATACGGATGATGCCCATGTGCATTTGGTATTTTGTGGAAAGGAACAGCTGGCCCCTAATAGAACAGTCCTATCCTTGTCCATAATGCGGACAATAATAGGAGATGTTCTATTTTTTTGCGAAACGGAATGTATACGGAGTAACTTCCTTTTTTTGAGGAACCATTGAAATGAATGGTTCCACATACTGTACGCAAAAAAAAAAAAAACACAGGGCGGGCGCGGAAAGAAAATACGTCCATGTGCATGAGGCCTACATTTAATGGATATGTACGCTGTCCGTGGAGAATGCTGTGAGCACACATCCGTGATTTACTAATGGGTGGAAGAGGCTTAAGCAGGGGCGGACTGTCCATAGACCCTACAGAAAAATTTCCCAATGGGCCAATGCCCAGGGGGCCACCTGAGCCCTCCTCATTGCCGCAGACCTTGAACATAATGATCCGATGCTCATGGGGGCATCAGGTACCTGGCTGGCAGATTCAAGTGTCCTCCTGAATTCATTAGTATCACCTGTATGGTGACAGGGCAGTATCACACATGGGATTGTGGTATTTGGTTCTGCTGGGGCAGTATTTTGTGCTGCAATGTGGTATTGATGGCCTGGCTTACATCTGTTGGCCCTGTCTTCTGTCAATTTAGATGTGCCTACAACATGGGGCCACTTTTAAGTTTTTTCCAGTTTTTAATACCAGAAAAGAAAAACGCAGATGTGAAAGTAGCCTTATTTGGCGTGTATTTAAAATGTGTGTATTATAGGGCTTTCCCTTTTGACTTCAGTAGGAATGAGGCTTGTAACAAGTGACATACGTCTGTACTTGAAACCTATAGGGTAAAAACACCTGCCCAGTGGTGCTTATTACCGGATAAAGTATATATGCCGCGTACTTTGCCATGTGATCAGGACCTTACACAGAAGGGCAGTTGTCACTAGTGGTTGCCTTTCACAAACCCATGTACTGTCCCTTACACAGCGGACTGAGAGTCACAGAACTATTGGCCTGACCCAGAACGCGGGCATTGCCCCGGTCCGCACACCTCGGCAGCCCGGGCCGGCAGACATTCCATGACAATGCAAATTACACCACATGGCTTTCATTAGGAAGCCGGACTGCGGGTTATCACACCGGGGGGCGGGGCGTCTCTCAAAACCCTCCTCTCATTGGCCCGGGCTCGCGAGTCCTCACCTTGTGATTGGCCAGGAAGTGACTATATATACAGCGGCTTGCGCTTAGAAAATTCAGTTGCTTCTCTGGATTCTTGCGTGCTCTTTTAGTTGGGATTATATTTGTAATCTCCGTTTCCGGACGCGTTACCGCAATACAATGAAGGAGAGAAGGAATCCTCAGCCCGCTGTGGTCAGGTGCAAGCTGGTGCTGGTAGGGGAAGTGCACTGCGGGAAGACGGCCATGCTACAAGTGCTGGCCAAAGATTGTTATCCTGAGGTGAGTGACATTGTGGGGTCAGTACGTGGGATCCTTTCCAGTGCTCTGTAATGAAGCCCTTTAACCCCGGGGCCCAGGTTCCCATGTACCCAGGGACATTGTTGAGATGCCAGTGCACTGGGCTGTGACTGCATTATATTCCCAGGCTATAGCTCACGTTGTGCTGCTTCTCAGATGCCAGCACACCCCTGGCATTGCAATACAGTCAGCTCTGGGGTATTGCTGTGGGCTAGGATTCTTAGTTGTGGGGGCACACAAGACTTTAGGGCTGCCCATAGATGATGCCACCTTACCAACCATTAAGTATTGGTACTTCAGATCCAATATGTTTTTGTTTTTTTTTTGGAAACTTTGACAATTTTCAGATTTCAGTCCTGGTTGTGCCAGTCTGATGGGTCACTAACCATAATCTTATAGGGGTGGCACAAGAAGTCCTGCAATGTTTACAGGATACTTGGCTTGTAATTAGAGTAGGCAGCTTGGTGTTAGGCTACATGCACGACCGATGATGTCCGTATGGCATCTGTTTTTTGCGGATCCATTGTAACAATGCCTATCCTTGTCCGCAAAACGGACAAGACTAGGACATGTTCTATATATATATATATATATATATATATATATATATATATATATATATATATATATATATTTTTTTTTTTTTTTTTTTTGCGGGGCTACGGGACGGACATACTGATGCGGATAGCACACGGTGTGCTGTCCGCATTATTTGCGGACCCTTTGAAATGAATGGGTCTGCATCCTATCCGCAAAAAAAACAGACCGGACACGGAAACAAAATACATTCGTGTGCATGAGGCCTTAGTCTGAGGGGCTCTCTGAAACAAAGGATGCATGATGAAATATCGGGGTCTCTATCTAGATAAGACTGGGCAATGTAGCGTCTTGTATTGAGATCTAGTGACACATCTGGATGTTTATTGTAGACCACAAATCCTAATAATGGGTGGCATGAGAAAGGTCAGTTGTAACCTTGAGAAGCCAATGTCATGTTGTGGTGGCATGAATGCTGACTGTGTATGTGTAATGCCTTTTGTATATTTTGGTATCTGCCTGCTTGTTGTGACATTGTAGCAATGCATTGTCCTCCTTCTGCACGATGGTCACAATTTTTCTGAATTAGGTGAAGCATTGGGCTTCAAGGATTTGCAGAGATGCTGATGTTTGCTGAGATCGTCTCCTCTGAGTTCTGAAGTCTGATTCTAGTTTTTCTCCTTTTGTCTTGCTTCTCTGGATTGTCTTATTGTGTGGTGCACTTGCCTTGCGTATCGATATCTGTATGTTGCAGTGGTGCCATCGAGACACGTGTGCTTGCGTTGGCTGCAGTGGTGTCAGTGAGCTCTATTGCCCGCAGTTCCATTGTGTTGCGTAGGTGTTGACTCCCTGTGCTTGTGTTGGCTACGATGATGTCCTATCATTGCTCTGTTGCACTGAAGTATCTCTGTTGGCTGCAGTGTTGTCAGTAAGCTATATATGTGTGTCTCTTGTTTCTAGACCTATGTACCCACAGTGTTTGAAAACTACACAGCTAGCTTGGAGACGGAGGAAAATCGTGTGGAGCTCAGCTTATGGGACACATCAGGTATGTATACTGCAAGGAGCAAGTGATTCTACCTAAGCCCCATAAAACAGATCATGAATAGTCATGTCTTGATATATTTTTTTTTTTATGTTTATTTTTGATAAATTAAGATTAACCTTTACCTCCTTACCCTCAGTGTCATGAACAAAAGGTAGTCTATATGATGGCTTATACTTGACCATCAGACAGGAGTAATGTGTGCATTGGTCTTGAGGTAATTCAGACTTGGGTGACCATACACGGTCAGCCAAACGCTATCTCTCCTGACTCCTCCATACGTGTTCCATTTGGCTTAGTGAGTGTATGTTCAGACAGGTGAGCGGAGAAAGCCACTGCTAGACACCTCTGGTGGCAGCTTATCTCCTGGCAGAACAAAAGGATCTTGTGAAAAAATTCAATTCCCGTGACTTCATCATGTTGGGAGCACCCCATACAAATTTGATTGTTGGCCAATCCCACAGAAAATGGAAAGTTGGCCATAAGACGGATATGTATGGGGGGGCGGGCCTAAAGGAGTTTCCAATAAACTGTAAATGGTTAACTAATATTAAAATCATGACTTTTGGATATAGTGACGCATCTTTATGAATAACCAGCATTTAAAAAGTTGACTTCTGGGGGGATGATCTTCTGAGAGAAGATGGTGGTTGTGCATAATATATGATGAGGCAGGAAATCTGGTCTGGACAAGGGATAGTCTTCTCCAAGACAAGTGATCTTTGGAGGGGTTTCACTACTTTCAAATATCTACCACTGAGGTGACCATTGACCCATCCTATTACTGCTACAGCAAATGTTCACTTTCTTAGATACACAGGAAGGAAGTGCGGTAACTGCCATCTTTGTTTAGATTAACACTAGTCTGCACCAGGTGTAAAGTCCTTTATCTTGCTTTGACCAACCAGTCCATGGGCAAATGGCCATCACAACAGGTGTGACAACTGTTTGCTGTCATCAAATCCTGTCTTCTGTTAGGTCAGTAGGTTGTCAAAGTGTTTATTCTTTTGTGCCTATAATTGGAATGATTACGCGTAAGACATGACTAAGGCTGGGTTCATACCTTGTGGTCCAGCAGTAAACTGCTATTTAGCTGCTTAATGGCACAACCATTAACAATGAAGTTGCTTTTAGATTCAGTAAGTTTGAAAACTGTATGATCTTCATGTCACTATGGCCACAATGTGTGATCTCCTCCTTAAGGGAAATCTTGGTTGCCCATGTTTAATACTTGGCCTTGTGGTAGGAGGCTACAATGCAATTCTCAAAAGCTGTTCTTCAAAAATTTTACTTTTTGAAAAGCCCCCAGCTTCCTAGAAGGGGCGTGTTGAGGTTCAGGCCTTGTACCAAAGCACTGAAGTATTCTGGTTCTGCTTCTTCTAGGAGTGAGGCCCAGACATGTTCCTTAATATGTGCAAACCTTCCAAAATTTCTAGAGGGAGTGGGCAAATCCTGAACAATTGTAGGTGGGAATGAATTGTAGGGTTTTTAACATTCCTTTTCAATTGTACTAACAAAAGACTGTAATGAAAGGTTTATGGTGCTTCCTGCTGGGTGCTGTTTAGCTGGTCTTTCAAGCCTGAAACTGCCCTGAGGACAAACCTGAATGAGCCACTGGTGGCCATCACCCATTGGTCATTTCCATGCTTGAGAGCCATGTTGTAACTGTTAATGAGAAGAAATGGTTCATTCCCTCATGAGCGTTGCTCCCAAAACACAGATCTTTCTGCCCCAGGCATACTTCCTGTTCTTCAGCTTTGTAGTCACTGGGAAGTTATTGGTTCCATTAGCAATGCTTAGTTTTACAATACAAATGACCAGAAAGCAATGTAATTACAAATTCCAGAAAGTTTGTGCAAACAGAGTTCTACTTTCTTTAGTCTGTATGGAAGGATCCTTCATTCACAGGTGGTAGGAGACTTGTGTTCCTGAAATCAATCTCTGCTTTTTTTTTTTTTAATATGTACATCTTTGCTGCCAGTAGGGGGTACAACTTTATATAAACTATACAAGGCACATCAAACTGCTGTTCCCTTACTGTTCAGTGCCACCCTTTCCTATAGGAACAGTAAAGAACCTTACTGGTAGCTCAGTAGGCGGGTCCAAGGAGCACTGTCTCATGTTATCTGGGCCCTTTCTTCGTAACTTAAAGTCCACTTCATCCTATTAATAGCCTGACCCAACGTGTACTTTGTATGCACTCACATTCTGTCTATGTACTTGGTCCCCCCAGTAAATGGAGTATTGCTATTTTATTATTCTACACCATTTTTAAGGATTTTTATTTTCCATTAATATTTCTGTCATGACAATCCCTTGAAACATGATCCTTAAAGGGGTTATCGAAAACTATAACAGATCTCCCAGAGTGGCTGACCCGCAATCATCCTTACCTGGTCCCCACTGCTGGGTTCAGTCTCCATTGCTGCACACTGGCTCTTCATCTCCCTGCTGTGCCTAAATCAACAACTATGACACAAGGGGAGCAGGTCACTGAGGCCACCAATTGGCTTCAGCGGTCATGTATCACCTGCCCACCATCAACAGAATGTTGAAGATTCGGCCGGGGAGAGATTGAGACCAAACCCAATGGTGGGGACCAAGTAGGTATGCTCACCACCATAGGTCAGCCACACTGGAGAGGTCTATTATAGTCTTGGCTTAATTGTTTACATTTTAAAGGGGTTTGCCATGGGCACATTACTTTCCTGTTACCATATAGATGTTTAAAGGCATAGGTTAGTATAAAAAAGATGCATATACATATATTATGGTCTCTGTCTGTATCTTGCCCATCTTCTGGAAATGGTCATTGGGAGTTGTAAATCTGACAAACTAGAGCTCGGGAGGCCGACATAATCAGGGACATATGTGGCATTTAGGGTGCCGCCACACGTTCAGGTTTTTTGCTGCAGTTTGTAAAGCCAAAACCTGGGGTGAATTAAAAAAAGAAGTGGAGAAGTAGTATCTGCCCTTAATGCCTTGTCCCCTGTTAGGATCCACACCAGATTTTGGCTTCAAAAACTGCATCCAAAAGCCTGAATGTATGGTAGCACCCTTGGGTTGCAACACTTGGTGACCTCATTTGTCAGCAGTTATATAATAAGATGTCCTGTGCATTTACTGTAACCTTCTCCCCGGTGTCTTTAATCTTCTAAGCGTTTCCTCTATCACAGGGCCTTGTGCCATTGCTTTTTGGGTTACCTCTCCAGAGGTGCAATGCTGGTGATTTGCTGGCTATTTGCTATGCAGCCGGTCTAGTCAATGCTGCAGATCAGGAATCTTCTTAGCCGGTGTGTGGCTCAGAATTGTACATTCAGCTACGCAGTTTCCGAAGAGCCCCAGGGGAAGGGATGCAGCAGCCACCAGCCAGTCCTTGAGCAGCTCACCGGCTATGCCAGGTCGCCAGCCAGGACATGGGGTTGCTGCAATGGATTAGGCAGTTGAATGTCTTATCGCCCCTTTATATTTATGGTATAGAGGGGGGGAGCACAATTTTAGTTTTTAATAGCACTTGTATGGAACTTTTGTTCCCAACATATATTTGACAATCGTCATGTGTCGGGATGTCCATCCTGTGCATTTGGGACACTTGCCTGGTGCTGTTGGATTTGCAGCGTGGCTTCAGCAGTGTAATTCGGAAGTGCTTGGCGCTAATTCTGCTGCATCCTGCCATGTTCTCCCACTATGGGTGGAGTGCATTATTGAACAGCAGGACCTATACTAGTTTTGTCCTTATCCTACATATTTCTATATTGAACGTCTTGATAGTCTGCAGCCTCCTGTCCCCTAACAGGATTGGTCTGGGCTTGTTGCTATGGAAACTGTTCTCCTTGTCAGGGAGGGGGTATTTGCTATTCTAAGCACGAAGCTGCTGAGCTGAAACCTGAAGGGGAGGGTGAAATGGGGAAAGCTTATGGCTTGCAGCTCTCTTGCCCTATGTGCGCCTGAGGGGTGCTGTCCGGGCGTCATACCCACAAATAAACTCCATTACTTTATTTCTTTTTCCTTTAAAAGCTGCCCGCTGTCTGTGGCCTCTTAGCACATTGAGGAGGCACTTGTATTGGATCAGTCATGATTGCTCCTTCTTTGAGGCAGTCATTAAACTGAGATGGTGTCCCAAACCTCTTCTAGCACAGAGGCCGTTGTCGCTTAGAAGGGTCTAGCAGATAATGGCCTCCTCGGGGAAGGCTTGTTCAGTCTAAGGAGCCAGCTGGTCCCTGAACTTCTCCAGCTTGCTCTGCTCTTGTAACCACAGTCTGGATAAAAAAACAACTTTCAATAAGTCTGATAATGGCTGGTCAACGTGTTTTCCTCAGCAGTGGTTTGAGAGCTACATGTAGCTCTTCGGAAGCGATAGTTTCTGCTTACATATTTAGGATTGGCTGAAGAATTTGGTGTAGCTATCGGTCCAAAAATCCACACGTGAAAGTGTTTGTATCCCTGTAACTCTCATTCTCTTTGGCTTGAAAAGCTGGTGAATTAGCCCTATTGAATGGTGATAGTCTTTATGGAGATCTCCTGTACATCCATGGCAGATACCTGTATGTTGGCCTGCTACAAATCTTCTAATACAGGGATTGGCAACCTTCTGCACTCCAGATGCTGTGAAACTACAACTCCCAGAATTAAACCTGCTCAGCTGTTCTAATAACTCCTATAAAAGTGAGTTGCAGAATTCTGGGAGTTGTAGTTTAACACCTGGAGTGCCGGAGGTTGCTGATACCTGCTCTAATAACTACATGTTGAATTTGTCACAGGCAGATCCTATATGTGTGAACATACCCATTGGGGTTGTCTTGGGTTTCATTCCATTTTCCTCATTCCAGAGTGATACCATATGATTGTAACTAGAGGCCATGTTAGAAACCATGGGGGAGAGTTATTGAACTGGCTTAGTTGCCCATAGCAACCAATCAGATTCCAACTTTCATTTTTCATACCTCCTTTAGAAAATGAAAGGTGGAATCTGATTGGTTGCTAAGGGCAACTAGGCCAGTTCTACTTTACACCAGTTTGATAAAGCTTTCCCCCCCCCATATCTCTACCGCTTGGTTCCATTGAGCCATGTTTACTTCTATCTGTTTTTGGTAATTGGCTGTAAATTAATTATTGTAGCACACATCTTTTTTTCCAGACCTCAGTGATGGACTATAATATCATTGGTCATAGTTACTGATATAATGTTGGGTCACCTCTACTGAAAGAGCCACTTTTAGGAGTGTTCCTTGGAAGTAAAATCGTCAAATGACAAACCCATACATGGGAATGGCAGGGATAGCTTTCATGTAATCCATCTGTTAAACAGCAACTTCTTTTGGAGTATAAACTGGTGCATAACTTGCATATCTTTCCATTAGACCGAGGAGGCCGTGTGTATTACAAGCGTGGCTATAAAAAGACCCTTAACCAAATAACCCAAATTCCTCTAAGTAGGTGCCTCCAGGCCGCTATACAGCGTCTATTGTGCGATAGATATCCCATTAAACATGGAGTTGGCGGTGATGCACCTACAGAATAAATTATAGAGATTCTCCTTACGTTGATTTTTGAGAATCTTTCTACAAAGTGAATAGAAGTTAATTGTATTGTATATCTGTCAGTGGCTCACCAATCCAAAGAAGCTGAACATGAGGTGCTACTCCCCCTCGATCCAACCATAAATCGCAATGTAATATTGAGAAATGTATAAATATGGGTGGAGCACACTCGATTTTGGTATCTCGTGGATAAATATGAATACTAAGTAATAGTTGAATTAAAAATATCATTTATTAATGAGATTAAAAGTAGCATACGCTTCTGTATTCAAAAAGTATTTGTTAAAATGTCGACATTTCTCACAAAAAGGTAAGAAAAAAAGAAAATAAATAAAAGTAAAAAGAAGAAAATGCAAAAAATACAAAAAGATAAAAATGAGGTTAAAAAATTGTACATGCAATATAGAGCTTGTAGTGATGCTTAGACCGCTATTATAAGCATCACTACAAGCTCTATATTGCATGTACAATTTTTTTAACCTCATTTTTATCTTTATCTTTTTGCATTTTCTTTTTACTTTTATTTATTTTCTTCTTTTCTTACCTTTTTGTGAGAAATGTCGACATTTTAACATAAATACTTTTTGAATACAGAAGCGTATGCTACTTTTAATCTCATTAATAAATATTTGATATTTTTAATTCAACTATTACTTAGAAGTTAATTGTAGTTTCTGAGAACCTTCTACATTCAGTGGGAATAGCAGCAAGCATGTTGCTCTGACCTTCACACCCCATGACAATTTATCTCTTCTCCTTTGACAGGTTCCCCATATTACGATAATGTCCGTCCCCTCTGCTACAGTGACTCCGATGCCGTACTGCTCTGCTTTGATGTAAGCCGACCAGAAAGTCTTGATAGTGCGTTAAAGAAGGTGCGTATCTTCTCCAGCCAAGATTGGTATTCTTGGGCACTCATCTATACTGGTGTAAATTATGCCAGGGATGATGCATTTGTATTGACTTGCTGTTGCCTTTTCACTTTCAGTGGAAGACAGAAATTATGGACTACTGCCCCAACACAAGAATACTACTGATAGGCTGCAAAACAGACCTGAGAACTGACTTTAGCACCATTATGGAGCTGTCCAACCAGAAACAGACTCCAGTGTCCTATGAACAGGTTAGTATGCGTGACTTGCTTAATTATCCACCACAAAATGCTGATCTATGCTTGTCGTGTGACCTTATCGCAATTTGTTGTGTAATGGCTTATAACACTGTTCCTTTCTGTATATGGAAATGATGTACGGACTGTACTTGGTCTTTTGCCAACTGGGACTTGTGCCAAGATGACAACACGTTCTTTTTGTTAGAAGTCTAAATTAAAGACCTTTTGTGTTGTGTCATGGCGAGATTCCCATGTGGTGACAATATTTCTTTGTTCGTGGAAACATGAAGCTTCATTGACCATGTGCACTCAGGCTGGCATTGTGAAGTTGACGCGATGTTCATGGCATTTGTGCGCCGCTAATACGAACTGTATGATCAGGAACTGTCCACAATTTATAATATTTCTTAATTTTTCTTTAATTCCAGGGTTGTGCTGCAGCCAAGCAAATAGGAGCTGAGAGCTATCTAGAGTGTTCAGCCTTCACATCAGAAAAAAGTGTGCACAGCATATTTCGTTCTGCGTCTTCACTGTGTCTGTCTAAACCCACACCACCCAACCGTAGAAGCCCTGTCCGGAGTTTATCGAAGAGACTGTTAAATCTGCCAAGTCGTTCTGAATTAATTTCTTCAACCTTCAAGAAAGAGAAGGCCAAGAGCTGTTGCCTGATGTAGGGCTGCATGACAGGCATGAAACACGGACTCTTGTATTAGACTTTGGACGTTCCCCAGCGTTCTTTATCATCACTGGCAAAGAACGCCGGGCCCGGGGGTGAAGATCCTGAGAGCAGTAACCTCACCCCCAGGGATTGAGCTGGCACAGAGGCTTGGAGAAGAAGGGCTGAGAAAATTTGCACAAAGACTGATTGCACATGAGAGGTGGAGTTGGAGCCTGAATGGTGTGGTGGAGATATCTGGAGACCACTCAAATAAAAAAAAAAAAAGCTGCTTTCAATAGAATTATCCCTTCCCATACCTTGGCCAACTCCCTGGACTTGCCAGAAAATTATCATTACAGTGTTAACCCTGTGGTACTTGTGCCTGTACATCATTGTATAGGTAGCAGTTGTTGGTGAAACTGCTGGTATAAAGTAGTTTTCTTCCCTGCGCTGTGAGGACTGTATAAATTATTTTTTATTTTAATCAACTGTAAATCTGTATGTGCTTGATCTGTGACTAAATTTATTTATTGAAAATATATGGGAGCAACAAATCTGGACATGTTCATTTCAGAACATCTTGGCGTGGCATAAATAAACCTTTTTTTTATGGAAATATTGCAGCAATCTCGTGTTGTATGTGCAAGATTACATCATTACCCACAGTTACAGCCACGTGCACACAGCCCAGCTATGCACGTGCAGTTTGTTCTGGGTTTTTTTTTTTTTTTTTTTATAGTTCAGTCAAGGGCCAGAGGCTTGACTTATAACAGGTGTGCACAACCAGCAGCCTGGGGGCCACATGCGGCCCTCGATGCCATTCTGTGTGGCCCCCAACCATCTGGCATGTATGTCTATGCCTTGTGACTGCTCACATGTATTTTTCATGTGTTTTCCCATTAGATGGGAGTCCTGGAGGTGTAACCAGACATTTATGATATATACTATATGTCATAAATATAGCATTTGAGTTGGTAATACCACTTAAGTTTTATTTTTGGCCCTTGGAATTAGTTCAGGCTGAAAATGTGGCCCCCAACAAGGAAAGGTTTTCACCCCCTGAATTAGAGGCTCTAATTGTGTTCATTGGATTTCAATTAACATACATTGTATAAGACATTAAGTGCTCAAAGTTTGTCTATACCACAGATTACATCTCTAGCAAAGGAGTTTTCCTAGAATGACAACCTATTAACAAGATGTGTAGGAAAGGGGGGGGGGGTAAACCCTGGGACACTTAAAAAATGGGGGGTCCCATGTAGCCTAGTAAAGTGGAGGTAATGCATAAAGACACCTGTAGTGTTCAGCTATTACTGGCAGTCCCACAGACTTGCAGGGGTATTTCCAGCTGAGGGACCCCGCCCCCCCCCCCCCCCCCTCCCTTTAATCACACATTGTAGTCCCCAGTCCTCCCATTCAGGCATTCACTGAGGCACTCCATTAATTTCTGTGGGGGTTCCAGAGATGGCCGACTACAGTGCTCTGCTATCTCCAGAACTGCCATAGAAATGAATGGAGCAGCTGAGTGGTGTATCCACACAGTACAGGGTTCTCGTGGTCAGTGGAGGTCCCAGGTGTAGGACTTTGGCTGATCTAATTTCCTATCCTGTGGAGAGGGGGATAACTTAATAGAAGTGGAATAACCTTTTAAGGCTGCCATCACACTATGTTGGGAGAGAAGGATCTGGATGATGTGAATATTTTCACACAATCCTTTTGTACTCCCGGGGCATATGCTGCTGCCAGACACTTTTCTCCTCATTGAATACACATCCACTTTGGGACCAACCGAACATGGATGTGTATAGGGGAGTTGGAAGAGGGCTATCGGCTGAACTGAATGTGTATGGCTGCTTTTAGAATGGAGCTGATGTGTGATAACCTGCTTAACCCTTGCTACGCCTTCATCAGAGCACATTTTCTGACAGGATTGGGGTACGTGACACAAGAGATGATCTTTCAGTTACATTTTTTTTTTTTTTTTTTTTTTTAATTTAATGAATAGTAGATTTTTACATAAACTCAATGGAAAGAATACAGAATTGTTAAATCAAATACAGCATCACAAGTCAGGATGCCAAATCTGTCCAATCTGAGTTCTGATGTGCCAAGAAGACGTGAAAGTAATGTGTGCCTAGACTGAAAGGGCAACTAAATAAGCAGCAACCAGAGGCAGGTAGTGTCGTTTGTCCCTAAATTAATATATAATTTTTTTTTTTATTTTTTTTTTTTTTACCTCATTAAAGGTAAATGTCTCTTCCATATGAATGATGCTGGTGCAGTTCTCGTTACATCAGGGGCTCTATTTTCAACCAGTTGGCTGCTGTAAGATTACAGGCTTAAAGAAAATGTAATCAGAAAATGACCTTTTTTTTTTTTTTAAAACCTGTTTTTAATTAAGAATTTTGTTATTTTCCATGTTAATATATATACTTAAACACAAACCATAATATCATGCAGGTTTTGCACTGGCCACTAAGCGCCACTTCTTGGTCTGTACAGATCACTTTACTGCAGTTACCTGCCTATCTATACACAGAGTTGATATCATTACAGACAGTATTAGAATGACCGATAAGACAGGATCCACCATTCACAATAGGCGATTGACAGAGCATGCTGAGAAAACTGTAGCAGTCAATGAAGTCCCCTCCAGACCATTGTGTCTATGGCCCATGTAGCTGCTGGAAAGAATTATTTTATTTTTTTGTGTGTCTAAATGCTGTTACAAACAGCTCAGGCAAGATGGCGGCCCCTATAATCATGTTCAGGAAACTGAATAAATCTGCAATCAGAAAATAAAAACAGATTTAAAAAAAGCATGTTCGTTGCTATCTGGGTTTAACTGGCAAAAAACATTTTTGGTGACATTTCCTTTAATATAATATTTTCTGAGCAATCAATGATGTAGTAACTTTGGATGAAGTTGTAGTAATGTGTGATTGCTGTCACCATTTTCAGGGGTCATGATGTTAATGGATAAGAACATGTACAAGGATTCCCTCTCTACATGTCCTACAATGTAATAAAACACAAGTGGAAACAAGAAGGTTGGGGAAACAAGTTCAGTGTCCCAGGTGGTGAAGGATATGGGTGCTAACCAGCAACAGAAGGGAGCTCCAATTTAATCTTTTCTATGGGTCCCCATCATCTTTGTGAATGCACATGGTCACCCAGACTTCATAGATTGTTTGACTTTACAAAGAATAATTAAAATATATATAACATTTAGCAGTAAGTAAAACCACGTCTCCTGCCTCTATGTAAAGGTTCCTGTGACTCCCTGTCCAATGACCATTGCATACTCTGCCTTCCACGATGACTAGACTAGATACTTTGACGTAATCCTTACTGCTTGATTGGTGGTAATAAATACACTACGCTATGATTTGTCTGGTATTTATTGCATGTGGTTTATGTGCTGCAAATCCAGCTGCTGTGACGGAAGAGAGGTACAAAGTCAATCAAGTTTATCATAGGGATTGCGTCTACTTTGCTTCCAAGGGACCATTTACAAGGACCAATACACAGGGCCAATCAGGCTTGGCAACTGGAATTTTTTTTTTTTTTTTCAGGACAAGTTATCCAAAAATCAGACCAATGACAAATTGGAAAAATATAATGAATATGTAATACAGAATAGCTCAGTATACAGAACTCATTACCAGTATCAACTGGAAACTGAAATAATGAACACAAAAATAATCTACTCAAGTACATCCAACCTCAAAAAAATCACAAATTCTTTTTTCACAGACACAGGGAAAAAAGTCACCTATTTTTACAGACTGTCCAGGAATTCCTGGATGGTTGGCAATCCTGAAGGCAATGATGGGGAACAAACTATTTGTTCACACTGAGCCTCATTCCGCAATCATCCCTCTATGGGCTCATGTACACGACCGTGTGTATTTTGCAATCTGCAAAAAAATACGGATGTCATCCGTGTGCATTCCAAATTTTGCGGAATGGAACATCTGTCCCCTAATAGAACAGTCCAATCCTTATCCGTATTGCGGACAATAATAGGGCATGTTCTATTTTTTTTTTTTGCAGAACGGACATACAGAAATGGAATGCACATGGAATAACTTCTGGGTTTTTTTGGGACCTATTGAAATGAATGGTTCCGCATAAGGTCCGCAAAACAAACGGAACAGACACGGAAAGAAAATACATTCATGTGCATGAGCCCTATGTATGAGGATGAACAATCTCTACTACATCCCTATACAGATGCATTGATTGTCGGCAGCACAGCCCTGTGTACACAGAGCAATGTTCTGCCAACAAACTTTGATTTTATGTGTCATTTAAGTGATCTAGTCACCCAACAAACAAGACATTTGCTTGTCTGTTGGGTGATCAGCAGCACATTTACGTGGGCCAGTCATCAGAAACAAGTAGGGATGTTTGTTCCTGTTGATTAGCCTGATCTTCTCATGTAAATAAGTTTAAATGGTTGTTTCAACTCAGCAAATGGCATTTATCGTGCAGAGAAAGTTAAAGGTGTTATCCGACTATTTGTAACCGATGACATATCCTCTAGATTGGCCATCAGCATCTGCTTGGTGGCAGTCCATACCAGGGACCCCTGCCAATCAGTTGTTTGAGAAGGCCCGGCGCTCCTTTAGAGACGAGCTTTCACCACTCCTGACATGCCTGGTTTAATAGCTTCATACATTCCCCATGTAATAACAATTCTGGAGCATCTAGTCTTATGGCTCTATGTTGTGCAATTCCTTTATTATTTCTACTAGAAGTTATGAATGAATTGCTAGCAGTCTGCAGTAAGGGTGCAGAGGGGTGGTAACCATTTGGGGGGGTGTACCTGCACAATCTGAAAATGGCAGCACTGGTTACCTCCCCTCTGTACTCTTACTGCAGACTGCTAGCAATTCATTCATAACTTCTAGTAGAAATAATAAAGAAATGGCACATCATAGATCCATAAGAATAGATGCTCCAGACTTGTTATTACATGGGGAATGCATGAAGGTATTAAAACAGGAATGTCAGGAGTGGTGACAGGTCCTCTTTAAACGCAGCGGTCTTCTTGCTACTTACCCTAGTCCAGTGATGTCACGACTCACAACCATCAGTCACATTGCGTGGCACAGCTCGGCCTTGTACAGTTGTGACATCACTGGCCTAGGGCAAGCAGCAAGAAAGCCGCAGCGCTCACAGAAATGCCAGGCCTTACAGCGGATCTGCGTAGGTCCTGGGTGTCAGACCTCCACCGATCAGATGCTGATGGCCTATCAATCAGTTACAAATAGACAGATAACCCCATTAATACAAGGCACTTCCTAATGTATTTTGATTTTCCATATTGCCTCCTTTGCTGGCTGGATTCATTTTTCCATCACATTATACACTTATGCAATCCGGCAGCAGTGGTCATGCTTGCACACTTTAATAACAAAGTGCCAGCCTACGGGCACTGCTGCAGTCCCAGTCACTAGAGAGGCCATCCCTTTTCCTGTAATGTGCAAGCACTGCCACCATTGTAGTTCAGTGTTTACCACAGAAATCTTTATGCAAACTAATGTTCATTTGTCTTCATTTTCCCATTAGTTAATAGTAACCACAGCCTGCCCTCGCTGACAGATCCTCAGCAGTACCTTATCTGCCTGTGTGATTTCTGAACTTCGTCCTAGTATGCAGCATTATGGACTTTGAGCAGCTCATGCCCGATCTTAAAAAGTATGATTCACTGATACAGCATGCTGAAAATGTTGCTTTATAACTTTATACGTAAGGATGATAGCAGTGGGGATTGAAATTTATTTGGCTTGGAGTCAAACACTGACACATAGCTCGGCCCTGGTGACTGATGTTTGCATAAACCATCCCCTGCCACCCTTGTTGAGTGCATAAAACAGTATTGACATATTGCCAATTTTACCAGAACTTCACATGATATTGCGCAACCATTTTTTATTGTTCCATTTATCCAAATTAAAAAAGAAAAAAAAAGGCAGCATATATTCTAGACTAAAAAAAGTCCTATGGTCTGGTGTCTGCAGCTCTAGTGCAGATCTATATGTACAGTCATGGCCAAAAGTTTTGAGAATGACACAAATATTATATTTTCACATGATCTGCTGCCCTCTGGTTTTTATGTGTGTTTGTCAGATGTTTTTATCACATACAGAAATATAATTGCAATCATATTATGAGTAACAAAAGCTTATATTGACAGAATGAGTTAATGCTTCAAGTCAATATTTGCAGTGTTGACCCTTCTTCTTCAGGACCTCTGCAATTCTCCCTGGCATGCTTTCAATCAACTTCTGGACCAAATCCTGACTGATAGCAGTCCATTCTTGCACAATCAATGCTTGCATTTTGTCAGAATTTGTAGGTTTTTGTTTGTCCACCCGTCTCTTGATGATTGACCACAAGTTCTCAATGGGATTAAGATCTGGGGAGTTTCCAGGCCATGGACCCAAAATCTCTATGTTTTGTTCCCTGAGCCATTTAGTTATCACCTTTGCTTTATGGCAAGGTGCTCCATCATGCTGGAAAAGGCATTGTTGATCGCCAAACTGCTCTTGGACGGTTGGGAGAAGTTGCTCTCGGAGGACATTCTGGTACCATTCTTTATTCATGGCTGTGTTTTTAGGCAAGACTGTGAGAGAGCCGAATCCCTTGGCTGAGAAGCAACCCCACACATGAATGGTTTCAGGATGCTTTACAGTTGGCATGAGACAAGACTGGTGGTAGCGCTCACCTCGTCTTCTCCAAATAAGCTGTTTTCCAGATGTCCCAAACAATCGAAAAGGGGATTCATCAGAGAAAATGACTTTACCCCAGTCCTCAGCAGTCCACTCCCTGTACCTTTTTCAGAATAGCAGTCTGTCCCTGATGTTTTTTCTGGAGAGAAGTGGCTTCTTTGCTGCCCTCCTTGAGACCAGGCCTTGCTCCAAGAGTCTCCGCCTCACAGTGCGTGCAGATGCACTCACACCTGCCTGCTGCCATTACCTGAGCAAGCTCTGCACTGCTGGTAGCCCGATCCCGCAGCTGAAACACTTTAAGAGACGGTCCTGGCGCTTGCTGGTCTTTCTTGGGCGCCCTGGAGCCTTTTTGGGCAACAATGGAACCTCTCTCCTTGAAGTTCTTGATGATGCGATAGATTGTTGACTGAGGTGCAATCTTTCTAGCTACGATACTCTTCCCTGTTAGGCCATTTTTGTGCAGTGCAAGGATGACTGCACGTGTTTCTTTAGAGATAATCATGGTTAACAGAAGAGAAACAATGATGCCAAGCACCAGCCTCCTTTTAAAGTATCCAGTGGTGTCATTCTTACTTAATCATGACAGATTGATCTCCAGCCCTGTCCTCATCAACACCCACACCTGTGTTAATGGAGCAATCACTGAAACGATGTTAGCTGGTCCTTTTAAGGCAGGGCTGCAATGATGTTGAAATGTGTTTTGGGGGATAAAGTTCATTTTCTAGGCAAATATTGACTTTGCAAGTAATTGCTGTTAAGCTGATCACTCTTTATAACATTCTGGAGTATATGCAAATTGCCATTATAAAAACTGAAGCAGTAGACTTTGTAAAAATTAATATTTGTATCATTCTCAAAACTTTTGGCCATGACTGTATGTATGGTTACAGACTGCAAACAAACCCAGTGTGGTTTTCTCCTCCATCTCTGCCCTGGGGTGCTAACCAACTGTCTGTACAGCGTTGTAGTGAGATTTGTTATTATTTTTGCATTTTTACACCACTCACTTCAGTTTGAAATATGCATCGGGAAGTGGTCGAGGTCCAGATTTATCACTGAGACTTTTTTTAAAAAACTTGCTATTTCAATTTTACTCCAGTAGGAGGGTGGAGTGGGAAAGCTGGAATAGTCTCTCTAGACAAACTAAACTCTGGGGGCAATTTTTTTTATTGTATTCTACTCATTTTGAGCTAAGAATATTTTTTTCAGTTGGTCTTTATTTCTAAAAATAAGGAGTCCTTTTTTTCTGTGCATAGCTTCTGGATTTTTTCTCTTTTCAGTTGGGTAGCTGATGGGCTCCTTATCTCTGCTCTCTCACATTATAAACACACATTATAGCTCAGTTCTTTCTTACTGATAGGAATGTGGCTTAAATATGTGTCTATGACCTCTTAGTAGTTTAGAGATAAGGGTTATTAAATGGCACAAAGTGAAAGTACCAGTCACACAGTTAGAAAAACAGTTAACCCTTTGTGACAGAACGGATCAGGCAGGCTGCCTGGGTGAAATTAATAAAGGCCATTTGAAAAATATGATTTTTAGCCAAAAATGAGTAAAATGCAATCATAAACAAAAATTGCCTCCAAAGGTGTACATAGCCTTTAACCCCTTCCTTCCTTTACTAGTACGGCGCTGGCTGGACTTTAAAGATGGCGCCAGCTCCTGCACGGAGTGGGCGTGATGGGTGCGGGTGACCTGCTTTGCCCACTAGCAGACACCCGCGGCTAATGTCCGCGATCTGCATTAATGCCAGTCACGGACATTTAATCCCTCGGGTGCCGCGGTCAAGCCTGACTGCGGCACCTGAAGGCGCCAAACACCTGAAGCGTGCGCTTCAGGTGTTTGCCGGTGTTGCTCCGGCTCCCCCATGTGGCGATCGAAGGAGCCGGAGCGTGCCTGCAGCAGCCCCTGTCATAGTAAATGACAGAAGGCTGCTGCATAGGCTTTCCTATGGAGCCCTTGCCTGTAATAGGGCTCCATTGGAAAGCACTAAAATCATCATAGACTCCAATACAAGTGATTGCTAATTATAGTTCCCTATGGGAACTATAAAAAGAGTGTAAAAAAAAAATTAATAAAGTTTTTTTTAAAAAAAATAATAAAAAAACGTAAAAGTTCAAATCACCCCCCTTCCCGAAAATAAAAATAAAAGTATTAAAAAGATTTAAAAAATACACATTATGGGTATCGCTGTGTGCGAAAACTCCCATATTATAAAAATATAAAAAATTATTTCCCATACGGAAAACAGCGAAACGGAAAAAAGCATCAAAATGGCCGATTCGCCATTTTTTGTCACTTAAAAAAAAAAAAAAATTAAATAAAAAGTGATCAAAAAGTCATACACACCCCAGAATGGTATCAATAAAAAGTTCAGATCGCCCCGCAAAAAGTGATCCCCCATACAGCTCCATACACATAAATACCAAAAAGTTATAGGGGTCAAGAAATGAAAAAAAAAAAAGTCCAACTTTATAATTTTTTCAAAACGCAAGAAAAACTATACATATTAGGTATCGACGGATTCGTACTGACCAGTAGAATGAAAGTAACTGGTTTTAATGCACATCGAACGTCGTAAATAAAAAACCCGTAAAACTGTGGTGGAATTGCGTTTTTTTGGCAATTTCACCCGATTTGGAATTTTTTTCCCGCTTCACACTACACCATATGCAATATTAAATGGTGGCGTTGGAAAGTACAACTTGTCCCTCAAAAAACAAGCCCTCATACAGCTGTGTGAACAGAAAATAAAAACAGTTATGGCTGTATGAAGGCAGGGAGCGCAAAACGAAAACACAAAACTGAAAAAACCTCCGGGGTAGAAAGGGTTAGGATGCAATACTGGACATTTCTCTCCGGACATGTCTGGTTTAGTGACTAATTGCATTCCCCATGTAATAACAATTCCGGAGCATCTATTCTTTTCACTCTGTGTTGTACCGCCTGACATTGGTAGTACTGATTGGATGATGTGATACTGTGCAGGGACACCCCCCCCACCCCCAACTGGTAACACCCATCTGGACCATCATTGCAAACTGCTTCAATTTAATCATAACTTCTAGCAGGAAAAATAATGCAGGAATGGCACAACATAGAGTCATAAGAATAGATGCTCCAGAATTGTTATTACAAGGGGATGCAAATAGTTACTAAAGCAGACATGTCAGGAGAGGTTACAGGTCCTCTTTAATAACTGAACCGGACTATATTTGGCTTTCAGGATCACCACATTCCAAGAGCCATAACGTTTATATTTTACAGTCAATGTAGCATATTTCAGCTTGTTTTAGTGTTAACCCGTCAGCACCCTCCCTCTGACATTCTCCTTAGACGCTGGATATGCTTTTGACTAAAGCATCTTAAGGGTTAAAATGTGAGGATCCGAGAAACCTCAGCGTGTTGAGGCACAATTCCTGCAACTGTGCAATTTTGCTGATGTAACTGTATGAAGCCTCTAAGGTAATCCATGACATAAACTTATATAATGGAGCTTTAAAGAGGTTGTCATGTTTGTTTTACAATAACATAGGCCAATGGCAAGCAATGCAATGAAATAAACTCATTATTTACCATGTTAATAAATGACTATGTTTACTTGGTTGCAATTATAATGTCATGTCAGCCAATCACTAGCCTCTGTGGTGAGCTACCAGTGATTGGCAACAGCGGTCAATTGTTGTCAACGTGACATCGACGATGCAGCCAGGTAGACAATGCCTGTCGTGGAGATTCAGATCAGATTGGTAAATAATGCTTTCTGAATTATTTATTGCGTTGCTGACCCGACAACCTCTTTAAAGGGTTAAACAATATCACGGGGTATGTTGGATTTGGGTAAATCTGTACTTTAAATCCTAAAATAAGTTTTTTTTGTACAACTCTTAATTGAGGTAGAACAATGTGAGCCAATTTGCAGATTATTTTTGGGACTGTTGTGGCGTTTCTTCAGTGAAGAATACATAAAACTGTCCAATATTTCCTTCCACACTTGTAGAAATGTTTTTTCTGTTTTTTTTTTCTGGACTGTAAGGTCATACGTCTAAGTCAAAGGATTTTCAATGTGACTTGTGACCTTGTTTCAAACAATTTATTCTTAAAATTAGGCCGTTATGTCTTCAGGAAAGGAATCTTAGGAATTTTGTTGCTATAGCTACCTAGAAATTTCAGAACTGTTTAAAAATGTAATAACTCCAGGCCTGTATTACAATGAAGAGTTACAACATGCGCTTTATACACATTTCTACTATGCCATTTCCAGTCCCAAATCTAAATCTCAAGCTTAAACTACAGTATATCACTCATATTAACAGTCTTATTAAAGGGGTTGTTCCACAAAAAATATTCTACATTTTTCAAAGCAGCACCTGGATCTGAATACCTTTGTAATTGCATGTAATTAAAAATAAAATCTGTATAGCGCCACCTGCTGTTTGTTTTTTTCTCTGTCCACCTATATGAGGTGGTCACACATGCTCAGTTCCATTCTTTAACTGCCACCAGTCATATCTTCTATTAGTGAGTGCTGCAGTAGAAAGGACACTGATTAAAGCACTGATTAAAGGACATCCCCTGAGAAAGGATAAGACCCTTGACCTGTGAGAAAACAACCATACAGCATGGTCATGTGGGGTTCAGGATGCGGCCGTGCTGCGATTATATACTGTTCGGCCTAATGGGCCATAACTGGCCTTAATTAATATAATAAAGCCACACTGTTTAAGCCAGTCTGCATTGTTAGTGGCCACACAGTATTGCAAGGGCTGCACAGCTATTAATAATGCAGAGCGCAGTCTCATTAGTTTAATTATGGCCCTGTGCAGGCGACAGTTCTTGATTGTGGCACAGCCGTCTCCCAAATGTCGCACAGCCTCGCCATTTGGTCATACCCACATAGGGAGATGTAGCAGAAACGGCATGCCCCCTGAGCTGCACCAGCACCCCCTGCCCTGATGTAAATCTAGCACAGTAATTATAGCAATTAATGGGGAGATCTCTGAATCCATGTCAGATACAGGGCTGGTTCTAGCTTTCAATCACTAGTAGAGGTGCACTGCGGCGGTAATGCAATTGACAATATATGGCTAAAGCAGGGGCGAACACAGACAGCAGAGGGCCCCTGTGCAAGGAATGTGTCTGGGCCCCCCTCCCCCCGGCCTTTCCCAAACCAAATTCTCAACCTAACCTATGGTGTCCTAACATTACATACAGCAATACAAAACACACAGGGTAAGGCTACTTTCACACATGCAGCACTACGCTCCGGCCACCTGATCCGGCAAAGAATGCAAGAAATTGGCTGGACACAAACTCAGTTTGTGTCCCGCTGATTCTTGGCGTTTTTGCCAGATTGTGGCCGGATCTCTGCCTGACCCCATTATAGTTAATGGGGCCGGCGGGCATTCTGCATCCAGCAGTGCCGGAGCCGGTGAATTCCAGAAGGCTGTTTTCTGCTGGACCAGCCTGCCAGAATCACTAACGCAGATGTGAAAGTAGCCTAATACAGGTCCACATACCTCTTACATCCAGTGACGTCTTCTTAGATGTAGATGTTCTCTTTCCTCATCTTCTCTTTTCAGACCAGGCCGCCATGATGATTTCTTCCAGCCATCTCTTCTCTCTGTGGAGTTTGACAAATAGGCATCTTAGTTTCCTACTTTTCCATCATTCTCCCACCTTCTTGAACTCCCCATCCTGCCACCCCCAATACTGTGCCCGCTGTGCTCCGCCAAAACTATACTGCAGAAAACTACAGAAACAGTCCCCCTCAAATACTACCTTCAGTAATTAAAATAACTGCACCCAGGAAATAGTGTCCCTGACACTAAATTATAACCAAAATGTTCCCCAAAAATAACTGTGATAAGCTGATACTGTCCCCCCACCATAATAGTGCTCCCCAAAGTCCCACCAATAGAAATAATTAGTGTCCCCGGCCAGCCAATGTCCCCATAGTGCCCTCATAATGTGTGCCAACGCCCCCTACTGTGTGCCCAAAAAACCCTCTTAGTGCCCCTATACAATAGTGCTCCTCTCCCCCCCTTCTCCATAGTGCCCCCATGTCTGCCAGTATATAAGATAGGGCCCCCATAGTGATCCTCCCCCTCCATAGTGCCAGTATATATATAGGGCCCCCCATAGTGGTCCTCCTCCTCCAGAGTGCCCCCCATAGTGCTCCTCCTCCATAGTGCCCCCCATGTGAGCCAGTATATATGATAGGGCCCCCATAGTGCCAGTATATATATATATATATATATATATATATATGGCCCCCCATAGTGCTCCTCCTAGATAGTGCCCCCATAGTGCTCCTCCTCCATAGTGGCCCCTATAGTGTTCCTCCTCCATAGTGCCCTCCATAGTGCCCCCATTGTGCTCCCCCTCCATAGTGCCCCCATTGTGCTCCTCCTTCATAGTGGCCCCCCATAGTGCTCCTCTTCCATAGTGCCCCCATTGTGCTCCTCTTCCATAGTGCCCCCATTGTGCTCCTCCTCCATAGTGCCCCCATTGTGCTCCTCCTCCATAGTGCCCCCCCATAGTGTTCCTCCTCCATAGTGCCCCCATTGTGCTCCCCCTCCATAGTGCCCCCATTGTGCTCCTCCTCCATAGTGCCCTCCATAGTGCTCCTCCTCCATAGTGCCCCAATTGTGCTCCCCCTCCATAGTGCCCCCATAGTTCTCCTCCTCCATAGTGGCCCCCCATAGTGCCCCCATTGTGCTCCTCCTCCATAGTGCCCTCCATAGTGCCCCCATTGTGCTCCTCCTCCATAGTGCCCTCCATAGTGGCCCCCATAGTGCTCCTCCCCCATAGTGCCCCCACTGTGTGCCAGCTTAAATGAAAAAAATTAACACTTATACTTACCTCCTTGCCTCTGTAAGCGACGCAATGCAGGCCTCTTCCGGCCTGTGTCCTGTATGGCTCAGGCAGCGCGATTATGTCATCGCGCCGCCTGTGCCGGCCTCTGATAGGCTACAGGCCTAGTGCCTGCAGCCTATCAGAGGAACGGAAAGGGAGACGCCTCTCCCTCCCTTGCCCCGCATTATCCATCCATCCAAAATGGAAGCGCTCATCTCTCCCTGCCGCCGGTAAGAAAGGGCCCCCCTCCGGCCCTGGGCCCCTGTGCAGCCGGTTCGGTATGTCCGCCCCTGGGCTAAACCCTCACAATGATGTTAAAATGAGACTTTCGCCAATATATTCTTATATCAAGAACATACCGGAGCCCGAGCACCGCGTCAAGGTATCTTAGAGTGGCACGGGACGTAACGCTAACCTACCTTGCCGCTGGGCAATTGCGGAAGGAGCATATAGGCCGACACACAGCAACCTACTCCTAGTTACCTCCAGCGTGAAGCCACATATACAATGGGAGGAGGGAGGAGACTATGAGCCCCACCTATCAATGACTCATGTGACTCAGGCTACACAGGTGCACCAGAATGTTACCATAAGATGTAAGTAATGGTACATTCAGACTTGGAGTTGCCACACCTCCAGGTGTAAATGTTCAAATACAATCACAGAAAAAAAGTGGTCTAAAATGGCAGAAAATTGCTCAGACCCCATATGCTGTTGCGCATATCAAACCGGGGGAGCAATTCCTGCACATGTGGTCCATTGCTAACAGCAATCTCCAGCAAAAATGCATACAATGGAGGATGCCTGCACCTGACCACATGTACCACAAAACCATCCTACACAAGGTAACAAACTGGTTCTAGCTTTGTCAGAAAGACATTGTTATATTCTATATGACGTCTGGTTTTCATGGTTTACATTAATCATGGAATAACTCCTTTAACATGGCAAAAGGTACAGTATGAAATATATCTATTATGGCTTTTATATATATATTATATCGGAAATCCTTTTACTTTCTACATAGTTTTACCAGATAAATTGCAGAAGTAGCATATTCATCTTTCTCCGATAGACAATAGTAGCAAAAGTAGCTCTCTTCTCATGTTCACGGCACGATAACGCACAGCTCTTTTTATTCTGGCCATGCTCTACTCCAGTGATCTCCAACTGGTAGCTTTCCAGCTGTTGCAAAACTACAACTCCTATCATGCCCCGATAGCTGTAAGCTGTCAGGGCATGGTGTGAGTTATAGTTCGTAACAGGTTGAGTCATACAGTTTGGGGAACTATGCTCTAGTTCAGTGGTGGCGAACCAATGACACAGGTGCCAGAGGCGGCACTCTGAGCCCTGGAAAAAGTCTATGGAGTACCAATATGCCTTAGACTTTTCCTGCCATTCATCAGCGCAGGGCGCACTATGAACAGCACTGGCAGCGCACTGAATGGAGGCAGCCTATTATAGCTAAATGATAAAGTACATGGAAGATATACTATACTGGACTGTAGTATTCAGGGTAAATTGCTGTGTTGGCACTTTGCAATAAATAAGTGGGTTGTAGGGTTGCAGTTTGGGCATTCGGTCTTGAAAAGGTTTGCCATCATTGCTCTAGTCCCTTGTGTGCCAGGAGACTATCACGGTCACTAGGCCACAAAAGGGTTGGGCTTATGCAAACCACCCAAAAAGGTCTTATTTTGGGCATTTCAATGGGCGGGGCTTATATGCCCTGATTTTAACATTTTAAATGTTGGCAAGTATGTATTCATACCTCCCAAGTGTCCCTCTTTTGGAGGGACAGTCCCTCTTTTTGACCCAAGTTCCTCTGTCCCTCTTTGATCCTTAAATGTCCCTCTTTTTGTCCTGGGGAATTAATGCATAAATATGCATTAATAAGTTTACTAACTTGCTCCTTACTAAAGTGTTTGTATGGTTTCTACCTGTATATTAGACCAGAACGTCATTATTTGGTGCAATTTGTACCTTAAAATATCTATAATCTGATGATTTATGTGTTAATATTTATATGGACATTGAAACGCAAAAAAAAAAATTGCCACAGGGGCTCCAGTAATTATGATTTGGGTTGACTTAGAGGTGTGGCCTAGTATGAAAAAAACTGCCGTGATGTGCACCGCACACATTGTCCCTCTTTGCAATTTTCAAAAGTTGGGAGGTATGTGTATTTCATAAGGTTCTGACATAGCAGATATTTATTTCAGAGGGTGGAGGAGTCCTCCTGCATCGAAGAACAAAATGGGCCCTCTATCAGGAGAATAGCCTGCCTGCTGTATTCTTCTGATGTTTTCCATGTAATTGCTGTTCTTCATCCAAGGGCCTCGTATATTAGACCTGTCTCACAGTACTCCTGGCCTTTTTCCCCATGACGACTAATCACAATGCAGCTTTCATTTTTCCAGATCACTAATAAACATAAGCTGCACTTTGATTGGCTGCTGTGGACAACAAGGCCAGTTTTCCTGTTAGTTTTGATAACGCATTAAGAGGTTTACATATAAGCTGCAGATTATGCGCCGTTCATACATGACTACTGATTTACAATCCAAAACTGTCAAGTTCACTTCACGTATACCTCTAATGACCAACCCCCTCTGATATCTCCATTCACGCCTTAAAAATCATATTCCTGGTAACTATAGTCATTGCCATTCCTGACATTCACACAGATATCCAGCCTTGCCTCCCATTGTTTGGTAATCAAAGGGCAGACAAGTGTTATTGCTAATTGCCCAGCCCGTTCTTTACAATTGACGTGCCCTTCATGTATATGTCTGCGGTGATATATGTGCTTATAATAGTTCTGAACCGTCATTATAACAATGCAAGAGTTAACATTAATCATCATGTCAGCGTGATGCAGTCACATCTCCTCTTCTCCAAAGCCTCTGCCGCTCTCTCTGGAATCTAAAGCTGCACTAAGAATAGAAAGCCGAAGCCTGCGGGAGCTCCCACATACAGTATGTGATCATTAATATAGTGCATTGTCAAACTATCACCGCATATATACCGTCCACTCGCATTATTATGACCACTTCCTTCCATGTTCCGTGTAGTCCATGAAGGAACTCACATGTGGTGAGCTGGCTTGGTGGGTATATAAGGTGTGTGATAGGCTGTCTGCACCCTTGTTGCTGTCATGGTAAAAGACAGGGGCAGATTGGCCAGGGGGGCCACCTAAGCCCTCCTCATGGCCGGCTAGTGGAAGTTTTTGGGGATGTATTTTGTGCTGCTGGCAGTATTTTGTGATGGTATTTGGCTCTGTTGGTATAATGTGCCACAATATGGTATTGCTGGCCCTGCCTTCCATCAATTTGGACCCAACTACAAAACGGGACCACTTTTATTATTTTTTCCAGGGCCACTTTAAAAGGAGACTTTCACCTGTTTTTCACCTATATAACTAACAGCACTGCCCCACAGAAGATTGCAGACACATCCCAGACATACCTGCGTGCACTTTGTGTCTGTATTACATGTTCAGAAAAAGCACTTTTATTCTGCAGGAAAACAGCTCCCAAGTGCCCGGCTGAAAGTGAAACTAAAAACAGCTTTCTCTCCTGACTCGATTTCTAACAGCTATATATTCTGATATACTGGATATAATGCTGTGATTTTTATCATTTGCTGGTTTGCTTTCGTCACTTGCAGCAGCAGAGCCGGGCACTTGGGAGCTGTTTTCCTGCAGAATAAAAGTGCTTTTTCTGGACATGTAATTAAGACACACAGTGCATACAGGTATGTTTGGGATGGTATACAATCTTCTGTGGGGCAGTGCTCTTCGTTATATTAGTGAAAAGAGGTGAAAGACTCCCTTTAAGTTCCCAGTCCACCCCTGGTGGAATCAATTATCAAAGTTGGAAAAAGGGATGATTATTGGCTTTCACACCAAGGGTGGCAGTATTACTGAAACTATGCAGTTTTTGAACGGTTCATGTGCTGCCATAGTGAAAGTGTATCATGAGCGGAGAAATGGCACCATTCCATTGTGAATAAGGGACCTGGAAACTGAAGAGCACCACATGCCACTGATGTGAGAGGTGGTTGTCTATGGAGCAGCTCACTGCCAAAATGAACCAGGGGGCTACCAGATGGGTGTCTAAGACAACAGTTCGCTAAACCCTACTGCGTATAGGACTCCAAAGAAGACGGAGGGTCACTGCACCTCTGCTACCAAGGTTGCATTGGCTGAAAAGGTTTTCATTTTCTCTGCAGTGTCGTAATTGTTGTTCTGCTGATTGGCAAAGGGTTGCCTTCTGAAATGAGTCATATCTTTTGCTTCATCAAACAAATAGATATTGGTGTGTCAGACGAGAAATATCCGAGAACAAACACCATGCAACCATTACTAGTGGTGGCAACGTTATGGTCTGGGGAGTGTTTTGTGGCATTCTCTGGGCCCACTCATCCATGTGGAAGGCACTCTCAACAGATTTGGGTATGAGAATCCATCCTTGCAGATCACGTACACCCATACATGCTGATTGTCTTCCCTGGGGCAGATAGGATCACACAACTAGAATTATCCGACACTGGTTGGATGAACATGACCAAGACTTTCAAGTACTACCCTGGCCAACTAGCTCACCAGAATTGAACCCAATTAAGCAACTGTGGGACCACCTCAATTGTTGTTTTTGCTGCCCACACACCCTCAGCTGTGGGATGCACTGCAGTCAGCATGGCTCTAGATACCTGTGACAAGCTACCAGAACATTATTGAGTCACTCCCAGCCAGTCTAGTCCGTTCTGCACACGGTGGTTACTCTAGATATTTGCTGGTGGTTTTAATAATGTGACTCGACCGTATATGTACACTGAATGCATGGTTTCTCTAAAACGTCTAGATTTTGTGAAATAACCATGAAATACAGCATTCAGTATAGCCGGCTATTCCCTGCTTAGAGGATGAGGCTTATGAAGTGGGTCACCTTCTATATACAAATGTAATGGCTGAAATGTTATCTGGTTCCTTATATATTTATGATAAGGGCTTTACAATACCACTGATATCAGTGTTTGTACTTGGATAATCCACACTAGTGATCTTCTGCAGATGATAGTTATCTATTAACCTGAAAATGGCTGATAGTTTCCTATGTGGCAATACAAGTGCTGCATTATTCTAGGTAAGGTCATTGCTTGTACACATTGATCTACCCTTCAAATAGGATTACTTGGCATTGTGGCTATTTTTGTGTGTATGTTCAGCATAAAAACTGCACATTGGGTCAATGGTAGTGTGGTAGCATGGCAGTGCCATACTATGAAGCTATAGACACTCTGTACAATGCCGAATAAAAGAATACCTCCGTAATTCAGCAACTAATGGAACATTGCACAATATTTTTTACACCCAGAAAATAACGTTGTATGCGGCATACAGCTGGGGCCCCCAAATATTCGTAAAGAGATTACCTTCGTAAAGTGCCATAGTTTGGGAAGTACCTTAGGCATTGCACAGTAATCCAATGTAGAATAACTATCCCACTGCATTTAAGGAGCCCAGCTAAGCTGTTAAAAGAGTTGTCCAATAAAAACGTGGCCGCCCCTGTGTATGTGGTACAAAAACAAATTAATCAATACTCACTCCTTTTTCTCCCTTGCCTCTGCCTGTGCTGAGCTCCAGTCTCCCCACCAGTGATATTATATGCCTTGCTGTAGTTGTGACGTTCTGTGTACAAACAGTACTCTACTGCAGCTAATCACTGTCCTCAGCAGTGAAGTTCTGTGTATTCTTCATAACTAAGACCCTCATGCCCCTTATCAGTTTAGTTGCTCTCCTCTGTACTTTTTCCAGCTCCAGAGCGTCCTTTCTATGGACTGAACTGCATATTCCAGATGAGGCCGCGCCAACGCTTTGTAAAATGGTAACATTACATCCCTGCCCCATGAGTCCATGCCTCGTTTAATGCATGTCAATATCCTGGTAGCCTTAGGAGCAGATGATTGACATTGTATGCCATTATTTAATCTACGATCTACAAGTACACCCATATCCTTCTCAATAAGTGACTCTCCCAGTGTTACCTCCCCTAGGACATATGAAGCACAGAGATTATTCCTACCAAGATTCATAACTTTACATTTATTGACATTGAACCTCATTTGCCAAGTTGATGCCCAATCACTCAGAGTGTCCAAGTCAGCTTGTAGTTTATGGACATCTTCCATAGACTGCACAGTACTACATAGCTTATTGTCATCTGCAAAAATAGAAATGGTGCTATTAATCTGGTCCTTGATATCATTCAGGGCTGGACTGGCTGTCTGGCACTTCTGGCAAATGCCAGAAGGGCCGCTGCCTTCCGTGGGCCGGTCCTGTCCCCCCTTGCAGGGCCGCACCGCCAATTAGCCAGGTGCGGTGTGGCCCTGCGCACAGATAGGGGGGGGGCGGCGGCGGGGCAGAGGGAGATGAGCGCTTCCATTGTGGAAGCGCTCATCTCCATAGTCATTTGTATTGCCGTCACCTGTATCGCCGCGGGACACAGGCCGGAAGAGGCCTGCATGGCATCGCTGCCAGCACCAAGGAGGTAAGTATAAGTGTTAATTTTTTTTTATTGTAGCAAGGACCTGAGCTCTATTGAGCGCACTGGGGGCATTTTTACTGGCACAATGGGGCACTGGGGGCATTTTTACTGGCACAATGGGGCACTGGGGGCATTTCTTACTGGCACTTGGGGGCATTTATTTATGGCATGGGGCACTGGGGGCATTTTTACTGGCACTGGGGCCATTTTTACTGGCACATGGGGGCACTGGGGCATTTCTTACTGGCACATGGGGGCACTGGGGGCATTTCTTACTGGCACATGATTTTGGGGGGAAACTTCTGGCGCATTATTGGGGCATTTCTTACTGGCACATAATTTGGGGGGCATCTATGAGTGGGGAGCACTTCTTACTGGCACATTATTGGGGTGAAATTTTGGGGGCACTTCTTACTGGCACATTGGAAGCATTATTACTTCTGGGGCACAGTGGGGACATTAGTACTGTTGGGAGCACTATTACTAACAAGTGCACTCTGGCAGAGAATTATTAGTTGGGACTGTGGGGGTCACTATTACTGTGGGGATCACTATTACTGTGGGGGCACTATTACTGTGGGGAGCACTATTACTGTGGGGGTCACTATTACTGTGGGGGTACCTGGCACAGTATCAGCGCAGTTATTTCTGGGGGACGTTATGTTTACACTATTACTGTCAGAGACACTATTTGCTGGGCGCAGTTATTTTAGGACACTGTACCAATAATTATTGAAGGGCACTATCTGTGTGGTACTAGTGGCACAGTACTGGGGGTGGTAGGATGATTTGTCCAGAAGACGGGAGGATGATGGAAAAGTAGTAAACTAAGATTTTTTTATGTCAAACTGCAGAGATGAGAAATGGCTGAAAAATGGTGTCTGGTCTGAAAGGAGAAGATGAGGAAAGAGCAGATCTACATCAGAGGAGACGTCACTGGATGTAAGAGGTATGGGGCGCTGTATTGTACTGGATGTAAGAGGTATGGGGCGCTGTATTATACTGGATGTACGAGGTATGGGGCGCTGTATTATAACGGATGTACAAGGTATGGGGCGCTGTATTATACTGGATGTAAGAGGTATGAGGCGCTGTATTATACTGGATGTAAGAGGTATGGGGCGCTGTATTATACTGGATGTAAGAGGTATGGGGCGCTGTATTATACTGGATGTAAGAGGTATGAGGTGCTGTATTACACTAGATGTAAGAGGTATGATGGCTGTATTATACTGGATGTAAGAGGTACAGTATGGGGCGTTGTATTATACTGGATGTAAGAGGTATGAGGCGCTGTATTATACTGGATGTAAGAGGTATGGGGCGCTGTATTATACTGGATGTAAGAGGTATGGGGCGCTGTATTATACTGGATGTAAGAGGTATGGGGCGCTGTATTATACTGGATGTAAGAGGTATGGGGCGCTGTATTATACTGGATGTAAGAGGTATGGGGCGCTGTATTATACTGGATGTAAGAGGTATGGGGCTGTATTAGGTTACATTCACACGAACATTGTGTTTTGCAGTCTGCAAATTGCGGATCCGCAAAAAAAGGATGATGTTCCGTATGGCATCCGTTTTTTTTTTTTGCAGATCCACTGCAACAATGCCTATCCATGTCCGCAAATGGACAAAAATAGGAATGGACATACAGATGCGGACAGCACACAGTGTTCCTTTAAGTGAATGGGTCCGCATCTGAGCCGCAAAATATGCAGATCGGAGGCCGCAAAAACAACTGTGGTGTGAATGTAGCCTTACCCTGTATGTTCTGTAGTGATATACGTAATGTTAGGAGGGAAAAGGTTAGGGTGAGAATTTGGCATGGGAGGGGGGGGTTCAATCTTGGACTTGGCCGGCAGAAAAGCTAGGTGCACCAGCGCTGAGGGGGGGGGGCCCAAGCTGAACTCTTGCACCAGGGCCCATGAGCCTTTAGCTATGCCCCTGATCTTCCCCCTGAAGCTGCATCTGCACGCCGCACTTTAATCCTATTGCCGCCCGCTGTGGCCGACCGCTGGGCCGCCTGTACCCCTCCCTGCTGCGTGGCGCAACTTTACCTCCTCACAGTGGCCACAGCAGCCAATGGAGAAGCAGCTTCTCACTGCTAGAGGCTCCTTCCTGGCTGTGCAGGTCCTGCCCCGCCGCCGTGCTCACAGCTCCAGTCAGTGAGTCAACGCTCTCACAGCAGGAAGAGGAGCAGCTAGTGAGACAGACAGACATTAAAGAAACCTGAAAAACCAGCAGGGAGGCTGGGAAGTTTGGTTCACTGGCTGTAGTGTAAAAAATAAAGTTATTAAACGCGCGCCCCCCCCCCCCGGTGAACTACAACTCCCAGCATGCACTGACAATCATAAACTTTCAGGACCTGCTGGGAGTTGTATTCCTCCACAAACATATAATAAACATACATTGAACATCTAAGGGCACTATTAAAGCCCTTTTAGATGGGCCAATGTGTCTCCCTGCCCGAGCGCCGATCAGCGACATCAGCACGCATGCACTCGTGTGGCCGGGAAGCTCCATACTGTCAGGCGCACATCGCCTGTTTACACAGGGTGATGTGCGCCCGACAGATTGGATCTTTTGTACAAACCAAAAGATCCAATCAGCCGACGAACGAGCGTTTGTCGGCTGATTAGGGCCACTTTTACACGGGCCGATTATCGGCACTAGCGCTCCTAGGAACGCTTTTTCGGCCGATAATCGGCCCGTGTAAAAGGACCTTTACACATCAATCTGTGTAATAGGGCCACTGATGAACTGAAAGACTTTTGACATGTCACAGAGACATATCAAAAGTTTTGATCAGTCCGGGTCTAAGTTCTAGACCTGTACCCTATCAGGAGATATAGCTTTTCCATCTCTCTCTGCAGGGGGCGGTTTATTTACCTTGTTTGGTGTGGTTTACGTTTATTAAATTATTATATTTTAATAATTTTTAGGGCCTCTAAAAGGGTTGGCTGTGACTTTAAAAAGTCGAGGCGTGTGGGCCTCTTTGATTTCAAAATGCCAGGGCTGAATTTCAGTCCCAGTCCAGCCCTGATATCATTAATAAATAAATTAAATAACAGAGGACCCAGCACTGAACCTTGGGGTACACCACTTATAACCATAGGAGGATTCCCCACAGCGCCCTCTGCTGGGCGCCTGGTGGAATCATCCTATGTGTGTGCCGTCCTGCTCCTCCTGCGCTGTGGAGACCTGCCGGGAGCATGTAAGTATGTATTTGTATGTGTATGTGTATGTTTATGTGTATGTGTGTATGTATGTATGTGTGCAGGTGACAGATCCGTCATGAACTCCATTGAAAGTCATTGGAGGACGGATCCATTCACCATTGTGTCACACCAAACGGATCTGTCCCCATTGACTTGCATTGGGGTCATTCCGGATCCGTCTTGGTGCGGATGCCTGGACCGGAGAGCAAACCGCAGCATGCTGCGGTTTGTTCTCCGGTCTGAAGACGGAACGGAATGCTTTCAGGAGCATTCCGTTGTCTTCAGTTCAGTTTTGTCCCCATTGACAATGAATGGGGACAAAACTGAAGCGTTTTATTCCGGTATTGAGCCCCTATGACGGAACTCAATACCGGATTTATAAAACGCAAGTGTGAAAGTAGCCTAAGCCTATAGACCTTACTTTACCTATTAAACATCTATGAGGGAAAGTATCAAAAGCCTTTGCAAAATCCAGAAACACTACATCCACAGCCGCCCCTCTGTCCAGGCTCCTATTCACCTCCTCATAAAAACAAATCAGGTTAGTCTGACAACTTCTGTCCTTGGTAAACCCATGTTGATTATCACTTATGATATTATTTACAGTCACATACTCCTGTATATAGTCCCTTAATATGTATATGACCCCATTGTTTCATAGCTGCGGGACCCACACCTATCTCGTAAACTGAGCCGGCAATGTGAAGGAGGGCGCACCACCCATGCGCGGCCACCCTCCATTCATTTCTATTGGACCACCGAAAATAACCAAGCGCTGGCTTGGCTATTTCCATTGGTCCTATAGAAATGAATGGAAGCACACTGCGCTTGCACGACCACTGCTTCCATTTACTTCAATGGGTCTGAGGGCTATTTTCGATGGCCCCATAGAAATGAATCTAGTGCGGTCACACATACGCATTGCACCCTCCTTCACTTTGCCGGCTCGGTTTACAAGACAGGTGTGGTCCCAGAGGTGAGACCTGCCCCTATCAGACAATGGGAGCATATCCTAGCGATATGCCCCCATTGTCTGAGTTGGGAATACCCCTTTAAAGTAAAAAAAAATGCTCAGAGGTGAGCTTTATATCCTGAAAAGCATGTACCTACACTTGTCCAGATTCTTTCAGGGAGCACTAGACCTGTGTACATTTATATCCAGTCTACAAATTTTGTTTTACTTTTGCACACAGTACAGAGCCATACAGTAATACACAGAAACTCTATAGTTCTGTATTACGCTGTTACGGGAACTCTGGATGAACTTCTAAAGTACAGTATAGGCCCAAACATTTCTATGGGTGCCACACTACAGATCTATCCAAACCTTGTAGCTCCATCAGAGGGATGTGAAGCTACCGTATGGGCTCACTGAATTATATGAATGAATATTTTACTATGGAGCTGTACAACATGGGTCCACAATTTGGCATGGGGTATTAGTTTATTTGCAGAGACTGTACTTTAAGGCTAATTTCACACTAGCGGTTAATATCCAGCAGGCAGTTACAGCTCAATATTGGAATGCAAAGAGATCCAGCGGGCTGTTCCCTGCTGGGTCTGCCAGATATTAAGGCTACTTTCACACTAGCGTTTTAAAATTCCGGTATTGAGTTCCGTCATAGGGGCTCAATACCGGAATAAAACGCTTCAGTTTTGTCCCCATTCATTGTCAATGGGGACAAAACTGAACTGAAGACAACGGAATGCTCCTGAAAGCATTCCGTTCCGTCTTCAGACCGGAGAACAAACCGCAGCATGCTGCGGTTTGCTCTCCGGTCCAGCCATCCGCACCAAGACGGATCCGGAATGACCCCCAATGCAAGTCAATGGGGGTGGATCCGTCTGGTGTGACCATAATGGTAACCGGATCCGCCCTCCATTGACTTTCAATGGAGTCCATTACGGATCCGGCTACACAGACACATACAGACACAGACACACACATAAACATAAACATACACACACATATAGACATACAAACACACATACATACTTACATGCTCCCCGGCAGGTCTTCGGAGCGTCAGGGACAGGAGGGCTCACACAGGTCACAATTCCCCACAGCGCCCTCTGCTGGGCGCCTGGTGGAATCGTCATGATTCCACCAGGCGCCCAGCAGAGGGCGCTGTGCGGAATCGTGACCTGTGAGAGCCGTCCTGTCCCTCTGACGCTCCGAAGACCTGCCGGGGAGCATGTAAGTATGTATGTGTGTTTGTATGTCTATATGTGTGTGTATGTTTATGTTTATGTGTATGTATGTACTGTGTGACATGTGTGGGGCCGGAGCGCGGTTCCGGCTCCACACATGTCACTGCGGCAGGCCTGATCCGGCAGCACCCTTCACCTGCCGGATCAGGCCTGCCGCCAGTGTGAAAGTAGCCTAAGTGCCAGTGTGAAAATAGCCAAAGTATAGCCAAAGTTATTAGAAGCAAAGGCAACAGATTTTGTGGGAAACAAAAAGTGCAGGTAGTCACAGACAGTACGGTTGCGGATTACGTGTAGTTTTTCTGCACAGATTTTCATGCAGAAAAAACGCAGCGTAATATAGTACCAACAAAGTGAATGGGATTTGACGAATTCTTCATGCGGAAACCGACTTCTTGTGTGCAATACTGCACCTTCTGTAGAGTGGTTTTCCCCATAGACTTCAAGATAACGGATCTCAGACAGAAATGGCTAAAACGGATGCCAAACGTGCATAAATGAGCATACTGGAGGCTTAAACTGCAGGATGTTTTTTCTTTATTTTTCTGGTCTTCTGATGGAACCCGGTCTTAGCCTAAGGCCTGTTTCACATGAGCGTGACGGATTAGGTCCGGATGTGTTCAGGGTGCGTTCAGGAAAACTGGCACCATTTTGCAAGCAAGTTCAGTCAGTTTTGTCTGCGATTGCGTTCAGTTGTTCAGTTTTTCCTGTGCGGGTGCAATGCGTTTTGATGCTTTTTGATGCGTTTTTCACACGCGTGATAAAAAACTGAAGGTTTACAAACAACATCTCTTAGCAACCATCAGTGAAAACTTGCTTCAGGATGCAATTCGTTTTTCACTGAAGCCCCTTTCACTTCTATGGGGCCAGGGCTGCGTGAAAAACGCGAAATATAGAACATGCTGCGTTTTTCACGCAACGCAGAACTGATGTGTGAAAAAAACGCTCATGTACACAGACTAAAATGAATGGGTCAGGATTCATTGCGGACGCTATGTGTTCATGTTACGCATTGCACCCGCGCGGAAAACTCGCTCGTGTGAAAGGGGCCTAGGCTCATACACAAAAATGTGCCCATGTCCTATTTTTTTGAGGTGCTCCGTAGTGCTTCTGTGGACTTCCAATCCGTGCCTATGCTTCGCACCGTTCGGTAATTTTCAGATTGTGGAACCATTCAAGTCAATGGGTCTGCATCCGTGATAGGGAGCGCACACTGCCAGTGCCCGTATATTGCGAACCCGCTGTTTGCAGTCCGCAATACATGCATGAAGCCTAAGGCTACTTTCACACATTGGTTTTTGCTGCCGTCTTTCTGCTCTTTTATGCCATTTTTGTTTTGTTTTTTTTTGCAGTAAAAAATGCCAGCTTCAGATGTTAGCCGATAGTCTATGAGGAAGATGGCTGTAGATATTACCATTTTTTCAACTGTTTTCACATCACCTTCTCTATATGCGAAAAACACCACGAAGAAAGTACTAGTGGGCAGATACACTGTTTGCAAAAAAAAAAAAAAAAGCTCAAAAAGGGCTGGTGGCCTAAAAGTGCATGCAGTTATCTTGGAGGTTATTTTAGCACAGCAGGATATGACCATTGTTATAACTCAGCCATTAGAAATGGTTTAATGGTCAGTCTAATGAGGGCCATTAAAATTTAGCACTATAATGATATATATAATAATATAACTAAGAATGACAGATGTAATGTCACATGTCTTAGCAGCGTGCCATAAAACTTTGGGCAACCTGAGGAAACCTGAGAAATGTATTTGGACTGACTGGGCTTATTTCCTTCTCAGCAGCCTTGTGGGTACTAAGCTCTTTTATGTGTAAAAGTGTTAATTTCCCCCCTTGTCAACCATTTGTTGCTCATTCCAATGTTCAAATGTTAATTGGTCACCTAAATGTGTAACTAAGCAGTATGGCTGGAATGCAAATCAGTGGGAGCATTGGGGGTCATTTACAAAGACCGGCTTTTTACGCCCGTCTTTGTTTCCCCCTCTGCGCTGCCGTAAGATTTGGCTAATTTATGGCAAAGCGTATTTATGGCAGCCATACGCCTGGAGAGAAAACCCATTCTACTCCCTGAGTGGAGTCGGGTTTTTTTACATCATTTGGTAGTAAATTTGCTAGGATCCAGTTCCCAGCCCAGCCCCCCCCCTCCCCCAACTAGCAAGCATGGCGCAAAAACGCCCATACGACTACATATTGTCATGCGGGCACTAAAAAGTTGCAAAAAGGAGTTTTGCAACTTTTTTACGACTCATATAGCCATAGCAAGCTTCGTAAATGACCACATTGTTCTAACTTGTTCAGGTCATAAACAAGGCGCTCCATAACCCCTAATAAACATTGCTATAGAGATGTGTTTTCTAGATACGTATTTGGTCTTGTGGAGAGTGGTATCGCCTTATATAGACCAGAAATCTACACCTTGCTTGTATAGGGTTATTTTTCTGGTGCACAGAACTCCAAATGTTACGACTCTTGATAATTCAGGCACATCATATGCTAGCAGGGTTTGCAAATAGGGCTGACATAAGAAACGCCAGTTTTAATACATTCCCGAAAAGTACAGAAAAATGTTAACCACCCACCAGCCGGATTTCCATATTTTCAATATTTATATCATTCAGTTTTCTCTTCCTCTGTCCTCAGACGACCTCTCAATAACGGTTTACGATTCAGACAACACAGTAATCAATCAATACAAGAAATAATTTGGAAAATGTGACATTTTACCCATTATAGAGGTTCCGCGCTGTATTTTCTGCACCTTATTACACTACAATGCAATCTTCATGTCAGACAGCGTTCTGGTTGTGACATATTTGGGGTGAGCTGAGTTGCCACTGGGCAGCTGTCCACTTCTATCATGTGCAGAAACGGCAGAAATCCTCAAAAGAAGATTGATGTTCACAGAGTAGAGGATTTAAAGCCGCAGCAGCATACTGTAATAAAGGAAGAAGAACATTTTCAACATTTGTCTCTTTTGTCTAATGACATAATTGCCACGGCTTCTATAAAAGAACATTAACTGATAGCATCCAGATTCATTCCTCCAGGGATCAGAGCTTCACTGTGGGAATGATACGGCATGAGATAATGAAAAGTACTGGAAAATTCAGGCAGTGCAATGGTTTAGACTTTTTAACCATTTCCTTTGGCAAAATCTTGCTTTAGGGTATTAATGATTTTGAAAGGTGTCATAAAATCCACTGTTAGTAGCAATTCACACAATGTCTCCTGCTTGCTCCAGCACTTGTTTAGACAGGCTGCTCACTTGTACTCTTATAGGGTGTTAAAAGGATCCCAGACATATTAGTGTGAACTCTGGCAGCCAAAAGGTACAGGCTACAGTGCGATGGCCTAAAGAATAAGGGGGTCATTTATTAAAGAGGACCTTTCACGACTTTAAAAAAATGAATCTGCACTATCTACCTGATAGTGCGTCCCCCACTGATGCCAGCAGCGTTGTTTTCTTAGCAAATTGTCCCCCGGTGGCTTCACACGGGCCCCCCGTTCTTCGGTCCGGCTTTATGCTAATTAGAAGGCATCGGAACAGGGAGGAGGAGACTCCCTGTTCCTCAATGGGCGTTGCTTCTGCCCTGCTGTGAGCGCTGTCCAATCAGAGCGGACCGCTCACAGCAGGGCCGAAGGAGTTCAACCCTGCTGTGAGCGGTCCGCTCTGATTGGACAGCGCTCACAGCAGGGCAGAAGCAACGCCCATTGAGGAACAGGGAGTCTCCTCCTCCCTGTTCCGATGCCTTCTAATTAGCATAAAGCCGGACCGAAGAACGGGGGGCCCGTGTGAAGCCACCGGGGGACAATTTGCTAAGAAAACAACGCTGCTGGCATCAGTGGGGGACGCACTATCAGGTAGATAGTGCAGATTCATTTTTTTAAAGTCATGAAAGGTCCTCTTTAAGTCTGGCGTTTTAGACGCCGATCTTAATAACCCCTATCCTTGGCGGTGGATGAAGAGGCGCCGGCCTTTATATAACTTCGTCAGATCCTCCTCCGCTTCTAACCCGCGATGCTAGGGAGGCTCGTTCCTGTCCCCGTCTGCCATTGGCTGAAGCCCCCCCTCCCGACACCGCATGTAGTGCAGGGTCCAGGGGTAAGTATATTACCTGTGAGGGGCCCGGCACATGGGGGGGGCTGTATGTTAACTTGGATAACTCCTTTAAGGGCATCTGTCAGCAGATCTGTACCTATGGAACTGGCTGACCTGTTGCATGTGTGTTTCGCAGCTGAAGACATCTGTGTTGATCCCATTGTTGAGAAAAATTATGTTTTATTATATGCAAATGAGCCTCTAGGAGAAACTGGGGCATTGCTGTTACACCTAGAGACTGTACTTTCTGTGCAAAGGCCGCGTCTTCTGCACTTTGATTGACAGGACCAGGCAGGATGATGTTTACACTGTCTGGTCCTATCAATCAAAGTAGAGAGGTCGTGGCAGTTGTACAGAAAGTAGAGTCACTAGGTGTAACAGCAACGCCCACGTTGCTCCTAGAGGCTCATTTGCATATATTAAAATATATTTTTTCTCTGCAATGCGGGCAGATAGATGGCTTCGGCTGCCAAGCGCACATGTAACAGGTCAGCCAGTTTCATAGGTAGAAATCTGCTGACAGATGCCCCTTAACTGGCTGACATGGCATCCTATAAAATTGTTGAAGCTATGTAATGGTTAAAACTTTAGTAAACGGGTGATTAAATACTATATACGATAACTGGGGCTCTGTCAGAGCCGAGTAACTTGCCCAAAAGCCCTGCGGCTATTCTTGAAGCTAGGGCCCAATTAAAAAAATAAGTATACTTCACAGTATAATCCCTCTGGATACATCATCAATATCAGATCAGTGGGGAGTCTGACACCCAGGTTGGCTGCTAACCCATGAGGGTCAAGAGACATGGCCCCGAAGAGACAGGCATAGGTCAGGGCACGCAGAGTGGGTGCAAATCTGAGAAACAGGGCCAAGGTCAGGGCAGGCCGCAAAGAATAATGCACAGGTTGGGTCCTGCAGCAGAGGGTCAGAATCTAGGAATCAGGCAAAAATCGGTACACAGGCAGACAATCAGATACATCACACCCAGGAAATAACAGACAAGTGAACCTATTTCTCAGGCAGAGAATGAGACAAACAGCAAGCCATATATAGCAGAAGCTGACTAACACTTTAGAAACAGCCTAGCAGCTGCACCTAGAACCAAAGGAGGGTTTAACCCTGTAGAATGAGGTGAGCTTCAATGAACAATATCCCCAACAGACACACAGTACACCAGCACCTACACCGGCTGTCGGAGTGCTGGCCCTGCGACATATGGTGAATGGAGGGTGTTGCCTGAAGAAGCGTGGCAGTGGCAGGCACTAGCCACAGATGTGAGACATGATATAGAACCACATTCTTGATGTTTTGAGTTATAGAAAATGTGTATGTGTACATGTGTGTGTGTCTGTGAGTGTCTGTGTTAGATTCAAATTACAAGTTAGACAGTTTTTTTAGCTACATTTTGCTCCTGTTTTTAAATATACACCCTAGATTCTGAACATTTGCTCAGGAATGATTGGATTTTCGCTGTACTGTGTTCTGAAAGCTTACAATGGTATGTGGTTAACAATTAATAGTATCACCCTTAATTGAGTTTGCTGTGTACACAGTTAATAAGGGATAGAGACAGGCAAAGCGGCATAGTAGATAAAAGCTCATACTAGTAAACACAGTCTTTGATGTCTGTGAATGGCCGGTGTGTGTTGCTGTGCTAAACATTCCTGTTTGCCTTCTTTTTCACTATTCAGACTATTATCTTTATTTTCCCGTCTATTGGTAATTATTCACATGGTCTTGTGATGGCAGTCAGCTATTTGTACTGTAATGACAATAGACTATGGCGTGTATGGAGATGACTGCTGTCTTCATTAACTGACCTGTAAATGTGGCACATTCAGTTCCCAAGGACAAGAAAAGCTAAAGAACTAGCATCAATATCTTTATGGCTTCACGGTGTATTGTTAGTGCACAGGACACCTCAAGGTAACATATGGCATCCTCTCCTTCAGTCTGCTATGGTAAAGTAAACAAGCGTTCAGTTATGGCCTTCAGGAAGAAATGGCCTCTGACACGTAGTGCTGTATTTAGGGTAGTTACACCAAAATGAATTATGTATGCTTTTGTCTAACTCTACAGGACATGAAGCAAAAAAGGAGTTGCCATATGTTGATAATTTCCATGAGAAATCTAAAAGAGCATTACCTTTTTTAACAACGTTACAGTGTAAATCTAAAGCTGTTGTGTGATTTCCAGATAGGTCATTGCTTTTTTGTTTTATTTTATTCATTTTGTGTTGTGATCTCCATATAAATTTATTTCTGCTGTTGCCCCAGAAAACAGACAACTTAGCTTTATTCTTTAACATTTTATGTAGTTTTTACCTGTGGAATGTTACTTGTTGGTTACTGTGTCCCTTTCTTTTCATTTGTGTCTTATTCATAAATGTGTCCTTAACAAAACCTCACTAAACTATCATGGATTAGATACATACAGCATCAGTGATGATGACAATGCCATGTGTGATTTAACTCTTCCGATTAGGCAACTAAAAATCAACATAGAGCCTACAAGATTGATGTATCTATTATGTGAAATAAATGAGTCCATACTTACAGGGTCGGAGTGCCCCACCAGAGTACCAGAGGCCCAGGCTCTAATACCATAGTGGCCTCCAAAGGTCCAGAAGAAAAAAACGCTATTTGGCTGCCTTTGAAGATAATCACTTGCCACTAGGGTCTATTTCTTTAATTAAAAGTTAAGGCTGTATTACACTGGCTGATATTTTGGCTGATAATCTCTAATGAGCGATCATCTTGCAGTGTAATACTACCTCCGATTGCATGAGCAAGCGCTCGTTCATTGTGAAATTCTGGTTTTTAAACATGATTACAAATCAGAACTTGCCGGCGGCAGATCATGCTGTTTAATAACGATCTGCCGCCAGCAAACCACTAGACAGTATGAGGATGAGCGATGGCATAACGATTGCTCCTCCCCATGCTGCGGAGGAAATTTCTGCCTGTCTAATACAGGCTTCATAGGTAGTTTACAAAAATTTAATTTGGCTGCTTCGCCAAATTTCACAAGGAAATTCACTTTGTAACAAATTACTTAGTCTATTACTACTATTGGTTTGTAAGTAGCGGGCCCAATGACTGGGAATGACGTTTGCGCTGCTTCCCCCCTTCCTGTCATTGGACCCCTCAGATGCTGGATTCATTACTGATCGCATTTGAGATTAAAAATGAGGGCTTTCAGGGGTTAAAAATAACCTTATCCATTTGAGTGCGAAGAGGCCGCCGTCGTCATCTTGATTGAAGATCCCACGCTGTGTGTGATGGCTTTATTACGCTGGCCGGTGTGGTGACATCATACATCACTGGGCAAGAGATTTTGCACGATAGCCGCGGTGGCCTCTTCACACTCAAATGAATGAGGTGAGTATGTTTTTTTGTAGCAGTGGCGGTGCGGGGACCAGGAGCGGTGTCAGGAGTGGGGTAAGTATATTACCTGTGAGGGGCCCGGCACATGGGGGGGGCTGTATGTTAACTTGGATAACTTGGATAACTCCTTTAAGGGCATCTGTCAGCAGATCTGTACCTATGGAACTGGCTGACCTGTTGCATGTGTGTTTCGCAGCTGAAGACATCTGTGTTGATCCCATTGTTGAGAAAAATTATGTTTTATTATATGCAAATGAGCCTCTAGGAGCAACTGGGGCATTGCTGTTACACCTAGAGACTGTACTTTCTGTGCAAAGGCCGCGTCTTCTGCATTTTGATTGACAGGACCAGGCAGGATGATGTTTACACTGTCTGGCCCTATCAATCAAAGTAGAGAGGTCGCAGCAGTTGCACAGAAAGTAGAGTCCCTAGGTGTAACAGCAACGCCCACGTTGCTCCTAGAGGCTCATTTGCATATATTAAAATATATTTTTTCTCTCCAATGCAGGCAGATAGGTGGCTTCGGCTGCCAAGCGCACATGCAACAGGTCAGCCAGTTTCATAGGTAGATCTGCTGACAGATGCCCCTTAACTGGCTGACATGGCATCCTATAAAATTGTTGAAGCTATGTAATGTCAGAGCCGAGTAACTTGCCCAAAGACTCTGGGGTTGTTCTTGAAGCTTGGGCCCAATTAAAAAAAAGGTATACTGCACAGTATAATCCCTCTGGATACATCATCAATATCAGATCAGTGGGGAGTCTGACACCCAGGTTGGCTGCTAACCCATGAGGGTCAAGAGACGCAGCCCCGAAGAGACAGGTATAGGTCAGGGTACGCAGAGTGGGTGCAAATCTGAGAAACAGGGCCAAGGTCAGGGCAGGCCGCAAAGAATAATGCACAGGTTGGGTCATGCAGCAGAGGGTCAGAATCTAGGAATCAGGCAAAAATCGGTACACAGGCAGACAATCAGATACAGCACACCCAGGAAATAACAGACTAGTAAACCTATTTCTCAGGCAGAGAATGAGACAAACAGCAAGCCATATATAGCAGAAGCTGACTAACACATTAGAAACAGCCTAGCAGCTGCACCCAGAACCAAAGGAGGGTTTAACCCTGTAGAATGGGGGGGCGTGGCCGGATGGCAGCGTGAGCGGACGTGTTTGAGCTAGCTCCCGCTATACACACCGCCAAATTATCCTTATCACCCGACTTACCGCCGCGTTTGGAGCCTGAAAAGCTGCCCTGAGGGAAGCTGCATACTACTAGCCGCCTTACAGACCGATTCCAGCAGCCCAAGAATGACGAGAGGCCGTAAAACAGGCCAAAAAGTGGATGAAACGGCGCTCCAAGATGGCGCCCCGGCGCGCAGCAGGATAGAAGATAAGCAGAGGGACATCGCTGCCCGGCTGGAGAAATTTGCTCTCCGCCCTTCTGTTTCAGGTGAGCCTGAGGGACACAGCGGGACTCCATCCCCCAGTATGTGGGGAGAAGAGGATGACACCATGCTGGGCAGCTCTGATACTCCACAGACCCCGGCTACAGCGCTAACCAGCGGTGCAAGGGTTAATGACGCCATGTTGGAGGAGAATGCTGCTGTATGTGAAGAGCTGACGCAGCAACAGGAGCCTACTATGTCTGATGTGTTTGGGGCCATAAAACTCTGCAATTCTACCCTCATGCAATTATCTACACAGGTGTGTAGTATAAAAACGGATCTGTCCTTTATTAGGAATGATCTTCATAAAGTCAATGAAAGAATGAAAGCTGCTGAACAGCGCATTAGTGATGTGGAAGACAAAATGGCGCCCCTGGTGAGGGTCACAGGGAGACATTCCAAAGAGATCTCAGCATTATACGATAAAACAGATGATCTTGAAAACCGCTTACGCTGTAATAATGTGAGAATCCTGGGTATCCCTGAAAAAAGGGAGGATCAAAATCCGTCACAGTATTTCGAGAACTGGCTTAGGGCCGAATTTGGGGCCTCTCATCTCACCCCGTTGTTCGCAGTGGAACGTGCACATAGGGTCCCTACGCGTCCACTCCCACCGGGTAGCCCTCCGAGACCGGTACTCGTCAAGCTGCTGCATTATAAGGACCGGGACATTATACTGCGAATGGCTAGGGAGAAGGGTGATATTACAGTGAATGGGGCCAAAGTCTCCTTCTTCCCAGATTACTCTGCAGAAATACAAAAGCGCAGAGCGCAATTCATGAATGTAAAACGACGCTTACGGAATTTGATGGTCCCGTACTCCATGATCTACCCGGCGCGGCTCCGGGTGGCTGCCCTAGGGATGACGTCTTTTTTCAACTCCCCTCAAGAAGCGCTGGACTGGCTGGATGTCTCCGAAGAGCAACTGCGTTCCCAGCGTAGATCTCCATCTCCTAGAACACTGCAGGAGGAAGCAGCGTAGTGAATACAGAGACCTCTTTCTTCATTTGCCTGACAGGAACTGTCTTCGGGGTCTGTAAGTCGCACCGTACAGATGGCCGCTTGATGGATGCTGCCTATATGAGGTTGACGGGCTGGCGGCGGACTATTGTACTGATAACTAGCTGCACTGGCCTGGTTTACATTTTATAAGGGTGCATAATTGTTCTAAATAGCGGGAGGTGATGATAGCTCTAGTCTCGTAAGACTTGGGAGTAGTTTGTATCTCCTAGTTGTACTGGTTAACTATTGTTATTTTAGTGTTGGCCACTTTCTGCCCCGCTCTCTCGTCACCGAGGGGGTAATGGCTTTTTGGTTACTCTGGGGTTTTGTTTTTTTGGGTGAGGGTATGAGGGGTATTTCTGGACGTACGACATGGCTCTTCTTCCTGAACACCGCCTATCCCGGCGGGATAAAAGGGGTAATTTTGAAAGTTGATCAAAACCACTGCTACCATGGGGGTTAAATTTTCTGTTATTTCTTGGAATGTGCGAGGTATGGGGGATCCCAATAAAAGGTGGGCGGTATTTAACCAGATCAATAAATACCAACCGGCCATTATCACACTACAGGAGACACACCTGGCGTCGAATAACGTGCAATTACTACATAGGGCATGGGTGGGTCATAGCTTTCACTCCACGCATACTACTCATTCAGAGGGGTGAGTGTACTGGTGCATAAGGACATCCCGTTTATATGTCATTCCAGTGTGGTGGACGCAGAGGGAAGGTATTTCATAGTGCACTGTACAATTTGTGAAAGGGAAATGCTGTTTATTGCCGTATATATACCCCCGCCTTACTCTGCTAGAGTCCTCAGACACATGCTAGCGAGGGTCCACACTCAGCTGCACCTCCCATGTTTTTTAATAGGGGACTTTAATATGTATGTTGACGTCTCTTTAGACAAATTTAGGGACTCCCATTCACAAATGGCCAGCTCCATTACTACTTTTGGGCATTTGCTTCGGGAATTAGCTTTTATCGATGTGTGGAGGTTAAGACATCCGGGGGAGAGGGGTTATTCCTGCCAATCTAATACCTACGGTTCTCTTTCCAGAATAGATCTGGCATTGAGCTCGGACTCTCTACTGCAATATGTGTTTGATATTAAATACCTTCCGAGATCGCTTTCTGACCACTCCCCAATCCTAGTGGTGTTTCAGGAACCGACTCAACTTGTGAAGGGGACGTGTTCTTGGCGAGTGAATCCGTTCTGGCTGAGAATAATACCCAGAATTCTTATTGACCATTTGCTTTGAGAGTTTTTCTCCATGAAGGCCTATCTGAGAGGGCTGTTTATTAAAGAAATATCCCGTATAAAAACTAAAAACAGGAAGATAGAATTGGCACTGAAAGCAGAAGTTGCAGAATTGGAAGCCAGATATATTAGTGACCCTTCACCTCAGATGTTGCAGCTACGGAGGAGGAAACAGGATGATTTAACCAAGGCAGAAAACAAACGTTTTTTCCTCAGGCAGGAATATTTCGAGGCAGGGGAGGGTACTGGTCGCCTCTTAGCTAAAATAATTCAGTCACAAAGGGGAACGGCTCATATTGCGCAACTACGTGATGTGGATGGTGAGACGCATACGGAATCGAGGGATATTCTGGGAGTATTGAAAGCTTACTATGAGTCCCTTTACGCTTCCACGCTAAGAGTTTCGCAATGTGACATAGATTCCTACCTTGCAGGTGTAAGGCTCTCACGCCTATCTCCGGAGCATAGGTCTTTTTTAGACTCAAATTATCTCCGCCTATCTCCGCCTAATTATCACGCCTATCTCCGGAGCATAGGTCTATTTTTTAGACTCAAATTAGACGAATTAGAGACCGCTATAAAAGCTATGCCCAATGAAAAAGCCCCAGGATTGGATGGGTTACCCACAGAGGTGTATAAATTATATGGGCCAGCCTTGCTCCCACACATGCTGACTACATTCAATGCCGCATTACAGGAAGGGACACTTCCACCGTCCATGAGGGACGCTGTTATCGTGGTTCTTCCAAAACCGGGAAAAGACCCATGTGTTTCCGACTCTTACAGACCTATCTCCCTTCTCCCTACTGATATTAAAGTCTTGGCTAAGGTGTTATCAATGCGTCTTGCCAAAGTTATCACTTCTATAATACATCCAGACCAAACGGGCTTTATGCCTAACAAGTCCACCGCCATTAACCTTAGAAGGTTGTTTTTAAACCTACAGATAGCTCCGGAGAACTGTGGGAATAGAGTAGTGTTGTCACTTGATGCTGCAAAGGCATTTGACAGCGTAGAGTGGCCTTATTTGTGGAGTGTCATGTCCAGAATGGGTTTTGGCCCCCTCTTTATTCAATGGGTTCAGTTGTTGTATTCTTCCCCGAGGGCGTGTGTGTCGGCCAACGGTTCAACATCTGATCTTTTCAGTCTGGGCAGGGGCACACGACAGGGGTGCCCTTTATCCCCCCTCCTTTTCGCAATAGCCCTGGAACCCTTGGCATCGCAGATTAGGGTGTCGACTGACATACAAGGTTTTCAGTATGGGGATAGAGAGGAGCGCATAGCCCTGTATGCTGATGACATGCTATTGTTCTTGGCTGACGCCTCGGAGTCCTTGACCAATACTATGACTATAATCAACACTTCCGGGGACTACTCTGGTCTCCGGATTAACTGGGGAAAGTCTGTAATTCTGCCCGTGGATAGCTGGCCGAGGGAGAGGGGAGATAGGGTGGGGGAACTACAATGCGTGTCTCAATTTAAATACTTGGGCATTACCGTATCCAATACTTGCAGAGACTTTATCTCTCTGAATGTGGTCCCCTTGTTGGATAAATGGCAATCCAAAATCAAGGCTTGGAATGCCCTGAAATTGTCATTGGTGGGAAGGGCTAATCTTATCAAAATGGTGCTGATGCCACAAATGCTCTATTTAGTGCACAACACTCCAAGCTGGATACCAGGTCATGTTGTTAGCAAAATAGATCGCCTGTTTAGATCCCTGCTATGGAAGACCGCGGTTCCCAGAATAAAGCTACAAAAATTACAACTGCCAACAAGAAGGGGAGGGTTAGCGGTGCCAAATATGTGGTTATATTTCCTGGCATCCCAATTGCAGCATTTTGTTGGAGGGGAGGAGAGCACCAATCCAGATTCCAGATTTTACCTCATCAGATATAAGACGGGAGTGGGTAGTTTATTTTCAGCTCTGGAAACTGGGGATTTTTTGCAGTCTGGAAGCCGGACTCCTGTTTTTCAGCTCATGTATAAAGTGTGGGATAGAGGTAAGGTTCTATTTAAATTGCAGGGTAACGTGGAGTGCACCCCATTGTGGTCAAACAGTAGGCTACCGGAGTTGGCGAAGCTGCAGGTTCCTACATGTTGGCAAAGGAAGGGTATTTTGTTACTTAAACATCTGTATAAGGATAATGTGCTTAAGTCCTTCTCGCAGCTGATGGAGGAGTATGGTATTCCAAAAACGTCCTTCTATTTTTACCTCCAAGTCAGACATGCCCTACAAGCCCAAAATAAATTGGCGCCGGTGCTTCCAGTAGCGTTTACCCATATACAATATTCTGAAAGGGGCTGGGTATACTAGTGGAATAATTTCACTGATATATAGCACCTTACTACTCAAACAGGAGGTCGATCTGCGAGCAAGCATGCAAGCCTGGATTGGTGACATTGGCTCTCTCTCTACAGAGGTGTGGAATTGGTTACTGATGCATACACAGAGAATATCCATTAGCCCTGCATATAGAGTTTCGCAACTATATTTACTATATTAGGAATACGGCCACATGCCCAGTGTGTCAGGGGCTCTAGATCTCCTGCAGATCTGATGCACATATTTTGGAGCTGCTCCACATTAGACACATTTTGGCACAAGATTCTCCATAGAATTCACAGAGTATTCAAAATAAACGTGCCAAGGGAGCCATTGAACTGTATATTAGGCTATGTAGAACTCCTGCCTGTAGGAGACATTGTGAAAATAGCCATATCAAAAGTGCTATATGAGGCTAGGAAACTAATTGCTTCTCTGTGGTTGGATCCGACCCCCCCCAACTTTTGAAGCTTTTCTACACAGGGTGCATGGCATTATCAAACTAGAAAAGGGAATATGTATTAAGAGGGGAAGCCTTAAAAAATACAAAAAGCAATGGTCTGCATGGATTGAGTATCACAACTTAGTGAAACTTCGAATGGATAACGATGATAGCTAATATACCTTTAATTAGTGCCCCTGGTGTGCTTCTCCCCTTCATGTGGCACAGATATATATCATGCTTGTCAAGAGGGGTTTAATGTTGTGGATTTCATGTCTACTTCTTTGGGAGGAGTCATGTCGTACGGTCCATTTTTTGTTCTTCTTTTGGGTGGGAGGGGGGGGGGGATGAGGGTTATGTTGTTTTTTTTCACTCCCATGTTAGGAGCAAAAGGATCTAACTTTGACATATTGTATATCCTTAATGTGATGTTTTTCCATTCTGCTTTTCCAACATGACACAATACTATTTTTGTATGGTGGAGCAATATGGTTTTATTGAAATACTTTAATAAAAAATATCTGATTTAAAAAAAAAACCCTGTAGAATGAGGTGAGCTTCAATGAACAATATCCCTTATCCATTTGAGTGCGAAGAGGCCGTCGTCGTCATCTTGATTGAAGATCTCACGCTGTGTGTGATGGCTTCATTACTCTGGCCGGCATGGTGACGTCATACATCACTGGTCAAGGCATTTTACACGATGGCCGCGGTGGCCTCTTCACACTCAAATGAATGAGGTGAGTATGTTTTTTCTTTTTTAACGCTATTTCAGGGAAAACTGATTTTCCCTGAAATTCGGATTGAAGTCCACTTTGGATACTTTGATTTGCTCAACCTTAATTAGAGGGGTTGGACCCCAAGAATAATTTTCTCTCGTGGGTCTAAGGAACCCAGTTGGACACTGCGTATTTATTGGTCAAGTATTTCTAAATATATTACACAAAGCCTCTTATTATAATGTGCGAAAATGATAAATGCTTGTCAAGGACATGCCATGTCCTGTCCATCCATAGGCTTTACATAGTCAACAGAAAAAGTAAATTGTGATGTCATTACACCGTGCCTATCTCAGCATGGTTTGAGGAACACACTATATGCATCAACTGACATCACTCAATAGTGATCTGTTGTGTGCTAACATCCCACTCCTAACTTGTCCCTGCCCTGCTGAGTCTCACCAAGAAAACTTTTTAGCACATCAAAAGACATCCCATCGCTGCATGAAATTGTGAGCCAAAAGCCTTGAATGAGCGGGAATCCTGTTAATAAGGACAGCTAAACCTACAAGCACTGATTAGAGCCTAATGGAGAGATAAAGCACAACTATTACCACCATGAGAACAGACCATTCACCTTAAGGGTGTGGGGGTAGGACCCGGGAAACAAAATGTGGGATTACTGAATACCTTTTTTGTGCACAATAGTTCTTCATTCAATAGCTTCAACAGTCTTCATGGAACTTACATCTACAGAAACTAGATCCACTCATTGTTTAAAGCCAATAAAAACAATAAGTAATAGAAATTACTAGAATAGAAATCTTCATTTCATTTGTCAGACGTTCTATTCCAACACAAACTCAAAACTGTAGGTTTATTTATAAAATCCATAAGAATGTCTTTGTCTTGTTAGCAGGACATTCAGATGCTCAACAAGTACTTAGGAGGTCTTTAGGGCCCCTTCACAGGCCAAGACTTGGGACATGTCTGAACAAATGAATTTGGTTCCCAATAATTGCCCCATGTAAGGGTGTTGTTGATCACCCAACAAACAAGCCAATGCTTATTCACCAGAAAGATCGTATCTTTCATGTGACACCTAAAATGATCAGCTACGGGCAGCACATCCTGGTGTAAACAATCTGCAGTGGGATGAACGATCGCAGTAGCAATCAGATGAATGAGCTGGCAAAGATCAGTAATGAAGAGTTTATTCTTGACCATTGCCCATGTAAATAGGCCCTTAAATAATGCACCAGACAGCACTGTTTTTTTTTACCATGTGGACAATTATTTTTTGACAAAATCACATCCATTTTAGTGCAATTCTATAAAATATAGTACAGACCAAAAGTTTGGACACACCTTCTCATTCAAAGATTTTTTGAATGACTATGAAAATTGTAGATTCACACTGAAGGCATCAAAACTATGAATTAACACATGTGGAATTATATACTTAAAGAGGACCTTTCACGACTTTTAAAAAATGAATCTGCACTATCTACCTGATAGTGCGTCCCCCACTGATGCCAGCAGCGTTGTTTTCTTTGCAAATTGTCCCCCGGTGGCTTCACACGGGCCCCCCGTTCTTCGGTCCGGCTTTATGCTAATTAGAAAGCATCGGAACAGGGAGGAGGAGACTCCCTGTTCCTCAATGGGCGTTGCTTCTGCCCTGCTGTGAGCGCTGTCCAATCAGAGCGGACCGCTCACAGCAGGGTTGAACTCCTTCGGCCCTGCTGTGAGCGGTCCGCTCTGATTGGACAGCGCTCACAGCAGGGCAGAAGCAACGCCCATTGAGGAACAGGGAGTCTCCTCCTCCCTGTTCCGATGCTTTCTAATTAGCATAAAGCCGGACCGAAGAACGGGGGGCCCGTGTGAAGCCACCGGGGGACAATTTGCAAAGAAAACAACGCTGCTGGCATCAGTGGGGGACGCACTATCAGGTAGATAGTGCAGATTCATTTTTTAAAAGTCATGAAAGGTCCTCTTTAACAAAAAAGTGTAAAACAACTGTAAATATGTTTTATATTCTAGGTTCTTCAAAGTAGCCACCTTTTGCTTTGATTACTGCTTTGCACACTCTTGGCATTCTCTTGATGAGCTTCAAGAGTTAGTCACCTGAAATGGTATTCAACAGTCTTGAAGGAGTTCCCAGAGATGCTTAGCACTTGTTGGCCCTTTTGCCTTCACTCTGCGGTCCAGCTCACAGCAAACCATCTCGATTGGGTTCAGGTCTGGTGACTGTGGAGGCCAGGTCATCTGGCGTAGCACCCCATCACTCTCCTTCTTGGTCAAATAGCCCTTACACAGCCTGGAGGTGTGTTTGGGGTCATTGTTCTGTTGATAAATAAATGATGGTCCAACTAAACACAAACCGGATAGAATTTCATGCCGCTGCAAGATGCTGTGGTAGCCATGCTGGTTCAGTATGCCTTCAATTTTGAATAAATCCCCAACATTGTCACCAGCAAAGCAACCCCACACCATCACACCTCCTCCTCCATGCTTCACGGTGGGAACCAGGCATGTAGAGTCCATCCATTCACCTTTTCTGTGTCGCACAAAGATACGGTGGTTGGAACCAAAGATCTCAAATTTGGACTCATCAGACCAAAGCACAGATTTCCACCGGTCTAATGTCCATTCCTTGTGTTCTTTAGCCCAAACAAGTCTCTTCTGCTTGTTGCCTGTCCTTAGCAGTGGTTTCCTAGCAGCTATTTCACCATGAAGGCCTGCTGCACACAGTCTCCTCTTAACAGTTGTTGTAGAGATGTGTCTGCTGCTAGAACTCTGTGTGGCATTGACCTGGTCTCTAATCTTAGCTGCTGTTAACCTGCAATTTCTGAGGCTGGTGACTCGGATGAACTTATCCTCCCTGCAGAGGTGACTCTTGGTCTTCCTTTCCTGGGGCGGTCCTTATGTGAGCCATTTTCTTTGTAGCGCTTGATGGTTTTTGCGACTGCACTTGGGGACACATTCAAAGTTTTCCCAATTTTTCGGACTGACTGACCTTCATTTCTTAAAGTAATGATGGCCACTCATTTTTCTTTACTTAGCTGCTTTTTTCTTGCCATAATACAAATTCTAACAGTCTATTCAGTAGAACTATCAGCTGTGTATCCACCTGACTTCTGCCCAACACAACTCATGGTCCCAACCCCATTTATAAGGCAAGAAATCCCACTTATTAAACCTGACAAGGCACACCTGCGAAGTGAAAACCATTTCAGGTGACTACCTCTTGAAGCTCATCAAGAGAATGCCAAGAGTGTGCAAAGCAGTAATCAGAGCAAAAGGTGGCTACTTTGAAGAACCTAGAATATAAGACATATTTACAGTTGTTTCACACTTTTTTGTTAAGTATATAATTCCACATATGTTAAGTCATAGTTTTGATGCCTTCAGTGTGAATCTACAATTTTCATAGTCACGAAAATACAGAAAAGGTGAGAAGGTGTGTCCAAACTTTTGGTCTGTACTGTATATATCTTATAAAGAACTCAGCTATGTGCCCCCCTTCCTCCTCCTCACTGTACTGTATCTGGCTGCAGTGATCCTTAGTGATAATACAACCTTGTGGATCCGTAATGAACGGATCCGGTTGTATTATCTTTAACATCTTTTAAACGGATCCGGAATTAACTCCATTGAAAGTCAATGGAGGACGGATCCGTTTACTAGTGTGTGACACCAAACGGATCCGTCCCCATTGACTTGCATTGGGGGTCATTCCGGATCCGTCTTGGTGCGGATACCCAGTACGGAGAGCAAACTGCAGCATGCTGAGGTTTGCTCTCCGGTCTGAAGAGGGAACGGAATGCTTTCAGGAGCATTCCATGCTCTTCAGTTCAGTTTTGTCCCCATTGACAATGAATGGGGACAAAACTGAAGTGTTTTATTCCGGTATTGAGCCCCTGTGACGGAGCTCTATACCGGAATAAAACAACGCTAGTGTGAATGTAGCCTAAGCCCTCCTTTCCTTGCAAAGTCCAGCCCCTTCTGCCATTCACCAACTGAAAATAGAACAGATCAGCAGAAAATGAACTCCGGTGTTCTCTGCAGGTTTTTACAAGGCTGTTTGTTTCTGCAATGATTATCTACTGATTACCTTTATCATTTATTTCTAGGTTTAGTGTTCCTTTAAGTTCCTTGAGTTTCCCTAATGTCACTTTCAGCCATATTATTCCCTGTTTTAGCTGCACAGCTAGATGTATTTCACTCAGAAGCAGAGTGTATCTTCCTTCCGTGGAATTTGCCAGGACTGTACTGCTGTGACAGCATTTCCCTTACTTCCAAATAGGTTTGCTTTCAGCTTCATAGCTGAGGTATAAGAGGTATAAATCACACTCGAGGATTGGCCAGGTACTTGCTAAGAAACGTTAATAGGAACACTCATTGGAAATAATCTGCCTGTATAAAAGTGCAAGCCAATTACCTGATGAAGGAGCAAATGCTAATTCATCAGGGAATCGCATCTTTTATGCAGGCACAAAAGTCATCGCTTGCCAGCGGCAGATCGTGCTGTCTAATGACGCTCTATGGCCAGCAAATAATGATTCTGTATGAGGACGAGTAATAACATTACCGATCGCTCCTCCCCATACTGTGGGGGAGAACGATGTATGTAATTGCAACAGTCTCCTTCACTGACGAGCAAGCGATTGTTGGTAAGGATTCCTTCCTGACAATTGTAGGATTCATCTGCCAGTGTAATACAGCCCTTAGAGACACACAGGAAACAACTATAATCTTCAAAAGCTGTGTAGATTCAGTTCTTTTATCAGGTTCAGGATCTCTGTTAATTCTGACACGCCCCCATTTCCTTAAGCCATCTTCTGAGTCTAGTTACTAGGGACAGTGGACTGCAGCTGAGGTGGAAGTGAGACCCCTAGTGGCCATGACTTTAAAGCTTTTTTTCCAGGAGGATGCAGGCATATTTTATAAATGAAGTGATTGAAAAATTAGCTTGTTACACCATTCTCTATAAAATGAAATTGTGTGAAAGAACAGTGACTCTAAAGCTAAACCTACAAATGAATGCTAAAAATAAATAATAAACATAGTTACCCTCACTGTTTGGCAATCTGCAGCATTTTCTGCATGATCCTCCAGACACAAACAATCTTGTAGAAATCCTGCAGAGTACAAAGGGATTAATCTCCTGCTGATCTGCTCCATCAATGGTGGGAAACTGGTTGTGAAGTGGTGGGACAAGGGTGCGTTGTTTGCAATTTTTTTGTCCTACAACACACAGTCAGGGGCCGACTGGGAACTTAAAGTAGCCCTGGACAAAAATACGAAAAGTGGCCCCGTTTTGTAGTCGGGTTCAAATTGATGGAAAGCAAGGCCAGCAATACCATATTGTGGCACATTATACCACCCCAACGGAGCCAAATACCACAGTACATCACAAAATACTGCCAGCAGCACAAAATACATCCCCAAAAACTTCCACTGAACGGCCATGAGGAGGGCTCAGGTGCCCCCTGGGCATCGGCCCACAGGGAAATTTTTCTGTAAGGTCTATGGCCAATCTGCAACTGCACACAGGAAATAACAGGGAGGCTCCTGCTGCAACGACTTGTCTTACAGCTTGTCACAGGACTATGAAGAAATGGGACATGGATGACCTGGAACATGGAGAGATTTCTTCATATGTGTTCTTCAAATGTGTTCTCAATTAGGAGAGGGGCATAAGTCGCTGCTGGATACCTCTGGCAATGGCTTATCTACCGTGAATACAAAAGAACAGGCGTGATAAAATACAGCAGACTTGATCCTTCTTTCCTCTGACATCTGCAGGGGAAAATCAGTGAACAACAGGTACATCAGCATACATATAAGACAGGAGGTCCTGCAGAAATAATAAAATTCAACCATGCATTCTAAGGAACTAAGAATTTGGTGTTGCAGAGCAGAGGCTCTTGATGTCCAGTATCTTTGGTAATGATTTTGACATGGTCAAGACTACTATACACATATGGGCTTATGCACACAAACTTATTTTGTTTTCCGTGTCCATTTTTTTTGTGGCCTGTATATAGAATGATTCATTTCAATAGGGCACAAAAAAACGGAATTGACTGTGTGTGCATTCCATGTCCATATGTCTGCATGGCTGTTCTGCAAAAAAATAGAACATATCCTATTATTGTCTGCATTACGTTCAAGGATAGGACAGTTCGATTATGGGCCAAACTTTCCGTTCCGCACGCAGCCAGCTGTAATTTGCAGACCACAAAACAACGGTCGTCTGCATGAGCCCTTACACTGCAAAGAATAGTCAAAAAAATTACTACAAAACTGTCCAACTTTTTATTTCATATGCGATAGGTGTAATATTTTGGGTGATTTCTAGCTAATATTTCAAATGTGATGCAGACAGTGGATAGAAGGTCTGTATGTACAGCTTTACAATCCAAGACTCTTAAAGGGAGTGTATGAGCAATTTCTCATTCATCAGGTGTTTGGTGTAGGGTGGCCACCGGCTTCATCTCAAAAAGGAGGACATTTTCGGCCACACCCCCAACATGTTAAACCACACCCCAATCTGCTAACCACGCCCCCAATCTGCTAAACCACGCCCCCCATATCAGCTTGTACACTGTCACCCATCACACCTCCCCTGGCTCTTACCACACATACACAGGTCGGATAGGGATCTGGCACCCCCACCCCCACCACGTGAAAATTCAAGCCAGCAAGCCTAACTATAAAAATACCGCTCTAGTATGGTTAGAATAAAGAGGATTGTTCAGTAATTAAAAATAAAATATGGCAGATGGAAAAGAAATCCACAATTCTCAGCTGTTCCCTCCCTGCCATTGAATGCTTTGGTTATATGGCTGCAGTGGTGACGCCTGTGACACGCTGGATTTTCTGGCATCATTGCTGCTGCCACGTAAATAAAGACTGACAGACATGTAATGGGCGAGTGTGCACATCTGTCATAGTGCTGGTGATGTGCACACTGATGGGCAGGTGTATGGCATGTGACCACTGCAGCCAGTTCTCAGCATTAGAGCACTGATTGGCTGCAGCAGTAACATACCATATACCGGCAGGTGACACATATCTGGATGGACATTACATTCACCAGCACCAGACATACCAGATGATACAGCACCACTTACCTCTTACATCCAGTGACGTCTTCCTGATGTAGATCTTCTCTTTTCTCATCTTCTCTATTTGGCCCACACCGCCATGACACTTCAGCTCCATCTTCTCACTTTCAGCTCCATCTTCTCTCTGCCACAAAGACATCATAGATTACCCACTTTTACTGTTATCCTGCTGCTGCCTAAAATACTGCACCCACTGTGCTCCCCAATGTCCCCAAATACTATACTGTAGATATAACAGTGCCATATAGGTAGGACCCCATATAGTCACCGTGCTCCCACTAATAATTCTCTCCTAGAGTGTCCCATTAGTAATAGTGCCCCAATAGTGATAATGCTCCACCAGTATCCCTTTTTAGCAGTAGTGCCCTCCATATTGTACTAATAATAGTAACACCCCCAATAGTATCCCTGGTAGTAGTAATAATTCCCCATAATAGAAACCATTTTCCCATAGTGCCTCCAGTAGTGCTCCCAGAAATAATAAGGACCCGCTGTAATGGTCCTCAAATCATCCCACTGTGCCCCCATCAGACCTCACATCAGCCCACTGTGCCCCCATCAGACCTCAGAACAGCCCACAGTGCCCCCATCAGACCTCAGATCAGCCCACAGGGCCTCCTTCAGACCTCACATCAGCCCACTGTGCCCCCATCAGACCTCAGATCAGCCCACAGTGCCCCCATCAGACCTCAGATCAGCCCACAGGGCCTCCTTCAGACCTCACATCAGCCCACTGTGCCTCCTTCAGACCTCAGATCCGCCCACAGGGCCTCCTTCAGACCTCACATCAGCCCACTGTGCCCCCATCAGACCTCACATCAGCCCACTGTGCCCCCTTCAGACCTCAGATCAGCCCACAGTGCCATCATCAGACCTCAGATCAGCCTGTAGTGCCCCCTTCAGACCTCAGATCAGCCCATTGTGCCCCCATCAGACCTCAGATCAGCGTATTGTGCCCCATCAGACCTCACATCAGCCTGTAGTGCCCCCTTCAGACCTCAGATCACCCTGTAGTGCCCCTTCAGACCTCAGATTAGCCTGTAGTGCCCCCTTCAGACCTCAGATCAGCCTGTAGTGCCCCCTTCAGACCTCAGATCAGCCTGTAGTGCCCCCTTCAGACCTCAGATCAGCCTGTAGTGCCCCTTCAGACCTCAGATTAATCTGTAGTGCCCCCTTCAGACCTCAGATCAGCCTGTAGTGCCCCCTTCAGACCTCAGATTAGCCTGTAGTGCCCCCTTCAGACCTCAGATCAGCCTGTAGTGCCCTGGCCTTTAGCCGGACGGAGGACCAGGAGTCCAAAAACCGGACTGTCCGGCCAGAAACGGGACGGATGGCCACCCTAGTTTGGTGGCACCTTTACACAGGGCAATTATAGGGAACGAGACAAAGGTTTGTTCCCAACAATCAGCCAGTGTATATATAGAGCCTTTAGTTCATGCATTACAATACAATACATTGCGTCCTATTTATTATTCTACTGTATACTGTAAAATCACTTCGTGATATGTTATTTCTCGGTAAGGAAACACGCACAAAAAAAGGGTGACATGGAGTGAGGGAGACGGCAGCGGACTAAAAAAAAATGGCTGGGAAGGCAAACTGACTGCATCGCACATCATGCATGTCCCTATTGTGATAGTTATTTTCTTCCCTAGGGCACAAGAGATCTTCATTTTAAAGTATGATACAAATGTCTCTGACACAGCACTCAAACATAGCTTTTCTTTCCACTATACAGAATTCAAAAATATTCTCACTGCACTGCTATGTAAAAATGAATGGGGTCATTTATCAAAGTAGAACTGGTTTAGCTGGTCCTAGCCAATCGGATTCCTCCTTTCATTTTCCAAAGGAGCTGTCAAAAATGAAAGAAGGAATCTTATTTGTTGCTATGGGCAACTAAGCCAGTTCTACTTTACACCAGTTTGCTAAATGATCCCATAAACTGCTATGCTCATGGTCTACAGCAGTTGCCTGGCTTGGGTTATAGATAATAGCAGTATTCAGATCCAACTCTCCTAAGGATTTCATCAGGTCAAATGAAAGGCCTTTAACCAAGCACCAATCAAGTCGAATATTGTTGAATGGCACTTGTTACTGACCTGGCATCTGGCCGTATAAGAGCATCCTTAGGGCTTATTTACACTGACTGATACACTGGGCAATGACTGGGAACTGTTTTGTTGCCACCTTTTTAAAGGCATTTACATGCAGCAATTATGCCCTCTGTATGGGGATGAACAATCGCTACTGTGATCCTTCATCCCCATACAGATTCACTGTTTCCTGGCAGCACCTCATTGTTTACACAGGACTTTGTGCTGCCAACAATGATTTTATGCCCTACATAAAAGATGAATCACCCGATAAGCATTTTGCCCATTTGTTGGATGATCTGACAGCACATTTGGAGCAATTATTGAGAAAGAACGTTCATTCCCGATAATTCTCCTGATAATCTGCCCATGTCAGTGGGCCCCTATACTGTAACATACATGTTATTTTAGAGAGGGAAAAAATAAGATGGCCTGACACCATCTTTGGATAAAACAATAGGATTGGATAGGTAAAATTTGTCATATCTATGTCTCCTACAGCATTCTATATCAAGGAGGAGGGGCTGATTGGCCATAGATCTTGCATGGTAATTTTTTGGTGGGCCGATACCCATGGGGCCACCCAAGACCTCCTCTCTGCCACTGGCAAGGTACATATTGAGCTCTCAGTGATGCTTAACCCTGTGAGAATTAGAAATTCATGTATGTACCCTACCAGCGACCGCACATGCACTCTGAATTCAACTGCTGTGGCCCACATCTCACCTCCTAAGCCTCCTGCTCCATCAGAGACAAATGGAGGAGGAGGACAGAAGATGGCATCTAACAGAGGACAGTCTTTGGAGCAATATATTGTGCTGCTCTGTGGTATGGTATTGCTGGCCATGCCTATTTTTGTTGCCTTGCCTTCTGCCAATTTGGACACTCCTACAACATGGGGCTACTTTTAGGGTTTTTTTCCAGGGCCAGTTTAAATTCTCAGTCCATCCCTGTCAAGGAGAGTGTACTGACCCCAAAAGACATCAGATTGTCTTTTGCAGAAAATGGTAGGACATCTCTGCAATCACAGGAGGCCTCTGAATAGGTCCTCAGTATCTGATTGGTGGGGGTGTGACAAACAGGCTCCCCACCATTCAGCTGTTTTGAGAAGGTATCATTGCTCCTTCTCACAGCTTACTAAGCACAGCCCCGTACATTGTATAGCGGCTGTGCTTGGTATCACGCTCAGCCCCACTTGAATGGGGCTGAGAAGCTCCTAGACCACATGACACATGAATGTGTCATCACTGGCCTAGGAAAAGCAGAGAAAAGAACATGGTACAAGAGCGTCCCTGCCTTCTCAAACAGCTGATTGATGGGGGTCCAGGGTGCCGAGTTTCCACTGATCAGATACTGATGACCTATCCAGTATAAAAATCTTGGAAAAACCCTTAAAATATTTATCCCATACAGAAAACGGTGTAATGGGAAAAAAATCAAAATAGCCAATTTGCTGTTGTTTGGTTGTTTTACTTCCCTAAAAAAATGAGTAAAAGTGAATCATGCACACCCAAAAATGGTATCAATCAAAGGTACAGATCACCCTGCAAAAAATGAGTCATCATACAGCTCGGTACACATAACTACTAAAAAGTTATCTGTAATAATTTTTTCCACACATACAAATTCCTATACTTTTTGATAGCGAAAAGTTACATTTAAAATATGAATACAAATTTCTTTCTGTGAAATACCAAATCAAATTAAATTTACTTTACTCACTGATACTGGAAATGTTCAGCTCTATAAGCATTATCAGTACTCCTTCACACACTTTGGGGCACATTTATTAAGACCAGCGTTTTAGACCTTGCTGTCCTTGCTGTTTTACATTTAGACCATTTTCTACGCCAAAACCTGGCGTAGAAAATGGTAAATGAGACGAGCCTAAGTCCCCTTACCCGCCCACGCCACGCCCACCTTTTTAGACCTGGTGTGAGATGGGAAAAGTCGCCAAGAATCTTTGCTCTGCAATCTGTGTCAGAAATATGCCTAATATAAGAGTATTTCTGGTTAGTAAATGACCCCGAGTGTTTTTTGTGAAAACTGCAGCAAGAAAAAGTGTGAGATTAGTCTCTTCCAGTTTTTTGCCACCAATAATTTTATGAATTTAATACATTTATAGCATATCAATAGGGTGTTTATTTGGACAATTAACATCTTATATTATGCAACATAGTAGGGACATGGCCAGAGGGGGCAGCAGGTGTGCGGTGGAGACAAGGCCGCAATGCAACCGATAACCGCCTGGCTATTTGAGCCGCTCGTGTTTGGTATTTGTTAAAGGGGTTTTCCGGGATTTTACTACTGATGACCTATCCTCACAGTCATCAGTATCTGATCAGTGGGGGTCCGACAGCTGGGACCCCCGCTGATCAGCTGTTTGAGAAGGCACCGGCGCTCCCCTGAGCGCCGTGGCCTTCTCACTGCATTTCCCTAGGCCAGTGGTGGCGCTGTGCTTGGTAAGCTACGAGAAGGTAGCGGCGCACATGGGAGCGCCTGTACCTTCTCAAACAGCTGATCGGTGGGGGTCCCAGGTGTTGGACCCCCACCAATCAGTAGTAAAATTCTGGAAAACCCCTTCAAAGATTTAATGGTCGATGCTTATCGTTAATGGCTGCGCAATTCCCACAAAACCATGCAGCTATCAATAATAGGCAAGCAACTGCCAATTTTTAATGATCTAATACCAAACTGCAGCAGATCGCAACGTCTCGTAGATTTTGGCTGCATTGCAGGGGTGTCCCCACCATGGGCTGACCGTACCATCTGGCTGTACCCTAAGAAGCACATGCAAGTAGTTGTAAACACTTTATGATGCTAAGGAATTATACATGTGGTGGGTTGGGGAGACATGGGTAGGTCTTTTCTGTGTTGCTGCATATGTGGTCCCAATATCTATCCAGTACCAGAAAATAAATGAAAAATATATAATAAAAAGTTATATTAATAAAATATTTTTTTCTGAAAATAGAGTAATTAATAATTATGTTATTAAAAAATTAAAGTAACACCAGAAAACAGTAGTTCAAACTAAGCTTAAGATTTAAAAGGTAAATTCTGCATAAAATAATTTCTTTGTGATTTGCTAATCAAGTTGAAAGCTTGGTGGAAATCTCATCGGGACCTTAAAGGGTTTCTGTCACCAGAAATCACCCTATTAAACCAAGTGTCATTTGCAATGAGCAAATGACACTTGATGACAGTAATGTTAGTCTCCTATTTCTCTGTCCAGCAGTTTAGACAAAAAATAGGTTTTTATAATATGCAAATGACCTCCCCTAGGTGCAGTAGGCGTGAACCTGCAACTAGGAGAGGCCGTAATAACGCCTCTTACCACGCCTCCGTAGCGCTGATTGACAGGGCCGGGCAGCCAGCTCTTTCGGCTCCCGGCCCTGTACGATCCCGAAATCCCGCGCCTGCGCACTGCCGTAGTACAGCCGCGCACGAAGGAGCCGGGACCCGGGCGGCCGCCGTCTCTCAGTGCGCGTGCGCGGATGTAGTACCGCAGTGCGCAGGCGCGGGATTTCGGGATCGTACAGGGCCGGGAGCCGAAAGAGCTGGCTGCCCGGCCCTGTCAATCAGCGCTACGGAGGCGTGGTAAGAGGCGTTATTACGGCCTCTCCTAGGTGCAGGTTCACGCCTACTGCACCTAGGGGAGGTCATTTGCATATTATAAAAACCTATTTTTTGTCTAAACTGCTGGACAGAGAAATAGGAGACTAACATTACTGTCATCAAGTGTCATTTGCTCATTGCAAATGACACTTGGTTTAATAGGGTGATTTCTGGTGACAGAAACCCTTTAAAGATTAGAAAACAGAAAAACCAAAAAAACTAGACATAATTTGATTGTAAACACATCAGATTGCTCAATACATATATGTGATGCAGAAAAAATATACAGTATAATGGGACAATGGCGCCCTCCTGTGGACATACGTACAAAACTGACAAATACAACACAACGTATTTTTTACACGCGTAAACTACAAGTAAATAATCTGAAGAAAACACAAAATACACACTAGTGCCACGTGAATGAGATGACCAAAGAGGTATCACCCCAAAAATATGGATATGTTAAAATACGTATTGCACCCAATGCCTAAAACAATCCACTATTGGGGCACCTGCTACTAGATAAATGGTTACCTACAGTGCTGGCCAAAAGTATTGGCACCCCTGCAATTCTGTCAGATAATACTCCATTTTTTCCAGAAAACGATTGCAATCACAAATGCTTTGGTAATAATATCTTCATTTATTTTGCTTGCAATGAAAAAACACAAAAGAGAATGGAAAAAAAAGTCAAATCATTCATTGATCATTTTACACAAAACTCCAAAAATGTACAAGTATTGGCACCCTCAGCCTAATACTTGGTAGCACAACCTTTAGACAAAATAACTGCGAACAACCGCTTCCGGTAACCATCAATGAGTTTCTTACAATGCTCTGCTGGAATTTTAGACCATTCTTCTTTGGCAAATTGCTCCAGGTCCCTGAGATTTGAAGGGTGCCTTCCCAAACTCCTATTTTGAGATCTCTCCACGGGTGTTCTATGGGATTCAGGATTCTGGACTCATTGCTGGCCACTTTAGAAGTCTCCAGTGCTTTCTCTCAAACCATTTTCTAGTGCTTTTTGAAGTGTGTTTTGGGTCATTGTCCTGCTGGAAGACCCATGACCTCTGAGGGAGACCCAGCTTTCTCACACTGGGCCCTACATTATGCTGTAAAATTGCATAATGCCATGCACACGGTCAAGCAGTGCAGTGCCAGAGGCAGCAAAGCAACCCCAAAACATCAGGGAACCTCCGCCATGTTTGACTGTAGGGACCGTGTTCTTTTCTTTGAAGGCCTCTTTTTTTTCCTGTAAACTCTATGTTGATGCCTTTTCCCAAAAAGCTCTACTTTTGTCTCATCTGACCAGAGAACATTCTTCCAAAAAGTTTTTGGCTTTCTCAGGTAAGTTTTGGCAAACTCCAGCCTGGCTTTTTTATGTCTCTGGGTCAGAAGTGGGGTCTTCCTGGGTATCCTACCATAGAGTCCCTTTTCATTCAGACGCCGACGGATAGTATGGGTTGACACTGTTGTACCCTCGGACTGCAGGGCAGCTAGAACTTGTTTGGATGTTAGTCGAGGTTCTTTAGCCACCATCCGCACAATCTTTCGTTGAAATCTCTCTTCAATTTTTCTTTTCCGTCCACATCTAGGGAGGTTAGCCACAGTACCATGGGCTTTAAACTTCTTGATGACACTGCGCACGGTAGACACAGGAACATTCAGGTCTTTGGAGATGGACTTGTAGCCTTGAGATTGCTCATGCTCCCTCACAATTTTGCTTCTCAAGTCCTCAGACAGTTCTTTGGTCTTCTTTCTTTTCTCCATGCTGAATGTGGTACACACAAGGACACAGGACAGAGGTTGAGTCAACTTTAATCCATTTCAACTGGCTGCAAGTGTGATTTAGTAATTGCTACCACCTGTTATGTGCCACCGGTAAGTAACAGGTGCTGTTAATTACACAAATTAGAGAAGCATCACATGATTTTTCAAAGGGTGCCAATACTTTTGTCCACCCCCTTTTTTATGTTTGGTGTGGAATTATATCCAATTTGGCTTTTTGACAATTCTTTTTGTGGTTTTCCATTGAAGACAAATTAAATGAAGATATTATTACCAAAGCATTTGTGATTGCAATCATTTTCTGGAAGAAATTGAGTATTATCTGACAGAATTGCAGGGGTGCCAATACTTTTGGCCAGCACTGTATAACCTGGTGTGTAGCTATAGTGGAAATAGGGGAAGTGGCTGCTACAGGGCCCAAAATCGGAAGGGGCTTGTCCAGGAGGAGAAACATTATATCATCAGGGCTCTGTATTATACAATGACATTATATACAGTGACAGTATATACTGTGACATGACATACAGTACATACGTGTAGGAAACGGACGGTGCGGCTGCTGGGCCTGGTTTAAGAGACCTACTGTAACTTGACTAGCTGCAGGAGTGAGGGTTGCACAGGAGAAGGTGGTTGCTGGGTCGGGGGGGGTTTTCACAGCGTTCTGTGGGGCCCAGTCATTTCTAGTTATGCCACCGCCTGTAACACCACTTGTTCAGTTTGAACAACACACATAGTAACCTAATACACTTCTGGAGCCTCTCCTGTAAAACCAGCAGCCACCTCCACTGTAGATAATAGGATAGAAATAAGTTCATGAACAAGCAGGAATTATTGCTATATACCAGATGGTCCAAAGTAAATGGTACAGTGAGCTTCACAAAATCATAAAGAATAAGGCCAGAGGAACAGACAGGGGCGTAGCTATAGGGGGTGCAGAGGTAGCAGCCGCTACCAGGCCCAGGAGCCAGACGGGGCCCAAAGACCCTTGTGCCATATAAGAAGACACCAGTATTATAGAAAGTGCATGCACGTAAAGTTACACGTGTGGCTGGAGGGAAGGGGTTAAGTCAATAATTTGGCATGGGGGGGTGCAGTTTCAATTTTGCCTCAGGCAGCACTAAGGCTATGTACTTCCTTGCCCCTAGCCACAAAGTACTGAGAGAAGGGGGGCCCAAGCTGATCTCTTCGCCAGGGCCAATGAGCCTTTAGCTACGCCCCTGGGAACAGACTGCCACACTTCACTGTATTTGGTGTACATGCTGGCTTTTGGATGTACACAAAATACTACACAGCATTTTTTGCCCAGCTGAAACCTGGTATATATGCCGGAAAGCGGACAGATCCCATTACAGTGAATGAGGATCCAGCAGTGCACAATGGTAACTGGCTATGCTGGATATGGTAAACTCCAGCAGTCTGTTCCTCCACATATGTGACGTCAGTCTAATCATTTAGAACTCCAGCTAGGGGCGGATTGGCCATAGACCTTACAGGGAAATTTCCCAGTGGGCCACCTGGGCCTTCCTCACTGCCAGCCAGTGGAAGTCTTTGGGGATGTACGATATTTTGTGCTGCTGGCAGTATTTTCTGATAGACTGTGGTATTTGGCTCTGTTGGGGGTCGTATAATGTGCCACAATCTTTTTGGGGTAATATTTTCTGGTCACCTCAATCCTGTGGCTCTAGTGTGTTGTTTTTTTGTTTTTACATTTTTACACAAGGGCCACAGACCAGGTCCAGTAGTATAGGCTGCAGACCAGGACTCACTAAAGTCCCTGGCTAGGGATGCGAGCAGTGGTCATCATAGCAGTGGTGACTCAAAGATGGCCAAAGAGATGGCGCAACATGGGATGTGGAACGGCTGTTGATACTGGCGTGGGAGGAGAGGGCGTCTACTTCCTCACAGGGGTGCCTTTGAAGCAGATAAGATGGCTGCAGAAGGTGTGATGTCCTGCAGATGCAATGGCTGCATTAACGACCAGCATCCAGCGAGGATGAGTGTGGCCAAGGTGCAAGGAAAGAGCTGGGTCCCCTGGGAAAGGAAGCAGTAGTGCTAGTGATGCCAGTCTAAAGAGAAGACAACCCTGATACATGCGTCAACCCTGGATCAGTATGAGGGGTGGCTGAACACTGTCTCTACATCAGGGAGGACCTCCATGGGACTAGTCTGAACTGTAAATAGGCCATTTGGTGATGTTTTTTGGATAACATAGTTTATAAGGCCGAAAAAAGACATCTGTCCATCCAGTTCGGCCTGTTTTCCTACAAGTTGATCCAGAGGAAGGCAAAAAAACCCCTGTGAGGTAGAAGCCAATTTTCCTCACTTTAGGCCTCTTTCACACGAGCGTCGCGGATTTGTTCAGGATGCTTTGCGGATGCGTTGCGTTAAAAACGCGCGGATTGCATGCGGATGCAATGCGTTGCGTTTTTAACACACCCCCATTTATTTCTATGGAGCCAGGGCTGCGTGAAAAACGCAGAATATAGAACATGCTGCGTTTTTCACGCAACGCAGAAGTGATGCGTGAAAAAGACGCTCATGTGAAAAGCCCCATTAAAATGAATGGGTCAGGATTCAGTGCGGGTGCAATGCGTTCGCATCACGCATTGCACCCGCGCGGAAATCTCGCCCGTGTGAAAGGGGCCTTAGGCCTCATGCACACGACAGTGAAAAAAAAGTCCGTTAAAAACGGACACACTGTCAGTTTTTCATGGCCATTTTGCATCAGTGTGTGCATCCATTTTATGGCCGTGTGTCCATTTTTAATGTCCGTTTTGCATCAGTTTTTCATGTCCGTTAAAAACGGACATAAAAAATTGATGAATTGGATTGGCAGTTATTTCTTGCCCCCAACTATAATCATGACCCCCATGATGCCCATAATGTCCTCCATAGTGCCCCAGCTAAAATAATGTCCCCCATGTAGGCCACCATCTTAAATAATGCCCCCCCATAGTGTAGTTTTTATTTTAATGTCCCCAGGTTTAATAATGTCTTATGTAGGCCCCCATCTTAAATAAATGCCCCCACAGCTGCTTTTTGAGGATTTAAAAACAAAACAAACAAAAAAAAAAAAAACTCAGAGCAGGACCTGCCGAAGGACCTGTGAGCGATGACGTCACCGCTCATAACGCAGGTCCATCAGCGGGGCCTGCTCAATGAAGAAGCAAGAGACTGACCTGCGCGAGCAAGTGGCTAGGGTGAGTAGCCACAGGGTACCCGGTTTTTAACGGCCGTTAGACAGGAGCAATCCGGTCACTCGGCCATAAAAAACGGCCCCATTGATCTCAATGGGGCAGTCGGTCTGTGGAAACGGCCCAGAAATAGGACATGTCCTATTTCTGGACGGACACTATTCACTGGCCGTTAAATAAACGGCCATGTGAATAGCCCCATAGGCTAACATTGGCACCAAAAATGGCTGTGTGACGGCCGCTACTTAGACGGCCGTCACACGGCCATTTTTCACTGTCGTGTGCATGAGGCCTTAGGCCTCTTTCACACGAGCATCACGGATTAGGTCCGGATGCGTTCAGGAAAATCCGCACGCATCCGCACGCAATTGCAGTCAGTTTTGACTGCGATTGCGTATGTTCTTTCAGTTTTTTCCACGCGGGTGCGAAGCGTTTTGATGCGTTTATCACGCGCGTGCGAAAAAAACTGAATGTTTACAAACAACATCTCTTAGCAACCATGCGTTAAAACCGCATTGCACCCGCACTTGTGTGCGGATGCAATGCGATTTTCACGCAGACCCATTCACTTCAGTGGGGCCAGTTCTGCATGAAAAACGCAGAATATAGAACATGCTGCGTTTTTCACGCAACGCAGAAGTGATGCGTGAAAAAAAACGCTCATGTGAAAAGCCACATTAAAATGAATGGGTCAGGATTCAGTGCGGGTGCAATGCGTTCGCATCACGCATTGCACCCGCGCAGAAATCTCGCCCGTGTGAAAGGGGCCTTAGGGGGAAAAATTCCTTCCCAACTCCAATCAGGCAATCAGGATTTCTAGCTATTTTTATTTAAAACCAGTATGCTGGAGCTTTTGCCCTTTTTCTCTGGCGTTTTGACATCTCTATAGTGAAAATGCACACAGAACTTCCTCATTTTGCAAGTTAAATCATACAGTGCTTTTTCCCCCACTTGTGGTTTTTAAAAGATCAGTGTGCCAAAAAAATAGAAGTGTCCTGTCTATGAACATGGAACCTGCACCCAGAATTCCCATTCAAAATGGGCAGGAACGAAAATTCACCAAAACAGCATCAAAAACCATTTTAAAAAAAAACATGAAAAAAATCTGTAAAAAAACTGATGCAGTTTTTTTTTCAGCACAGAAAATACTCCGTGTGCACATACCCTTTATTAGGGGTGGGGGAGAGGATACTGCTAAAAACGCCACACACAGTATGGGAAAAAAATGTAAGCAGTTTCTATTGTTTTGTTTTTTTTACAATGAAAGACCAAATTTGGGAAGGGGTCGTAAAGACAATTAATAACACAACTTCACTGTTAAAATTAGTTTCACATTTTTTTTTTTATTAGTGTGCCACATGATTTTATCCATGTTTTTAAAAAAAATTGTTAAAAAATAGGACTACACTGAATGTACGTCCACTAAGTGGACGTACGAACACCTTTTGTCAAGCATCCACTAGAGTTCTCCCAGCAACAGCAATGCACGCCGGGAAATGTAGTTTTCCAGTCGGCGTTCTTACGTATCACGTACCGCTTACGTCCGCTCTCCCAGTATGCAGCGCGGCAGCGTGAGAATCATGGCGGCTTAGTGAGAGCGGAGTATCAACGTAAGAAGTGACCAGGGTGCCGGAATAGAAAGGTGAGAGGTAGAAACCGGCGGTGCTATCATCATGGTAGTTATGGAGGCTGTGCTGCGATACGTCACGAGATGTCTCACTTATTCAGGTCCAGGAATAGTGCAAGTAGTGTAATATACCGCGTCTGATAGAGGCGGTACCGGACAGAAGTTACCGGCTGTGTGTGCAACTATCTAGCTATCCTGCTCTTGTATATATTCTGCTCACACTTGATGAATTCCGCATTGATAATATTTTAGATATCCATATGTTTCACAGAAAATTAAAGCTATCACTGGCAAGACTCAGGCCCTGTTCACACAGCTGTGTTAGGCTACTTTCACATTTGCTTTGTTGTTTTCCGGTGTTGAGATCCAGCAGAGGACCTCAATACTGGAAAACACGTTAGTTGACTCCCCGTGCATTCTGAATGGAAAGAGATCTGTTCAGGATGCATCCGGATGTTTTCTGTTCCAGCAGCATTCTGTTTTGCGACCGGACACAAAACCGTTGCAAACTGTAGTTTTGTGTCAGGTCATAAAAACGGATCCAACGCTGAAAACAAGTCAATGGTGAGAGAGACTTGTTTTAGGAGCCTAAAAAAAAAACCGTATCGTTAATTGACTTTCAATGTATTTATTGGTGGATCTGTGTTTTGGTTTCACACAACCGCATCCTAACAAAACAGATGCATCCTCATGTGCAAAATAAAAACGGATCTGTCTAATTCCGGTATTGAGATCCTCTGCCGGATCTCAATACCGGAATTAACAACGCAAGTGTGAAAGTAGTCTTAAAAATCCAACCTGACCCTCAAATTTCTGCTGCAGTTTTGCATTTTGCACTTCCACAGATCCGGCCCCGTTCAGCGGGTCTTCTCTGCATGTGGTCACCCACAGCGGTTTTTGTGAGAACCAGTGTAAGACTGGACATCTTTATTCTTTGTATTTTTGTGTGTTTTTTTTTTTTTTTTGCAGTGCAGATTTCAGATGCACATTTATAAAGAAATCTGCATGTCTGAAGTATGACATTGATTCCCATTTAGCTCAAAGGGACGGATGTTTTTTTTTTTTTTTTTTTTAACTTTGCCTTTATCTTTTAAAACACAGCAAAATCCTGAATCATAAAAACACTTTGAACGTGGCCTTACCCTGATACAACAGTAAGGCTTTAAGGCTAGAGCTACGTGATGACTTGTGGTTTCATGCTATAGGGCTGGGGTTACATGGCTGCTTTGGCTGCGGTGTAGCGCAGCGTTCATTGCTGGATTGATTGTGACTGGTGGCTCTTGGCAACACAACCCCGTTCACTTTCATTACTTGTCATGTATGTTGTGCCCCATTCATTTCAATGGGAAGGATCACTCCCATACACTTGTATGGGAACGATCCTTCCCATTGAAATGAATGGGGCAGTTAGGTGTAATTACATCTGCTCACCACTACCCCTGTTACGGCCAGCATGTAAACAATGAAGAGGAGGCAGCGCTGGCACCGCGCACGCCTCCTCTTCAAACAGCTGATCGGCGAGGGCGTCAGACCCCCGCTGATCTGATATTGATGACCTATCCTGAGGATAGGTCATCAATATATAGAACTCAGATAACCCCTTTAAAGACTAAAAAAATGTCCCTCATATGCTCGGGCCCCTCACACAGAATATACTTACCTGGGTCCCCACTCCCTGCACCACACCTGGTCCCCGCATGAAAACATTCGGTGTCGGGAGGGTGTGCAGCCAATGGCAGGCGGTGACAGGGACGAGCCTCCCTAGTGTCACTTGCAATGCTAGGGAGACTTGTCCCCGCCAGGTGAGTATATTCAGTGTAAGGGGTCCAGGCATATGGGGGAGCATTTTTTAGTTTCTGATAACCCCTTTAATACACTTCTGAAACATAATCATTCTTTTAGCTGTGGTACTAACACTGATGGATTCAGAATGATTGCCTGGAATATATTTCATTCACGTTTGAAGTCCATTAATGCAGTAGGGTCATGAGCCCAGGGTTAGAGGGCGGCTTATGTGTGTGTGCCATTACAATTGGAGCTAATAGTGAATGTGGTTGCAGTGAAATCCCGCAGGTCTGGATTTCTGTTGTCTTTCATGTTGTGTTAAATTGCAAGCTTCATCTTAATCACAGTCGCTGTCATTAGTTGAAATTTACCATCACAGAGTTGCGCTCTTAAAGGGGAAGGGGAGTTGGCAAACCACACCACTTCATCAAACATGTAAAGGAAAGATTACATGTTACACTATTAGATGCTTGACCCTTAAACAGTAAGTAGGGAGCCTTATGGAGATTTCCATCATAACATAATCTGACCAGGTTTATTGTATTTAGATGGCTGGGGAGCTGACTGACAAACGTGATCGGGATGGGTCTCCGTCAAAGGATCGCAAGCGCTCCAGGTCTCGGTCTGGCGAGAGAGACCGTGATCGGAAATCTTCTCCATCAAAGGACAGGAAGAGACATCGTTCTAGGGAAAGGAGGCGATCTCGCAGCCGTTCCCGTTCTCGGTCTAAATCTAATGATCGGTAGGTTCAGACTAGATATTTCCATGTTTTATGTACATTGTACTGGAGCTGCCATCAGTTTGTGTCATCATAGACTGTAGTTTACTTTGATCATCCATGGAATATTTCTGCACATTTGTTTTACAGGGATAGAAGACAAAAAGATAGAAAGAAAGATGGAGGTCGGGAGAAGGATGCCCACCGTCGTGACAAAGACAAAAAACGATCTAGGTAAGATGGACTTGCTGACTAAATGAGCTTCAAGGATGTGTTTGTGTATTCTAGCGTAGGACTATCCAGATTGTGACCTACAGGCCGGATGTCTAAACCTCATTGTCGAGGCTCCTCATTCCTAATGGCTGATTCTTATTATCTGTAGAAGTCCCTCACCCAGCCGCACTAAAGACCAAAAGGTGAAAAAAGAAAAAGACATCAAAACGGAGGAAGATGCACAAGAAAAGAAAACTAAGGTATATACTAAGATGTGGTCTGAACAATCTCTGTGTTCACACAATGCTATCTTATTGCTTTTTTGCTGCGGTTTTAGAAAACAGTGGCTTTCTTCTATTTTTGTGAAAATCACAGAAGAAAGACATCAGTTTTATTAAATTGCAGCAAACATTTGACCACAGTGTGTGAACGCCGCCACACAAATCTGCTTTGTGGCTCTTGTGGTTGTACAATATTGAGGAATACTTGTGTATTTGTGTCTCAGGCGCAGCCCCTTTCTCTGGAAGAGCTGTTGGCTAAGAAGAAAAAAGAAGAAGAGGCAGAATCAAAGGTAGGTCCTCTATTCAGAACTGGGGATTCATTTCAAACCTATACATTGCTGTGAACAGTCATGTGTTGATGTGTGATCAGGGCAGCCACAAGGAGCTCGGCTATGTTTCCTAATAATCTCATGGGAATGTTTTCCATTTCTAAAATGGCTTTGTGATAAATAACAAATCACGAGGGGATCCCTTTTCTGAACGGAGCAGTAGTGTGCATGTCAGTCCACTGCTCTATTCACCTCTGTGGGACTGATGTAGACAGTGCTCTGTCTGCTCCATAGAAATGTTCTTAGTTCTCAGGTTTACCTAGTCTTTAAAGGGAACCTGTCACCAAATATGTCTCGCTAAAACCAGCAGACACAGGTGCCAGTCAGCTTAATCTAATGCTGTTGATCCTATGCTGATAAGTACTAGTAATCTGTAGAAATTAGCGTTTTATTAATATGCAAATGAGCCCCTAGGTGCAACGATAATAGTACCATTACACCTTGTTGCACCCAGAGGCTCTGATCACTCAAGGCCGTGCCCCCACCTCTTTGAATGGCAGGGCCAGGCAGTGAAGACATAATCACGCTGGGCTCTGAACTCTTGCGTCTGAATGTTTTCTTCACTGGTCAGCACAGGCGCAATACAGTAAAGAAGCTCGCCGGCCAATGGACTGCGTCACACACTGCGCCCTGTACTGCTTCATACACAATGTAATACTGATTCCAGTGGCTGGCGAGATTCTTTACTGTACTGAGCCGACCAGTGAAGTGAATGTGCAGGCATGAGACTTCGGGGGACAGATGTGATTTTGTCTTCATTGCCTGGCCCTGTTATTCAAAGAGGTAGGGGTGCTGTCGTGAGTGAGCAGAGCCTCTGGAAGCAATGGCACCGCCCTCGATGCACCTAGGGACTCGTTTGAATATTAATAAAAGGCTAATTTCTACAGATTGTGGCTACTTTTTTACGTGGTAAGAACAACATTAGATATAGCTGACGAGCTCACGACAGGTGATGTATTTGATGATAGTTTCTACCTTTTAAAGGGCTAGTCTCATTTAATGTAATAGATGCAGGTCCCGGGCCGAGCTCACTGTGGCCTACTGTTTCCGTAACCTCCATAGATGTGAATGGGAATTACAGAAACCGTGCAGTACAGCGAGCTTGGATTTTTCCGCGGTCCACCTCTCCATTTGCAGCTGCTACTTCAGCAGGTAGGATGTGGGTCACATTTCTGAGACATGCATGTGTCAGATATTTGTGGCCATATCCTGTGCAGAATGAGTGACCCTTTTAAGGGACACTTGTGCAGATACTTATACTGTGTTTAGCCTAGTGCAGGGTCTGGGGAGAGGCACATGACTGAAGGATTCAAAGAGAATATCTGTCTCATGCAAACTGCCCTGAACTAGGCCAAACACAGTACTCTGCTGTTGTTTTTATTCTGTAAATCTTCTAGTCTCTAGTAGAGATGAGCGAACGTGCTCGTAACGAGCACTGTACCGCTCGGCTCCCCTGTGCTCGCATGGGCGCAGGCAGCTGCTTCCATCCTCCTGAGGAGGACGGAAGCGGCTGCCTGTGCCCATGCGAGCACAGGGGAGTCGAGCGGGACAGTGCTTGTTACGAGCACTTTCGCTCATCTCTAGTCTCTAGTAATTAATGTGTGTCTGATTTTACCACGGTCTAGCCAAAATTCCTCTCCAAAGCGGAACGGGAGGCTGAGGCCATCAAACGCAGGCAAATGGAGGTGGAAGAACGACAGAAGCTAATTGAAGAAGAAAGGAAGAAAAGGAAGCAGTTTCAGGATCTTGGAAGGAGGATGTTGGGTAATACACAGCTTGCGTTTGCTTTATATTGTCATCTACAATAGGCATTTTCTTTATATACCAATTCTTACAGCACATTATTATAAAATTGAAAATAAGGATTCAGTGCACCATAGAGGCAACCTTCTGACTTAAAATGAAGTGATGGGAGTAGTTTAGTTTCTATCTTCATGGAGGATGGCTATCAGTAAGCATATATGTATACACACTAGCTGATGTTTGTTCGACACCTGTTTCATCCATAAGAATGTCCCCCCAGATGAGGGAATCTGGGGACTGAAAGCGAGCCCCTCTCCCCCCTCCTCCAATCCACATTACATTATTGGCTAATCCCAACATTTATCTAATGATTATGGCCAGTTTTAAATTGGCTGTGCGTATGGGAGATAAAATGACAGAATCTTACACAATCTAATGTGTCCAAAGCTAACTAACCTAATGAGGACAGCTCTGTTTAGTTGGACTGTATTGTTAATGGCCATTTGGACATTAACAATGCAGACCAACTAAACATTGTGGTCCTCAGTAGCTTAATGAGAGCCTGCTGTGACTCATATGGCCATGCGGTACTTAATGTACCACGTGTGGTCGTACCCTTTTTATAAAATGAATGGTCATTAAGTAATCTCTTTAAAGGGGTTCTCTGGGAATGATTTTTTTTTCAAGAGCCCCCAGCCTACCTCTGTAAACAGAAGATTCATTCAGGTCCTCCTCTCAGTCTCCCGCATGTCCATGTTCAGGTCCCCATGCTATGTTTACTTTCGCTGCAGCATGGTCACATGGCCGCTGCAATCAGTGACTGGCTCCAGTGGTGACGTGCTGCTTGTGGCCACGTCATTGCTGTAGCGGAGCATGTGACTATGCCCATGCTGCAGTGGATGTAAATATCACTCGGGGACCGGAACATGGACGTGCGGGAGGCTGCACGGCGGGAGCAGGCAAGTATGAATCTTCTGTTTATGGAGGCAGCTGAGGGCAGCAAAAAATGATTCCCGTAGAAACCTTTTTAAGGACATAACCATTTCTCTTTTTTTTTATTTCTGTTCTCGTTCCATTGATATAGCTACCTTTTCATTTAACGATTATTTGGTCCTTTGGCAGAACCTAATAGGTATTTATCAGGCCCCCAGCTAACAGGACAGCCCATTGGCACCCTTCAATCGTGTTGGTAGGCATATGGTCCATGGAGGTGTCACACTATGACAAACTCCACAGATACTGCTGTCACGTCTGACTCTGACATCTAAGGGGTTAAACGGCCAGGATTGCAATTATGTACGATCCTGGCCATTTCAGTAGGGTGTCAGCTGTCCATTGCAGCTTACGCTGCCAGCACAGTGGGCGTTCCACCCGCCCATTTTGCCGTACATGTACAGTGTGGTGCATTCAGGTAGTGACATAATTTTAGATTACTATATTGAAGCCTTCTGTTTTCTCCATGTGGACAAACCTTATTAATGCTGTCAGTATGGATCTTTCCTCTGATAACATGCCTGGTGAATAAATAGGTAAAATACTGGTGTTGGATGTGCCATTTTATGCCGTGTGAACATCAATGACGGCATTTCCAGATGTAATGGTCACTTGCCATTTGATTGTAAATTGCTGAGACACATACTTCTATAGCAGACAATATAGTTGTGTGTAGACCAAAGTACCCACAGACTAGATGAAGAATTTGTACCAGAAACCACCCTCTTGTACTTTATAATTGGTTATATAAGACTGTAGTGTCCATTTAAGTATAAACTATGTTCATTTGGTTAATTTGTCTTGGTGTCAACGTTTCCAATTTATAGAGGATCCTCAGGAAAGGGAGCGACGAGAGCGGAGAGAGAGGATGGAACGGGAAAATAATGGCAATGAAGATGATGAGGGAAGGCTGAAAGTCAGAGAAGAGAAGGATAAGACCAAGGAACTCCAGGCTATAAAGGTGAAGTCCCATATGTGCTTGCTGGTCTTATATGGACCACTGCTAAACCTTTTCACATGGAGTGTGGAATTTTATTTTTATTTTTTTTCATCACATAAAATTGTGTAAAACTCCAGTGCATGCTGTATTACTGGCCACATTCTCTCCAAGAAGCATTTCTTGTCATGATGTAAATTCCTTGTACTGGATTTTGATGCAAATCGGTTGATGAAAGATCATCTCAAAGTGAATGTGCAGTTATGGGCACAATCAGTATGTTCTTTTGAGTTATTTCTTAGGTGCCTCTTATGACCTATTTATTTTCTCAGATCTTGCTTCTTGTTGGCTTTTTAGCTCTGCTAGATTAGGGCAGAGCCGTGACATGCGACTACGCTTAGACACAGTGTCTACAGGCAGTTTTAGGTAGTTTGAGACACTCCTGCTGTCTCCTCATTGCTTCAGGCTGCTGCTCTCTCCCTCCACCTGCAGCTCTGCCTCTTCAGATTGGCTACTGTGTTTAAAGGGAATTTAACATCTGGGTGAAGACATATAAACTGCAGAACTACATGTGAAGAACTGCTGGCCGCTACTTTATGCGTTCAAATCCCCCCTTCCCCCCATTCTCCTTATGTAGCCCCACTGTAATACATGAGCCTGTCAGTGAATTACAGCGGAACCTTGCAGCAGCTAGGGAAGGGGGAGGAGTGCTTAATTCAGGTGACAAATTCCTTTTAAATGTAATTGCATTCAGTTATGATTTTTTTTTTTTTTTTTTGTTCACCATATTCCAAATTCATCTTCCTCGTCATTTAGGAACGTTACCTTGGAGGTATAAAGAAGAGGAGACGCACTCGGCATTTGAATGACAGAAAGTTTGTGTTTGAATGGGATGCATCAGAGGACACGTCTATTGATTACAACCCTCTGTAAGTGAAGCCTACTGTACACATAATAAGGGTAACTGCACCCTGTGTATCACATGCATTTTTTTTTCTGCACAGATTTTACAGATAAATAGCAGCTGAATCCTTTACCAGCAAATTGAATAGATTTGACAGATCTCGTGTTCGCTTTGCATATTTTTTACGTGCAAAATATTGCCCTGCTTGCAGATTTTAAAATTGCCTGTGCAATTCTGCACCTTATATATATACGGTGGTTTTCCCTATAGATTTCATTGGGATTCTTAACATAAAAAGAAAATTCACAAAAAAAAAAAAAAAAGGTTAAAACCGCAAATACTGCTGCATTATGTGCATTTTTTAATGCAGATTTTTTTCTGCATACAGATCTGCAATGTGTGCAGTTTCCCAAAGTGTATATTTTTACCTAGTTTCCTGCATTTGTGATGTTTCTTCATTTAGCTAGCAGACATTGAATAAATATATTAGAATAATTAACAGAAGAAACTTTAAAAAATGTAAAATGTGTGAACAAACCCCTGTAATCTCTCTTCCAGGTATAAAGAGCGGCATCATGTTCAGCTTCTTGGCCGTGGCTTTATTGCAGGTATAGATCTTAAACAACAGAAGCGTGAACAGTCCCGCTTTTATGGTGACCTTATGGAAAAGAGGAGGACTTTGGAGGAGAAGGAGCAAGAGGAGTAAGTAGCATTCTGGATGTCCTCAATTGTGAAAGAAACTGTTGCATTACAATGATCACGTCTGTGATATAAATTATTCTATTGGCAGAACAGGCATTAAAGGGGTTCTGCAGTTGTTTAAAACTGATGATCTATCCTCAGGATAGATCATCAGCATCTGATCGACGGCGGTCCGACACCCGGGACCCCCACCGTTCAGCTGTTAGAGAAGGTAGCGGCGCTCCAGGAGCGCCGCGGCCTTCTCTGTATTTTCCTCAGGCCCAGTGACGTCACGACTAGTATCACTGGCCTGGGCGGGGCTAAGCTCCATTCATGTGAATAGAGCTTAGCCCCGCCCAGGCCAGTGAAACTAGTCGTGACGTCACTGGGCCTGAGGAAAATTCAGAGAAGGCCGTGGTGCTCCTGCAGCGCGGCTGCCTTCTCAAACAGCTGATCGGCGGGGGTCCCGGGTGTCGGACCCTCGCCGATCAGATGCTGATGATCTATCCTGAGGATAGATCATCAGTTTTAAACAACTGCAGAAACCCTTTAAAGCTGGGACTGCACAGCAATCCTCGCCACAACTTGCAACCAAGGATTGCAGTGTAGCACTGGATACTGGCGTCACTGAGTGGAGGTATTTTCTTTTTTTTTGCAGTTTGTTTTAGTCATTTGCCTCTTATATTTAAAATATTGTACTTGTTCTAAGGCCTCATGTATACGACCGTATGTTTTTTGCGGCCCTCAAACTGCAGATCAGCAAAGCATGGCTACTGGCCATGTGCATGCTGCAATTTTTTACGTCTATAGAAATGTCCGCAAAATGGACAAGAACAGGACACGTTTATTTTTTGCAGAATGGAAGTACAGATACGGACAGCACACGGTGTACTGTCTTCGTTTTGAACCTGTAAAGGCCTGGAGTGACTGCCTTGTGAATGAAGAAACTGCCCTAATTTCGAGCAATATATTCTTACATTCTTTGTCAGTTTTGTCTTTCTGTTCCACTTCTGATCTCGCAGTCCTAACATGCAGTACGTAAAGGTCTAACTTGACTAACACACAGGAATAACCATGCGTATTGTACACTTACAGGGTGCGGCTGCGCAAGCTGAGGAAGAAAGAAGCTAAGCAGAGGTGGGATGATAGACACTGGTCTCAGAAGAAGCTTGATGAGATGACCGACAGAGACTGGCGTATCTTCAGAGAGGATTACAGCATCACCACTAAAGGTGGCAAAATCCCCAACCCCATCCGCTCCTGGATTGATTCCTCCTTACCACCACATATTCTGGAGGTTATTGACAAGTGTGGATACAAGGTTTGTTTTATAATTGTGTAGAAACTAGTGTTTTATTGACGGATGTAAAAGTTGAGATAGCGGACAGCAAACGCTCAAAATTCAGATTTCCTGATCCTGGTTTTTCCCAACATCTACCGCTGGAGTACAGTTGTGACAAATTTGATTGTAGGATTATTCATTCCACTGGGATTTGATATATATAATGTAGACATCTATTGTGTGAACTAAACTGGTGATGTGTGAAACTGTTGAAAGTAGGAACAGAATATCATACAATAAATGATGCTATAAATTATTAGGCCTTTTCTAACAGACTCTTAAAAGTCCTTTATTTTACAAATGTTTGTGGAAAGTTGCTTTGTGTTATCTTAAAGGGTTTGTCTAGGATGGCTAGTACAGACATTTTCTTGCAGTGAAAGCATATTACTATCAGCTCATCTTCATATGAACTATTAGACACTTCCCTGATAATTATCTTCAATTTTTCTTGCTTTTTAACTTTTTTTCAGGAGCCCACCCCTATTCAGAGACAAGCCATTCCTATCGGTCTACAGAATCGTGACATCATTGGTGTGGCCGAGACTGGCAGTGGTAAAACTGCTGCCTTCCTCATTCCCCTCTTGGTCTGGATCACAACTCTACCCAAGATTGACAGGTCAGATACCGTTGTTGTCCTCCAGGTAGTCTCTGATGTATGTAATGTGATGTAATATAATATGGAACAAATGACTGGTTATGTTCCATATTGTGCCGTTCTGCTTAATTGAGTTTTATGGTGACTAATTCCCAAATGCATTGTCTTTTGTAGGATTGAGGAGTCTGATCAGGGACCTTATGCAATTATTCTGGCTCCAACCAGAGAGTTGGCTCAGCAGATTGAGGAGGAAACAATCAAGTTTGGAAAGCCTTTGGGTATTCGAACTGTTGCTGTCATTGGTGGTATTTCTCGTGAGGACCAGGGATTCCGTTTGCGAATGGGCTGTGAGGTGAGTCTTGTCTGGCTATTACTACCTCTATGTACGCTTTCGCAGACTGTTTGAAATATGGCTTGTAAAGCCATGTTTTAATCCCCATCATGCAATTCTGTACAGTGTATTATACAGGTTTAAGCAACTATTTTTCGTTCATAATAAGCAGGTAGTATGCCTTGGCAGAGCTGTAACTGTCCAATAATGTGTTGAAACAGATGCAGCAAAACTATTGTGCTGTTGTACCAAATATTAGGAGTGCCAAGGGGCAGTCTCATGGCAGTGGTTTATTAGAAAACTACTTAGGTAGTTTTTCAACTGCATACATGGCTCCTCTGTGAGACACGACAAACCCAAATTCTTTTTGTGAAATGACACATGCTTAGTATAAAGAGATTTTACTTCTGTTCCCTAAAGATTGTGATTGCCACTCCTGGACGTCTGATCGACGTGCTAGAAAACCGCTACTTAGTCCTGAGTCGATGCACATACGTGGTACTGGATGAAGCTGACCGTATGATTGACATGGGTTTTGAACCAGACGTCCAAAAGATTTTAGAGCACATGCCAGTTACCAATCAGAAGCCTGACACAGATGAGGCAGAAGACCCAGAGAAAATGATTGCCAACTTCGAGTCTGGAAAGCACAAATATAGACAAGTGAGTGCGTTAACTTTACCAGCTTTCTTTCAGCTGTGTGTTACCACTGAATAATTTTTACATCCCTTTTCCTAGACCGTCATGTTTACGGCGACCATGCCTCCGGCCGTGGAGAGGCTGGCCAGGAGCTATCTTCGTCGTCCAGCAGTAGTGTACATTGGCTCTGCTGGTAAGCCTCATGAGAGAGTTGAACAGAAGGTGTTCCTCATGTCTGAAGGAGAGAAGAGGTGCGTTTTTCTATTTTCTTTTTTGTATAGTGTAAAGCGCATGAGGTCTATGGTTATTGTAATTGTGGCACTAAATGAATTTTATTTTGTAATACTGACAATTAATTGATGTTTGCTTCACTCCCATCTCATAGGAAGAAACTGCTTGCAATCCTGGAGAAAGGCTTTGATCCACCAATTATTATCTTTGTCAACCAGAAGAAAGGTTGTGATGTACTGGCCAAGTCCCTTGAGAAGATGGGAGTATGTATTCTGTATTTTCATTGGTTATTTTAGTTGTATTTGACTCTGACTATTTTGTCGACATCAATTGACTATCATATATGTATACGGCTCTCTGAACTCTGGCCAAGTTCGACCTCAAGATACGTGATCGTTTCTTCCCATGGGTGATAAACGGCTGCCAGAGAGGCCTGGCCGTTTTAGAAGAAATGTTCACCATGTTTTACAAGTGCAGATTTTTTTTTCTGTGTGTAAACTGTAATTGTTTCCTTCAGTCTAATCATTTCCGACATATCAGGAGCAAGTAAGTGGAATATCATCAGTTTCTTACATGTTTTCTTTTTTCCACAGTACAATGCTTGTACACTACACGGTGGTAAAGGGCAGGAGCAGAGAGAGTTTGCCCTTTCTAATCTTAAGGCTGGAGCTAAAGATATACTGGTAGCCACAGATGTGGCTGGTCGAGGTATCGATATTCAGGATGTCTCCATGGTTGTGAACTACGATATGGCTAAAAATATTGAAGGTAAGTTCATTCCTACTTTGCTAATGTTTTCCATTACTTTAAATTACATGCTGATATATATGTTATGTTTCTGTTGCGTAACCTCACAGCTTTGTGTTCATATGAAAGCTGCCTGTGCATCTTAGTTTGTAACACCGCTGAATAATTGTCATTCTCTCTTCACAGACTATATCCATCGTATTGGTAGAACTGGCAGAGCTGGGAAGAGTGGTGTTGCCATCACGTTCCTCACCAAAGAAGACTCCTCCGTGTTCTATGATCTTAAACAAGCCATTCTTGAGAGTCCGGTTTCATCTTGTCCACCTGAGCTGGCCAACCATCCGGATGCACAGCATAAGCCTGGTACCATCCTCACAAAGAAGAGAAGGGAAGAGACTATCTTTGCTTGAGTTGTGCCTGGGTGCTTCAAAAAACTGATCTCTGGCACTTCTTCCAGATTTTATATGATATGAGCCGGACATTAGAAACTTAAGGAAAATTGTCACCAGTAACTGCTTTATTTGTGAGGAGATCACAAGTGCTTCTCTTGATAAAACACAGTGGGACAGATTTAGGCTACTTTCACATCAGTGTTTTCCTTTCCGTTATTCAGATCTGTCATAGGATCTCAATACCTGAGGAAAACTCTTCAGTTTTGTCTCCATTCATTGTCAATGGGGACAAAACTGAACTGAACAGAATACATTCCGTTCAATTTGGTTGCTTTGCCATCGCAGACAGAAAAACGCTGCAAGATGGTGTATTGCTATTCACTTCATACATAGGTCAGGATAATTTAATCAGACCCAATGGAATCCAAATGATCAGAGACATATTCATATTTGCACTTCAGACGGATCTGGCATAAAACACAATGTAAGTCAATGATGTCAGATCCGTTTTCTCGGACACAAAAGAAAACTGATCCAGCGCCCATTGATTTGTAATGGTTTTAGTGCCGGATACGTCATGGCTAATTTAGACCAAATACAATCGGATCAGTTCATAACAGATGCAGACGGTTGTATTATCATGACTGAAGCGTTTTTGCTGATCCCTGACAGATCCAGCAAAAACGCAGATGTGAAAGGAGCCTTACTAATAGTGTCACATTTTACACTGTCTAGGAATAGGAGTCTCCTTAATATTAGAGAGATTTACTATTCTGGCACAAAGACCTTTACAAATTTGGGAATATCTTAAATTCTGAACCATATTTACTCCAGAAATGGTTTTGGGGCACATTTATGCCATGCCTCTTTCCTACGGAGCAATGCCCTCTTTTTGCAAAGCCACTTCCCCTTGTCGAGCGCAGTGTAAAATGGTTGAGAAATGTGGTGCAAAGCATGCACGCCGTTTTTTTTTGGTGCAAAATGCTCCAAAAAGCAGGTGCATTTTTAATAGTTGAGCTTCCCCAACAATTAACCCAAGGCACTCAAACAACTCTTTCTCTCCACATCCATTTAACTAAAAGTAAATTTGTCTGCAAAGGATTTTGGCTCTGAGCAATGTAAAGTTAAGATGTGTCAACATGTGGGGTAAGGGCAGGCTCGGCTGTTACCTGTCACATTTACTATCATATTTTTCCAGTAACTGGCATAAATTATAACTGAAATGTACGCTCAATTCTAGTCACATTTGAATGCCTTGCTGGTCCAAATACCATCTTTTATTTCTTGCATGTTAAGATCCAGGCTCATTTGGGCTCTCTTCAGGAGCAGCGAAGACCTTCCGGATAGAAAAAAGTGCGCTGGAGTGAGATGCCCCAAATTTATTACATCTTCTGATGGCCTGTGTGCCAGCCAGAAGATGGTGTGGATTTCGTTTATAATTTACACAAGGAGTTGCCGTAAATCAAGGATGCCCAGCCTGCGTCCCTCCAGCTGTTGCAAAACTACAACTCCCAGCATCCATGGACAGCCTACAGCTATTAGGGTATTCTGGGAGTTGTAGTTTTGCAACAGCTGGAGGGCTGCAACTTGAGCATCCCTGGCGTAAATTATAGTAAATCTAGCAGGACATCCCTCCTGCTAAACTCCGCCCCCCTTATCGCTACCCTAGAAAACTGGCGTGAAGCTCAAAAAGTCATAATATTGGGTGTGTCATAATATTGACATGAAATCTTTCATAAATCTGCCCCACTGTTCCCAAATCTTTTACTTTCTTGCAAAATAATCAGTGAGCAGTGAGATCTCGTCTTGAGAGTTTATTTTGGATTGTGATGTGACTTTGTTGTATTCATATATGAATACTGGTTGGGAAGAGCAGCGCAGATAGTGGGTTCTTACCCCATGTTCTCTTGCATTACATTTGACGTCTAGGGTGATCATTCCTTTTGATGTAGAACATGGAATCTCTGTATTCATTGTTTCCATGTTTGGTTCCATAATTACAAAATCCGGAGCCCTTGTTCTTTTTTTGTAACTAAAATACATAACTGTATGGCGACTTCTCTGATCTTGTAAATACGTGTGTTGGAAATGTATATTTGATACTTTCCATAGGCTACAGCTCTGTGGATCTGAATAAATCCTCTACTTGGACAAGTGGTATTTGTACTTCTTTTCGGAGGTTAAATGGTTATTCCCATCTTAGACAATAGGGGCATATCACTTGGATATGCCCCCATTGTCTGATAGGTGTGGGACCCGCACCTATATCAAGAACGGAGTGGGGAAATGAACGGAGGGTGCACTGCTCATGTGCAGCCGCCTGCCATTCTTTTCTGTGGGGCCTCTGAAAATAGCCGAGCACTGGCTCGGCTAATTCTATCGGCAACATAGAAATGAATGGAATGAGTGGCCGTGCAGTGTGGTGGCCGTATCCCCGGGGTCCTCCAGGCATGGTGCTCCTTGCTACGTTCTCGATATAGGTGGGACCCACACCTATCAGACAATGGGGCCATATCCTAGCGATATGCCCCCGTTGTCTAAGACGGGAATACCCCTTTAAAGAGTAACTAAACTTTTATAAAAGTTGATTTTAAATTCTTCTAAATAGCCCAAAAAAATTTTTGGTAATATACTTTATTAATGAATCATGTTTGATTGTTTTCTTGTTTCACCACATGACCATGTAGAGTTTGTGTAGAGTGGTAGCCATGCGTTTTATATGTATGTAAGATTTACGGTACTATTTTTAAAAACTGCAGCATACCGTATCTGACACTGCTTAGCTGGATTGTTTGTTGTTCATTGACCTCAATAGTAAAGTGTTCAAACAACAATTCCAGTTGCCACAAAAAAGCAGCATCTTTAGTACTGATTGTGCGCTTAGGCTAGCTGCACACTGATTTCTGTGCCATTCTACACTAAACCCACACCAAAAACTGAATGTTACTTGTGGTTTCTGATAAGGGTTTTCCACAGATCTCATGTGTTGTAAAGGATGAAATTCGCACAAAAAAATGACGCGCTGCTGATTTCAGAATCTGCAGAGCAGGTCAGTGTCCATACGGAAAAAAAGCAAAGTGTACATAAGATTTGTTTAATGCCTCATTCAAACGTCAGTGATTGTGAGCCAAAACCAGGTGCGGCTCTAAACACAGAACAGGGGCAGATCTTTCCCTTATACCTTATGTCTGTGGAGGCTCCGGTCCTGGTTTTGGCTTACAATCACTGATGAAAAACACTGACGTGTGAATGAGGCTTAATATAAACTTTGTTGGTCCTGTATTAAGGCTCATACACACCAATGTATTTTTCATCTGCATCCGAGCCACGTTTTTTGTGGAATGCAAAACAGTCAACAGTTGAGAGCATGAGCCCTTATGCCGTGGATTTTCCTGCTCTATACGGTCAAGGAAAAACCAAATGCAACATGTGCAGTTTTTTGAAGTTTCTGTTCTGTGGTTGTGTTACAGTTAGTTCGGGTCAGCCAAGCTGCATTATGATTCAGCCAGTTCTCCAGAACTGGTTATTAAAATTACAACTGGATCAGAGTACTGTGTTACTGGCTGAGTTCCGATCCGGTGCTCTGGTGGCGGCAGCGCAGCTGGAGATGTTCACTTCCATTGCTTCGCCCTCCGCTGATAGTTTATCTCCTTAGTTGGGTGGTATGTGTGTGTAGTGTATATATGGTGTATTTATGTATGTGTACCATGTATATGGTGTATTTATGTGTATACCATGTATATGGTGTATGTATATGTAAACATATGACGCCGCGTGCCCCCCTTTGAATAGGGACCCTATTGTTAAAAATTTGAATCCCAACCCTGAATTTAGGTATATAGGTGTATGCACTATGATGCAGTCAGTTTAGGTCAGCTGAAATGTGGTTGGTCTGGGAAACGTGGATGAAATTTCACTGAATGTACACTCTCGTGTCAAAAAATGCCATACTGAGACAGATGAGGTATGCTGCTAATAAAAAAAATATATATATATATATATATAGCTAACCCTAATAATGTATGTAAGGCGTTCTCTGGGTAAAACTGATCCATTGAGTTAGGCTTCATGCACATGACTGGTCCGCAAATCACAGATCCGCAAAATACGGATGCAGTCTGTGTGCTGTCCGCATCTTATTTGTGGACTCATTGTTTTCCATGGTCCATGGGCTGCATTTTGCAGACATACTCTATCCTTTTGCGAAACAGATATACGGATGCGGAAAGCACAGCCATTGAAGTCAATTAGTGGGCAAAAAAATGCGGATGCTGCACGTACGGTCGTGTGCATGAGGCCTTATGCTTAGCTCAGGACCTGAGGACGCTGGGCATGAGACAGTCATTCACTGTTTTTGCACTACGCATAACACTATGTAGACTTTTTGCCAGGAGTGTCCCTTTAATGATCTGGCCATTATGACTACTTATGCATTCACTATACTATTCAACATTCTTGGTCCAAAAATCGTTACGTATAAATCTTGCCAAAGTAGGAGACCGTAAGAATAAAGAATGTCGCACTGGTGAATCATAGAGGGGTCAGGAGCCGTGGAGTGAATCATACAGACACAATGTTAAATATAATGTTGATAAGGCAATCTATAATAAGGGCGCAGGGCGTTCCGCATTACTATAGGCCTTGCCAATTCTCGGAGGCTTCAGTCCTATGCACATTTAACTGGGAAACTAATCAAGCTCATTTTCAGTTTGGAATGTGGCCAGATGTCTACTGTGCCAGCCTGACCACTTTGTTCCATCATAGCTTGTTCCAAGTAGCTTATCATATAATTGCCCACTTGCCAGGAACTAAGTTTTATTTTTATGAAGTAAGAAAGAACAATCTTTATTTCTTCTTAAATGCAGGGATGACATGGTGTACAGTACATGGACGTTCGGTCAAAGCTAACAATGTATAGCATACATACCATACAGTATAATTCTCTATACTGCTCATTCTAATCCCTGCAATATTAACACTAATATGCTTAAAATACAGGACTACTTACCAACCAGAATGTACCAACTGTTACTGAGCTATGGTTATACTGAGCGGTCTAATCACCAATTCACAATATTCTGTAGGGAGGTGCCAAAATTCCTCCCATTATTATAACGTTGGCATGTTTAATTTGCAATATTGACAGCAGACACTAGATGGCGCTCTCAGCAGCAGTTTTAATCGTTTTCTGCCTCCAGGGCTTGTTTATTCAAAGCCCCCAAATCCAGGCCACGCCATTTTTAGAAATGATCCTGCTGATTACCGTTAATTTCTAGCCCTATATATCCCCTTTATTCAGGCATATTTGATCTCCTATTTAGATGCTTAAAGGGAACCTGTCATCACCTTTATGCTGCTCTTTCTAATGACAGAATAAAGTAGAGACAGGTGAGTTGATTTCAGCGGTCTGTCATTTATAAGTAAAAAGTAAGTGGTTGCCGAGAACCAACATCACAATCATTTCAGACTAGGCCTGGAAAAGAGTCATGGCCACCTGAGAAGAGTCCTGGTTATTCATGAATTCTTGCTCTCCCTGCCCACCTGCTGATGATTGACAGTCTTCTACCTAGTTTTCTCCCTTTCTCTGTAGGAGAGAACTGCCAATCATCAGCAGATGAGCCGGAGAGCAGGAGATTATGAATAACCATGACTCTTCTTAGGAAGTTTTGACTCTTTTCAAGGCCTGGCCTGCAATTATTATGATGCTGGTTCTCGGCAACCACTTACCTATAACTGATGTGTGACACACCGCTGAAATCAGCATTTCTGTCACTGCCTTATGCTGCCCTCATTACGATCAGCATAACGTTGATGACAGGTTCCCTTTAAGTCAAAAATGGCCTGCTGCATTTGTTAAAGAAAAAAAACAGTATAAACAAACATAATGCATAAAAAGTATAGTGAATTTCAAAGACTTTAAATTAACATCTGAACCCCCACTCCCAAAAAAACAAACACTGAAAATAGTATAACGCCAAAAAAATGTGTCAAACCATTTTGTTTTGTGGTGTTTCTTGCAGCACTTTTTTATGGAAAAGACACCACATCCAGATGTCAGTTGTAAGTCTTTGGGAATTATGAAAAGCAGTACAACAAAGCATTTTTTTTAATTTTTTTTTTTGCAGGGGGATTTTTCACTTGCTTTTTTGGGTTCACACTTAACTGGTAGCATGTCATTTTTTTATAAGCCCAAAAAACAGCCATGTTATATGTGAAGGAGGGCTGAGGCATGGCAAAATCAGCAGCACATTTTGTTGTGTAAAGGACCTCTTTAATGTTCCATGTGAAATACGCCAGTGTTCAAGTGATCCTGTATTTTTTACGCTGCTAATTTGAAATACACTTCTAGAAGTGACAAGCACTTAAAGGGGTATTCCCATCTCACAAATGTAGTTTGTATAGTTAGATATAGCCATACCAATATTATTACTAATAGAATGTATTTATATAAAATGTGCAGAAGCAATCTCACGCCGCCAGCAATACCTTCAAGTAGCCGGCAGCGAGTTTCTAATGATGTTTTTCTTAGTGAATTCAGAGGAGGCAGAAGTATGGAAAACGATCCTTTATCCTCCGTCCGCGCTACTTCCCAGTCAAGGCTTGAAGTCAAGGGGGCAGCGGCCTCCTTGCTTCAAGTCAAGGAAACCGCGCCCCCTTCCCTGCCCCTTCGTTGTGATTGACAGCGCTTATGCCCGACAGCTCGCTGGCTTTGCAGAACAGCCGTCTGTCAGTCACAGCAAAGGGGCAGGGAAGGGGGCGCAGTTTCCTTGACTTGAAGCAAGGAGGCCGCTGCCCCCTTGACTTCAAGCCTGACTGGGAAGTAGCGCGGATGGAGGATAAAGGATCGTTTTCCATACTTCTGCCTCCTCTGAATTCACTAAGAAAAACATCATTAGAAAATCGCTGCCGGCTACTTGAAGGTATTGCTGGCAGCGTGAGATGGCTTATACAGCTGACAGGTTCCCTTTAAAGGGAACCTGTCATCTCCGAAACACCCTCTGAACTAGAGTAAGCGGTGTATAGTGTAAGTGATGCTGAATCCGATTATGTAAGTTTTATCTTCATACTCACTTCCATTCTGACGCTGTGCTCCCACAAACCAGCAGTAAAATGCACTCACTGGACTCTTCTTTGAGTCCTCTCCATTATGTGAGTGAGCACTGGAGTCCAGTGAGTGCATTTTACTGCAGGTTTGTGGGAGCACAGCGTCGGAATGGAAGTGAGTATGAAGATAAAACTTATATATTCGGATTCAGCATCACTTACACTATACAACGCTTACTCTAGTTCAGGGGGTGTTTCGGAGATGACAGGTTTCCTTTAAAGGGGTTGTCCGAGTTATTTTATTGTTCTTTATATGTTTCTAACTTGTCAGGTATAACAACTTTCCCATATACTTTGTGATTCTAAAGCTGCTGATTTCTCAGAGTTGACTGAGGGTCACATGACCTGTGATGTCAGCTTATCTCCCTGGTCTGTGATGTTTCGTGCACAAGCCTCAGAGTTCAGATAACAGTCTGTACACGAGACGTCACTGGCCACGCCCCTTTCTTTGCCGGGCTGCTATCTGCTCTCTCCCTGGATTTCTTCAGATAAAACATTAACCCCTTCAGCCAGAACACACTGAGGGCTCAAGGCTTTACAACAAATAGTAGCTGCAGCAGTGAGAGGAGACAAATGCTGGGCAAGGAGCTATAGAGGAATTGTACAAGAACAGGTAGGGAGAATTTCCTGTGTGTATCAGCAGTGTCATTGTACAGCTGGGACTTGTAGTCCTACACAAACAACATGCTGCTGAGTATCCCAGCAGACATGTACTCACAGCACTTATATTCACTGCCTTTGCAGGGGAGGGGGGAGGGGCAGAGATTGTTATTACTGCATGTAAACAAAGGCCAGAAGAGAACCAGGGAAATGAGGAAATATAGATTTTTTTTTTGCCTAAAACTTGCTGAACTTAGTTATATATTGCTACCCATCAGATTTACAGTGCTATATTTTTTCCCATAACTTGGACAACCCCTTTAAGCTTTTTTTATTGCAAAAATACACTTTAAATATACTATTTACTCTAAATAGTGTATATACTCTGTTTGCCATTTGGTATGTATTTGGCAGAAATTTCTGCAGCTGAAGAAAAGAAATACACCAAAAAGCTGGAGCTGGAATTATTCAGCTCCTTACCTGCTCCATATTTTTCAGCTTAAAAATGATGCTCTGTGAATATAGTTTTACTGTGACCAATGTGCTCCATCCATGCAACTGTGCTTTCACCCGACTCGCCATCAGGGCAGTACTAATGGTAGTAAGGTTTGGCAGAACCCAGCAGGGGCCCCCGGCCGGCTGCATAACATTTGGATGCTCCCATAGTTCCTCAGTTAAGACATACTGTTGAATCCTGCAGCAGGGCACGGGAGCTGATGGCTTCTTGCCCCGTTCACCGTCCCGGGCCTCAGGCTTCTAGGCCTGAAGCCTATAATCAGTATCATGGAACAAGCAGTTAACATTACTGCAACCACCTGCAAGGTTATGCAGGCACCACAATGACATCTTGAAAACTTCCATAGCCAAAAAGAAAGGCCACAGACCAGAAGTGACCTGCGGTCTGCTCCACAGACTGAGTTAGGGAATGGGACTCCAGTGTCCACTTGGGGACCATAGGTTGCACTATGGGGACATGTTCAATACTGAAGGGGTATTACTGGATGCACTATGGGGGCATGTCTAATACTGGGGCACTATGAGGAAATGTTTAGTATAAGGGGCACAATAGAGGGTATTATTATTACTGGGGCATGATCAGGGACATAATGTTTACTGAGGGAATAATAAGAGGCATTTTTAGTGCCAGCATTATAGAGGGCGTGGGGCATTAATATTACTGAGGGCATTTTGGGGCACTATGGGAGGAATTATTAATACTCAAGGCACTATTTTTTTTTTACAGTATAGTATTTGGGGGCATTGGAGAGCACAATGTTGGGATGGCACCAGGATGGGAAAATTGTGTTAAGGAGTTTAGGAGGAGAATAGAAAAGTAAGAAATCTAAAATGTCTGTGTAACAAACTCTGTAGAGATGAGACGTCGCTTAAATTAGTCATCATGGTGGTCTGGTCCGAATGGAGAATATGAGGAAGGAGAATGTCTGTCTATATTAGAGGAGACATCACTGGATGTAACAGGAAATTAGAGCTGTTTTCTCCTGTATGACCAGGAAGCACACTTAAGGTAGGGATGTGCAAGGAATGGTCGTTATGCACAGAGATTTCTCAAATCACTTTCAGATTAATTAATTTTCAGAAATTCCTGCAACAAAATCTGGCATGTGTGAAGGCACCCTAAGAAGCAAGCACATGGACAGGTAAAGGAACTCTCCAGCAAAAGAATTACAGATCAGACCCCCTGAGCATTTCAGACAGAGGGAAGGGGGAAATGTGAGATTGCGGTTAAAGGGGCAGCATCTGGATGTGAATACTTTTGTAATTGCATGTAATTAAAAATTAAGCAGAGCCAGTGCGTTATTCAATAAAATGTATCTGTATAGCGCCACCTGCTGTTTGTTTGTTTTTTTCTTATTTCTTTCTTATTTCTTTCACTGTCGCACATGCTCAGTTTCATCCTTCAACTGCCTCCTGAGCTGTGATAGGGAGCGCATGGACACTCCCCCTGGGCTGCCAGCTTCATATAAATCTAGCAGAGCAATGAATGGGAAGATCTCTGGATCCATGTGAGGTACAGGGCTGGTTCTAGCTTTGTTAGAAAGGTATTGTCATGTTCTGTATGATGTCTGATTTTCATTTTTTAATTTTCAGTTTTGCCGGCAGTCATCGTCCTTTAAATTAAGTGCTGGGACAAACTGTAAACCCTCAATCCTTGTGATATGAATGCACTTTTTCCACACTTTAAAAAAATTAAAGTTATTAATATTATATCTTTTCATTTGCTAGAAAACAAGGAACATCTTACAACAATCTGTAGAAGAAAAATATGGACCCAGATTTACTAATCTGTCGAAAAAGTTACGCAATTTGGTGCATCTTGGGTTTTTACGTTTATGCTCAACAAGATGGGGCCTAAGATATACTATTTTGTGTCAAATTTGTGCACCACATATATCATCCAGAACGAGCCCCTGTGATAAATCTGGTGCCGGTCTACACCATTTACAGGATTAATAAATCTTGGCCATGGTTTCCAAAAGCTATGACAGAGAGAGAGCAAAAGAGAGAGAAGACACAAGAGAAATCAATCATTTACAGGCAGAACATCAACGATGAGGAGACAAAGTTCTCATGGCAAAGGCTTACATATCTGAAGTGCAGGCTCTGGTATATAAGTGCAACATTTATTTCCATCTTGTAATGTGCAAACTTATCAAAACATTCAAACATGCCATACAAAGAATAGCGTTCTACAATGGTAGAAGGAATCACTGAAAAGACAATGGCAGAGGTGTAGAAGAAAGATTTAAAGTGAACCGGCCACCTCCACATTCAGCCATTTGTGGGATGAGCCACTCACTAGTCCACTATTTCAGCAGTGATTAGTTCCTCAGCTCTGTATTCAACCCGCTCATCTTAAGAGTTTTTCAATCAAAATTCTTTTTTTTTTTTACAGCTGTACAAGACAGAGAAAAGCCTGGTCTATGACTGTGCCCATAGTTCAGTACAGGATTCCACCTTACGCTGTGGATATTTTTCCATCAGAACTGAATGCAGAAAATCTGCAGCATTTTACAATAGCAGCAAAGTGGAAGATATTTCTACAAATCATCCACACGCTAAGAAATCCATAGTAAAAATTGGGCATGGAGGTGCCCACTTTAAATCAATGGAATGACAATTTTTGCTGTGGATTTCTGCAGAAAAATCAGTGGAAAATCTTTTATTCTTGGGCTCGTTAATAAGGTAAATGATGTAAATTGTAGTGAAGGTAATCTTTTTACCAGTGAGATTGAAAAAAATAGAGAAACTGACTTCCTGTCCACAGATAAGATGATGTGTCATTTGGAGAGAGTGTTGGTCACATGACACAGCTGAGGATCAGAAGGAAGTGGATGACTCACAAATACAGGCACCTGTAAGAAGATTGTCTTCACTAGAATTTACATCATGAACCTTTCTAAGGCTACATGTACACAACAGACATTTTTTTCACTGATGCCTTTCTGAGAAACGGACGTTTAAAAACGGACCCACTCAATTGTATGGGGGCAGTCTGTCAGTGAAAAACAGACAAGATAAAACATGTTCTATTTTTTGACAGTCAAAAAAACTGGGTACAATGACACGCCGTGGCCGAAAAGGCTACAGCTGGCTATAATTAAACTAATGAAGACCGCACTGTTCAGTAATGGCACCTTCAATACTGTGCGTCCATTAACAATACGGACCCACTGAACAGCATGGTCTTCATTAATTAGAGCTACCCCTTTCGGCTGCACAGTACTTGAACGCAGCACGGCCGCGTCACAAACAACTGTGCCATGTCGTCGTACCCTAACAGGCCACTCGATAAAATATTTTTGGGAGAGTTTCTTTAAAGAGGTTCTCTTCTTTCGACGACAATCCCTTTTTTGTTAGGGCTCATGCACATGCACACAAATGAGCCCGTAAAAAAACAGAAATAACTCTGTGTGCATTCTGTTTCCGTAAATCCGCATGGCCATTCTGCAAAAAAGATAGAACATGTCATATTCTTGTCCATTTTGCATTGTTACAATGGATCTGCAAAAAAAAAAAAAACGGATGCAATATGGATGTCACCCGTATTTTTTGGCAGATCCGTGTTTTGCGATCGTGTGCATGAGCCCTTAGACTGGTTGTCTGACATTAACTTGATATCAGGGTGTCTCACTCCTGGAAGCTCCAGCTGTCACCTGTGGGAGGAACCTGACAGAATGTGCTCATTTTCCCTGCAGCGCCACCACAGGGGAAATAAAGCATTACACAATCTCACTGGAATCTATTGGCTGCCCATGAAATGCATGAATCCAGTCTGGCTAGAAGATGAGGGACTCCCTTCAAAATTTCCTAATCTGAGCGACACTGGTTATGTAGAAAGTGCCTGACAACCCCTTGGATGCAGCTGTTAGACCTCATGCACACTGCAATTTGCGGTCCCCAATGCATGGGCAACATCCATGCGGATTCCGCAGACGGATCCAGACCCATTCAACTTGAATGGGTCCGTGATCTATCCACACCGCAAAAAAATAGAACGTTCTATTTTTTTTGAGGTGTGAAGGCACAGAGAGAAACCCCACAGAAGCACTCCGTAGTGCTTCCGTGCCTCCGTTCCACACCGCACCATCCAGATTGCGGACCCATTCAGAATGGGTTCACATCCGCGATGTGGGGTGCACACAGCCAGTGTCCGCATATTGCGGGCCGCAACACGGGAACAGCCGGGCAACGGCCAAGTGCATGAGCCCTTAGGCAATTCTTCCTGCAGATTTGTAGTTCAACTCGCCTGGGAGAACTTGGAAGCAGTCAGTCCACGCTGTCCTCCATCTCATCCTCTATCAGTAATACATTTTGATGGAAAGCAAACATTATTGGATTGGAGAATACAGAGCTGATACAAGAGCCCTTAGGCTCACGGATTTAAGCAAACCAAATGGCTACCTCTACTATGTATAGGGGTTGGGTTCACTTTAATTACGGGTCCCTTCCAAGACTTTTCAAGAGTAAATGAGTGTCATTTGTTCTATGCTACTGTGTGCAGAGTTCTGCCGGAGTTACATGGACAGAAAGGAACATTACTGTACAAAATAAACATGCTTTGACAATGGAAAAAAATACAGTTTTTGCACAATTCCTGCCCCTCAATAGCACTCCTGATTGATCCAGCATGAAGAGCGATTGCTCTAGTAATAGATATGTTATACAGAATAGTCTGTTCAGCAGCAGTAGGTTGAAATTCATTCCGGAGTTAACCCTGCGAAACCTGTTTTTTTTTTTAATATCTAGTGCTCAGTGACGCGCGTCATAAAGGGCTGTTCATAGTCCCAGCGAAAAGTATTAAGCCGTAATGTAATCAAGAGCAGGAGCTGCCAGGGGGATGGAAGGAAGAGGATGACAAAGGTGAAGTGAACCATCTGCTTGACGTCAGTGAATTGTTACATGGAGGCAGCAGAGCTGTATACAGGCTGAGAGGCCCTAAGGCTACAAGAGTTCCTACAGAATACTCAACCGATGCATGAAAGAAAGGACAAAAGAAACATCACGTAGAAAACCTCCCGCTACACGTCCTACCCTAGTGCACGTCTAATCCCCACATTGTAACAGAATCAGGAAGACTATCTTGTCCATTGTTTTACCTGGATGGCTATAGGCTTGTTCTCATGATGCTACTGTCACAATCACATTCATTATTTCTGGATTTTTATTTATTTTTTTTTATTATTTTTTTTGGGGGGGGGGGGTCTAAATATTTTGGGTACCATCCAGTGTTGTTTGAATCTCAAATTTGGAAAGCGTTGAAGGTATGTCATGTGTTATCTGCGCAACTTTGGGCCAGTTTTCTGAAAAAATATGGCACTCATCTCATATTTATGAAGCCGCCGCGGTACTTTTTCTGTGTGACTGTGCTGATAAAATATCTGTTTTCTTAGCGTTGTTTTTACCCAATGCCATATTCTTCAACAGGGCACGTGCCATGAATGTGTACATGGGAGAGGGATACAATCGCCATATCCATCAACAGGGCATGTGCCATGAATGTGTGCACAGGAGAGGGATACAACCGCCATATTTATTAACTGAGCACGTGCCATGAATGTGTGCACAGGAGAGGGATACAATCACCATATCCATCAACAGGGCATGTGCCATGAATGAGTGCACGGGAGAGGGATACAATCGCCATATCCATCAACAGGGCATGTGCCATGAATGAGTGCACGGGAGAGGGATACAACTGCCATATTTATTAACAGAGCACGTGCCATGAATGAGTGCACAGGAGAGGGATACAACTGCCATATCCATCAACAGGGCACATGCCATGAATGAGTGCACAGGAGAGGGATACAACCGCCATATCCATCAACAGGGCACATGCCATGAATGAGTGCACAGGAGAGGGATACAACCGCCATATCCATCAACAGGGCACGTGTAGAGTTGATCGAATGTGCTCGTAACGAGCACTGTACTGCTCGGATTCCCTGCACTCCGCTGCGCAGCCATCTGGATCCGTCCTCACCTGCCTGTAAGTCAATGGGCACGGATCCGTTTGGTAACACATACTCGTGTGTCATACCAAACGGATCCGCCCCCATTGACTTACAGTCAGGTGAGGACGGATCCGGATGCCTGCGGGCATGCGAGCGCAGGGGATCCGAGCACTACAGTGCTCGTTACGAGCACATTCGATCAACTCTAGGCACATGCCATGAATGTCTGCAGGGGAGAGAGATACAACTATTATAGTTGAATGTTTCAACCACGTGAGAATATCAAAAGATTTTTACGCGTTTATAGCATATCTGAAAGCATATGATCAGGTTTAAACACCATTTTGCAGATTATCTGTGCAAACTGTAAAAATGGTGCTCATCGATGAGCAGGCAGTTACAAGGGGTTGTCCTGCCTTCCTCAGGATAGGCCATCACTAGTTGATCCTAGCGGACAGTGCTCTCCACTGCACCCATAGACTTCAGTAGAAGCGGCACTGCTGTCCGCTACAATGTGGTTGGTGTATCGTAGTACCGGGCCTGACTCTCAGTTATGGAGCTACACAAAATCACAGCCGATCAGCTAGTGATGGCCTATCCTAGACATAGATATAGAATCAGTTAAAAAGGCTGGACAACCCCTTTAAACATTTTGTCATAGCTGGATTACAACTCTTGTAGTCACTTTTTAAGCCTCCTGTATTTGTATGCAAAAACCAATAAACCATCCAAAACATAGAAAGGGTGCTGGAAAAAATCACCAGGTAACTATCATAAAATGCCACACAAAAACACTCAATATTTCTAGAATGTTTTATATTTTACTGTTGCCTAATGTAACATCTGGACGCAGTGTTTTTCAATGCAAAAACTGCAATGAAAAATACCAAATGCATTTTTGTAAAAAAAAAAAATAAATAGTGTGACACCATCCAAAAGGTCCAAATCTTCACATAGTAGTTTTTATCTGTAGGTTCCACACCTGGTTTTGGCTTATAAATACCGACCGTGTGAATGAGGGCCTATACATGAACCTTATGTATATATTTATGATTTTCTGTGAATGGTTCTAGTTAGAAAACATGGTGAGCAGTTATCAGACAGAAATGAGCACAATTATAATTGCACTAGCCCTAGATTTTTAATAAAGAGAATAGATTTCCTTTTCTTTGTTTGTGCAAAATTGCTAATTAAAGCTGATGTCTGGTAAACCTATGGCTAACGTGGTGTGTTCGTGTCCGGTCTGCTATAAATATGTATACGTTGTGGTCTGCTATTTCTGATATAAGAAAGCCCTTTCCTGGTATGAAGCCAGAGAAAACACTGCCATGCTGTACCATCAGCACCTCCTTATTTCGGTTAGTAGCTCTTTTGACAGTGTGTGTCTTAGGAGGCCACAGCCCTGTGGTTGTAATGTTCACAATTCAGAGTACTCCTAACATGCATACTGAGGAATGGAAATAACATGTTTTATGACCACGTCTGGGTGAGAAAGGAACTTAGCTTAGAAGTGATAGACCATAGATCAGCAGCCGCAGGCACTATAGCTGTTCTGGAACTACAACTCCCAGGATCCTCCTTTCACTTCAGTGGGAACATCCGAGCAAGTGTGCATGCTGGGAGTTGTAGTTTCCCAGCAGCTGGAGTGCTGAAGGTTGCTGAACCCTGTGATAGAATATCAGGACCCAAACCTACCTATAAAATATGAGAATCCAACTGGAACTGCTTTGTAATTACTGGAGAATGTAACCAATGCATAGGCGACAACTGTCCCGAATTTCCAGGGACTGTCCCTAGTTTTCAGAGACAGTCCCAGCAAATTCAGGATGTCCTGGAGTTGAGCGTTCATAGGGGTAGAGTTTTCAGTGTCCAGATTTTTACCAGCTTAAACGTTGGCAAGTATAGCATTGTATGGTCCTTCTGGAATGTATGTCCCTGCAACTGTATTTTTCAGTATTATTACCTGAAGCAGTTGTAAGCTCTTTTTTCTACAGTATTTTTGAACGGACATGATCAGAATTCAGGCACGGATGGACACTATGTGGCACATTTATCAAGACTGGTGTTTTAGACGCCGGTCTTAATAAAGTCCAAAGCTGGTGATGGTTCTGCCAAACGTATGAAGACGCACCGGCCTCTTCATAACTTCGGCAGATCCTCCACCAGTTCTAAATGTAAGACAGCTTCCGAGGTGTCTTAAATTTAGACCATTTTCTATGCCAGGAGTAGAAAATGATAAATGATATGGGCCGGTATCCCCTCCCACAATTTTAGACCTGGTGTGAGTGGGAAGATGTCACAGATTGCGGCACAACTAACCGCTGCGCCGCAATCTGCGCCTGAAATACAACTAATTTAGGCATATTTCAGATTGATAAATGCCCCCCTATATTTCATATTACCTGTATGTTATAAAGTGCTAGGAGATGTCCAAGGCTAAAGTTCTGGCCTACTTTTATTTGGAATTCATCCAGATGGCTGTATTACATCTCATGGTAGAGCTTCCATAAAGGTAAATAAGCCCCCCACTGCACTTCTATATGTCTTCACTTGAGGTATTGGCTTTTTTTGTGTTGGATTCCATACAGATCCCACTGAAAAGAAAAATTGAGGCCTCCTCCATTGTATATAGAGAGGTATTCTCCATAGATAGCTGTACAGCAGGAAGCAGTGCTGTACAAGAAGGTCAGTGGTGTGCGTGAGCCCTCCGTGCAGAGGGAGCATAGACCGTACTGTAAGGGCTCATATCAGTACAGTGAATGTATGGACGCACAGCGTGGATGCCTGAGATACTGCCTCCTGGGACAAACTGCAGAGGGAATTATACAGTTTATACAACTAGATGTGGTTTGATCTGTAGCAGACCCACTATGTGTGGCCATTCACACTATGTTTAAAAAAAAAAAAAAAAGCTGCTTTTTTGGATCAGAAAAATGCTAAGGCCAGATGTTACATGCAGGCCAATATTAAATTGTAAAACGCCATAGAAAGTTTTTTTAGTGTGGCATTTTAATTGTAGATTTTTTGGTCCCTTGGCGTTTTTTTCAAATGTTCTCAGCTTTTTTCATGCGTTTTCCAATAGACTAACTATAGAAAAGAAAGTATGAAAAAAGAAGGTATATTTTCCAGCTCACCCACAACATAATAATGGCTTTGCTGGAATCCGATTCAATACTCTTCACGAAAGGGAGGGATGCCACACCTGCAAGTGATAACTTGAATCCAAGGTCAAGGAAGTAATTTTCCAGCAACAATACTCTTAAATTAATTTAAAAACAGGCCTTTATTCCATACTTTTAACAATTACAAAACTTCCCGGGACGTTGATGCGTTTTGAGCCTAAACAAAGGCCTCTTAATCATAAAATGATAATGTTTAAAAGTATGGAATAAAGGACTGTTTTTGAATTTAGGGCTTTGGTGCTGGAGATTAACCTCCTTACGCCTGGATGCAACCCTCAAACTGCCTGTAGGTCTGTTAATGATTACACTGGGTTCTATTTTACATATGGCTAAAGACTGCAAGCGGCATGATGGTAAAAACAAGGCAAGTGCTTGAAGATATTTACAGATGTGCAAAAAAGTAACAGGCCAAGAAGTTGATAACTGTAGACATCTCCAAATGATTGCATGGTAGGAGATCAGTAGATGGCAGATTAAGGATGGTCCTCACGGGGTGCTTCAGGTGCACACATTTTGTCATAAAGTGCAAGAACTACAAAATTATTTTAGAAGGAGGTTTTGAAGAACTGCCAAATAGTATGTAGACCCATTGGAATGCTCATATCTGGGGTGTCAAATGAATATTGTTAAATCACTTCAATAATATGAACTTATGTAATATAATCTATGCATGGGTAGAAAATGAAGCCGACAGACCCAATAGAATTTACACCACACTGAACTAAATGATGGAACCCAATAAGCTAACGCTCATGTCCATTGAGGGATCTTCATCAATCTCTGACACTCAATCCCCAATTTAGTACCGGACAGACCCTGAAAAAAAGTATCTATGTGCCATACAGCAATTTAATATTTGTTTCTATCCCTACAGTTCTGTACTTATACCCTGTTATTAAGGCCTATCGCTGGCCTCTACATTTTTCTAAATGCCTATAAATCCATATATTTATCTGATCTGGTCCTATTTTCTATAGAACACATGTAAAACATGAACAGTGCCCAGAGCTTCAGTCTCATGGTTATGGATCGCAATACCCATCGCAGTAACACTGTGCCTTTGGCAGCTCCACTCCTGAACTCCTGGAAACACTAGTATGTGGGGCCTTGTGTGTAAATGGTGACATCCTGTAGGATGGTCCTACAAATTCTTGAGATGTCGGTGCTTGCCTCCTTCGAGAATGAGTACTGAGAGCGCAGGCTGACATCGCTAGTACCCCCAGGCTGACTGACATATATCGATGATTCTCCAGCCAAAAAGGCATCTGGTATACAATCTCCCAGGCTCCTTCTAAGGCAAGCTGTGTGTTTTATGAATGTAGTCACCACTCCTTCGAAAATATTAACCTGGAGTTTTTGTTAAAGAACTATCTGGTTAAGAAACTCAATGATTTGCTTTACTAGATATAAAATATGTGTTGAAGCGTACCTGTTGTAAACAAGATCTGAGGGACACGATTATACCTGAAGGGCAGTACTTTATGGCAATACAACACAATACCTGGCGTAGACCTGTAATGTGGGCGAGTAAGTTGCGCCATGATTTTTCAGAATGGCCTGGAACTAGAGGAGGTAGTCTCATCTCTTCACAGACTCACTGGGTGTCCACATAGATTTTTGCAAGACCTGTTCTGTAAACTTTTTGGACATATGAATTCTATAGGTCAGGGGAGTGAAGCGGGTGATCTGTGAGCTGGATGTAGCCACCTAAAGGCTTGTTTCTGGCCCACAGCATCCCTGACAGCCTCCATAGACCCTAGATCCTTCTTGGCTGCACTCACAAAAACTGTAACGTGTATGCGGCCATCTACATGTAAACCCTTGGACGCAACTGGTACAGGTGCTACAGTGGCTAGAAAACGCTTTAAAATGAATGCAATAAGGCCATCAGGGTAAGATCTGGAATATTAACAGATTTAGTGGCTATTAGGTTTGATTCTCAGATTCCAGCATATTACTGCCTCTGCCTGTAATCCACAAGAACATGTTTTGTGTCTTGGCTCTGCTTTTTATCAGCATTATATGGCAGCCAGGTCCTGCAGATGTGCAACTACTTATTAACAGCCTTTCTGCCATTACGTTTGAAGGCAGAAGATACCAAGCAAGTGGCAGATCAGGAGCAGGCTGCTTTTTCTCCATAGTGCATTTTTGACTCTTGTTGCTACCCTGGAATTTACACTTAGTGGCTGTGCCTCATGGCATGCACTGCCATGCAGGAATAGTGTATGGATGTGTTTTTGACGGGTGTGTGCCGAAAAACCCTGCTCAGTAGCTGTCCTTGGGCCAGGGACGGTTGCGCTGCCAGTTTCTGTCGTTGTGGTTCTGCTCGGAATCTCGTTCCAGAAGACGATCCTGGGAATCATGGCCGTTAGTGTTGTGAAGTCCACTGTTGTGATGTCTGTGAGGCTGATACAGGTCTTGGTAGGCATCAGAGTATTCATCCTCCATGTGGCGGGAACTCCTCTGGGAAGAGGCTGTCCAGGTTTTGCGGGAGGTTTCACTGGCCTCATCTGACTGCATTAAGCTGTCTCGCTCTAATGGAGAGTGCTCACTGGCTCGATCCGAAAGAATTTGCTGGTTCTGTTGAGTAGGTTAGAGACATATGAAATGCTGATTGATCAGCTAATATAAAATAAACCAAAAAAGATATTAATAATCTGGGAATTTGGGCAAATCAAGACAGGGGGCATTGATGAAGAAAAACATTCACTGTTGAGGTTCTTCTATGAGATCAATAGGACTGTTGTGATCGGAGGTATGGTCTGATATAAGAGTCCCTTTTTGATATACGCACAGATGTTTGTCACTGTACCTGTAGGCCAGGAATGGCAGTGGGAGGAGTCATGAGATTTTGGCCAGTGTGTGGGTGCAGTGGGTGATGCGTGGCTCTCCAGTAAACTTCCATGTACTCTGCAAGGTGCTCGCAAGCATCTTCCAGCTGATTCTCATCCAAAATCACGTCAAACATTTCCTAAAGAAAGAAAATAATAATTGTTATTTAACGAACTACTGTATCGGCCAGAAGATGCACAGAAGTAAATGGAGATAAAAGACGAGCAACATATACAGTCAGAAAAGACCAAAAGTTGGACACACCTTCTCATTCAAAGAGTTTTCTGTATTTTCATGACTATGAAAATTGTAGATTCACACTGAAGGCATCAAAACTATGAATTAACACATGTGGAATTATATACTTAAAAAAAAGTGTGAAACAACTGTAAATATATCTTATATTCAAGGTTCTTCAAAGTAGCCACCTTTTACTTTGATTACTGCTTTGCACACTCTTGGCATTCTCTTGATGAGCTTTAAGAGGTAGTCACCTGAAATGGTTTTCACTTCACAGGTGTGCCCTGTCAGGTTTAATAAGTGGGATTTCTTGCCTTATAAATGGGGTCGGGACCATGAGTTGTGTTGGGCAGAAGTCAGGTGGATGCACAGCTGATAGTCCTACTGAATAGACTGTTAGAATTTGTATTATGGCAAGAAAAAAGCAGCTAAGTAAAGAAAAACGAGTGACCATCATTAGTCAGTCTGAAAAATTGGGAAAACTTTGAAAGTTTCCCCAAGTGCAGTCGCAAAAACCATCAAGCGCTACAAAGAAACTGGCTCACATGAGGACCGCCCCAGGAAAGGAAGACCAAGAGTCACCTCTGCTGCGGAGGATAAGTTCATCCGAGTCACCCGCCTCAGAAATTGCAGGTTAACAGCAGCTCAGATTAGAGACCAGGTCAATGCCACACAGAGTTCTAGAAGCAGATACATCTCTACAACAACTGTGGAGACTGTGTGCAGCAGGCCTTCATGGTAAAATAGCTGCTATGAAACCACTGCTAAGGACCGGCAACAAGCAGAAGAGACTTGTTTGGGCTAAAGAACACAATGAATGGACATTAGACCAGTGGAAATCTGTGCTTTGGTCTGATGAGTCCAAATTTGAGATCTTTGGTTCCAACGGATGGACTCTACATGCCTGGTTCCCACCGTGAAGCATGGAGGAGGAGGTGTGATGGTGTGGGGGTGCTTTGCTGGTGACACTGTTGGGGATTTATTCAAAATTGAAGGCACACTGAACCAGCATGGCTACCACAGCATCTTGCAGCGGCATGCTATTCCATCCAGTTTGCGTTTAGTTGGACCATCATTTATTTATCAACAGGACAATGACCCCAAACACACCTCCAGGCTGTGTAAGGGCTATTTGACCAAGAAGGAGAGAGTGATGGGGTGCTACGCCAGATGACCTGGCCTCCACAGTCATCAGACCTGAACCCAATCGAGATGGTTTGGGGTGAGCTGGACAGCAGAGTGAAGGCAAAAAGGCCAACAAGTGCTAAACATCTCTGGGAACTCCTTCAAGACTGTTGGAATACCATTTCAGGTGACTACCTCTTGAAGCTCATCAAGAGAATGCCAAGAGTGTGCAAAGCAGTAACCAAAGCAAAAGGTGGCTACTTTGAAGAACCTAGAATATAAGACATATTTTGACATATTTTCAGTTGTTTCACACTTCTTTGTTAAGTATATAATTCCACATGTGTTAATTCATAGTTTTGATGCCTTCAGTGTGAATCTACAATTTTCATAGTCATGAAAATACAGAAAACTCTTTGAATGAGAAGGTGTGTCCAAACTTTTGGTCTGTACTGTATAAAAATGTATTTAAAGGGGTTGACCACTTTCTGGCTACTGTTGACTAGTGTGTATGTAATATGACTATATGGCACTTACTAATATAGTCTTTGTTGATTTTCTGTGCTGTTTGCTAGATTTCATAAGCCATGTCCTCTTGTTGGTGAAATCTGTGCTGTTCACACAGAAGTCATGTCTGTAAAATGGCCACTGATGGAGGGTCATGTGACCAGACACATCACTCTGCCACTTCCATTCTAACACACTGCATGTAGACAAAACTGTCAACAGTGCAAGTGCAGATGGCAGGTGCAGTGTATTTGAATGAAGGAGGATGTGTCAGGTCACATGTCCTTCCATTTGTGGCCATTTTATAGATATGACCTCTGTGTGGAAAGCACAAAAGACTTGGCCAACAAGTGGGACATAACTTACGAAATATAGAAAATTGTGCAGAATTTCAACAAAGGCTATATTAGTAAGTGCCATATAGTCATATTACAAACACACTGATGAACAGTAACCAGAATGACTGCGGATGTCAGTGGCTATACATATCAAAGTAAATCACAGAAAAGGGGGTTCTAGTGCACAGAAATGGATGCAAACAATATATACTGTATAAACTAAGACCTCATTCTGATATGATAAAATCTGAGACTCTTAGCCAATATATTTTGATCAAAACACATCTGTGCCCACCTACCCAGCGTCCACGCTCCTAGATATAGATGCCCAACGGCATAGTTAGGTTTAGCGTAGGACCTGCCTGACCTGAGACCACCGTGACGCTGGGTAGGTGGGCACAGATGTGTTTTGATCAAAATATATTGGCTAAGAGTCTCAGATTTTATCATATCAGAATGAGGTCTTAGTTTATACAGTATATATTGTTTGCATCCATTTCTGTGCACTAGAACCCCCTTTTCTGTGATTTACTTTGATATGTATAGCCACTGACATCCGCAGTCATTATCACATCATGCAGGATGTTTTTTATCCTTTTGTCTCTGTGAGTTTTGCTTAGTTTATAACATGTACCTGAGGGAGTGGCACCTTCAGGTCTGAATGCGCTCTTAGCTTATCATGAGTAGCATTCTTGTGCACTTTTGCTCTTCCTATCAAATTGAGCGTCTTGATTGCGTGGTACATATAGGTGTGTTTGCTCCTCCTCTCATTGGTTGCTGTATGCACATAGAGGTCACTAGGAGCAACACGCCTATATGTGCAGCGTCCACGCTCCTAGATATAGATGCCCAACGGCATAGTTAGGTTTAGCGTAGGACCTGCCTGACCTGAGACCACCGTGACGCTGGGTAGGTGGGCACAGATGTGTTTTGATCAAAATATATTGGCTAAGAGTCTCAGATTTTATCATATCAGAATGAGGTCTTAGTTTATACAGTATATATTGTTTGCATCCATTTCTGTGCACTAGAACCCCCTTTTCTGTGATCTACTTTCACATTAGCGGCAGTCCGGATCCGGCAGGTGAAGGGTGCCGCCGGATCTGGACTGCCGCAGGGACATGTGTGGGGCCGGAACCGCGTTCCGGCCCCACACATATCACACAGTACCATATACATACACACACAAACACATACATACTTACATACTCCAGGCAGGCAGGCAGGCCGCACGTCTTCACGCCCAGGAGGCGCACAACTATGACGATTCCCCACAGCGCCCTCCGCTGGGCACTGTAGGGAATCGTCATAGCTGCGCGCCTCTTGGGCGTGAAGACGTGCAGCCTGCCTGTCTGCCTGGAGTATGTAAGTATGTATGTGTTTGTGTGTATGTGTGTGTATGTCTGTATGTATGTCTGTATGTGTAGGTGACGGATCCGTCCTGAACTCCATTGAAAGTCAATGGAGGGCGGATCCGTTTACCATTGTGGCCACACCAAACGGATCCGTCCCCATTGACTTGCATTGGGGGTCATTCCGGATCCGTCTTGGTGCGGATGCCTGGACCGGAGAGCAAACCGTGCGGTTTGTTCTCCGGTCTGAAGACGGAACGGAATGCTTTCAGGAGCATTCCGTTGTCTTCAGTTCAGTTTTGTCCCCATTGACAATGAATAGGGACAAAACGGAAGCGTCTTTTTCCGGTATTGAGCCCCTATGACGGAACTCAATACTGGAATTTAAAAACGCTAGTGTGAAAGTAGCTTGAGTCAGACTATTCACAGAGGACAGAGAGGTGGGGTGTGAATGACTTAACTAGAGCATCTCACATTACAAAAATTATTGCAGTGCTCTTCTGTGGGCACCTTTATCTAAGCCTGAGAAGAGAACAATACACCCATCATACAGTTATCAAACTTTTACACCTATTATTATCATGAGGATTATCTTTCAGATAGCATCTTCCCCTCACAGAAGCATTATACTGGCAATTAATTACCTATCTATATAGGAGGTTTTATCATTTGTGTCGATTGCTATAGCACTGCCAAAATGAAAAAAATGTAAAAAATGAGTTTTGTACGATTATGGAGTTAAAAAAAAACCTCTTTCTGATGGAAGCATCTCTTTACAAGAGAAAAGGACATACAAGCCCTGTGCTCTCCTATCGTAGGATGGGGAACTAATAAGAGACAGCTCCATCTTGAATTTTGCTATGGGTCGTTCAGTACGCCTCAATATGTAGTCTGCTGGGTACTGCATTTATGTACTAAACGTTCCATTAGCAAATGGATCTCAAGCTTGACTAATAATTCTTTTAAAGCCCTCATTATGATATTTTTGTATGAGTCATCGTAAGCTTTACAGAAGACATTAGATTCAATATAATAAATATTTAACTAAAATTGTATGACTTAATGTGTTTTTTCATAACCAGTGCTATAAACAAGGCAAAAAAGAAAAAAACACGGGGGCCGATTTACTATTGTTGATGCCAAGTGTCTAGTTCAAGGGGTCGGCCACCTTTTTTGGAGAAGCAATGGGGTTGGAAAATCCTTTCCTAGCCAGACCGGCAAAAAAGAAGCATACTTACCAGCTCCCAGCCACTGGGACCGGCATCTTAGCTCCCTGTTCTTGGCTGCCTCGCCGAGGTCCCTTACTGTCAACATCTGCTTTAACACTGCTGCAGCCATTCGCTGGCTACAGTGGTGACCTGCTCCTCTTGCGTCCGGTCAATTGGTTACATGATGCAAGGAGGGCAATGATTGGCTGAAGTGGATGTTGACAGCGGAGGAGGCAGCAGAGGAGTTGGGACCCAGCGGCGGGGAGCAGGTAAGCATGCTTCCCTTTTGCAGGTCTGGGCAGGAGGGCTAACACTTTAAAGAAAGTGCACCAGATTTAGTACTAGCAAACAGATAGTTTAAAGAGGGTAAAGGTCTAACATTCACCAAATTTATCACACTTTGGGGGGAGTTATCAAAACCGGTGCAAAGGAAAAGTGACGTAGTTGCCCCTAGCAGCCAATCAGATTGATCCTTTCATTTTACAAAGGAGCTATGAAAGGTGGAATCTGATTGGCTGCTATGAGCAAATAAGCCAGTTTTCTTGTGTACCAGGTTTGATAAATCTTCCCCATAGTATGCCACTGTGATAAATTTGGCACATCTTCTGACTGCCAGGTCTAACCAATAGTATTAGTACTGCTGTGTGTTAGTAATGCACATTCCATTCATTATAGGCTGGAGGTTTAGCAATGTTTTAGTAACCTAAGGCATGTCTCCTGCTCTCTTACCGGAGGGCACTGTATCAATTTGTCAGCTGCCAGCATCTGGACATTGAGGTGTTTAACTTGAGATTTCCCCCTGGACTTTATTAGTCTTTGCAGCACCTGGAAAAAAACAAGCAGAGATGACTGAGGACAGTGTTTTGTCCGGCACATAGGTCAATGCAGCAGTTACACTTTTCTCCTGTGCAGAAGATAAATCTGAACATATATCTCTTTGTCTACACCACAAAGGGTGATTCGCTGACAATACAGCTATTTTCAGAACTCCCATAGTGGTAATTGGAGGGTGGTCGTGCATGTGCGGCTGCTCTGGCTTTCACTTCAGGGGTCTTGTTCTTGATAGGACCACCTATCTGACATTGATGGTATATCCTAGCGATATTTCATTAATGTCTGAGATGAGCCAACACCTTTAATATTTACATTCCCACGTTTTTTCAAGCAGGGCCAAAAAACAACAGATGTCGATGGGACCAAAAGGCCATACTGTGAGTTAAAGAGAGTCTGTCACATAGTTTTCACTAATACACCCACCAGCAATGGCCATCAGAACATTGCACAAGCATGCTAAACATACCTTTATGCCATATGCCTCTTTAGCGATTGTCCAGGAAAAGCACTGTTAATCCTAATCCGGCTCCCAAGTGCCCAGCTGGGCAGATTTGACTTTTTAAAATGCCCAAGCCTGCCGCCCGTCCCCAATAGGTGCTCCTCCCCAAAGCTCCCAAGGCTTCCTCCTTACAGTGGAGAAGTGGTGCATAGTCGTGATGTCAGAGGAAGGGGAAAAAACCTTGGGAGGGAAAGGCAAGCCCCTCAGCTGGGCACTTGGGAATAATTTTTTATAGGAATAAAACTGCATTTCCTAGACATTCGCTGGCCAACAACATTCTGATGGCCATTGCTGGTAGTTATACGAGTGAACACTATGTGACAGACTCCCTTTAAAATAAAAAATGCCACATACCCAAAAAACACAACTCTAGTTAAGAAAATCGCCATTGAATAAAATATATGTAAAATATATGTTATAAGTGTGAATCCAGTGTAAAACATGTCAGATAAACGTTTCCACTGCAATATATGCAGTAATACTAGTTTAGTTCTCGCCACCTTTACTAACGCCGGGCTCATAAGCCCTAAAATGTAAATTTAAGGAGGGTTATGATTACAGAAAATGATGACAAATCTCTAGGATGAATGAATGTTAATGAAGGGACTGTACAATTACCATTGTGAAGGGGAAAAAAATCTTGGGGTCCAGCTGTGAAAACCCCTGTCACCATTCCATGAATCAGTGGGGCTTCCCAACAGTCATACCTCTTTCATTTAGAAAAAAGTGGCATATTTTAGAGATATACAATTCTGCGATAGGCTGGATATATACTACTTGTTACTATACTAGAGCACTGGAGCAATGGTTCAAAAAAATCCCCATTCACTAACACTGCCTAGAGCAGGCATCAGCAACCTTCAGCACTCCAGCTGTGGTGATACTACAACTCCCAGCATGCACACTTGCATAGCTGTTTTCAGAACTCCCATAGAAGTGAATGGAACATGCTGGGAGTTGCAGTTTCACCACATCTGGAGTGCCGAAGGTTGCTGACTCCTGACCTAGAGGAATGCTGAAAACTGCCTTGTGTGAACGCAGCCTAAGCTCTAAATTTTATCGTGAACCATGCAGTATTTTGTTAGACTTGTATAGTAATGATTTCCCAAACTTCTGGCTTAGGGATTGTTCACATCACTGTTATTATTTTTGGTCTTCTGCTCTGTTATAGTAGTTATAGTAAGTGTCAGATTCGGCAAATAACTGACACAAACGGAACCTAACAGATCCCATTGACTATAATGGGATACATTCGGTTTCCATTCTGGAGAACAATTTTTTAGCGGAGAAAAAAGTCCTGCATGCTGGACTTTTGTCTCAGATATTTTTGACAATTTCTGAGACGGAGTTTCCAAATGGAGCCTCTAAGGCAGATGTGAACATACTCTTACTTAACTTTTCTTTTCTTTTAATGGATTCATGTCAAGTCCAATGCCCCCTTCTGTTGTATCAGACTGAGCAGACAGAAGTCCTGTCCTCTGCTGCTTCTTCATTTTTGTGCAGGTGAAAGAGACAGCTCCTTTGCTATCTATGAGCTTAGAGCACAGGAGTGCTCCTGCCCAACCAGTAACCCGGGGAGTCGCTGCACCCTATCCAGAGGCCTTCTGCTGCAGCCTGGTCCGCACAGCAATTCAATGGGAGCCAAATGACACCCAGAATAAGACAGACATTTGAGCATCACAGTGTGACGAATTAATGTACCAGCTTGGTGACACCTTGGCTCACCTTAGGTGATGAAACTTTGACATACACAATGATGGGAGCCAGGGAGGTTTTGCTCAGTTGAGCAGGATGGTTGATTGTGTCCGCATCCAGGATAACTAGTTGGAGTGTCTTGGCCAACTCAAATATCCTCTCGATTTCACTTTGTACCTCAGCTGTAGAATATTGGACATACAATAGGAATTACAACAAAAGTGAAGATTTTTTCCATTAACACTATGATTAAAGGTGTATTCTGGTTTTCATTTTTTACATTTATTTCTTCATATAATAGAAAATCCCACAATTTTCTAATATACATGTATATTCTGTATGTATTCTGCATACATACTTATCTTATATTAGGCAGTTGACCCCTATATGCAGAAAAATGGAATAGCCCATGTATCAGTCCTATGTAATGCATCCATGGCCTAACTGAAAAATGGCATCAGTCGTGTGACACTCTTTACACCCTGACATTCAGTAAGCAGCAGTGTTACATCACATACATGTGCTGGGTCAGCACACAGGACACATTCATGTAAATAGCACTAGAGGTGGAAACATGATGTTATTATGGTTACATTAACTATATAATTGTGTGCCTGTCTGTAATGATTTGTAAAATGTCTGCCTGTCTCTAAGTGATGTTGCCATGCTGTTAATAAAGTTTAAAAAAAACAAAACAAAACACAGCACACACAGTGATCTGCTTCTTCACTAACATGATGAAATGCTGCTGCAGGTAGTAGTGCTGTATATAGTCTATGGGGGGAATTTATCATTAGGAAAATATTTGAAGTCAGTTTTGCTTCAGTCTGTGTTGGAGTACTTTCTGCCACATTTATCAAACGTCACAGGTTGTTTGATAAATGTGGCTTGTCCTTAAACCTAACACTTCTGTCTAGAGAAGCTACTCCACTTTTCCTACTCCACCCTCCTCCTAGAGTGAGATTGCGACTATTTTGCGACTTTTTTTAAAAAGTCGCAATGATAAATCTGGAGTGAAACTCATTAACATGGCTAACCACACCCACTTTTCCACCCATATTACAAACTGGAGTGAGTGGTGTACACATGCAAAAAGTCGCAAAAAAAATGCGCAAAAAAGTCGCAAAAGCCCTATCGTGCGACTTTTTGAAGACAGAATTCTGGAGTGAAGGTGTGATAAATCAGGGCCTATATGTTCTGCTCCTCAGTACACTACTATCCACCCGTTAGACACCTGGGCAGTTAACTGAAAGCCAGGTCACATGATGCCATTGGGGTCACATGACTGGCGCCATGTTTAGTCCTATCTAGCTCTCCTACGGATGCATTTTACAGGACTACAATGGACTGTATCATTTTTTTTAGGGACAGCCAAATGTACAGATATAATAAAAGTATGCAAGAAAATTTTAAATAGATGTAAATTAGAAAAGTTTTTGACATCGTACTGTCTAAAGAAATAAATGTAACAATTAAAACTGGAATACCTCTTTAAATATATGTCTAACTACAAATGCAAACTTATAGATTTCTACAAAAACAAACGGCTCTTTTCACACTATTCTTTTTCTGTTTGGTTATTTTTCTTCCCTTTGCTCTTCTTTAGAAATGCATCTAACACCGCCATAGATGTCCTTTAAACTAAACAGATTAAAAGCCATTGAACAGAACAGAATGCTGCATGCTTGCTTAACTGCCAGCTATTCTTCTCAACCCCTCCATACACATACATGCATGGTCCAGCAGAACATGCATCTTTAAAAGCCACTGCCAGTCACCTCTGGTGGTAACCGATCTCCCAAGAGAACAAAGGCCAGGCATGTTGGAATCCAAAATGCACAATCCTGCTTTTCCCGGACATCAGCTATTGGGGAAGACCTGGGGCACATTAGATGGCCAATCTATGTTCATATAATGTGTATGGCCACCTTTAACCCTTTCAGCGCCGGAGATGTTTTTTTTCCTGTTTTCGTTTTGCGCTCCCTGCCTTCAAACAGCCATAACTTTTTTATTTTTCTGTTCACATAGCTGTATGAGGGCTTGTTTTCTGCGGGGCAGGTTGTACTTTCCAACGCCACGATTTAATATTGCATATGATGTAGTGGGAAGCGGGAAAAAATTCGAAATCAGGTGAAATTGCAAAAAAAAAAAAAACGCTATTCCGCCACAGTTTTACGGGTTTTTTTTATTTACGGCGTTCGATGTTCATTAAAACTGACCAGTTACTTTAATTCTACAGGTCAGTACGAATCTGGCGATATCTAATATGTATAGTTTTTCTTGCATTTTGATAGTGATAAAATAATTATAAATTTGTAAAAAACATTTTTTGCCATATTTTGACCCCTATAACTTTTTGGTATGTATGTGTACGGAGCTGTATGGGGGCTCATTTTTTGCGGGGCATTCTGAACTTTTCATTTATACCATTCTGGGGTGTGTATGACTTTTTGATCACTTTTTATTTAATTTTTTTTTTTTAGAAAAAAAAGCAACAAAAAATGGTGTATGTTTTTTGAAATTTTTTACTACTTTTATTTTAATTTTGGGGAAAGGGGATGATTTAAATTTTTTGTTTTTTATGTGTTTTTTTAACTTTATTTAATTTTTTTTACAGTTCCCATCGGGAACTATAACAAGCGATTATCAAGCTTATATCATAGACTTCAATGCATTAGCATTGGAGTCTATGATGATTTTACTGCTTTCCTATGGAGCCCTATTACACACAAGGGCTCCATAGGAAAGTCTATGCAGCAGCCTCCTGTCATTCATGTCATTCTATGACAGGGGCTGCTGCAGACACACTCCAGCTCCTCCGATCGCCACACGGGGGTAGCCGGGGCAACACTGGAAGCACGCGCTTCCGGTGTTTGCTGCGCTCGGATGCCGTGGTCAGGATTGATCACGGCATTTGAGGGGTTAAATGTCCGCAATCGGCATTACTGCCGGTTGCGGACATCAGCCGCGGGTGTCTGCTGTATGAATCAGCAGTCCACCAGCGGCTATGGTGCCCGCTCTGCTCAGGAGCAGGCACCATCTTTAAAGATCCGATCAGCGCCATACTAGTACGGCGCTGGTCGTGAAGGGGTTAAGGAAGCAGCTTTATAACTTTTAACTGAGAACTAATAATTAAAGGGTTTCTGTCACCAGAAATCACCCTATTAAACCAAGTGTCATTTGCAATGAGCAAATGACACTTGATGCCAGTAATGTTAGTATTATACCCCTCAGTTCCGCCGTTTTGCCAAAAATAGCGATTTTATAATATGCTAATGACCTCCCCTAGGTGCAGTAGGCGTGAACCTGCACCTAGGAGAGGCCGTAATAATGCCTCTTACCACGCCCCGGTCGCGCTGATTGACAGGGCCGGGCAGCCAGCTCTTTCGGCTCCCGGCCCTGTACGAGCCGAAATCCCGCGCCTGCGCATTAATGAAGCCGGGACCCGGGCGGGCGCCGGCTCTCAACGCGCGCTGATCGCAATGCGCAGGCGCGGGATCAGCGCGCGTTGAGAGCGGCGCCCGCCCGGGTCCCGGCTTCATTAATGCGCAGGCGCGGGATTTCGGCCTCGTACAGGGCCGGGAGCCGAAAGAGCTTGCTGCCCGGCCCTGTCAATCAGCGCGACCGGGGGCGTGGTAAGAGGCATTATTACGGCCTCTCCTAGGTGCAGGTTCACGCCTACTGCACCTAGGGGAGGTCATTAGCATATTATAAAATCGCTATTTTTGGCAAAACGGCGGAACTGAGGGGTATAATACTAACATTACTGGCATCAAGTGTCATTTGCTCATTGCAAATGACACTTGGTTTAATAGGGTGATTTCTGGTGACAGAAACCCTTTAATAGCAACCACCAGATAAGGCTGCGTTTACATTTCAGTTATTTGATCAGTTATTTCCATCAGTGATTGTGAACCAAAACCAAGTGCAGGTCAAAAACACAGAACAGGAGAAAATCTTTCCATTATACCTTATCTCTGTGTAGCCTCCACTCCTGGTTTTGGCTCACAATAACTGACCAAATAACTGGAGTGTGAACTCAGCCTAGGGATGCAACCACACGACCGCAAATTGCAGGGCGTATTATGGCCTCAATACACTGTGGCATAATATGAAAAGTACAATGTGGCTACCTAGACTAGAAGTTTTTAAATATCTTTCTAAATGAGAAACAGTTTTTCTCACCAATGCTGGAGCGGGTGCTTGATCGTTCAATGATGGCTCTCCTGCCTGGATTATTGAGTACAGAACGCTTGGCTAGAGACAAGTCGGCTGTGACTCTAGTAATGGAGATTCTGAAAATATACCGTAAATACTGAATGCAGATCCTTCAGTTGCCTACATTTAAAGGGGTTGTCCGGGAATTAAAGGAATCTGTCTCCAGGATAGTTGCTATTGAAGTAAAGCCTTAGCCTAATAGCACTTACTACCTTATTTCCAGATGTGCCTTTGTTTCAGCAATAGATGTTTTCTGTCTTCTGAAAATCCAGTTTATTTGCTATGTAAATTAGCCAGTAAGGTGCCCAGAGGGGCGTCACTCTTGCAGGAAGGAGCCCACCCACCCCTCCTACATCACATTCAAGCCATAACTCTGCCCCCTTTTCCCTGCTCCCAGCATGAGGGTGAGCTTAGGCACTAGCAGGAGGCGTGGGCACCTTACTGGCTCATTTGCATACCAAATAAACTGGATTTCCAGATTATAGAAACCATCTATTGCTGGAACAAAGGCACATCTGGAAATAAGTACTAAGTGCCATTAGGCCATGGCTTTACTTCAATAGTGATTATCCTGGTGACAGATTTCCTTTCAGAAAATGAAAATACTTAAATATTATTTCATTATACATTTATTCCCAAATATCTTTAATTAGTTATAATGGCTCGTTTTGGGAGCAATCATTAGGAGAAAAAAATGGCCACCATCCTATTAGTACACATAAAACCTGTCCTAATCATACAGCAGGACACGTTACTTCAGAACACTGAGCTAAATAGCTGCCTCATCCTCCTCTCTGCTCTGCTTGTCACTGACTATTTTCCTGAATACAGCAGATAAAATCTTCAGCTGAATCTGTAGGAACGGAGATTATGAGAAGACATGAAATACAGAGAGGACGGAGAAGACAGGCTGTGGTAATGGAGACTGCATACAAGTGCTGCTGCTCATTAGTCACATCCCCACCTCCTCTCTGTACTTCACATCTCCTCATGAACTCCATTCTTACAGAGATTAAGCTGAAGATCAATTCCTGACAAGCAGAGGAGGATGAGGCAGCTCTTTACCTCAGTGTTTTGAAGTAACTGCTGTGTGATTAGCCCCTGGCCAGACATGTCAGAACATTCCATAGGGATCAACAGAATGTAATAAACTTTGGTATGATTGAGGTGATGACCAAATCAATTAGAGGGGGTGACATAGACAGGCTCCTAACACAAAATAATGTATATGGAATTATATCCTTAAAATGGTGACACCACGTGGTTTAAATGAGTCAATTGAATATACTTGTTTTATCTGAATTACTAGCCTTAATATGTATGACTATGTGTACTAGGTATCAATATCTTTAATTATGTACAGTACAGACCAAAAGTTTGGACACACCTTCTCATTCAAAGAGTTTTCTGTATTTTCACGACTATGAAAATTGTAGATTTACACTGAAGGCATCAAAACTATGAATTAACACATGTGGAATTATATACTTAACAAAAAAGTGTGAAACAACTGAAAATATGTCTTATATTCTAGGTTCTTCAAAGTAGCCACCTTTTGCTTTGATTACTGCTTTGCACACTCTTGGCATTCTCTTGATGAGCTTCAAGAGGTAGTCACCTGAAATGGTATTCCAACAGTCTTGAAGGAGTTCCCAGAGATGCTTAGCACTTGTTGGCCCTTTTGCCTTCACTCTGCGGTCCAGCTCACCCCAAACCATCTCGATTGGGTTCAGGTCTGGTGACTGTGGAGGCCAGGTCATCTGGGGTAGCACCCCATCACTCTCCTTCTTGGTCAAATAGCCCTTACACAGCCTGGAAGTGTGTTTGGGGTCATTGTCATGTTGATAAATAAATGATGGTCCAACTTAACGCAAACCAGATGGAATAGCATGCCGCTGCAAGATGCTGTGGTAGCCATGCTGGTTCAGTATGCCTTCAATTTTGAATAAATCCCCAACAGTGTCACCAGCAAAGCACCCCCACACCATCACACCTCCTCCTCCATGCTTCACGGTGGGAACCAGGGATGTAGAGTCCATCCGTTCACCTTTTCTGCGTCGCACAAAGACAAGGTGGTTGGAACCAAACATCTCAAATTTGGACTCATCAGACCAAAGCACAGATTTCCACTGGTCTAATGTCCATTCCTTGTGTTCTTTAGCCCAAACAAGTCTCTTCTGCTTGTTGCCTATCCTTAGCAGTGGTTTCCTAGCAGCTATTTTACCATGAAGGCCTGCTGCACACAGTCTCCTCTTAACAATTGTTGTAGAGATGTGTCTGCTGCTAGAACTCTGTGTGGCATTGACCTGGTTTCTAATCTGAGCTGCTGTTAACCTGCCATTTCTGAGGCTGGTGACTCGGATGAACTTATCCTCCGCAGCAGAGGTGACTCTTAGTCTTCCTTTCCTGGGGCGGTCCTCATGTGAGCCAGTTTCTTTGTAGCGCTTGATGGTTTTTGCGACTGCACTTGGGGACACTTTCAAAGTTTTCCCAATTTTTCGGACTGACTGACCTTCATTTCTTAAAGTAATGATGGCCACTTGTTTTTCTTTACTTACTTTACTTACTTTACTTTTTTCTTGCCATAATACAAATTCTAACAGTCTATTCAGTAGGACTATCAGCTGTGTATCCACCTGACTTCTGCCCAACACAACTCATGGTCCCAACCCCATTTATAAGGCAAGAAATCCCACTTATTAAACCTGACAGGGCACACCTGTGAAGTGAAAACCATTTCAGGTGACTACCTCTTGAAGCTCATCAAGAGAATGCCAAGAGTGTGCAAAGCAGTAATCAAAGCAAAAGGTGGCTACTTTGAAGAACCTAGAATATAAGACATATTTTCAGTTGTTTCACACTTTTTTGTTAAGTATATAATTCCACATGTGTTAATTCATAGTTTTGATGCCTTCAGTGTGAATCTACAATTTTCATTGTCATGAAAATACAGAAAACTCTTTGAATGAGAAAGTGTGTCCAAACTTTTGGTCTGTACTGTATACAGGTTAGGGGGAGGTCTGTAGCCACCTCCCATATAGTACTCGGTTGGCAGTGTACGCATTATATATTAGCCTCTAGATCCTGACTGTGTAAATTACATCTTTAACTTCTTCGTAATTAATAGGGAATTGTCCCTCCTCCCGGTGGACTAATTCTTCATATTACCTTTGATGTGGATAGCCCCGGCTTTAAAGTAATGTGGATCATGTGATCTATCACACGATCTTCTGGATACTCCCCTTGGAGACACGTCGGAACTATAGTACGCGTTACTATGAGGAGATCATATGAGTAAGTCACACGGTCGGCGAGTCCGATCATGCGACTATGTTCTGACGTCAGTGACAGTCACGTGGGACACCGTGTGGGCGGTATTTAAAGGCGGAAGTGATAGGGACTTCCCGCCACTGACATCCTCCATGTGTGTCTCTGATGCAAGATTGTATCTCCAGATCGGGTCCTGCACTATCACTTTATGCCCCTGGTGGACACAAGTATTGGCTGACCTTGGCCTTTTTATATTGGAGTGTTTATTGTTATGGGAGAAGAAATAGCATATATAAACTATACCCCTAATAGATGACCTTGGCTTTTGGTACTGAAGTGTTTATGAGTAGGGGGAAAGTAACAGCATGTATGAACATGGGGGTATTTGATATCCACACCTAAAGAATTGTTATATGACTGGAGCAACTGGCACCATCATTACTCTGATTGGGAGAACTGTATGTTTTTTCCTTTGATCCCCTGATGAGCGTAAATTGAAAGACGAAACGCGTTGACCAGATGCAACTATGATCATTGTGCATTGGTAACTACAATTGTGATAACCTAATATCTTTGAACATACCCAGGACTGGGCGTTTTGTAGATTTTATTAATTTTGGGTGCATATTTAGGTCTTCCACTGTGTTGGTGCTTTTAGGATTAGAGTGGTGGTGGTTTCACTGTATCAGGGCCTCTATAGAGACTCTAGGAGGTTCCTGATACGGGATCGCCCTTATCAGGGCGGTTATTCCGTCTGTAGGCAGGGCCCACTAGGTTAGGGTGGAGAATAGGGAAAGAAATTCTGTCATCTCCATACATCCCTACATTTGAACAAAAAGGGAGTCCCTGCCACGGAATGAGTATTTTGTTTTTGCGTTATTGTTATTTTGGATGCTATATGATTTTTAAAGAGATATCTAATAAAGGCTATATTTTATATATGGTGATTTCTGTGACTCAGCAATTTGATACACTATTATTAACATTTTCTGTCTGATGGAAAATAGATCAGAGCTGTGATATTGCTGTGTGACTAGGACAGGTTTTGTGGGTACTAATAGGACGGATGACATTTTATTTCTCCTAATGATTGCTCCCCAGACAAAAGGAGCCATTATAACTAATGAAAGATATTTGGGAATGTTTTTACAAAAAAGTTCAAAAAAGTAATATTTAAGTATTTTTATTTTCTTCATTCCCGGAGAAACCATTTAAACATATGTACAGTGATATGAATATCAAGAACATAAATGACACTTAAAGGGATTCTGTCACCACCATTTTACAAATTAAGTTATTTATACCATCGGATTCATCTAGTCATATGGAGTTCTAAATGGTAATTGTTATAGGGCATAGATGCAGTTTTGAGGTAAAAAAAACGATTTTTAGCAGCTGTCAGTCACTTACTATAAGGAGCCCAAGGGGAGTTGACAAGCGTTGCAGGAGCCCGGGCTCGGCGATTCCTTGGGGCCCAGGACCGCCCACCTATTTAATATTCACTTCACTGAGTGAGTCAGTGAAGCTCCGGCACGGCTGAAATCCCGCGCAGGCGCAGTACTTCAAGAGGCCTGCGCCCGTGCGGTCTGCGGGCAGTGGACTCACCTGATGTACTGCGCCTGCGCGGGATTTCAGCCGCGCCGGAGCTTCACTGACTCACTCAGTGAAGTGAATATTAAATAGGTGGGCGGTCCTGGGCTCCAAGGAATCGCCGAGCCCGGGCTCCTGCAACGCTTGTCAACTCCCCTTGGGCTCCTTATAGTAAGTGACTGACAGCTGCTAAAAATCGTTTTTTTTACCTCAAAACTGCATCTATGCCCTATAACAATTACCATTTAGAACTCCATATGACTAGATGAATCCGATGGTATAAATAACTTAATTTGTAAAATGGTGGTGACAGAATCCCTTTAAAGAGATTGTCTTACTTCAGCCAATGGCATTTATCATGTAGAGAAAGTTAATACAAGGCACTTGTTAAGGTATTGTGATTGTCCATATTGTCTCCTTTGCTGGCTTGATTCATTTTTCCATCACATTATACACTGCTCGTGTCCAGGGGTTACGACTACCCTGAAATCCAGCAGCAGTGGTCATGCTTGCATACAATAGGAAAAGGTGCCGGCCTATGTGCAACTCTGTGGTCTCAGCCACCAGAGAAGCCAGCCCTTTTTCCTATAATGTGAAAGCACGTCTACCACTGCTGGAATGCAGGGTGGTCGTAACCCCATGATGGAAAAATGAATTCAGCCAGCAAAGGAGGCAATATGGACAATCACAATAAATTAGTAAGTGCCTTGTATTAACATTTTCTACATGTTAAATCCTGTTTGCTGAAGTGAGACAAACATTTAAAGGGGTTTCCTAGCAAATACATTTATCTCTTATACATGGGATAGCTGATATATTTATCACTGCCGAGCTTGACAACTCAAACAGCTTCTTTGTATGCATTTTTTTGTCAATTCTTTCGATTTTTTTTCCAGGCAAACACAATTTGGATATTATTCTGGACATTTACCTGTACACAGCCTACTTATACATTGTTTGGAAAGTCAGGTTACTCTGGCCATACTTTTAAGGGTACAACCGCAAGGTGCTGTCATGGTCAAGTATCACCTAACTACAGTGGGGGAAAAAAAGTATTTAGTCAGCCACCAATTGTGCAAGTTCTCCCACTTAAAAAGATGAGAGAGGCCTGTAATTGACATCATAAGTAGACCTCAACTATGAGAGACAAAATCGGAAAACAAATCCAGAAAATCACATTGTCTGATTTTTAAAGAATTTATTTGTAAATTATGGTGGAAAATAAGTATTTGGTCACCTACAAACAAGCCAGATTTCTGGCTCTCACAGACCTGTTACTTCTTCTTTAAGAGGCTCCTCTGTCCTCCACTCATTACCTGTAGTAATGGCACCTGTTTGAACTTATCAGTATAAAAGACACCTGTCCACAACCTTAAACAGTCACACTCCAAACTCCACTATGGTGAAGACCAAAGAGCTGTCGAAGGACACCAGAAACAAAATTGTGGACCTGCACCAGGCTGGGAAGACTGAATCTGCAATAGGCAAGCAACTTGGTGTGAAGAAATCAACTGTGGGAGCAATAATTAGAAAATGGAAGACATACAAGACCACTGATAATCTCCCTTGATCAGGGGCTTCACGCAAGATCTCACACCGTGGGGTCAAAATGATCACAAGAACTGTGAGCAAAAATCCCAGAACCACACGGGGAGACCTACTGAATGACCTGCAGAAGGCTGGGACCAACGTAACAAAGGGTACCGTCAGTAATACACCACGCCGCCAGGGACTCAGATCCTGCAGTGCCAGACGTGTCCCCCTGCTTAAGCCAGTACAAATCCGGGCCCACCTGAAGTTTGCTAGAGAGCATTTAGATGTTCCAGAAGAGTACTGGGAGAATGTCATATGGTCAGATGAAACCAAAGTAGAACTGTTTGGTAGAAACACAACTCGTCGTGTTTGGTGGACAGTGAATACTGAGTTGCATCCAAAGAACACCATACCTACTGTGAAGCATGGGGGTGGCAACATCATGCTTTGGGGCTGTTTCTCTGCAAAGGGACCAGGACGACTGATCCGTGTACATGAAAGAATGAATGGGTCCATGTATCATGAGATTTTGAGTGCAAAACTCCTTCCATCAGCAAGGGCATTGAAGATGAAATGTGGCTGGGTCTTTCAGCAGGACAATGATCCCAAGCATACCGCCAGGGCAACAAAGGAGTGGCTTTGTAAGAATCATTTTAAGGTCCTGGAGTGACCTAGCCAGTTTCCAGATCTCAACCCCATAGAAAACCTTTGGAGGGAGTTGAAAGTCCGTGTTGCCCAGCGACAGCCCCAAAACATCACTGCTCTAGAGGAGATCTGCATGGAGGAATGGGCCAACATACCAGCAACAGTGTGTGCCAACCTTGTGAAGATTTACAGAAAATGTTTGACCGCTGTCATTGCCAACAAAGGATATATAACAAAGTATTGAGATAAACTTTTGCTATTGACCAAATACTTATTTTCCACCATAATTTGTAAATAAATTCTTTAAAAATCAGACAATGTGATTTTCTGGATTTGTTTTCTCATTTTGTCTCTCATAATTGAGGTCTACCTATGGTGTCAATTACAGGCCTCTCTCATCTTTTTAAGTGGGAGAACTTGCACAATTGGTGGCTGACTAAATCCTTTTTTTCCCCACTGTATATCGGCCACAGCTGGCTCTTGTTAACCAATCAAGACCTCAGCAGATTTGTACCTATGAATCTAGCTGACCTGTTAACTGTGCACTTGGCAGCTGAAGGCATCCGTGTTGGTCCCATGTTCATTGCAGAGAAAAATAATATTTTAATATATGCAAATGAGCCTCTAGGAGCAACAGGGGCGTTGCCATTACACCTAGAGGTTCTGCGTTCTCTTCAACTGCCGCACCCTCCCCACTTTGATCGATAAGACCAGGTAGTGAAAACGTCATAATTCATGCCTGCTCCTGTCAAAGTGGAAGGGGTGCAGCAGTTGCTGACAGAGCAGAGCCTGTAGGTGTAATGGCAATGCCCCCATTGCTCCTAGAGACTAATTTGCATATAATAAAACATCATTTTTCTCAGCAATGCTGGCACATATGAACATGGGACCAACACAGATGTCTTCAGCTCCCAAGCGCACATGTAACAGGTCAGCCAGTGTCATAGGTACAAATCTGCTGATAGATGTCCTTTAACAATGCTGACTGACTGAATAGTGCAGTCTAGTTAACAAAAGCTAGCTGTGGCCCATACAGCTCTTGACTGCAACCGCAACACAACTCTGCTGTTGGTTGTACCCTTAGAGTCCTTTTACATGAATGATCTAGAATGAAAACACTTGTTCCTGATCATTGACCCCTGCTACCAATCACCCAACAAACAGGAAGGCATCTTTCATGTAGAACATTACCCTGTGTAAAAAGGGAATGAGCTGCCGACAAGCAAATTGAATGGGGGTCTAACAACTGTAGTAACCGTCTGTCTGCCATTCAGTGTGCTTTGGGTTCTGTAAAAATGAGCGCTGATCAACTTGTATATCATCCATCGGCACACATTTGGGGCTGAAATTCACTTCCCATACACATGCTCACTTGGATCAGAGAGAAAGCAGCTGCTGGACTATCCCGGGAGCGACTTATCTTCCCTCACAAAAAAGGAACAGACATGTTGAAATCCATCAGCCCAATCTTTCTTACCACTGAATTATGCTATCACGAGAAAGTTGGGAAACACCCAATACACATTAAATGGTCAGCCAGCCAGACTGAAATCTGCAGGTTCGGCTGACAGGGTAAACTTCAGCCCCCCAAACTACAATAATATTTGCTGCTGTAAAAGATTTCACCAAGTTTTGATCTCACCTGCCATCAAATCTGTGCTTCATGAAGTCAAAGAGTGCTTTCTGCATCATGTCAGTTACCTACAGGCACAGAATGGAGAAAAAAAGCGGGGACAACGAAGGACACAAGATTATTTCTTTAGATATTCTGCAGAATGTATGCCGTATACTTATGAGGACCGCAATGGGGTTTATGGGGCTGTGACAAGGCTGAATTTAAATGTGTAAAACAGTTGGAAAGAAGTCAGGTTATAATAGTATTAATTTCTCTTCTACACTGCAGCTGCCATTTGGCTCAGGATTTTTGCATCTTCTGCCATAGCCTTACAGTTAACTATTTCATTGCCACCTTTAAATATACTTCTAAAGGTGTTGTTCACATTGGACAATGTCTTTTTGTCCCCCAACAACAGGCTCATCACTGGTGTCACTGGTCTTTCAGTCATGAGCTATAAACGGTGGGGGAACGATGCAGCAAATGTTCAATTTCCTTGTAGCGCCACCACAGAGAAAATGAAGCGTTGTACAGTTGTCACTGAATTCAGAAGGCTGTCTATGAAATACATGAATGTTCCAGGTCCTCCAGAGTGAGAGGCAGTCTTTGTAGCTGCTCTCCACACTGGTTGATAAATGGGGGGACCTCCTCTGTCTCTATATACATACTCTATAATACTTCTGGGGATTTTTTAGAGTTATTATATGGACTAACCTCTGAGTTTTGTCTCCAGTACCTCTTTAACTAAAGAGATAGACCCCCATCCCCAACCTGCTAGAACCCATTGTATCTGCTTCTCCACTGGTCATCTTCTTAGATCTTTAAATATCTGCACATATACAATAATACTACACCCAATAACAACAATTCATTCATGCAGATTCCAATGGCCCTACCCTCCATATTTCAGATTCATGCAGATCTATAGGGCCAAACCTCTATACTTCTGATTCATGGAGATCATGAACCCATCCTCCCTACTTTTCATTCATGCAGTTCTCAATGGACCCATCCTTCCTACTTCCCATTCATGCAGATTTGCATGGATGGACCTACCCTCCCTACTTCCTGGACCTTTCCTCCCTACTTCCATTCATATAAATCTCAATGGACCTGCCCTTGCTTTTTCCATTCATGCAGATCTCCATCAATCCATCTTCCATATCTGGGTCAAACCTCCTTGTCTGGCAATCAGGGGCGGATTGGCCATAGACCTTACAGGGAAATTTCCCGGTGGGCCAATGCCCAGGGGGCTGCCTGGGCCCTCCTCGTGGTCGGCCAGTGGACGTTTTTGGGGATGTATTTTGTGATGGACTGTGGTATTTGGCTCTGTTGGTATAATGTGCCACAATATGGTATTGCTGGCCCTGCCTTCCATCAGTTTGGACCCAACTGCAAAAGAAGGACACATTTAGTATTTTTCCTGGTCCACTTTAAGTTCCCAGTTCCCAATATAAGAACAGTATGTTAAAAACAGCTGTTTGAGTGGCTATTGCAACACAGCCCATTGAAGCTAATGAGACTCTGCTGCAATCCTAGATACAACTCAAAGACCAGAACAGCACTGTTTTTATCTAATCACAGGAAACCCTCAGGAAAGTCTCATCATTGCAGGAACAATCATTAGCATTCAGTTTATCTTAATATTAACAGCTACACCTAAAGGGTCTTTACACTGCTCAACTGAGCAGAGGACTGTTGGGAAGGAAACCTTCCTTCCTGACAATTGGTTGCTCGTCAGTGAAGCAGACTGCTACATATACATACAGCAATCTCCTCTACGGTATGGAGAGGAGAGATCGTAAATGCCATGGCTTGTCCTCATTAGAGTTGTCACGATACCAAAATTTTGATTCGATTTTGATACTAAGAAAAAGTATTCCATACTCGATACCATTCGATACCACGCCGAAAAAATAAAACACAAAAAATCTGTGTGCCCCATCAGACCTCACATCAGCCCACCGTGCTCACATCAGCCCACTGTGCCCCCATCAACCTCAGATTAGCCCACTGTGCCCCCATCAGACCTCAGATCAGCCCACCTCCCCACAGACCTCACATCGCCCACCGTGCCCCCATCAGACCTCAGATCAGCCCACCGTGCCCCCATCAGACCTCAGATCAGCCCACTGTGCCCCCATCAGACCTCAGATCAGCCCACCGTGCCCCCATCAGACCTCAGATCAGCCCACCGTGCCCCCATCAAACCTAACATCAGCCCACTGTGCCCCCATCAACCTCAGATTAGCCCACTGTGCCCCATAAGACCTTAGATTAGCCCACTGTGCCCCCATCAGACCTCAGATTAGCCCACTGTGCCCCCATCAGACCTCAGATTAGCCTACTGTGCCCCATCAGACCTAACATCAGCCCACTGTGCCCCCATCAACCTACATCAGTCACTGGCCCCATCAGACCTAACATCAGCCCACCGTGCCCCCATCAACCTCAGAGCAGCCCACTGTGCCCCCATCAGACCTCAGAGCAGCCCACTGTGCCCCCATCAGACCTAACATCAGCCCACCGTACCCCATCAGACCTCAGATCAGCCCACTCTGCCCCCATCAAAATAAAATAAAAAAATCTCTTACCTGTCCTGCGCCGCGGCTCCGCTCCGGATCCAGCGCTCCTCTTCGTCTCTTCCCGGTGCTGCACTGTCACCTGACTGCATGCAGCGTCAAGTCAGAGTGCGCGCACTACGTCCTGAAGCTGTACGCAGTCAGGACAGTGCAGCGCGGGCCCGGAGAAGAAGAGGAGCGCCAGACCCGGAGCGGAGCCGCGGCGCAGGACAGGTAAGATAATTTTTTATTTTAGTATCGCAAAATAGGAAATTCCGGTACCGAATCGATACTGGTATAAAAGTATCGATTCAGTATCGAATTATCGATACCCGAGGCAACCCTAGTCCTCATACAGAATCATTGTTTGCCGGCAACAGAAGCTGTTTTGACAGCACATAAAGATTTATGTGGCCACATGAAAGATTCAATCGTCGTTCACCGTGGAATCAACAGCACTGTTACACTGGCAGATTATCGTTAACAAGCTTGGTAGCGATGACCTGCCCGATACTCAGCCAGTGTAATGGGGCCTTAAGAAATAAAGGCAAATAGAAGTAATAAAGATGTTTACCACCATATGGGTATGCATACAGGGTGCCCAAGGTAAACAATTACTCAAACTTTTCATAGACAACATAATTGAGTGATTTCTTTTGTACATACAAATCATAAAAAATCTAAGGTTGTAGCAGCATGTTCTACGTGTGAATTATAAGAGGTTAAATGTCTATAATGGCACCAAGACACATGGCTAATAGGTGGTTTAAATCCTTCTCTCTAATCAATACTAAGACACATAAACCAGTTATTACTAATTTAAATAAAGCCAAGACACAATGGAAACAGCAAGATAGCACCAATGATTTAAAAGGTATTACATGTAGTCCAATAAGTGGTGGAGCAAGACGCATCTTGGTGTTCCCTAATGCAGTAATTAGGTCCTTCCACGCAGCAGCGTAACAGTTTGTATAATCACATGTGGTGCGAGAATCGCCGAGTGGCTTGTCCTTGTCACACATTATTATGCTCCTTGTGAATAAGCTGTAGGAATGAGGTCTGACTCAGCACATGCCTTTAATATCCAATTGCTTATTGAACTTTGAGGAAACAGAGCTGAGTAAGTGGCTCATGATAGATGACTTTCAATTAGTAAATTAACACAGTGCCAATACATAGCAGATTTTACTTTGCTTAAGAGAGAACTCCATTTTTACTTCAGTGTACCAGCTCTTTCCACTGCCAATTAAACTGTTGGGGCTCCACGCTAAGCAACCTGCTGTGCAGGAGATACAAACCACCAGGTGGGCATCTTTCAGCATCTGGAGAACCTGTGCACGACTGAAAGCAAGCATCAGCATACACTAATTGGGCCGCAGAGCAATAAGAATGAAACTGTATGATACACAGGACTGGAAGGGTGATTTAATGGCATAATGATATAATAAAGTGAAGTTCTTTCATTGCATTTTTTCCCAAATGTCTACAAAGTCAAATATTGAGGGTATTATTTTCTGTTGCACTGCTGTGGCAGATACATATGAATTCTCACTGACAAAGTGAGAGTATTAAGATGTGTCCACCCTTACCTTGAATTTTTTTAATGGGGTTGGCCCATCTCAGACTTTGGGCTAACAGCGGTTCCGCAATACGCGGGCACCGGCTGCGTGCACCCCGCATCACCGATGCGGACTCCACCACTTGAATGGGTCCGCAATCTGAAGAGTTTGTGCAGAACAGAGGCACGGAACCCCACGGAAGCACTACGGAGTGCTTTTGTGGGGTTTCTCTCCATGCCCCCGCATATTGCTAGGATATGCAATCAAAGTCATGTAGGTGCGGGTCCCACCTGTGAAACCCACTCCTATCTCCAGAACAGGGCCCCCAAAGTGAAGGAGAGCACACTGTGCATGCATATGTGCTCTCCATTCACTGCTTTGGGACTGCTAGAAATAGCCAAGCCAGTACTTGGCTATTTTCAGAATTCCCATAGTTGTGAATGGAGGGCAGCCACACTCTCCTTCAATTTAGGGGGTGCAGTTCGGAGAGATAGGACCCGCACCTATCTGACATTGATGGCATATCCTAGGGATATGCCCTGAACATCTGAGATAAGACAAACTCTATAAGGACTCAGCATACAAAAAATTGATAAAATCTCACGTCATCCTGAAAAAAATGTATACATTAAACGTATAAATACTTTAACGTGGGAGCCTATAGGCAACAGATGGCCGATAGATGTATCCGTCATGGCTAAACGTATTTGTTAGATGTGTACATGGGAGTCTATGGAGAAGATGGCTGATGGATAGCGTCCACCAGAAGTATCTATCAAACATCTACTTTTTCTTTTTTTTTTTTATCTCACACCACACATCTCGGGATATAACAAATTAAGGTAGTTAATGAGGACACAACTGTAAGCAAAGCAAATATTTTTAATATTTTCCATTAAATAAAAAATTATATATTGTATATATTTGGGACAGATCCATGTGTACTGTGATTATCCTCTTCTGTAATACATCAAAATGGAATTGCTAGGCGGCTGTAGAGAGTCTTTAAAGTTTAATGACATGCTGCCAGCAAATCCGACTGAAGATTATTGACTTTGACTGGATGCAAGACTGATCTCACTGATAAATGAGGGAGAAATCAGACTTTCAGCGTGCAGAGTTGCCACTGAAGTAGAGAAGCCTGCTTGTTGTTTCCACTTGTCCTGCTTATGGTAAAACACTGGGTAACTCTGAAATGGAAAAGGACCTAGGAATTTTAGTGAACAGCAAACTAAGCTGCAGAAACCAGTGTCAGACAGCTGCTGCCAAGGCCAATAAGATAATGGGCTGCATCAAAAGGGGCATAGATGCCCGTGATGAGAACATAGTCCTGCCACTTTACAAATCACTAGTCAGACCACACATGGAGTACTGTATACAGTTCTGGGCTCCTGTGAACAAGGCAGACATAGCAGAGCTGGAGAGGGTTCAGAGGAGGGCAACTAAAGTAATAACTGGAATGGGTGGACTACAGTACCCAGAAAGATTATCAAAATTAGGCTTATTCACTTTAGAAAAAAGACGACTGAGGGGAGATCTAATAACTATGTATAAATATATCAGGGGTCAGTACAGAGATCTCTCCCATCATCTATTTATCCCAAGGACTGTGACTGTGACGAGGGGACATCCTCTGCATCTGGAGGAAAGAAGGTTTGTATACAAACATAGAAGAGGATTCTTTACGGTAAGAGCAGTGAGACTATGGAACTCTCTGCCTGAGGAGGTGGTGATGGTAAGTTCACTAAAAGAGTCCAAGAGGGGCCTGGATGTATTTCTGGAGGGTAATAATATTACAGGTTATAGTTACTAGAGATGGGTCGTTGATCCAAGGAGTAATTCTGATTGCCTGATTGGAGTCGAGAAGGATTTTTTTCTCTAAAGTGGGGAAAATTGGCTTCTACCTCACATGGTTTTTTTGCCTTCCTCTGGATCAACTAGTTATAGTTATGATACTATAGGAACAATACATTAGCTTCCCCATGGTACTGAAACAATATTGCCCAGCTACACTACATGGGCAGTATGTAAATTAGGAGGACTATCTGTGTTGTAAGGCTTAATTTTAGTGGTTCTTTCCCTTTAATTATTACTTAATGTAGTGAACTAGTTAGCTAGTTAACAGATAAGGAGCCCTACTGTTTTGTGTCTTAAGGCCCTTTTACACGAGCCGATTATCGTTCAAATAATCGTTCAAACGTTCGGATTTGCACGATTATTGTTGTGTATAAACACGGGTAACGATTTAACGACGAACGAGATTTCGTTCGCTTCTCGTTGATCGCATCTTTTGTCCTGCCAATAAATTAATCGTTCATCGTTCGAAAATCTTCCAGTTTAAACGAAAATCGTTTAGTCGTTGGCAGATGGTAATGGTAATGCTTATGGCAAGGAGCAAGGAACGATCGTAATAACGATTATAAAACGACCGAAAGTACGAAGATTGTGAACGACTTCTCTTTCAGTGTAAACGGTATTTACATTGCATCATTCGATCGTTCATCTACGATCGCTAATACGATTTATCTTTCCGTGTAAAAGGACCTTAAGTACAGGGCTGCATTCCTGAGTGGTTAACTCATAACATGTGTACTGCAAACTGGACATTTTGAGGAGGGGGGCACAGGACTAGGTATAAAGGATAGCTACATCTAACAAGAGTTTAAGCTCCATAAGAACTATGTGCTAGAACTACCTTGTCTCATCTCTCGTATTCACCATTTACAGCGTTGGCCGGCAGTGAGGAGCTTGCTGTTACTGGTTGAAAGTTAAATTATTGTTTCTTTACTCTATGCTGTATGAGATTTGTATAAGATACTAGGCTGAACTAGATGGATGGATGTGTTTTTTCAGCCTTAAACTATGTTACTATACTATGTGTCTTTTTTGTATGTATTTTGCCACTGTTTAGTAAACCTTTTATTCATTTAGCTATTGTTTAATCATATTTATTCCCGTACCTTAGAATCCATGATAAAAAATTAGTCACTGGGGATATCAATATCCTGCATACTGCAATAAATCCAGATGCAACCCAATAATACAGATCTATAATATTAACCAGGCAAAAATTACATATATTAACAATAGTAAACTGATAAGGTGCTGCATTCAAAAAGTTCCTAGTTTGGGTAGATCTTCTACCTAATCTAAGGTCTTAAGGCTACTTTCACACTAGCGTTTTTAATTTCCGGTATTGAGTTCCGTCATAGGGGCTCAATACCGGAAAAAAACGCTTCAGTTTTGTCCCCATTCATTGTCAATGGGGACAAAACTGAACTGAAGACAACGGAATGCTCCTGAAAGCATTCCGTTCCGTCTCCAGACCGGAGAACAAACCGCAGCATGCTGCGGTTTTCTCTCCGGTCTAGGCATCCGCAGCAAGACAGATCCGGAATGACCCCCAATGCAAGTCAATGGGGACGGATCCGTTTGGTGTGACACACCAGTAATCCGGATCTGTCCTCCATTGACTTGCAATGGGGGGTCATTTCGGATCCGGCTACACATACAAATACATACAGACATACATACATACTCAGACATACATACATACTCACACATACACACAAACACATACATACTCACATACTCCCAGCAGGGACGCCGGCAGCATGTCTTCACGCGCCTCCTGCGCGCAGCTATGACGTTTCCCCACTGCGCCCAGCAGAGGGCGCTGTGGGGAATCGTCATCACTGCGCACAGGAGGCGCGCGAAGACGTGCTGCCGGCGTCCCTGGCTGGAGTATGTAAGTATGTATGGTTGTGTGTATGTGTGTGTATGTATGTTGTCTGTGTCAACATGTGTGGGGCCGGAGCGCTGCTCCGGCTCCACACACGTATCAGCGGCAGTACGGATCCGTTGGCACCCTTTAGGTGCCGGATCCGTGCTGCCGCTAGTGTGAAAGAGGCCTTACGCAACAAAACTAAAAGTTAGTATATCGATTTTTGTCACTTGTCACCCATGATTAAATCTGCACTGTAAGTAATAAACCTCAGTATAGGTCACTGATAAAGTGCATCATTGGCACCTATTGTATAGATGTAGATAACAGTACAGATACGGTATCCAGGACTTTTTGCTGTTTCGAGTTTTTCCTTCTTGCTAGAATTCCCACATGGACAATAGTGAACCATTTAAACCATAGTATCTTTGCTGATACAGGGTATTTCCAGGCTCCTCAACGTTAGCTGATACAATGGAAAAAAATGCAAAGAGAGCAGACTGCTGATGCAGAATTACAATGTAACATCTACGCTCTTATTTGTTTTTGGATCAAGCATTTTATTTTTCTTTGTTCCAATTTTCCAGTTTATTGAATGTAACAAATGACTAAATGTCCCCTTCAATGAATAAAATAAACCCTTCTGTATTCATGCAGTCAATATTACTATTCTGTCCAGAACTGTACCTGACAAGGATAATGTAGCTTATTATTATTATTATTATTAATTTTTATGAACTGTACATACTCCATATTTCCTCAAAACCAAAGTACAGAAATGACTCCCTTCAGCTGGCACAGAAAAGCTACATCTGAATCTTGCACAGGAAAAAATATTATGTGACCCTCTTATTTGTGCCAGTCTGGAGATAAGGCGTTTCATTCTCCTTTTTTTTCGGAGATTGTTTTCTACTCAGTCAGCTCAGAAAGATTAAAAAGTTATGTAGCGACTCTATATCTACAATCTATATATAAGAGGACCTGTGCACCATACATGGGAAAATCAAGTGCCTAATATATAAAGGTAAAGACCTCAGGCTTGACCACGAGTCAGAGGATGTACACAGAAACACATCAGCTGTTCAATGTCCAGAGACATTCACAGAAATTATATGTCTGTCCCAAATGCAGCAGCCAGGCTCATCTATCTGTCCACCCCCTACACTGATGCCACTACCCTGTGCCAGTCGCTTCACTGGTTGCCCCTCCATCACAGAATACAGTTCAAACTTCTCACCTAACATCCTCCATAATTTGTACCTCTCACTCCCATGTTTAAAACTTTTCTCGAACTGAACCTACTCTCTGGAATGCTCTGCCCAGGAAAATCAGGTTAATTCCCAACTTCCTTACCTTAAACTGCGCTTTAAAAACATCTTTACAGGCAGGCTTATCATGTTCCCTAAACTGACTCTTCCACTATTACCCCCTCCCCCCAACCCTTATTCTTCAGAACTGAATGCATCTTCTCACACTAATCCCCACGAAACTCGGCCTGCACAACTCCTTTTAGTACAAAGATGGCTGGACCACAATTAACTTTACATTATGTATCACCCCCACTTAATCATAGATTGCAAGCTCTTGTGAGCAGGGTTCTCACTCCTAGTTTATCAATTGTATATTAGCCTTTAATTTTGCCTCTGAATTGTAAAGCTCTGCAGAAATTGGTGGTGCTATATGAAGATTATTAGACTGGTATTTCAGCCTTGATCAACTTTGCACTGGAGTGAGATGTGCTTAATTCTGGTCTTCTGTATGCGATAAAGTCAAACCTATGCCAGCAAAGAGCTGGGCCTTGAAAGACCACGTCCCTCCACTAAGCCCCACCTACTTTTTTTGGTAAAGTGGTGAGCAGGGTGTAAACGTACAAAAAGTAAAAAAATGCCAATTGTGCAAAAATTTGCAATTGGCATAGCTGTTATGATACATTAACAACTTAAAGGGGTAGTCCTATTCCAGCTATTCATGGCTAAGGTCTGAATATTTGTCTTATGTGGCAGCTAGGGTGGCCAGAGTTATGAAAACTGCTGAAAAGGCTGTGCAACACATTTTTTGTGGATCAGATGCGGCCAATTAATTTCAACGGGGCCACAAAAGATGTTGCAGCAACCTGTGTGCTCTCCGCATTCGTATGTCTGTTCTGCAGCCTTGCATAAAAGATAGAACATGTCCTATTCTTGTCCATTTTGCACAGGGCGGAATGTGTGGGACCACAAAATATGGGACGCACCCGGCCATTATCTATGTTTTGTGGATCTGCAATTTGTGAACAGCAAAACGTATATGGTCATGTGAATGGAACCTATAGTAGAGCTAAAGAAAGTGCGGCACAGCCTGCTTGCCTGTTGCCATAATTCTGGCCAACTTGGCCATCACATAAGACAGGTACTCCCATGGCAGCCAAGAATGACTGAGATGGAACTGATCCTTTGATATTTTATTTTGTCATTTAGTATTATCCTAGGTCAATAATGGTACGGTATTCTTTAAAACAATTAAAGCTGCTCTGTGATTGGTTGCTTGGCAAAGGTTTTTCTTTTAGAAAGTTTTCATAAATTAGTCCCTTCATTCAAAAACCACATGTAGGTCTATTTGACAAATTGGTCTCTTGTACATTATTTGCCCCCACCTTTTCTTCTCCAATGGCAGCTCATCCCCCCTCAGTATGACAGTACCTCATATCCTTTGAGAGAAGGGCCAACAAGGACCACTGGTCGCATCGATGGAACAACGTCATATGGTGCAACATGTTCTGTCTGAAAGACAAACAGATCTGTTGAGCAAGTCCTGCTGAAGCCTCATCGTACAAATTAACAGATGTGTGCTAAGTGCCTCTCGGAGTGCCTGCCAGCATCTTGTCATCGCAATTAGTGTTTTATGGTTAAAGTACATAATTAATATTGCACCAAAGACAGTGTACATCCAAACCCTGCTCTACATATCCAGGCACAGACTAAATCTGGGCTACTTAAGAGGTAGATGGAAGGTGTATCAATAGCTATCAACGACTACACAGAAACAACAAATTATCAGTTATATATAACATTACAGGCATGCACATAGGTTTATTGTTTTTAAGGCAAATATGGGCAGATACCAGGGCCTACTGAGCTTGTAGGGCCTACAGGGTAAACACGCTCTCTACCAGACGGGTTACTGTGCCCAAGGACCCATACAGATAAAGAGCACTATACCCCGCTAACTAGCAATTTTTTTTCTTGGAAACTGAGTTCTGTTTTTACCCCAGGAATATATTTCTCCCATTAATTTAAAATCTGTTCTTATGGCTCTATGTTGTGCCGTTCCTTTATTATTCTTACAAGAAGCTATGAATGAATTCCTGGCAGTTTGCAATGAAGGTCCAGGTGGGTATCACCAGTTAGAGGTGTGTTCCCGCACAATCAAACTACCAGCAATGATTGGATAGTGTCAGACTGTGCAGGGACACCCCGCCCCCTGGTAGCACCCGCCTGGACCTTCATTACAAACTTTTAGTAATTTATTCATAACTTCTAGCAGGAATAATAAAGGAATAGCGCATCATAGTGTTGTAAAATAGATGCTCTAGAATTGTTATTACAAAGAGGATGCAAGTAGTTGCTAAAATAGACATGTGAGGAAAGGTTACAGGCGCTCTTTAAATGCATTTATGTCACCCATTATCCAGGGGGTACTATATCTCCTTGTGGAAGGTGCCTAGTAGGCATAAGGAGTCTCATAGGTATGAAAAAATTAAAACTATGTCTCCAGTGCCACCAGATTTAAGGTACATGTCCTAGGAGTCAATTTTTGACCAAGATAGTTACGTTTCTGTCACGAGTGGGCTTGCGTCTGGTATCAGACGTTCTGCGCGGCTTTCAAGAGTGACATAATTTGACATGCTTTTCCCTTGGTTTGGTTACCACACCCCTTCCCCTCAGCTGTTGCCGCTGTGGTAATTATCTTTCTCCTATTTACCCCTTCCTCTCCCAGTATCCCTTGCGGTTTATACTTTCTGCCTACTTAGTAGTGTGTGGTGTGGATCTCGGCTGAGATCCGGTTGCTGCGATATCTGCTTAAAGATAAGTGACTTTTTCCCTTTTGTGGTTTTCCTTTTGGAGTCTCCTGTTCGTCCTTACTCTTGGAGGAACGGGTTTACTCTTTCTTGTCACTAGCTGCAGGGTTCTTTAGGGTGCATTTATTATTAGGTTCCTGTGTATGAACTCTCCTACAACCCAGGATTGTTCATACTGGTAGTCAGTCAGGGCCTAGTTTCAGGGTTCCCTGCAGGAGGTGACCGTTTCCCTGGTTTTGGTCTGTTCCCTTCCCTCGTACGCTCGGTGTGGCTATTCCCTCCACACCAGAGCGTGACATTATAAACCGCCAAACAAAAATTTATGTCATTTTTGTGCTGACATGGATGCTATTGCTGCACTTGCTGAACGGCTGCAGGGACTCAGTTTGGAGGTGGCTGACATCCGCAACCAGATTCAGAGACCACAGGCTGGTGGTTCTGGGGGTGCTGAGTGTCAGGCCTGTTTGGAGCCTAAGGTCCCCCTCCCGGATAGATTTTCTGGGGGACGTGATAATTTTGTTCTATTTAGGGAGGCGTGCAAATTGTATTTCAGACTGCGTCCACATTCTTCTGGTAATGAGGAGCAGAAGGTTGGTGTGGTCATCTCGCTGCTTAAAGGGGATGCGCAGTCATGGGCCTTTTCTCTGCCGACCGGATCGCAGTCTCTCCGGTCAGTAGATGAATTTTTCAAGGCTTTAGGGATTATCTATGATGACCCGGATCGTATCTCCCTGGCTGAGACCCAGATACGTGACCTTTGTCAGGGTGAGCGGCCGGTTGAGATTTATTGCTCTGAGTTTCGGAGGTGGGCGACCAATACTGAATGGAACGATCCGGCTTTACGTAGCCAATTCTGTCAAGGTTTATCTGAAAGGCTGAAGGACGCTTTGGCCTTTCAGGAAACCCCTGTGTCTTTGGAGGCCGCTATGTCTCTTGCTGTGCGCATGGATAGGCGCCTGAGAGAGCGATCTAGGGGCCCCCGCTCTCAGGACGTACTATCACATAGTGTACTGTCTTCCTATGACACTTTGGGTGAATATTCCCCTAGGTTGATGTCAGGGGATGAACCTATGCAATTAGGGGGAGCCACTCCTGTTTCCACCCGTAAACATCTTGGTAATAAAAAGGGTGTGTGTTTTTTCTGTGGTCAGAAAGGACACTTTATCAATGTATGTCCATGCTTTCAATCTCTAAAAGAGAGAAAAGAAAAGGGGGCGTTGAATTCTCATCTCACTCTTGGTGGGGTGGGTAGGGAGACTGAAAATGTGCATTTGTCTTCATCCTGTAGTACCCGTTTTCTCCTGACTGCCGAGGTGGCGCTAGAGTCAAAGGTTGTGAAAATTGAGGTGTTTATTGACAGCGGGGCAGGGGTGAACTTGATTGATGCTCAGTTTGTCCGTATGCATGGATTGTCGCCGAGTTCTTTGGATAAGAGGATTTCTGTGTTTGCCATTGATTCTGCACCTCTATCTCAGAAGTGTTTGTCTCAGATGGTGCATGATATCAAATTAAGAGTGGGTGAATTTCATCAGGAGCTTATTTCATGTTTTGTGTTGGAAGGTCTTCCTGCTCCTGTGGTTCTGGGTTTACCGTGGTTAAGCAAACATAATCCGTCCATTGACTGGCATACTAGACAAATTGTGGATTGGGGCGATTATTGTGTTGACAATTGCCTTAATACATCTTTTTCTGCTTTAACCACTAAGACTCTTCCTTCTTTTATATCGGATTTCTCTGATGTATTTTCTGAAGGTGGATGTCAGGATTTACCCCCTCACCGGGAATACGATTGTCCTATCAATCTTATCCCTGGAGCAAAATTGCCCAAATCTAGGCTGTATAACCTTTCTGGACCTGAGAGAACGGCCATGAAGGAATATATTGCTGAGAGTTTGGCTAAAGGACATATTAGGCCTTCCAAATCTCCTGTGGCAGCAGGGTTCTTTTTTGTTAAGAAAAAGGACGGAACCCTTAGGCCATGTCTGGATTTCCGTGAACTCAATAGGATTACTGTCCGTGATCCGTACCCCCTTCCTTTGATTCCTGACTTGTTTAACCAGATTGTGGATGCCAAGGTGTTCTCCAAGTTGGACTTAAGGGGGGCATATAATCTGGTCAGGATCAAAGAAGGGGATGAATGGAAGACGGCCTTTAACACTCCTGAGGGCCACTTTGAGAACCTGGTCATGCCTTTTGGGTTGACCAATGCTCCTGCTGTCTTCCAGCATTTTGTTAATGACATTTTTCATCATCTTGTGGGGAGGTTTGTAGTCGTGTATTTGGATGACATACTAATCTATTCTCCAGATATTGTGACACATCAGGATCACGTGAGGCAGGTGTTGCAAATCTTAAGAGATAACAAGTTGTATGCAAAATTAGAGAAATGTGTTTTTGCTGTACAAGAGGTGCAATTCTTAGGATACTTGCTTTCATCTTCAGGTTTTCGTATGGATCCAGAGAAAGTCGGTGCTGTTCTGAACTGGGACCGACCTGAAAATCTGAAGGCTCTTATGCGATTTTTGGGGTTCACCAACTATTACCGAAAATTTATTAAGAACTATTCGACAATAGTTAAACCCTTAACTGACATGACTAAGAAAGGGACGGATGTCTCAGTGTGGTCTGATGCAGCGTTGCAAGCCTTCTCCGCTGTGAAGGAGTGCTTTTCTTCTGCCCCTATATTGGTGCAGCCAGATGTGTCACAACCTTTCATTGTGGAGGTTGACGCATCCGATGTGGGGGTAGGAGCTGTTTTATCACAGGGCCCGTCACCTGGTAAATGGCGCCCATGTGCTTTTTTTTTCGAAAAAACTCTCTGCGGCGGAGAGAAATTATGATGTGGGTAACAGAGAGTTACTGGCCATTAAGTTGGCTTTTGAGGAATGGCGTCATTGGTTGGAAGGGGCGATTCACCCAATCACGGTATTCACTGATCACAAAAATCTGGCTTACCTGGAGTCGGCTAAACGACTTAATCCGAGGCAGGCCAGATGGTCTTTGTTCTTCACCAGATTCAATTTCATTGTCACATATCGTCCTGGGGTTAAGAATGTGAAGGCGGATGCCTTGTCACGTAGTTTTCCCGGAGGTGGTGATTTTGAAGATCCGAGCCCTATACTGTCTGAAGGAGTGGTGATATCCGCTCTTTACCCTGATCTTGAGGCTAAAGTGTTTGAGGCCCAGGGAGATGCGCCGGAGTCTTGCCCTCCTGGGAAGTTGTTTGTTCCTTCTGATTTGCGTCATAAGGTGTTTGAGGAGCATCATTCTTCGGTGCTTGCGGGACACCCTGGGAGTAAATCCACTGTCGACCTCATCTCTCGTAGATTCTGGTGGCCAGGGCTGCGTAAGTGTGTTGAGGATTATGTGTCAGCCTGTAGTGTCTGTGCACGCGCTAAGGTGACACATACTCGACCTTCTGGACCTCTACTTCCATTACCCATCCCGTCCAGACCATGGACTCACCTATCCATGGACTTCATCACTGATCTGCCTGAGTCGTCTGGTAAGACAGTTATTCTGGTGGTTGTAGATCGTTTTAGTAAAATGGCGCACTTTATTGCATTACCCGGACTCCCCAATGCTAAAACTCTTGCACAAGTGTTTGTTGACAACATTGTGAAACTTCATGGCATTCCCACTGACGTGGTCTCTGATCGTGGGACTCAGTTTGTGTCCAGATTCTGGAGGGCGTTCTGTACTCGGCTCGGGGTACAACTGTCTTTTTCCTCTGCCTTTCATCCCCAGACGAATGGACAGACTGAGCGTACCAATCAGAGTCTGGAGACTTACTTGAGATGTTTTGTCTCTGAGAACCAGGAGGAGTGGTCCTCGTTTTTGTCTCTGGCTGAGTTTGCCATAAATAATCGCAGACAGGACTCCACTGGTAAGTCACCATTTTTTGGTGCATATGGCTTTCACCCGCAGTTTGGCACATTTTCTGGTTCTGATACTTCTGGTATTCCTGAGGAAGAACGTTTTTCGTCATCATTGTCTTCTATATGGCGAAAAATTCAAAATAACTTGATAAATATGGGTAACAAGTACAAACGTGTGGCTGACAGGAGACGTATGAATGGTCCGGACCTAAGTGTGGGTGATTCTGTGTGGCTGTCTACTAGGAACATTAAGTTGAAAGTTCCTTCTTGGAAGTTGGGTCCAAGATTTATTGGCCCATATAAGATCACGGCCATTATTAATCCTGTAGCATTTCGTCTTGAACTTCCTCAGGCCCTGAAAATCCATAATGTGTTTCACAGATCTTTGTTGAAGAGATATGTTGAACCTCTGGAGCCATCTCCCTTGCCACCCGCGCCTGTCTTGGTGGATGGTAATTTGGAATTCCAGATTGTCAAGATCATTGATTCTCGAGTTCTCCGTGGGACTCTTCAATATCTTGTTCATTGGAAGGGTTATGGTCCTGAGGAGAGGTCATGGGTACCGGCATCTGACGTGAATGCCAGTCGTTTGGTGAAAGCCTTTCACAGGTGTCATCCTGATAAAGTTGGTCCTGGGTGCCCGGAGGTCACCCGTAAAAGGGGGGGTAATGTCACGAGTGGGCTTGCGTCTGGTATCAGACGTTCTGCGCGGCTTTCAAGAGTGACATAATTTGACATGCTTTTCCCTTGGTTGCTGTTTACCACACCCCTTCCCCTCAGCTGTTGCCGCTGTGGTAATTATCTTTCTCCTATTTACCCCTTCCTCTCCCAGTATCCCTTGCGGTTTATACTTTCTGCCTACTTAGTAGTGTGTGGTGTGGATCTCGGCTGAGATCCGGTTGCTGCGATATCTGCTTAAAGATAAGTGACTTTTTCCCTTTTGTGGTTTTCCTTTTGGAGTCTCCTGTTCGTCCTTACTCTTGGAGGAACGGGTTTACTCTTTCTTGTCACTAGCTGCAGGGTTCTTCAGGGTATTTATTATTAGGTTCCTGTGTATGAACTCTCCTACAACCCAGGATTGTTCATACTGGTAGTCAGTCAGGGCCTAGTCTCAGGGTTCCCTACAGGAGGTGACCGTTTCCCTGGTTTTGGTCTGTTCCCTTCCCTCATACGCTTGGTGTGGCTATTCCCTCCACACCAGAGCGTGACAGTTTCATCTGGTGGCACTGGAGGCACAGCTTAATGGGGGAGACTTATGATTTCTTTTGCATCTGAAAAGTGGCATTAAAAACTATGACTTTTGAAAACATTGTCACATCCCTCGGGTTTCACGCTGTCATCTCCACTTTCAATAAAGGGTGTGTGGCAAGGGCAGTACGGGGGCGTGACCAGCCACCCCAACAAATTTATCTTCACTTACACCAGTTTTCTGGTGCAAATAAAGCTACAAATCTACGCTGTTGTAGATTTCTGTTTAGGTGCATGGAATGCAGGATAATGTGCCCAATTTATGGCGAGGCATGTTTTTTGCAAAACAAACGTGTGGATGGCATTTTTTATTCAGTTGTTTTATTTACCTATAGAGAAGGGGATGAAAAAAAAATACCAAAAGCTTCAACATGGTGCATTATAAAAAAAAATAAAAAAATAAAAAACCACGAGAGAGAGAGAAAAAAATGGCAACAATTACAAAAAAAACACCACTAGGCAGAAAATGCTTGTCTGCCTTGCATTTCATATTCCCCATAGACTTTCAGCTAATGTCTAGAGCTGGCGTTTTAGCACAAGAAACATGCCAATAACTGCAGGTGCAAAAGCACAGAAAAACGCCACAAAATACCTGTGTGTTTACGAACAGAAATACTTAGCTTTGTTGTAAGATCCCAGCACAGAGTGGGCAATACTAAGCCAACAAAAAAGCAGGGCATGGTTATCATCGGTTATGCTAGTTTTCTGGCGTAAATGTCGACTGAAATCTACCCCAGCTACGAGATGTAGGCGCACAGACTGACTGAGGATGTGCTTAAAGGCTATGACCTTCGGGGGCAATTTTTTTATGATTGCATTTTACTCAGTTGGGGCTAAGAATACTTTTTCTAATTGGTCTTTATTAAAAATATTGAGCTGTTCTGTTACAAAGGGTGACACTAATTTTCTAGTGCTGTGCATCCTACTTTCACTCTCACTTTATGTCGGTCATCTAATAACCCTTATCTCTAAATTACTAAGAGATTATAAACACTTATTTAAGCCACATTCTTATCAGTAACATTGAGTTTTGATGAGTGTTGATAAGGTCTGAGAGCAGAGATAAGGGGCCCATCAGCTAGCTGTCTGATGGCAGAGAGAGAAAATTCAGATACTACTAGTAGAGCATCTCAGCTCTGTACAGAGAAAAGGACTCCATATTTTTTAATGATGGCCAATTGAAAAAAAATTTTTAGCTCATAATGGGTACAATGCTGTAATAAAATGCCCCCAAAGGTGTACATATCTTTTAATTTATGAGGAGGCCTGCGTCTTGTCACAAGTTAAGTGCATTCACCAGCAGCGCTGGGGATATCAGGACCGGTGCTGAAAAAGCCTGTCTTGCTATTATGATCCCCCATGAGTTTTTTTTCGGCCAGTAAATGTACAGAACTTTATATTAATCACCTCTCCTTACAAAAATGTCATTGGACGATGCACACAAATAAGCCCCTCCAACATTGGTTAAACTGTAAAAATGTCAGAAATATCTTGGAGCCCAACAGACAAAATTAAGGGATTTATATGTTTTCACAATATCCAAGCCTCATCATCACTATTAGTATGCTGGGGAAGCGGGGGCATAGTCATCATTACAGTACATTCCGAGTATCCTTCCTATACAGACTCCCATGTCATTCAGAACACCGCTGATCTGTTGTTATGGCCTACTAGGGGACAAAAGGGGAATAGTACCATTCAGATAAATTATTTTAGAAGTATGTATAACTCCATGACAAATGGTAAATGTTTTTGTTTTTCCTATAGTAACTTCATTGATATTAAAGGACACCTGTCAGCAGATTTGTTCCTATGAAACTGTCTGACCTGCTGAATGTGCACTTGGCAGCCGAGAGCATCTGTATTGGTCCCATTTTCATATGTGGCCGCATTGCTGGGAAAAATGATGTTTTAATATATGCAAATGAGCTTCTATGAGCAACGGGGCTTAGTCATTACACCTAGAGTCTCTGCTCTGTCTGCAACTGAAGTGCCCTCTGCAATAGAAAGGACAGGCAGTGAAAATGTCTTCACATTTGACCCTGTCAATAAAAGTACAGAGGGTGCGGCAGTTGCAGAGAGAGTAGAGCCACTAGGTGTAATGGCAACACCCCCATTGCTCCTAGAGGCTTATTTGCATATATAAAACATCCTCTTTCTCATCAATGCAGACACATATGAACATGGGACCAACACAGATGTCTTCAGCTGCCAAGTGCACATGTAACAGGTCAGCCAGTGTTATAGGTACAAATCTGCTGGCAGATGTCCTTTAAATCTGGACACCTCCAGTTCAATTACTTAATTTTTTTTTAACTTTGACATATTATCTTCATAAAGAAAACTCACCTGTTTTTGCTTCTGTTTGGCTTATAGGGGGGAGAAAAGCATTGATATTAAGAACAGGTTAGTCACAATACACGCTTACAAAGGTAAAATAAAGTTACTTAGAAAGGCCCACTGAAAGTTCACTCTCTACTACATGTCTGGACTGACAACCACAGCATTATAAGTAAATTACAGTTGTCGGAGTATATGTAATAGCTTAATAAAATAGGTGGACTTAATTTGAAGTGAATTAAGACCACCATTCAGATCTGCCAAGAAGAAGCATGTTTCCTGGCTCTGCAAACTCTGCACTAACATACTTATAATAAGGGTCCATTCACTAGGGTGTGGGGCCGAGTGCACAGGGCATGTACGGCAGCGCACAGAATCCATGCTATGAAGTGTGTCCTCGTATTGTGCCTCCGTACAGCACCATGTTATGGAGATAGTAATGTACCTGGGAAAGAATATCTTTGTATACAACACCCATGCCAATTCCACTTTAATTCAGCAGGAAAAAGTCTATATACACTTACATGATATCAGAGGTATAAGAACGGGCAGCATTTGTCCATAGCCCTCTCTAGGTGCCATATTACTGCTCTGTAACATGTGCATGATTCCTCAGGTTAGGATTAGGGCTTATGCACACAAACGGTGTTTGGTTACGCATCCGAGCAACATTTTTTGCTGCTCGGATGCAGACCCATCTACTTCAATGGGGCCGCAAAACATGTGGACATCACTTCATGTGCTGTCCGCATCCATTGCTCTGTTTACAGGGCCGCAAAAAAAAAAAAAAGAACAAAAATAGAAAGGCATTTCTATTTATGGGTGACCTTTTCCATGCAAATTGTGGAATGAACACGGGCGGCATCTGTGTTTTGCGGATCTGCAGTTTGAGCACCGCAAAACAAAGCGCGGTCGTGTGCATGAGTCCTTATGCAAGTGCTTGTTTTTCCCTTTTTTTTGTATGGTTTGGAAAAAAAATACGTAAAAGATCAGATTGCGAACAACTGAATCTAGTGAAAGCAACCTGTTTACGTAGTATGTGATTTCATGAATAAAGCTACACTAACTCCTTCAGTAAGCCACCTAATTTTTACTGAGGCAGTGAAAATCCTAGAAATAATAGGATAATCAGAACAATTTCATTAAAATGTAAAAGTAGCTGCAAATAAGTTAAGATATCATTTTTTATAAAACACAAGAACAGGGAGACACAATTTAAAATGATGTAAGGGGTTGATCAGAAGTAACATCAGAAAGTATTTTTCTGAAAGAGCAGTTAATGCAAACTACCACTGGGTCTTATTGTAGTGTCTCGTCTGGGGGGCTGCATTAATTTAGGGGTCTGGGATCTGAAATAATTTAGGGGACTGGTCTGGAGGTTTGTCCAGGATTTTATTATTGATGGCCTATCAATATCAGATCGGCAGGGGTCCGACTCATGCAAGCGCTGCATTCTCTTCACTGTTTACCTGCTCGCTGTTAGCATCGCAGAGGCGAGCAGGTGTAATTACAGCTCACTTGAATGAGCGGAGTGTAACTACTATTGCGTTGAACCATTCAAGTCAATAGGACGGAGCAGCTGTAATTACACTGCCCACTGCTCCAGGGTCGACAGCACGCAGGTAAACAGTGAAGAGAACGCAGCACTTGCACAAACGGCTGATCAGCAGGGTTCCTGGCAGTCGGATGATGCTGATCTCATATCAGGAGAGGTCATCAATACGGTGAAAGCAGAAAACCCCCTTAATATCAAAACAATGGAGATCCGACACCCCACACCCCTGCAAATCATCTGTTTTGGGGTAGCTCTGGCGCCGAAACTACACAGCTCCGCCCGACTTAATTCACTTCAAGTGCCACAGTTACCAGCTCCATCCACTGCACTATGCTGAGGATAGGCCATCAAAAGTAAAATCCTGAACAACCCCTTTAAACATTGTGTTCTAAGCCATTTCAGACTAGGCTCTCCAGTAGTACCAAAAATGACCAGGGTCTCGACCACAGCAGGTGCTGTTACAAGACACATGCAAGTGAATGTGACTGGGCTGCTTCTGAGCTGCAATACCAGACACAATGCTTGGATGAATGTGGCACTTTAACACATAATGTGCTCCTCCGACAATACTATGTGATTCATGGAGGCCGCAGCCGATCACAATCTCATACTGATGGGATATTTTAGCCACAGGCAGAATAGTTGTGCCATTGTTCTGATGGCTGACATTTTAAAACTCGTATCAATACAAATACCGAATACTACACCGAACAGAGGAGAAAAATACGCTTTAATGAAATAAGATCACTGCCGCCTTTTATTAATTTCCTCTTGGAGAAACTCCTCTGGATTTCTATTTGCAATAGCAGAATCACTGGGAGCATCGCGGTTAATAAAGGACACATTTCCTGGTCTGCGCTCACATAATAGATAGAGATAGACACGTCTCTGTGTCAGCTTATATTATTGGAAGGAAGGGAGCCTCATCGAGACAATGTATAGTACTGACTAATTCAGCACAGTAGGGTGACAAAGAATAATAGGCCTATTGTCATACTAGGCGGCAAGTGTGTGGCACACTGCCAAACTGCTCAAAAAGAAAAGTATATCATAATTGTTTAAAGAGTCAATCGACGCAGAATGTCTATTGAAAGAAAAATGAAGATGTATCTGTAAGTGGCAAGCCCATCTGGAGAAATGGTCTACCCAGCGCTGCACTCCCCAACAGGAGCACGTCTAATGGGGAATACAGCAAACGATATGGAAAAAGACTGCAGAAGTCCAAACCAACAAATGAGCTGTGGCCACATATGTTGCTACAGAGAACACACACCTAGAGTCATATTACCTGTAGCAACCTATCTGAAGCCACTTCTTTATTTAAAGAGGTTCTCCAAGACTGGGAACAAATTTTCATATAGGCAGGCAAGGTTGACCAAAGTCTCACCAGTCACCAGCACTATAGTTCTAACACTGATCTTCCTTGTCCTATGTTTCTGGACACCGCAGCCTGCCAACCAATGACTGCTGCCACCGCTGAGGTCATTAATTGGCTGGCAGCAGTGATGAGCATGTCGACAGAATGCCACATTTCTGGTCCAGAGTGGACAGGAAGCAGAGGTAAAGGGAGCTTGGCGCTGGAACCAGAGTGAAGGTGACAAGTGAGTCTTTTTTTTTTTTTGACCACTGGCATCATGCCTTTACATATAAAAAGGGGTTCCAAGGTCTCCAAGAACCCCTTTAACACAGTACTGCTTAGAAAATGAAATCTAAATCTGACTGGTTTGCTATGGGCTACCAAGCCAGTGTTTACATGGCCACAGCCTGGATAAATCAAAGGGGTCCTTCAGTTGCTGCTGGTGTTCATCAAGTGATGGATCTGACACTACACCATGGTTTCTGTTCCATGTGTAGTAGTCATGCCAGGTTGCTGCAGTGCTGCTCCCATTCACTTGAACATGCAGGGAATAGTTGCCCAGTTGGGGTTCCATGTGTCAGCCCCCCACCTGAGGATAGATCATCAATACAGGGAGCCAGGACAACCCCTTTATGTAACCTAGTAACTAATACAGTCCTATGGAATTAGGAGCTATAGCCACTTCATAGAAGAGAGTACCATTCAATGATTAACAATGACAATGGGAAAAAAATCAATCCTTACCTATTGATGGGGGAGGCGAACGCCGATTTATTGAGACCATGTCTCCCAAACCAGAAGTGTTACCACCAGATCGTCTGAACAAAAGGAAAACCATTACATTATCAATTAACTACATGTCTTACTGAGATAAATAAGTAATGTGATGGCTCCTTACCTCGCTTTCTGCTCCTGTTTCAGTCGAATGGCCTCTAGCCTCTGAGGGCTTGGAATGAAGGCGATGTCTCCCCCCTCTTTTACTAGCCTCCCGATCCACCAGTCATTGTTGTATTTCTGGGAAATAGGTAAAACAGGAAATGTAAGCTAGGAAGTCAGTTTAGTAACCCTGCATCTAGAATCCACACTGACAGAGCTCCTCATGGATTGGCATTGTATATTTTGTACAAGAGTATGCTGGTCTACAGTAAAGCCACCCCTACCACCACCTCACAGGAAGAAGTAGATACAAATAGTGGTCATCATACATCATCATATAGTGGTAAATGCAATTTATTTTACACTCACCTCTTTGATATGTAGAAAATCTTTGGCTTCAAAGTTGATAGCGGTTCCCTGAACTGGGCATTCTTCATCCAAAGCTCCACAGTAACTGACATTGGTCCTGACAGCAAAAGCAACTGGCTTGAGCTGCAGAAGGAAATGTAAAAAGTTTCTCATGGATTTTTTGTATTCTTGTCTGTTTTCATCACAAGCTGGAAGCTAAATGATCAGCTATCACGTTATCTCGGTTGTCAGAGTGGTTTAAAGGGTGGCAATATAGGTCCTCCACTGATATAGGTCAGCCAAACACACCGATTTTCGGTGGGACTGGCCAACAATCTAATATGTATGGAGACCTCCTCATTCAGCAGACCATGGGATATAAGGATCGGTAGAGTTGGATTTCAACTGCTCGATTTTTTATTTTTTTTTCATGGGAGGAGGAAAAACTTCCATCTCCCTCTTCCTACTGAGAATACATGCTTACCCAGCCAAGTGAACATGTGTGCATGAGGGGTTTAGGAGAGATACTTGTAGCTGCAGTCCGAACAAGCGTTCAGCAAACATCTATGCTGGCCTTACAATGATTCCAGTTTACAATATTTGCAGCATACAATGGTCTTTCCTGGGTTACTGTAACATAAAGCCACATTCAACATACAATGCTTGGCTGGAAGATGCATGGCCATTTCACTAGTAAAACATCAATATTACTGAAGTATGCGCTAACTGTCTATCTAGTAGCGCCTCCATATGGCAAAGTATGGTACTACTGTATATGCTCTGTGCTGCTCTATGCTTCTATGGACACCAGGGGAGTGCGACTTCATTGTCATGTCCTGCTACACTGCGTGTACTCTACCAGATCCTGTCCTCTAAACGAAAATGATTTCCAGCGTCCAACAGTTATTTCAGTTTTATAAGGACATATCATCTATTTTAATCATTTAATAATGTTTATTTTATTTAAAATTTTTGTTATTTTGAAATGATAATTTGAGCTTCAGAAGAATCCATAGCTGAGTTCTAGTTTCAACTTACAATAGTTTCAATAGACAACAGTCATAGCACAAGTGGAACTTTAAAGGAGTTGTTTTGGATTTTTATACTGATGGCCTATTCTCAGCATAGGTCTTCGATATCTGATTGGGTCTGACTCCCAGCACCCCCGCTGATCAGCCGTTTAAAGATACTGTGGCGCTCTCAGAGTGCCACAGCCTTTTCCTAGGTCAATGAGGAAGAGGAAGGCTTTGTTAGCCGAAACCCCGTCAATAAAAGAATGTTATAATTGCAAGCTAGAAGCGAGTGTCGGTCTTTTCTTCACACAAGTACGGGGTGCCTTTCCTAAGACGCGAGCACCGCAGAAAAAACTCCCATGGTGCCGACTTCTGTATACAACCTACAATGATCTAGGAGTAAATCAGTCCCATTTAAGTGAATGAACCTGAACTGCATACCAAACACAGCCGCTATACAATGGGCAATGCTGGGTTTGATGAACTTTGAGCAAAATTATGCAATTACACATGTATTGTTATACCCATGTTTATTTCCTTTGTGTGTAGACAAAACTGAGAAAAATTTCACACAAAACTCCAAAAATAGGTTGGACAAAACTGTTGGCACCGTTTCAAAATTGTGGGTAAACAACTTTGTTTCAAGCATGTGATGCTCGTTCAAACTCACCTGTGGCAAGTTACAGATGCGGTCAATATAAAAATTATACCTAAAACCAGATAAAAAGGGGAGATTGTGTGGCTGTGGCATGGAGAACCGCAAGAGGAGAAAACTGTCTGAGGACAAATATCAATAATCTCAAGGTTATAAGTCCATCTCCAGAGATCTTGATGTTCCTTTGTGCACGGTGTGCAACATAATCAACCTATGGCACTGTAGCTAATCTCCTTGGACGTGGACGGAAGAGAAAAATTGATGAAAGGTTGCAACGCAGGATAGTCCGGATGGTGGATAAGCAGCCCTAGTCAAGTTCCAAAGAAATTCAAGCTGTCCTGCAGCCTCAGGGTGCATCAGTTTCAGTGCGAACTATCAACATTTGAATAAAATGAAACACTATTGCAGGAGACCAAAGAGGACCCTACTGCTGACGCAGCAACATAAAAAAACTAGGCTGCAGTTTGCCAAAATGTACTTGAGTAAGCCAAAATCCTTCTGGGAAAACTTCTTGTGGACAGATGTGCAAGATAGAGCTTTTTGGTAAATCCCAATATTCAAAAAGGGTCCAAAAACAGAGCCCGGGAACTATAGGCCGGTAAGTTTAACATCTGTCGTGGGTAAACTGTTTGAGGGTTTTCTAAGAGATGCTATCTTGGAGTACCTCAATGAAACTAAGTGTATAACGCCATATCAGCATGGCTTCATGAGGGATCGGTCATGTCAAACTAATTTAATCCGTTTCTATGAGGAGGTAAGTTCTAGACTTGACCGCGGCGAATCAATGGATGTCGTATATCTAGACGTCTCCAAAGCATTTGACACGGTACCACATAAAAGGTTAGTATATAAAATGAGAATGCTTGACTTGGGAGAAAATGTCTGTATGTGGGTAAGTAACCAGCTCAGTGATAGAAAGCAGAGGGTGGTTATTAACGGCACATACTCAGATTGGGTCACTGCCACTAGTGGGGTACCACAGGGGTACCAGTATTGGGCCCTATTCTCTTCAATATATTTATTAATGATCTGGAAGAAGGCTTGCACAGTAAAATATTAATTTTTGCAGATGACATTAAGCTGTGTAAAGTAACTAACACAGAGGAGGACAGTGCACTGCTACAGATGGATCTGGATAGACTAGAGGCTTGGGCAGAGAAGTGGCAGATGAAGTTTAACACTGACAAATGTAAAGTTATGCACATAGGAAAGAATATTGAAAGTCACCAGTGCATACTAAATGGTAAAACACTGGGTAACACTGACATGGAAAAAGACCTAGGAATTTTAGTAAACAGCAAACTAAGCTGCAGAAACCAGTGTCAGACAGCTGCTGCCAAGGCCAATAAGGTAATGGGTTCAAAAGGGGCATCAAAAGGGGCATAGATGCCCGTGATGAGAACATAGTCCTGCCACTTTACAAATCACTGGTCAGACCACACATGGAGTACTGTGCACAGTTCTGGGCTCCTGTCAACAAGGCAGACATAGAGCTGGAGAGGGTTCAGAGGAGGGCAACTAAAGTAATAACTGAAATGGGTGGACTACAGTACCCAGAAAGATTATCAAAATTAGGGTTATTCACTTTAGAAAAAAGACGACTGAGGGGGAGATCTAATAAATATGTATAAATATATCACGGTTCAGTACAGAGATCTCTCCCATCATCTATTTATCCCAAGGACTGTGACTGCGACGAGGGACATCCTCTGCGTCTGGAGGAAAGAAGGTTTGTACACAAACATAGAAGAGGATTCTTTACGGTAAGAGCAGTGAGAATATGGAACTCTCTGCCTGAGGAGGTGGTGATGGTAAGTTCACTAAAAGAGTTCGAGGGGCCTGGATGCATTTCTGGAGGGTAATAATATTACAGGTTATAGTTACTAGAGATGGATCATTAATCCAGGGAGTTATTCTGATTGCCTGATTGGAGTCGGGAAGGAATTTTTTTCCCTAAAGTGAGGAAAATTGGCTTCTACCCCACAGGGGTTTTTTGCCTTCCTCTGGATAACAGGCCGAACTGGATGGACAGATGTCTTTTTTCGGCCTTATAAACTATGTTACTATTCTACTGTTTACCGAAAATGGGATGAGGCCTACAAAGAGAAGAACACAGTACCTAATATTGTGGAGGTTCAGATATATTTGGAAGTTGTTTTGCTGCCTCTAGCACTGGGTGCCTTGACTGTGTGCAAGGCATCATGACATCTGAAGATTACCAAAGGACTTTGGGTCGCAATGTAGGGCTCAGTGTCAGAAAGCTGGGTTTGCCTCCTAGGTCATGGGTCTTCCAGCAGGACAATGATTCCAAACATACTTCAAGAAGCACCCAGAAATGGATGGGAACAAAGCGCTAAAGAGTTTTGAAGTGGCCAGCAATGAGTCTGGATCTAAATCCCATTGAACACCTGTGGACAGATCTTAAAATTGCTGTTGGGAGAATGCATCCTTCAAATATGAGACCTGGTCAAAAATACCAGTTGAGAGGTGCAAGAAGCCTGTCGATGGTTATAGGAAGCGATAGATTTCAGTTTTTCTTCCAAAAGTTTTGCAACCAAATATTAAAGGGGTTCTGCAGTTCTGTAAAACTGATGATCTATCCCCTGGATAGATCATCAGCATGTGATCGGCAGCGGTCCGACACCCGGGACCTCCGCCAATCAGCTGTTTGAGAAGGCAGCGGCGCTGCAGGAGCGCCGCAGCCTTCTCTGTGTTTTTCTCAGGCCCAGTGATGTCACGACTAGTATCACTGGCCTGGGCGGGGCTAAGCTCTGTTCACTTGAATGGAGCTTAGCCCCGCCCAGGCCAGTGATACTAGTCATGACGTCACTGGGCCTGCGGTTAACACAGAGAAGGCCGCGGCGCTCCTGCAGTGCCGCTGCCTTCTCAAACAGCTGATCGGCGGGGGTCCCGGGTGTCGGACCGCTGCCGATCAGATGCTGATGATCTATCCAGAGGATAGATCATCAGTTTTAAAGAACTACAGAACCCCTTTAAGTTGAGAGTATCAGTAAATTTGTCCGGCCCATTTTTGGAGTTTTGCATGAAATTATTGGCTCTTTTTCTCTGTTTTGTTGCGTTGTCCCAAAAGACACAAAGGAAATAAACACGTGTATAACAGAACATTTGTAATTGCAATAATTTTATGGGAGAAATACTTCATTTTCTGGAAACATTTCAGGGGTGCCAACACTTGCGGCTATGACTGTAAGTGCACTAAGGTCAGGCTCAAGCCACTCTGTGCACCCTTGCTCCTCCCTCTCTTCCCTGCATAGTCATCTTGCCTGCCCTGTCAATCAAGAGAGAGGGAGGGGCTGGCAGAGGAAGCAGCAGGAGAGAGAGTGCACAAAGTGTCTTTAACCCTCCCTTGGTGCACTTAAATGGATTGGCCCCTTCTGGGACATTGGTGGTATATCGCTAGGATATGCTATAAATGTCAGATAGGTGTGAGATCTGCTCTTATCTAGAGAACAGGGTCCCCAAAGTGAAGGAGAGTACATGCTCTCCATTTATCACTAAGTAGCTGAGCAAGTACTCACTGCACAAGCATGACCACCTCTCTATTTAACACTATGGGACTGCAAGAAATAACTGAGCCAGGGCTTGGCTATTTTCACTTTCTGTCGCTTGCAACATTTTCTGTGTTGTTGAAAACCGGCACTTATGATGGAAAGCGTCAGGATCCCAGCTGGTTTCCATTATAATCAATTGGGTCTGACAGTGAACGGCAGTATCGGCCAGATGCGGTCAACTTCGGCTGTTCTCTGGTGGATCAGTTAAACGGAGGTGGGAACCTACCCTTACTCATATGTATCTACTAGGGAGCATGCATAGATGGAAATACTTTTGTGCTCCTATAGGAATTAAACAATAGGATTCCTTTACTGTAATTCAAAATGTACACTTTTGTATTTGACCTTTTTTATGTTTTGGATTAAAAATCTAATTTCCTGAATGCCAGAAATGATCTCATTTCCAGGCACTGTTGAGAGGCACAGTTTGCTTTAGCCACCAAAACTGCTACGCAAAAGTGTATCATATGAACCAGAATACATAACTGAGCAACTAAGGAACCATATACAAGGTGCTAATTTCCCATCCAGACACCAGTTATATGCACAGAAAAATAAAAATGCGGCACAGAATTTATGAAAAATTGTGGATAAAATAGACATTTCTTTATATTTGAAAAAGCTTCTATGAGGGGAAAAAGTCTCTAGAATTTTTTAAAATGATTTCCTTATTTGTTTATTGCATTGGAAACCTCTAATTAATTAAATGTAATCAATGGAACAGGGAACACACTCTGCTCTCATCTAGTTGGCCCTGCTAATAAAAAGTACCTTATAACAAAGTTCTCCTGTACACTTCAATGTCTTTGTTTCAGAACACCCCTCTCTTACATGTGGGTGTAAAATAATGTAGAGGCTGCAGCTTGCATGCATTGGTACTTCATATTTCTTTTTTTCTTTTTTTTAAAAAATCAGATAGTTTTTATTGAAGTTTTTCAAAATTTCGCGTTAAAAAAATAAAGAATCATTACATATCAATGTTGAATTTACATCCAAAATGTGGATTACATATAACATTGTCATTATACCTTTTACAACAGCCTTATTAACTCAGTTGCATGAAAGCTTCTGCCCTCCCTCCCTTGGTACTTCATATTTCTGATACCTAATGAGTACTCTCAGGACACAGGTACGGTATTATGTAGGGCTGCAGTAAACGATTATTTTAGTAATCAAGTAATCTACCGATTAATCCAACAATTAATCGAGAAATAGCTAATTAAAAGAACGTTTACCTTTCTAAGTCAGCAGACCTCCCCCCCACCCCGTGCCATCAGTCCTATATGTCATTAGTTACCCCCAATGCCATCAGCTCCCCTGTGCCATCAGGCCCCTGTGCCTCCAGCTTGCCCCCCAGTGCCACCAGGTGCCTCCAGTTTGCCCCCCAGTGCCACCAGGGGCCTCCAGTTTGCCCCCAGTGCCACCAGGTGCCTCCAGTTTGCCCCACAGTGCCACCAGGTGCCTCCTGCTTGCCTCCCAGTGCCTCCAGCTTGCCCCCAAGTGCCTTCATGTGCCCCCCCATTCCCATAAGATGCCACCAGCTTGCTCCCCAGTGCCATCAGCTTGCCCTCCAGTGCCATCAAGTGCCCCACAGTTCCACCATCTTGCCTCCCAGGGCCACCAGGTGCCTCCAGTTTGCCCCCAGGGCCTCCAGCTTGCTCCCCAGTATGCCCCCAGTGCGCCTCCCAGTGCCTCCAGCTTGCACCCCCAGTGCCACCAGGTGCTTCCAATTTGCCTCCCAGGGCCTCCAGCTTGCCCCCCAGTATCTCCAGCCTGCCCCCAGGTGCCTCCAGCCTGCCCCCAGTGCCACCAGGTGCCTCCAGCCTGCCCCCCAGTGCCACCAGGTGCCTCCTGCTTGCCCCCAGTGCCTCCAGCTTGCCCCCTTGACGTCGGGTCAAAGTGCAGCGCGGGACCATGGAAGAGCCGGGGCGTGTACGAAAGCGCTTCTACAGTTCATGTAAGTATAACCTGTTAACTGCTGCAGCCGGCGGAGACCACAGAGCGGAAGTAATTTTACTCCCTCTCTGTGGTCACGTGACACAAACGAATCCTCTATGCAGAAAATTTGCATCGAGGATTTTTCTGTGTCGAATTCATCGAGTACATCGATGAATCGTTTCAGCCCTAGTATTATGTTTTGTTCACATCACATTTATGTAATACATAGGATTTGATATGCAAAAAAAACACAACATTTGACAAACCACACAATTTCAGTGATATGTATTCACCCAAACTCCACATAGCAATGTTTCAGATGTTCCATGCAGTCATTTTCAAGCTTGGAGCTGTTAAAACGTTGCTTTGTGGACTTTGTGTGAATACACATCACTGAAATGGAGTGCAGTGTTTTACTTTTTTCTGTATGATCTAATATATGATTAACAGGTTTGTGCCTGGGCACCTTTTTAGAAGGGGCATTCCAGGATTTTTAGATTGATTTCCTATCCTATCAGACCATTAATATCTGATCAGCAAGGGACCGACATCCGGTAATCCCAAAAATCAGCACCAGAACTACACAGCTTCAGCCATTGTGCAGTGGACAGAGTGGGTTACTGCAGTGAATGGGAGCAGCACTACAGTAACCAGTTCAGTCCACTACACAGTGAACAGATCTGTGTAGTCCCCGCACTGGAACTACAGCGGACTAGCTGATTGGCAGGGGTATGGGGTTTCGGTCCCATGCCGATCTGATATTGGCAGCCAATCCTTGGGATAGGCCAGCAATATAAAAATCCTGGAAACCATTTTAGGTTATTGATATCAACAGCCAATTAAATTCTTCAGCACCACAAAACAACGCAGAGGTGAAGGAAGGTTTCTTTTTTTTGAACAGTAGAAGCCAATGGACTGGTGGATGCAAAACCAAGGCATATGTTTTCATGGTATCTATTTGAATCTGCCTGTTAAACAAATCCAGACATATACCAAAACTGAACATATGCCTAAAATGAAAATAATTATTTGCAGTATTCCTTTTTTATGTATTCCTCCACTGTATCATATGTAATGTGAACAGAGGCTTACAGGAAAAGATAATTCTGGATAACCTGCTGCAGGGCTCTTGGAAGATAAAAGTCTGAAATATTAAAACATAATTCGAAGAGAACAACTGATAGCAGCTTTCCTATGTGTTAAGCAGAAAAGCATCATAAAATACTGCTAAATCCTTAGGGCAAATGATGTTTCCCTAAATATTGTTTCAAACAAAAAAGGTGAGAAATTAACTGAGGATAGAGATATGTACCCTTGCTCTCTCGAGCTGTTGCTGAGCCTGCCTCTCCACCTCGCGGCGGGCAGCCTCCCGATCCTCCTCCAGTGACACGTCGGAGTCTAACGATGGACGACTTGTGTAGGAATCAGCTGAACCCTGCAATGAAAATGCAATGATTAGTCAACTTGCCTTTACACATTTTGATATTCTGTGCTAAGACATCTAAAGGGCATCTGTCAGCAGTTTTGTACCTATGACACTGGCTGACCTGTTACATGTGCACTTGGCAGCTGAAGACATCTGTGTTGGTCCCATGTTCACATGTGTCCACATTGCTGAGAAAAATGATGTTTTAAGATTGGCAAATGATCCTCTAGGAGCAACAGAGGAATGGCAAAACACAGCACCACCAGAAGTGCTGATTCAGAATTGTCATCTTATGGGGAATACAAGTAGTTACTAAAACGGACACATCAGAAGAGGTGACAGATCCCCTTTAAGTCTCTTTCCTCTTCACATGCTAGAATTCCCAGTTTGACTGCAGATACCAGATCCTAGGACAATGCTGTATAAAGGCACAAATCCTTAGGCTGGACCTGTTCCCATTATGAACAAAAGATCCTTAATCTCTGCCATTGAGTAGTCTTTTTTTTCTGGTACTCTGCAAATTTCAGCATCTATAAAAATGGATGTATTTTTATCTTCATTTATCCAAGATGAATAATTTAAAAATGTGCAAAAGAAGCAAAGTTATTTTTTATATTACACAACCAATAATGATCCCTCATAATAACTGCAGATCCAGCTAAAATGACTGGATATAGTCAACCGAAATACTTTTATGCTTTAGGAACAGTTATTGGATATGTTTCAAAATAATGACTGATCCATAATCAGAACACGAACGTGAAATACAATATGAAGGCTTGTCAGCTTGCCAATGAACATTAATGCCAATGGATCATGGATGTTCAGCACATGATTAATATCTTTGTATTGTAGTTTATAGCTACACTACTTTAGGATAAACCTTGTTATTTTACAGTGTTTGTCCAACTCTTTATTGATGGCCAATCCTCAGGGTAAGCCGTCACTATCTGATTGGTTATTGTTCGACACCCCGCACCTCCACCAATCAGCTGTTCTGCAGTAGCTCCATGCCTGAAGCAAAGTTCCAGCACCAGAAATACTGCAAAACAGCTGATGTGCGGGGTGTCAGACCACTAGCGATCAGATAGTGATGACCAGTCCTGGGGATAGGTTATCACTTGCACAGGGTTGGAAATCCCTTTAAACCCTTAAGGACTGGGCTCAAATTTGTTTTTTCCTCCCCACATTTCAAGAGCCACAGCTTTTTAAATTTTGCGTTCACATTGTCATATGAGGGCTTATTTTTTGTGGGACAATTTTTTTAAATTGAACTACTTTATTTATCAAGCCTTATTTGGAATAAAGGAAAAAAATTATTTGTGGGGTGAAACTGAAAAACAATCACGCCAAGGTTTTTTCGGGTTTTCATATTACAGTGCTCACTGTGCGCTACAAATGACATGATGTTCTTATTCTGCAGGTTAATATGTTTACAGCAATACCAATTTTGTATAGTTTTTATTTTGTTTTACTATTAAAAAAAACACTAAAAGCCTTTGAAAAAAAAAAAATCGGAATTTTCTTTGCATCAGCATTTTCTGACAGCCATAACCTTTTTATATTTCTACCTATAGAACTATGTGAGACTTGTTTTTTGTGGGGCAAACTATAGTTTTTATTGGTACCATTTTTGGGGTACGTATGGCTTTTTGGTTACTTTTATTAAATTTTTTGGTAGGGACAAGGTGAACACAATATGGGGAAACGTGGAGTCTATGGGATTCTGAGACACTGCCTACTGAGCAATGCCTCGTGTATAACTTTACAAACAGTTAATACGGGGCATCCTCTCTGTGCTTGACCCCGCAGATGCTGTGGTCTCTATTGACCGTGGAATCTGAGGGGTTAAATGATCGGGTTTGGATCAGCACAGTAGCCTGCCTGCTCCACACAACTCTTTAAGCATAATGACGTACATGTACGTGATTATGCGTTACGGGGTTAAAGGAAGTTTGTCACTAAGAAATTCACTGATAAACCAGGCACAATGCCTTGAAGGGTTAGCTCAGCTATATGTAATGATAACTTTCACTTAGTGATCTGTTGCCTCATTGTGAAGAAAAATCACTATTAGTCCATATGCAAATGAGAAGTTAGGTGCATCAATTGCACACCTCCCAAGTGTCCCTCTTTTTGACCCATGTCCCTCTGTCCCTCTTTGCTCCATAAATGTCCCTCTTTTTGACCTGGAGAATTAATGCATAAATGTGCATTAATAAATTTACTAAATTGCTCCTCACTAAACTATCTGTATGGATTCTACCTGTATATTAGACCAGAACTTCATTATTTGGTGCAATTTGGACCTTAAAATATCTATAATCTGATGATTTATGAGCTAATATCTAAATGGACATTGAAGCACAATAAAAAAATTGCCGCAGGGGGTCCAGTAATTATGCTTTGGGCGGAGTTAGAGGCATGGTCTAGTATGAAAAAAAACTGCCATGATGCGCACCGCACACACTGTCCCTCTTTGCAATTTTTAAAAGTTGGGAGGTATGCAATTGTAGGCCCAAATAACTCAGTGCACCCTTAATCCCCCTACTTCCTCTGCCAGCTCCTCCCTATCCTTCTTGAATGACAGGGCCAGGTGAGAAGACTATGCAGGAACCTGGCACTGTCAATCAAAAAGGAGAGCGAGGGCTGACAGAGGACCCTTAGGGTACAACAACACGGCAACGCGGCCGTGCTGCAGTAGAGTCCTGCGCAGCTATATGGCCAGCAGCGGGCTCTAATTAAACTAATGAAACCGCATTGTTTAGTCAGTCTGCATTGAAAATGGCAGTACCCCATGAAAATAATAAGTAATCAAGCAAGTGCTTACATCCTGAGCAGTAAGGTGGAATGACATATTGCATACTGCCCACTGAACTCAATTAATGCAGAATTACCGTATAGGAAACATTCTCCTGTCCGCGCTATCCCTAGAGGTGTACAAAACGTTAGGTTGATTCACAGATTTGGGAAAATAATCATAGCAAATGCCTAGAAATTCTCCACATTTGCCACTTGGCCAAGACTTACTGTTATGTATTATGAAAGGAAGATAGGGGGCTCTGACGAGTTGTTGTTGTGTGCAAGGGCCTTTTTTCTTTTAACAGATCCCCCAATGTCTCTCTGAACTCAAACTACATACTCTTTTGTCATTTTCACATTTTCCTTCCTTGAGATTTCCGAGTACAATTATATAAAGAGGTTCACTACTACTATGCAGTATTTTAAAAAGTATATCGGTCCCTTAAGTTACAATATTAATTGGTTCCAGGACGACCATTGTATGTTGAAACCATTGTAAGTTGAGTAATCGGTTCCAAAGCCCCAAAATGTCATCCAAGAAAAATAAGCAGATAACTAAGGCAGATAAAACAAGTCCTTAGATATAACATCCAGGACGAGCTGCTAACTAGCAACTAAATACAGCTATTTACCAGAGAAGTGGCCTTGATTGGTTGGATCTGAGTCTTAGACATTGTATGTTGAGTCTAGTTTGAACTTACGATGGGTCAGAAAAGACCAGTGTATGTTGGAAATATTCTATCCTGAGGCCATTGTATCTTGAGGGATCACTGTAGTTGCCAACAGTCCTGAATTTCCAAGGACTGTCCCAGAGGCGGACTGGCAACTTAAAGTGGCCCTGAAATAAAACAAAAAGTACCAAATTGACAGAAGATGGGGCAACACAAGCAGAGAGGGCCAACACAAGTAGGTGGGGTCAGCCATACCATCTGCAGTGCCGTCTGCAGGCCTCTTCCAGCCTGCCTGTAATGGTGACACAGTTGAATTGAAGAGGGCACCTGTGGTACACAGCCAGGTTCATAAGTACCTGATGTTGCCATCGTTAAAAAAGTGTCAGAACGTTACAGCGACTTCAGGAGATCTCAGATAGGCCCCTGGGCATCGGCCCCTCTGAAAATTTCCCTCTAGGGTCTATGGCCTGTCTGCCCCTAGACTGTCCCTAATGTTCAAAGATGGTTCCTTGGAAATTCCGGCTGTCCCAGTCCAAAAATGGGCAGGGCTAAAATGAGCCCCACCCATAAGTGGGGGTTATTGGACAAGTTTGGGGGTGTTCCAGGGGTGGGGCTTACATGCCCAAATTTTATATGTAGATGAGATACTAGATGTGTTTTTTGAGAAATTTTGATTCACTGTTCAAAAAAAGCTGCAGCACAGAACATATTTTTTTTAAATCCCTATGTTGTCAGTGGTCTTCATCAGTGGTCTCCACCACAGACACATATTCCACATTTGTACCATCATCCATTGTATGCTCAATCTGCCCACAGATCTGTAGTGAAAAAAATCGCCTCTGCTCCCCTCCTCCATCTCAAGCTTTCCTCCTGAGGTAATAGGCTCTCTAGAGGATTACAGGTCTGCCTCAGCAGCACAGTACGGCTGCAAATAACAGGCAAACACTTTTGCAACCATTAACTTTAAGTGATAAATGAGCTGATGTCAAAACATACTCATAAAGCAGTATGAACATGTCAGCCCGAGACAGGATTACACTATGTGACAAGACCTCAGTCTGATGTGTTCTTGTCACCATCCAGGCTTCAGAACGCTTGGTCAGCTATGTCCACAGAAGAAAGTCTGAGTGGCTCTGCAGGAGTATTAGTCATCCATGGTCACCCCAGGTTACTAGAAGAGTCTATTATATATTACCTTGAGTATTCACATCTTCAACACTGTACAAGTACTACTTCGTAAATTAACCAACTGTTCTTCGCTACTGCTCAAAATGTATTTCCATGCAGATCCTATTGAAACATTTTCAGTTTTTATACACCCATCTACTCATTTTAGAAGTTTGGGTTTTTTCACACCTAAAAAGATCCAATAGAATTTTTTTTACAAACACCTAAAAATGGCAAAGGCTTTAAAATGAAGAAAAGCCATCAATTAGAAAAAAAAACTCCAGTAGGGGGAAAAAAAATTATCTGGCGTTATTTTTAAATTTCTCACAGACTAACATTTAGAGTTGGTGTTTTTTTCTGAAAAAATAAGTGCAAAAAAATCACTATAACCGCAGAAGTGTTAATAGAATCACTTATATTTTAGTGCATAAGGACTTTGTGCCTTTCAGGGGTTAATATATACATACACACACACACTATGAATTAACACATGTGGAATTATATACTTAAAGGGGTTGTCCGGGTTCAGAGAAGAACCCGGACATACCTGCAATTTCACCCAGGCAGCCTGCCTGAAGAGGACATCGGAGCATCTCATGCTCCGATGCCCCCCCTTGCCCTGCGCTAGATCGCGCAGGGGCAAGGTCTCTTGTTTTGAAAATACTCGCTGCCGGGGCGGGTACTTCCGCCCGGCAGTGAGTTCGGTGACGTCACCGGCCTTAATGGGCCGGCTTTAGCGCTGCCCTAGCCGTTTTACTGGCTAGGGCAGCGCTGAAGCCTGTCCATCAGCGCCGATGACGTCACCGACTCACTGCCGGGCGGAAGCCTCTGCCCGGCAGGGACCGGTACGTCACGGAACCCGGCGAAATTCCTTTGCCCTGCGCTAATTAGCGCAGGGCAAAGGAGGGCATCGGAGCATAGGATGCTCCGATGCCCTCTTCAGGCGGGCTGCCTGGGTGAAATTGCAGGTATGTCCGTGGATTTCTTGCCTTATAAATGGGGTTGGGACCATGAGTTGTGTTGGGCAGAAGTCAGCTGGATACACAGCTGATAGTCCTACTGAATAGACTGTTAGAATTTGTATTATGGCAAGAAAAAAGCAGCTAAGTAAAGAAAAACGAGTGGCCATCATTACTTTAAGAAATGAAGGTCAGTCAGTCCGAAAAATTAGGAAAACTTTGAAAGTGTCCCCAAGTGCAGTCGCAAAAACCATCAAGCGCTACAAAGAAACTGGCTCACATGAGGACCACCCCAGAAAAGTAAGACCAAGAGGCACCTCTGCTGCGGAGGATAAGTTCATCCGAGTCACCAGCCTCAGAAATCGCAGGTTAACAGCAGCTCAGATTAGAGATCAGGTCAATGCCACGCAGAGTTCTAGCAGCAGACACATCTCTACAACAACTGTTAAGAGGAGACTGTGTGCAGCAGGCCTTCATGGTAAAATAGCTGCTAGGAAACCACTGCTAAGGACAGGCAACAAGCAGAAGAGACTTGTTTGGGCTAAAGAACACAAGGAATGGACATTAGACCAGTGGAAATCTGTGCTTTGGTCTGATGAGTCCAAATTTGAGATCTTTGGTTCCAACCACCGTGTCTTTGTGCGACGCAGAAAAGGTGAACGGATGGACTCTACATGCCTGGTTCCCACCGTGAAGCATGGAGGAAGAGGTGTGATGGCGTGGGGGTGTTTTGCTGGTGACACTGTTGGGGATTTATTCAAAATTGAAGGCATACTGAACCAGCATGGCTATCACAGCATCTTGCAGCGGCATGCCATTCCATCCGGTTTGCTTTTAGTTGGACCATCATTTATTTATCAACAGGACAATGACCCCAAACACACCTCCAGGCTGTGTAAGGGCTATTTGACCAAGAAGGAGAGTGATGGGGTGCTATGCCAGATGACCTGGCCTCCACAGTCACCAGACCTGAACCCAATCGAGATGGTTTGGGGTGAGCTGGACGGCAGAGTGAAGGCAAAAGGGCCAACAAGTGCTAAGCATCTCTGGGAACTCCTTCAAGACTGTTGGAATACCATTTCAGGTGACTACCTCTTGAAGCTCATCAAGAGAATGCCAAGAGTGTGCAAAGCAGTAATCGAAGCAAAAGGTGGCTACTTTGAAGAACCTAGACTATAAGACATATTTTCAGTTGTTTCACACTTTTTTGTTAAGTATATAATTCCACATGTGTTAATTCATAGTTTTGATGCCTTCAGTGCGAATCTACAATTTTCATAGTCATGAAAATACAAAAAACTCTTTGAATGAGAAGGTGTGTCCAAACTTTTGGTCTGTACTATATATATATATATATATATATATATATATATATATATATAATGTTTTTTTTTTACATCATCCACTTGAAAACACTTACACTTGCTCTGCAGCACTGGAAGGACCTGAGGCTCCCAGTGTCATGATGTCACATGTGATGTCATGATGCTGGGAGTAGGAGAAAGGAGGGAAATCCGCAGCACTCCAGGGAATTTTTGAAGCAAACTGTTCTTTATTTACAAGTAGGCATCATACAGAGCGACGTGTCGATTCACCAGCTTGATAAAGATTCAGGTGATTTGAAACGTCGCCCCTGTATGATCCTACTTGTAAATAAAGAACAATTTGCTTCACAAATTCCTTGGAGTGCTGCGGATTTCCCTCCTTTCTCCTGCTTTGAAACCAACCAGCCAAGGTTCTATCTGCGAGCACCCACCTTCCAGATACAGACCCATGGACTTACTACCTAATTACAGGTATTTGCAGAGCTGCTTCTACCCTCCTTTTTCTATGATTATGATGTTGGGAGTGTCACAAGGAGGAGGAGGAGGAGGAGGAAAATAAGGAGGAGGAAAATAAGAAAAAAAAAATCAGATCCCATTTTTCATCAGACCTCAGATCAGACCTTAAAATCAGACCCCAAAGCTCCATCAGCCTCAGTCGCACCCCTTAACCTCCATCAGCCTCAGATCAGATCCCCAGCCTCCATTAGCCTCAGATCAAACTTCCATCAGACCCCTCAAGCCTCCATTAGCCTCAGATCAGCCCCCTATCAGACTCCCTCAGCCCCAATCAGCCTCAAATGGGACCCCACAGCCCCCATCAGTCTCAGATGGTACTTTTTATTTATGTATTTTTTTGCACACTGCAAAATTGGTACCAGGGCGCAGCCTCTCCTGGGTAGTGACTTCCACACTGAATATGGCGGATTTATTCTCTTCTGAACGTTACCGGTGGAATTTGGGATAAACTGAACACAATTATAATGATGTAATGGTAATGATTTCATATGTCTGCTGGATTTTCTTAATATTTTCTGGGAGAAAAGAAATCACCCATTCCCTAGTTTTGCAGCATAACATATCGTTCTTGTTCTTGGTTGACAAGAAAATTAAGGTAACACAGCACATAGCTTTACATTGCTAGAATAGAGGGAGAGTGATCTGATCCATAATTTAGCACTGTGGGATGAGACTCTGAGGGACTGAAATTAGTCCGTAGCAGAAAGCAACGTTTTTTTGTATTCTTGCCAAATACAATCCTTATTTTCAATCCTTGAACGAGGGTCTTTTTCAATCCTTCTTTGCCAAAAATGAAACGATCACTCCAGTCATGCCAAGACTTGGAGAATGGCATCAATTTGCTGCATACTTATGTGCTTGTTGCTCCTGTCTGTAGTTTTACTGCACAACATAAACCCTATCTAAACTGCAAATTAAAGAACCTTCTCTCTATCTATAATAAAAATTTTCACAGTTTTTACACTGACCATTTGGCCTCGTAATCAGCTTGCATCGCATGCAGGATTACAATGAAAGGTAAAAGTGGCCATGCAGATTAGATGAATGTTGTTTTGTGGTGTCACAAGTCCCTCCGGACAGCAGTAGTAGCTCTCTCCTAACCAAAGCTATATACTATACAATCTATATATTGGAAAATAAAAGAACACCTGGAAAACTGAAGGAGATTGAGCAGAGATTGATAAAGTATAAACTGCTAGTGGTGACTGGTCAATGATCACACAACCAAGGTGGTTGGATTTTGCAGCAGGTATATGTTGAGATGGGTCACTTTAATACTAGGAGGCATCTTCCCTTGCTGTGATACAGGCTGTCAACCTGGCATGGTAATGGTCATGGATATCCACCTGTGGTATGTCATTCCAAGCTTTTTCAACTTGGACCCGTAGCCAAGCTGGTTGTTGGCTGCTGTTTATGGGAGATCCATCACGCCATCCAGTCCAGGGCATTTTCAGTAGGGGAGGGATTTGGCAATCGAGCTGGCAATGGGAGCACGTTCTGTAGCACAGGAGTTATTTTTTTGGAACATCACATCTCCTGACTGCACCAAAAAGGCAGTAGGACTGGTTCCACAATGTCCTCGACATAATGAAAGTGTCACGGGGGGAGGGAGATAGTGAGCCCTGTCTGTAACCCCAACCACTGTCCCTGCCTACTTACAGTATAAGCCCTAGATGGCAGAACTGTAACTGGTCGACAGGCCCTGACCTGAATAAGTGCAGGGGGCAAGGGAAGGGGAAACAAAGGGAATAACAAACACAGACAGAACACACAAAATACAGAATAGTCAACTAGCCAAGGGGTCGTATCAGGAGGTCACGTCAATACCAGGGAAAAAGCAAAGGCGAAGTCCAAGTCCACAAGCCGAAGTCTGAATACACTGAAAACCAATCACTTGCAAAAAACACCAGCACTGTAAAGGGAAACCAATAACAGGCAACCTGTGACCAGTAGGTTGCCAGTTTAAATAGCCCTCCAAATGGGTCATGTGACGTGGCCAGCGTCACATGACCCAATTAGCATAATGCAAGAATGAGTGCTGGCAATAACGCCACCAGCGCTCAAATTCAATATCAAACTGGTCATGTGGTGTGGTCAGTGCGACGTGACCTTATATAACTATAAATATATATAAATAAATACAGAGCGCTGACCTCCCTGGCCAGCGCACAGAGGGCCCCCACCTGCTCATCTCTAGGGGGGCGGGGAGGACGCCGGACGCGCGGCAGCATGGAGCACACCAGGTCCTCCCCGCAGGTTGCTATGGAGACGAGGACGCATATCGCGTCCTCGCTCCATGCTACAAGCGGAAGTCCGGCGGCGCAGCACTGGGGAAGCGCGCCGCCGGCTTCCCATCACAGAAAGCTGGTTAATGTTCCCTCCATGAACGGGCACGGTAACTAATGGCACCCTATACCATCATACATGGTGTTGGTCCTGTGTGTCTCTGTACTATACATGATGCCGTGGGCACTCTCCAGCCCTCCTGCGAACTCTGATGTGGCCATCAATGGTACTATGGTACTATGGGCGCATCAGAGTTCACAGGATAGGCATTCATTATCTGTTTGGCATGGGTTGAACACCCCACACCCCTGCTAATCAGCTGTTCCCAAGTAGTTCTAGCTCTGCTCTCACTGAAATGAATGGTAGCAAGGTGTCTGACCCCCACTGATCATATATTGCTGGCCTATATCAATGTTAAAATCCTGGAATACCCTTTTAATGTTAGAAGTAACCACTGTACATGCATGAAAATCATCCAGTTACAGAATTTCCTTTAAAGAAGATGGAAAGACTGAACGGGCCAGAGAACAGTGTGAAAAATTTGGTGGCAGAGTGTATTATTTTATATTTGGGGTAACACACATTCTGTTTGACGGGAATTAATTAAAGCCAAAGCACCTGATGCCCATGGAAAAAGCGACACAGGATGTCTGACTGGTGCATGTCGGTTCAGACTTGTTTTCTACTTTAGTCATTGTTTTATTATTATTATTATTATTATTATAATAACTTTGTTTATTTTTATAGATTTTATTTATTATTTTATAATGTATTGATTTCTTGTATGTTATTTTTATTTTTCCATTTTTGTTTTTCACCACTGGGATTCATTAAAGGAAATTAAAACCAGATAGTGACACATTTTCTTTTTTCTCTAATGTGTTTTTATTTTCGGATTAGACTTATTTATTCTATTTCCTGAATATGATTATGGGGGCAGCCATCTTGCCTGATCTGTTCTTAACAGCATTTAGAAAACTGCTGACACAGACACAGTAGTTTGGAGGGGACCTCATTGCCTTCTATGGGGGAGTTTTCTGGGCATGCTCTGTGACCTGTGCAGAGGTCATTGTACAAGGAAAGAATGGATAATTTTTCACAATCATCTATTGTGAATGGTGGATCCTGTCTTATCTGTCATGCTGATCCTGCCTGTAATGGTAACACCTCGGTGTATAGATACGCAGATAACTGCAATAAAGTGCTCTGTACAGACCAGGAAGTGGGGTCTTTTACTATGCTCAGGGGCCAGCGTGAAAACTGCAGGATTTTATGGGTTTTAATGAAATATAGTTATTGACATTGAAAATTAAAAATAACGTCATCAAAATGTAAAAATAGACATGATTTAAATAATAGGTATTTTTCTGATGACACATTACCTTTAAGCAAGGGACGCATGATCTGTGCACTACCTTCTGATAACAGCGACCGAATGGAATCACCCCATTAGATCACAGTTATCAGTGATCTGTACACAGCCACACACATCATGTCTGCTCTGCATGCCTTTGAGCTCCCCCAGGACAGGGAATCACGGTGACATCCATTGCGGGGTTCCCTAGAACCTGCTTAACAGCAGAAAGCCTGGATTCAGGAACACAATATGAGCACTGTCTTCAGAGGTCTAGTGACAGGGAAATGATTATTACAGTTCACTGTCACAGTGTTGGATCGAGCTGTCAGTGTGACTGTCCAATCCTGCCGATGGCACTGCGGAGTGCCATCAAAGACAGCACATAAATGTAGAGGCTTCAGGCACTGGGACTCTGCCATTACCCCATTAATTTAGGTGGGGCGTGCAGGAAGGTGTTAAAGAATCTGCAAAGTGCAAGTGCGTGAGAATATGTAATATATTCCAAATATAATATTATTCAGGAGAACACCACAGAGGTACGAGTGATGTGTGGAGTGGAATGCTGTGCAGCATTTGTACATATGGAGCAGATAATGCAGTAACAAATAAGAATATGTGATGGGTCCTTAGCTCCTGGTAATCCACAAAACATGCCTCACTCAGCAGACTAGCATCAAAGGGAGCAGCATCTCCTGGGCGTACGTGCAGGAAAGCCACTCTAACACCTCCGGAGAATCTGACACCATCTCACTGGTATAATATAAATTATTCTTAATGATTAAGCACCATTTTACGTGAGATTTTTCTTCCGTCTGTATCAGACTCAGCTCAGCGCAGAATTGATTTGCTGAATGAAAGGATTTTTCATGTGGATGTCAACTTTTCAGCATGTACAAGTAATAATGCTATGTCTAGAAGTGGGTCAGTGAAAAAAAACAAGATACTAACACAGATCTAGTAAAATATACCTGGTAAAGTGCATAATATTTTTTATGAAAAAATACTGAAATTGCTGCCATGCCACTCGCTGAGCAGATACAACCCTGCACGGCAGGCAGGGCCACAAACTGTACAAATGAAACCCACGTTTGCAGCATCATTATCTTTTTCCAAATTTAATAATGCTGAGTACCCACATTAAATATACAGAGTGGCCTGGTTAAGAATGCCATCATAGTGCCACCGTTAACAATGCCACTAAAGTGACCTCCTAACAATGCCATACCAGTGTCCTGATCAAAAAGGTTTTTACCACCTCATAAATTGTTGGCATATCACTATATTCCATCACTTTTTCTTGGTGAAGGTCCAAATGATCTCCACAATCCTGAGAAAGGAACAGGTGTGATACTGGTTCAGTGCTGCCCCATCTTTCAAAGATTTTTAACTACACTCCCAGCCATTGTCAAACACTTTAGCAATATGCCATCACCTTAAAGAGAAAACACCCATTAGCAATGGCACCAGAGTGCTCCCCCAAAGTCTTCAGAGTTCCCCCATTACTGATGACACTAGAGTACCACCGTTAAAGGGATTGTGCAGTGCTAAGATATACTCAATATAGTCCTGGAAAACACTTTAAAGCACATAAATGATACTTCATTTTTTAAAATAAAACCCAAATGTCAAAGTTTTTATAGTACAGTCTTGATTCTCATACAAAGTGGCACTGAGCTTTCAGCAAGCTTTGCATTAATCAATCGTACAATGTGTAGGTGGAGACTAGCTGCCATCCATTGTACACACAGAAAGTAGAGGAGAATCTCCTTTCTTACTGTCTCGCAGTCACTCAAAAGCAGCCCCAGGATAATGGAGGAAATTACAGAGAAGTACTGACCTGTTTGGTTGTTAATTAAGCACTTGAGCTGAGCTATAACCTTCGTATGTAGCTGTGCAGTCTCTCTTTGGGTCTCTGAGTTCTTGCTCACTCCTCCCCCTCCCCTCTCCATAGACTTGCATTGACATTGTGTAATATGATCCTCCTGCACAGATGATACGCCATGGATGGGGGTAAGCATTTTTTCCAAGTGAAAAGCAATGTGGGGGTCTTGTAAATAGCTGATAATAGGAGAACTAGACATTTGTCACTGAGAAGACATTTCAAAAAGTTTCTTGTGATTGCTTGTACTATTGATTTATGCAACGTTGTCTAAAAACCATGCTAGATAAGCATGGTTTGGACTGCACATGGTGAAAGTATGTCCAGGTTTTATAGCTCTTGATGGAAACAGTTACAGAAGGCAGCAGACAGGGGAGCAGCCACAAAAATGTATAGCAGAGAATTTTGTCAGAGAAAGGTAAATGCATTTACACGGAGGCTACAGACATCTCTGCACATGGTGGAAGCAAGCTTCAGGTTCCCCATCATATAAAAACAACTGAAAGGGCCCTTTGTTCAGAGACTGGAAATGCATATATAAATCCGAGGAAAGAAGAGATTGTACTGCCTTATTACAGGAGAGCGAAAGACCTGCCTCTCATACATAGCCTTGGGAATTGCATATGCCAACTGTGAAGATTGCAACTGATGTCTAAAGTGCCTATGTAAAGTCACATTTACAGACGTAGACGAGCAGCAGATTGTCAGGAAGGAAGCGAGGGATCGCTATTGGGATCGTTCGTTCCTCATACAGTTTCACCAGATGAATGCATGTTTCTCTCGTTCATAGGATGTTCATAGGATCTGTAGCACCTTTACACGGGCAGAGTGTCAGGAACGAGCGTTCCCAGAAACATTTGGTCCTGACAGTCTTCCTGCCGATTATTGCAAAGTGTAAATCCACCTTTACTCATCCTTTAACTGCTGCAGTAAAGTACAGTCATGGCCAAAAGTTTTGAGAATGATACAAATATTAATTTTTACAAAGTCTACTGCTTCAGTTTTTATAATGGCAATTTGCATATACTCCAGAATGTTATAAAGAGTGATCAGCTTAACAGCAATTACTTGCAAAGTCAATATTTGCCTAGAAAATGAACTTTATCCCCCAAAACACATTTCAACATCATTGCAGCCCTGCCTTAAAAGGACCAGCTAACATCGTTTCAGTGATTGCTCCATTAACACAGGTGTTGATGAGGACAGGGCTGGAGATCAGTCTGTCATGATTAAGTAAGAATGACACCACTGGACACTTTAAAAGGAGGCTGGTGCTTGGCATCATTGTTTCTCTTCTGTTAACCATGGTTATCTCTAAAGAAACACGTGCAGTCATCATTGCACTGCACAAAAATGGCCTAACAGGGAAGAGTATCGCAGCTAGAAAGATTGCACCTCAGTCAACAATCTATCGCATCATCAAGAACTTCAAGGAGAGAGGTTCCATTGTTGCCAAAAAGGCTCCAGGGCGCCCAAGAAAGACCAGCAAGCGCCAGGACCGTCTCTTAAAAGTGTTTCAGCTGCGGGATCGGGCTACCAGCAGTGCAGAGCTTGCTCAGGAATGGCAGCAGGCAGGTGTGAGTGCATCTGCACGCACTGTGAGGCGGAAGACTCTTGGAGCAAGGCCTGGTCTCAAGGAGGGCAGCAAAGAAGCCACTTCTCTCCAGAAAAAACATCAGGGACAGACTGATATTCTGCAAAAGGTACAGGGAGTGGACTGCTGAGGACTGGGGTAAAGTCATTTTCTCTGATGAATCCCCTTTTCGATTGTTTGGGACATCTGGAAAACAGCTTATTCGGAGAAGACGAGGTGAGCGCTACCACCAGTCTTGTCTCATGCCAACTGTAAAGCATCCTGAAACCATTCATGTGTGGGGTTGCTTCTCAGCCAAGGGAATCGGCTCTCTCACAGTCTTGCCTAAAAACACAGCCATGAATAAAGAATGGTACCAGAATGTCCTCCGAGAGCAACTTCTCCCAACCGTCCAAGAGCAGTTTGGCAATCAACAATGCCTTTTCCAGCATGATGGAGCACCTTGCCATAAAGCAAAGGTGATAACTAAATGGCTCAGGGAACAAAACATAGAGATTTTGGGTCCATGGCCTGGAAACTCCCCAGATCTTAATCCCATTGAGAACTTGTGGTCAATCATCAAGAGACAGGTGGACAAACAAAAACCTACAAATTCTGACAAAATACAAGCATTGATTGTGCAAGAATGGACTACTATCAGTCAGAATTTGGTCCAGAAGTTGATTGAGAGCATGCCAGGGAGAATTGCAGAGGTCCTGAAGAAGAAGGGTCAACACTGCAAATATTGACTTGCTGCATTAACTCATTCTAACTGTCAATATAAGCTTTTGTTACTCATAATATGATTGCAATTATATTTCTGTATGTGATAAAAACATCTGACAAACATAAAAACCAGAGGGCAGCAGATCATGTGAAAATATAATATTTGTGTCATTCTCAAAACTTTTGGCCATGACTGTACAGTGAACACTAAAACCTGGTCCTATCTTTGTCCCACACTGCACTACAGTTTGTGTTAATATATCACTGCACAGCCTTTTGCCGCATTCACACAGTCAGTGTTTGGTCAGTGATTTTGAGCGAAAACCAGGAGCGACTTTATGCAGATCTTTCCCTTCTATCTTATGTCTGTGGAGGCTTTAATCCTGGTTTTGGCTCAAAATCACTGATGGAAATCACTGATGTGTGAATGAGGCTTTAGGGAGTGCAGCCATTGTGACTACTACCACTTCCATTTGCACTACTACTACTACTATACTCTTCATGTCCCCACCTAGTCACTTCAATATTACATTTAAAAATGACACATGAAAAACTAGACCACACATAAAAAGAAACTCACTCTAAAACCATTTCAAATGCTCTAAATAATTAAAGGGGTTGTCCAATGTACTAACCTAACTAAAAAAACCTCTCACCTCTTCAGTCTTCTGCTGATCCAACGGAAAGGCACCAGCCCTACCACACTGCTACAATAAGTGGCCTCAGCCATCACGTGCTGTACTTACTGGCATCACCGAGCAGAGGATCTGCGCAGGATCAGTGGGGGATTGAAAGGTAAGTACTATTTTTTTTACATATTATTAAAATATTTTTTTCTTTCAAACTATCAAACAATCCCTTTAAGGATTATATGATATTACCAGGTAAAGAGTAAAGTATTAAAGGGGTTGTCTCATCTGAGACACTGATGACATATCGCTAGGATATACCACCAATGTTAGATAGGTGCGGGTCCCAGAGGTGAACGGGCCTTTAAAAGTGAAGGAGAGCACATAACGCACGCGCAGTGTGTTATCCATTTGTTGCTATGGGATTTCTGAAAATAACTGAGCGAGCGCCAAAAGAAAGAAGAGTTCACCACATTAGCGTGGCCACCACTCCATTAACCTCTATGGGGCTGCTGTAGCCAGCCAAGCCAGCGCTCGGCTATTTTCGGCAGTACTACAGAAATAAATAGAGGATGGCCATACATGCACGGCTGCTCTCTGCTCACTTCGGGGGTCCCGTTCTGGACATAAGTGTGGGTCCTAGAGGTGGGACCCGCACCTATATGACATTGGTGGAATATCCTTGCACTATGCCACCAATGTCTCAGATGAGACAACCCCATTAAAGTGTAACTGTCATTCTTTTTTTTATTTTTGTAATGTGTAGTGGCAGTGATACTAACCATTTATGTAATACAGTGGTCCCTCAAGTTACAATATTAATTGGTTCCAGGACGACCATTGTACGTTGAAATCATTGTAAGTTGAATAATTGGTTCCAAAGCCCCAAAATGTCATCCAAGATGAGAGAAAAGGAAGATTTAAGAAAAATAAGCAGATAAGTAAGACAGATAAGAGAAGTCCTTACATATAACAGTCAGGAATAGATGCTAACTAGTAACTAATAAAGGTATTTTACCAGAGAAGTGGCCTTGATTGGGTGGATCTGAGTCTGAGACATTGTATGTTGAGTCTGGTTTCAACTTACGATGGGTCAGAAAAGACCATTGTATGCTGAATATATTGTATCCTGAGGCCATTGTATCTTGAGGGATCACTGTATATTTTAATTACTGAAATCATACGTTTCTATTAGAAAATAGCTGTAAAGTGGCCCATTTTGAGCATTAGTAACACTTCTCTGTCTTCGGTTACAGTCAGTGTTACAAAGTCTCCACTGTTATATAAACAGAAGACAGAGGAGCATTACTAAGGCTCAAAATGGGCCACTTTAAAGCTATTTTTCTAAAAGAAATGTACGATTTCAGTAATTAAAGTATATTACAAAAATTGTCACTATCACTGCCCCTACACATTACACAAATAAAAATAGAATGGCAATTACACTTTAAGCAATGAAAGAGCTGTGAGGCAGTGACAGGCCTCATACATGGAAACATAGAAGATTGATGGCAGAAAAAGACCACCTGGTCCATCTAGTCTGCCCTTTTATTATTCCTTTATTGTTATCTTAGGATAGATACATGTTTATCCCAGGCATGTTTAAATTCAGTTACTGTGAATTCATCAACCACCTCTGGTAGAAGTTTGTTCCAAGCTTCTACTACTCTTTCAGTGAAATAATATTTTCGAATGTTGTTCTTGATTTTTCCCCCAACTAACCTCAGATTGTGCCCCCTTGTTCTTGTGTTCTGTTTCTTATTAACCCTTCCCTCCTGAACTTTATTCAGTCCTTTAACATATTTAAAGGTTTCAATCATGTCCCCACATTCTCTTCTTTCCTCCAGACTATACATATTAAGAACTCTGAGTCTTTCTTGATAAGTTCTATGCTTTAGACCTTCCATCATTTTTGTAGCTCTTCTTTGGACCCGTTCTATTTTAGCAATATCCTTTTGCAGGTGAGGTCTCCAGAACTGAACACAGTATTCCAGATGTGGTCTCACTAGAGCTCTATACCGAGGGATCACAATCTCCCTCTTTCTGCTTGTTATACCACTAGCTATGCAGCCAAGCATACGATTTGCTTTCCCTACCGCCTGGTTGCATTGGTTACTCATTTTTGAGGCTGCCAGAGATGACTACCCCCAAATCCTTCTCTTCTGGAGTCTTTGTTAACACAGAACTGTCAATACGATACTCAGATAGAGGATTTCTTCTCCCCAAGTGCATTATTTTACATTTGGAAACATTGAACTGCAGTTTCCATTGTTTTGACCACTTATCTAATAAAGATAAATCATTCTCCATATTACCGACACCTCCTGGAACATCAACCCTATTACACACTTTTGTGTCATCAGCAAACAAGCAAACCTTCCCTACCAAGCCGTCCCTTATGTCACTTACAAACATGTTAAACAGAACAGGACCCAGAACATATCCTTGTGGCACCCCACTTGTAACCAGCCTCTGCTCAGAATACACTCCATTAACAACAACCCTCTGGTATCTGTCCTTCAGCCAACTGCAGATCCACTCAACTATCCAGGGGTTAAGTCCAATTCTTGATAACTTATCTATCAGCTCTTTATGGGTAACCGTATCGAAATCTTTACTGAAATCCATAGGTCTGGAGGTCTGGAGGGGGTGGATATTCCAGTCCACAACCCTATTCCACCACAGGTGAGGCCTCCTGGGTGTAATCACTAGGGTGATAAACCAGCCTTCAGTGTAAGAGTGAATGGAGAACTTGGAAACAGAAGCCCGCAGAGGCTCTGGGTGGTCTCAGCCAGGAGAGCTGAGGGGCCACAAGGCTGAGGAAGCCTGAAGTTTGGGGGGCCCAGCGATGCCTACGGATAGAGGGTAGCACGGTCAGTGTCTGGAAGACTTCTGGACCATCTCCCCCAAAAGGTACTGGTTTGGTTACCGCCTGGAGGCTGCTGGACTGTTTGGTTGAGAAAAGCCGCATCTAATCCCATGTGTGAACTGTACTCAACTATAGGTGAGATAGAGACAGCACATGTATTAGGTTGTGCCTAGACGGGCAGGTGTTTATTTTGTTATGTTTTGTGCTGGTGTTGAAGTGCTAAAATAAAGCGCCATTTGGACTTGAACCATGTTGTCCAAGGAGAAATCTGTGATTGTGACCCCCTGAGAGAGAGCGATCCCTTACAGAGCACATACGTATTGTTATGAAATGGGCTGCAGTCTGCCCAGCAGAGGGCAGGCAATGACTTAAAGTGATAGGAATGTGTCTGATTTCTACTCTGGGGACTAGGACCAGCCTACGTCAAGCTACGGTACTATATATAGAAGGTAAATAATTGAAAAGTGCCATTCAGTGCATTTTAGCTATAATATGACTCGCAAACGCTATGAGACCCTGCTGGCATGCTTTAATTTCATATATGGTAGCGGCACAATTAGTTTTTTCCTTTCAGATTCTATATGAATCCATCAGTAAAAAAAAAGTGTGCTTTCTTCGTGGCACTTCTCTGCAATATAATGCCATACATACAAAGGATCACAAGGCGGTGTGGCAGTGACTTTTTTCTCAGCTATTGCAGTACCTTGGACTCATGGGCCGAGACCCTTATAGCTATGTAACTGGAGATACTGTATAATTACTTCCAGCACAAAGAAAAAACTTTTCCCTGAGCTGCAAATGACGAAAAAAATAACAATGTAGAATTACCTTCCCCATCCCATGTCACTGCTTCCTGATCTCCACTTCCTGTGGACGTCTCGTCACAGCAGGAAATGGCCGTGAATGCGGCTCAGCCAATCATTGGCTACAGCAATGCCCCACCTCAGGCAGTGATTGGCTGAATGGCAATCCAAGGCATTTCCTGTTGTAGGAAGCGGAGAACAGCGGGATCCTGGCATCGTTAGTAAGGCAGCATTGGGGATGTGTGAGGTAATTATATGCTCTGCTTTTTTTCACTATGTTCAGACCGGGGGAAAAGGTTTTTCTTTGTTCTGGAATACCCCTTTAATTGATATAAATTTGTCCTGGTCATGTGATGATCATTCAAATGCTCGACTCGCTACAAGACACATCTCTGATAGCCATACTGTAATGGGCCACTCACCTGTGTGTCCACTATATGACCAGGATATTCAGGTATCTGCTCTAATAGGCACAGAGACTGATAGGTGTTGTTCCATCAAAAGAGCCAAGAGCAAATCCCATATTATTGTATCTAAACATCATGGAGGAGGGCTGCTCCAAAGGCCGGTCATCAAAGGCCCAGCAGGACATTAGTGACCCATGAAAGAGCATTGTCTAGGCGAAGTGGTACATTTTAGCACTGCCAGTGTGCATTAGACGCTGCCAGTACTCCAAGTAAATGTGTTATGGTCCTGTGCAGGAGTTGTGGTTTCTGTGATCCATAATTTATATGGTGCTGACTAAATTGTGATGTGAAAGCCAAGGGGTCCTGATCTGACGGCTCATAAGTAGCTCTCATCTCTGATATCCTGACCTCATAAACACTTATTTAAGCCATATTCTAATAAGTTTGATAAGAGCTGAGCTACAATGAGTGTTTATGAGGTCAGGAGATCAGAGATAAGAGCTACTCATGAGCCATCAGATCATGGGATTCAAAGAAACAGAACAGATTGATTTTTAAAGGGAGTCTGTCACCTTATTTTCACCTATATAACTAACTGCACTAAAACTATAGCTGTTAGAAATCAAGTCGGGAGAGAAAGCTGTTTTTTAGTTTCACTTTCAGCTGGAGCTGTTTTCCAGCAGAATAAAAGTGCTTTTTCTGGACATGTAATACAGACACACAGTGCACACAGGTATGTCTGGGATGTGTATGCAATCTTCTGTGGGGCAGTGCTCTTAGTTATATTGGTGAAAATGAGGTGACAGACTCCCTTTAAGGCTGGGTTCACAACCGCGCTATAAATGCTAGCAGTCTATGCCGGTGGAGGAACAGACTGCTGGAGCTCACCATATCCTGCATAGCCAAATCCCCATTCACTGTAATGGGATCCAGCGGTGATCCAGCCGCTTTCCGGCATATATGCCAGCTTTTGGCTGTACAAAAAATGCTGTGTAGTATCCGGCTGAAAGCTGGCATGTACGCCTAAATACAGTGACCGAATTACAGAGACCGAGTTCACAGTGCAGATGTGAACCCGGCCTAACCCTGTTTCTCAGGGAAAACATCCGGTGTTGGGGGGGGGGAGCCAATGGCAGGCAGGGACAAACCTCCCTAGTATCGCTGGTGACGCTAGGGAGGCTCGTCCCCGTCTGCCATTGGCTGCTCCCTCCCGTCACCGGATGTTTTCATCCCTGCACAGGGAGAAGCAGCAGTGGCAGTGTGGGAACCAACAGTGGCGCAGGGAGCGGGGACCAAGGTAAGTATAATCACCGTGAGGGGCCCAATACATGAAGGGGGGGTTATATAGTCCCGAATAACCCCTTTAATAACACGAAACCAGAATACCCCTTTAATAAACCAGAATTCCAGTATCTAGTGTGCTATATTATTGGAATTTAATGGTATTGATTTGATAATTGTTCTAGAAAGTGTTCTCATGTTCTCAGCTGCAATTCCATACACATCCCTTGTCAAGAGCGGCGCTGTTACTTTTTATCTAATCTCATAAAATTCAGTTTTTTATTCATCAGAACTCCAATTATCCAAGAAGCCATACATCTGAAGAGACACCATGTTAAAAGATTAAACCCCTGAAGGATCCACGGGAATGCTGGCTCCCGCCCATATATTACTCAACAGTCATCCGTGCCGAAGAAGCTGCATCTGCAACATATGAGCGCTGCTCCCCCATTGCTCTCCAAGGGAATGAGCAGAGGACCGTCACATGTCTGATTATTCGCAGGCGAAGAAAAAAACCGATGCGCTGACACAATTCTCTGTGTGTCACTCCACTGAACAGATTGTTAGCGGCCTGGCATGTATTCTGTCCATATGCAGCATCTCAGCCTAAAGTGATCTGGTAACTGAATGTTTACATTAATAGAGCACCCAAGGCAGTCTGTGAAGTTCTGATAATTGGCACCACACAATGCCGACTGTATACTATGCCACTTGCGTGGGAAGCAAGAAAGAGGGTAGCGAGAGAATCAGTAATTAGGAAATTGTAAGCAGAGATTGCGGCACCTTCTTGCAGTCACGCTGGGATTTCTTTTGGTTGCTTATTTCTGCAGCCTGATTTGGATTTTCCGAATAGAGAATTTGTCCCTATAGGGATAAGCGGCAAAGAAGTTGGAATTCATCTGTATCTACAGCTTTCTGCTTTTAATGGCTTGTCATGAACGAACGTGCTGGGAAGCAGTAGGTTGCTGGGTCATCCTTAATTAGCTTAGAGAGTACGAACATCAACAGGACATGTCACATAGAGCTGGCAATCATATGCTGACTGTGTGGACAGAGCGCCTGTGAACGACATTAAAAGGCCATTTAGGAAAGTGCAAAAATGTATGTACATTCAGCACTGACAACGGGATCAGGGGCATATTGCCCTTTAGGTCACTTCTGTTTTCACAGGCCAGAGATGATTTCCAAAGGATTCTAGAACAGAATAAATTCTATAGATAAAAAAGTTTGTAGCCAGCTCACCCCTCCTTGTGCCCCCAGGATCCGTGCTGCACGGACTCCACTCGTAAAGGTGGTAAACAAAAGTAGAAAATAGTCCTGCATCTCCGAATCCATGAAACGGGGTTTATTCAAGAAAATCCATACATAACAAGTGGCTGCAAAAAGATCCAAACAATGCCTACGTGTTTCAGACAGCTTCTCTTGAATTAAAGCCCCAATTTGCAGTATGGATTCTGAGATGCTGGACTATTGTCTACTCAAAGGGGTTTCTCCGAGAATTAAGAAAATTAAAATACTTAAATATTACTTTATTATAAATATATTCCCAAATACCTTTCATTAGTTATAAAGGCTTATTTTTGTTTTGGGAGCAATCATCAGGGGAAAGAAAATGGCTGCTGTTCTATTAGTACATACAAAACCTGTCCTGATCACACAGAAGGACAAGTTACTTCACAACACTGAGGTAAAGAGCTGCCTCAGCCTCTTCTCTGCTCTTTCTTAATTCCCAGAGAACCCCTTTAAGAATAAATTTGGCATGCAGCGAGATTATGAGGGAAGGCCATATTTTTACATTTATAGGTTTAGCTATTTAAAAGGTGTTTCCAGGAATTAAGAATGATTGCACTTTATTGGTAGAGAGTAAGAGGTGAATAAAAGTTTCCTCTACACATGAGGTAGAACTTAAAACACACAATCAGAGACAGGTCTACATACAGATCTAGTGGATGTTCAGTGTGGATTCTGCACTCAAAATCTACCGCAATATACACTATAAGATGTAAATATACCTTCAGTACCCCATTCACTCTGTCAATGCATCCACTATAGATTTCACATTCTGAAATGCATCAAATCTGCTAGTCTATTCTATGGCACAATCTGCGTGTTACCAAAACTTTGCCAAATCTGTGACAGAAAAACTCTACATGTGGACTTCACCTAAAGGTCCCCAAACAAATGACTGTATTGTCAGCCAGACAGTCTAATGTGTATGGGGAGCACCCGTCTTGCCCCAGCAGATGATGTTCTCCCAAGAGATAAGCCGCCATCAGAAGTGTCTGGCAGCTCTCTCATCATTGACAACACATACATGTGTTCAGCTCAACCAAACATGGATGTGTATAGGGGAGTTGGGAGAAACAGCTGTCGAATGTGTATAGCAGACATAATTTGACCCAATGATTAAAAAAAAAAAAAAAAATCATACTAACTGGGGAACAAACAGAACACTTAGCTGGTGCCCTCCTTTTCCCATATTTTCAGCTGCAGATCCACCGATTCCTGGGCACCTCTTCTGCTATTCAAGATGGCCGCACTGCTCCTCAGACTGCCTGATACATAATGTGCATCGGTAGTCCAAGACACTTCCTGCATATCCAGTCCTGCTAATGGATTGGCGAGCACTGCCCATGTGAGCAGTGGTGGCCAATCCAAGGGGAGTAGGATGTGTCTTGGATAGAGCTGGGCGATATGGCAAAAAAAAAAATCTCGATTTTTTTAAAATTTTGGACGATTCACGATTTAAATCTCGATTTCTTATGTTAGCAAAAATATAAAAAATAAATAAAAAAACCTACTGTGCCCCCATTAAACCTCAGATCAGCCCACTGTGCCCCCATCAGACCTCAGGTCAGCCCACTGTGCCCCAACCTCAGGTCAGCCCACTGTGCCCCCATCAGACCTCAGATCAGCCCACTGTGCCCCCATCAGACCTCAGATCAGCCCACTGTGCCCCCATCAGACCTCAGATCAGCCCACTGTGCCCCCATCAGACCTCAGATCAGCCCACTGTGCCCCCATCAGACCTCAGATCAGCCCACTGTACCCCAATCAGTCCTCAGATCAGCCCACTGTGCCCCCATCAGACCTCAGATCAGCCCACTGTGCCCCCATCAGACCTCAGATCAGCCCACTGTGCCCCCATCAGACCTCAGATCAGCCCACTGTGCCCCCATCAAACCTCAGATCAGCCCACTGTGCCCCCATCAGACCTCAGATCAGCCCACTGTGCCCCCATCAGACCTCAGATCAGCCCACTGTGCCCCCATCAGACCTCAGATCAGCCCACTGTGCCCCCATCAGACCTCAGATCAGCCCACTGTGCCCCATCAGACCCCACATCAGCCCATTGTGCCCCATCAGACCCCACATCAGCCCATTGTGCCCCATCAGACCCCACATCAGCCCATTGTGCCCCATCAGACCCGACATCAGCCCACTGTGCCCTTATCAGACCTCAGATCAGCCCACTGTGCCCCTATCAGACCTCAGATTAGCCCACTGTGCCCCTATCAGACCTCAGATTAGCCCACTGTGCCCCCTTCAGACCTCAGAGCAGCCCAAAGTGCCCCCCCAACCTCAGGCCCAAGTGCCCTCCAGACCTCAGAGCAGCCCAAAGTGCCCCCTCCAGACCTCAGAGCAGCCCAAAGTGCCCCCTCCAGACCTCAGAGCAGCCCAAAGTGCCCCCTCCAGACCTCAGAGCAGCCCAAAGTGCCCCCTCCAGACCTCAGAGCAGCCCAAAGTGCCCCCTCCAGACCTCAGAGCAGCCCAAAGTGCCCCCTCCAGACCTCAGAGCAGCCCAAAGTGCCCCCTCCAGACCTCAAAGCAGCCCAAAGTGCCCCCTCCAGACCTCAGAGCAGCCCAAAGTGCCCCCTCCAGACCTCAGAGCAGCCCAAAGTGCCCCCTCCAGACCTCAGAGCAGCCCAAAGTGCTCCCTCCAGACCTCAGAGCAGCCCAAAGTGCCCCCTCCAGACCTCAGAGCAGCCCAAAGTGCCCCCTCCAGACCTCAGAGCAGCCCAAAGTGCCCCCTCCAGGCCTCAGAGCAGCCCAAAGTGCCCCCTCCAGACCTCAGAGCAGCCCAAAGTGCCCCCTTCAGACCTCTGATCAGCCACCATCATAATAATAAAAAAAAATATCTCTCACCTGTCCTCGTGTGCTCCACGTCCGGCGCCCCTCTTCTTCTCCCGGCGTTGCACTGTTACCTGACTGCGTGCAGCGTCAGGTCAGAGTGCGCGCACTACGTCCTGACGCTGTACGCGGTCAGGACAGTGAAGCGCAGACCCGGAAAAGAAGAGGAGCGCCGGACACCGGAGCGGAGCCGCAGCACAGGACAGGTGAGAAATTTTTTTTATTTTATATGTCGGGCGCCATTTTTAGGAAAATCGAATTCACGACTTTCCTAAAAAATAAAATCGTGAGGCTTGCAATGGGCGAATTAATCAAATTAATTCGATTAATCGCCCAGCGCTAGTCTTGGACTACCAAATGCACAGTATGCAACAGGTAGTCTGAGAAGCAGCGTGGCCATCTTGGATGTCAGAAGAGGAGCCAGAAAACTGATGGATCTGCAGCTGAAAGATGAAAAGTAGGTCTTCATGTAAGTGTTCTGTTCGTTCCCCAGTTAACCAGATTTTTTTTTTAACCGAAAGGTCGATTTATGAGTATCCATAGATACATAATCATAACCAATAATTGATATTTATCTCAATAATAGTTATAATTATAATTGATAACTATGGGTCTAAACAGATGAGTTTTGACTGACGCACAAAAGCACAGAACACGTTATATTATTATATATACAAAATACAATGAGCAGCATTTTTTGTCGGACAAGAAGACTACAAAGCAGGATTGCCTTTAAATAATTGGGACTAGTGGTCTAGAGAGAAAATCATTTCCTATGTTACAAATATCAATTACATGTTTTTTCGACCATTGCACGTATGCCCTTCACATCTAAATACTGTCTATAATAAGGATATTATAAGAGAGGACTGATAAGGTAATACAATTTCCACACACAGGGGTTCTGGGCAGTAAGTGTTACAGGTACATTAATAATAAATCACAAGAGGATATGGGGGCAGGATTAACTGAAAGGGATACTAAATCAGCACTTTATCCCTGTGTCAGGCAGTCACAAGTTAAAATGTGATGTTTGGGCACCCACAAGGAGGTAATGCAATGCAGTGAAGTGTGGTTCAGGTACAGATTTGGAGAGCAGGGCAAGTGTGGTCTCGTGGGAAATACAAGGCTGGCAGATGGATGTGAATTCATCCATTTGCATACATTTTTTTTTATACAGCATAACATTAATCTATGGCAGTGGTGGCGAACCTATGGCACGGGTGCCAGAAGTGGCACTCAGAACCCTCTCTGTGGGCACCCACACCTTGGAAAAAGTCTATGCTGTACCAATATGCCTTAGACTTTTCCTGCCATTCATCAGCGCAGGGCGCACTATGAACAGCACTGGCAGCGCACTGAATAGAGGCAGCCTGTTATATCTAAATGATAAAGTACATAGAAGATATACTATACTGGACTGTAGTATTCAGGGTAAAATGCTGTGTTAGCACTTACTGATAAATAAGTGGGTTTTGGGTTACAGTTTTGGCACTGGGTGTCTAAAAGGTTCACCATCACTGATCTATGGCTTAAAGGGACACTTCTAACAGAAAGTGGTGTTTTTTAAACTCGGTATTCATCGAAAACTTTTTTTGGCTGATTTACTTTTTCATGTTAGAAGTCATATACCATTGAAAAAGAAATACAAAATATAGTCCTTCTGTAGAAGTCAATACATATGATAAGACCTCCTATGTAGATAGGTGATACATTGTCAGTTTACTGCTGCTGTGAGGGGAAGGTGTTATCTGAATGGTAATCCCCATGATAATGGTAGATGTAGAATTGGGATAGCAGTATACTGTTGCTCTCTTGATAAAGATGTCCACAGAAGAGCACTGCATTCATTAGTGTTCGATGTGATGCTTTAATTGACTCTGGGTTGCCAACCATTTGGGTTGCAAACCATCCAGAAATTCCTGGACAGTCCGTCAAAATAAGCAACTGTTTTCTTGTATCCATGAATTTTTTTAAGCTGGTGGTACTTGAGCAGGTTATTTTTGTGGTAATTATTATTTCACAGTTCCCATTTAATGCTGGTTAATGAGTTTTTATCAGTATATTGAGCTATAGACATTAGATTACTTATAATCTTTATTATTAATTATGGTTTTTTAATATATCAGTAAAAAAATCTGTGATTGTTAGATAACTTGTTCAGTAAAAAGAAAAATTCCTGTTGTCAACTGTGCTTCTGACACAATTACCAAGAAACATACCAGCCTGTATTTAGGGGACAACATTTGTGAAGATCAACTGGGCCACCATCTACCAACCGGTCTGGCATCCCCAGAAGAATTCACTCTCACAGAAGTGGTGTCTTTTCTTCAGTTGGAAATGGATTCTACCTCAGAAAGTGTTGATGACAGAGCTGAGGAGGGGCGTTGCATGACATGCTGACATGTGGGTGTTAATGTTGATATAGTTGGAATTGAAATCTGAAGGACTGCCAAAAACGGAGTTTAGACGGGATATATTTTTGACGTTTAGCTGTGGAGGACATAAAGCCCAGATATAACAGTTACCAATGAGAGGTTACACAGGGCACCCACAGAGTTATTAGATTTCCATGGCTCACCCAACCAAGTTAGGAAGCAAGGTAGGGTCATAAATCCTGAGAATTCAAGGTTCTCAATCACTTGAAAGGTCTAGAACTGAACCTGCCCTGGAGCCTATCTGGACACCTAAATATATGGCATATAACTGTTTACTATGATACAGTAACAAGACTAATGAAAGCAGTAGAATGGTGTTTATCAGATGTATTATGGTATACTGTATGTGGAATCTTATGCATTTATCATGTTTCTAAGCTCCATCCTCATCAGTCCATTGTGGGGTATGTGCCAAGGGTGTCATTAGGAGTGTCCTGACTGTGGCATGGGAAGCGCATAATATTGTGGGGTATTTATTATTCATGAGCCCCCGCTGGATACTGCTAACATTAGTGCATACCACATCCTCATCTCTCAGCGAGGACCCTACCCGCCGCTGCTGCCGCTCTATCTCTTTACCTAAGAGGAAAGGGCTGACAGCTAAATGTCTCTCGCTTTCATCTCTCCCATCCCCTCTCTTATTAGAGGAGATAATTGCATTAACCATTTACTTGCCACTCATCAGGCTACTTATCTACAGCCATTTCCATGAAGTTCTAAAGATCTTGAAGTTTGCAAGCACTACGTTTTCCATCCCTGATTCCTAAAATACCCTGTCCAAACCATATTGCTCTACTGACGCACGCTATATGTTCAAATATTTTTCAGGAAACTAGGGTAAATGTAAAAATAAAAAGTTACAGTATGTTATGTAATATATTCAGGTTGAGAATGGATTTATGGCTTACTTGATTTGTATTTTCATTTTTCTTTAAGTTTGACTGCAGTTAAAGGGATTTTTCACGATTTTTTGACTGATGACCTGAAATCCGATTGTTGGGGCGACGATCAGCTGTTTGAGAAGACTGTGGCCATCTCGCAACTTTGTCTAGGCCACGTAAGGTCATGTCCATCGGTCACATGGCCTAGGCACAGCTCAGTCCCAGTGAAGTGAATGGTGCTGAGCGTAATAACAAGCTTAGCAGCAATTGAATAGACGTGGCTGTGCTTGGTGAGCAGATAAAAGGCCGCGGCGCTACTGCGAGTGCTAGCACCTTCTCAAACACCTGATTTGCCGAGGTCCCGGGTGTCAGACCCTCCCCAATCGGATTCTGATGACCTCTCCAATGGAGCAGTCAGCAGTTAAAAAATCTCGGAGTCAATTGAAAAATCTCAGAAAACTGATTTTCAGTTGCGGAAAGTTCTATGACAAAATCCGCAGAGTGTGAAGGCACCCTTATAACACAGGCCACAACACCATGCCTGACCCAGCTACAAATGGGGGCTTTCAGTGCTATTCCTTGCATCATCTCACAAACCTTTATGTAGCCTCATCCACACAGGGCGGCAGGGGAAAAATACGCAGTCTGTTACTTTGGCAGTAAGGTGGATAAGATCTTATCTAATCTAATCCACTTGCTGGGGGTCGGGGAAATCCAGGAAAAATTCACATAGCAACTGACTGCAGATTTCAGATCCATAGCATGTCAATTTATCTGTAGGAGTTTCACACCGGATTCTCCACTTTTAAAGTATAAGGTGAAATCCACTGGAAATCTACAGCAAACTCTGCAACAAATCTGCTGTATTTGCAGATTTTTCAGCAGTCATTTCTGTGTTTGTTTTGTTTTTTCCGCTGCAATTTACGTCTTAAGTCAAATTCACAGGGGTTTAAGAAACTGAGATTTGTTTGCAGGGTCCTTGCACTAAGTTTCTGTGCCTGTAGGCTACCCTAAGATTAGCGACCTAAGAGTAAATGATGTAATTTTTAAAGTTAGGCCAGAATTACACAAGCATGTGTGGTCTGGGGAAATACAGATCGTTTGCCACAACAAAGAAAAATCAAGCAAGCAAAAAATTTTAAAAATATAATGGTTTTATTGATACAAAGTCACCGTAAAATATCCAGAAATATATTTCAACACCATGCTGGACATAATGGGAAAAAAATCCCAAAACTACAGAGTACACATAGGGTAGAATCCATCCATATCAACAGGTCATATTTTTGACATTATATGACCTGTTGAGATGATATGGATTGTACCCTATGTGTACTCTGTAGTTTTGGGATTTCGTTGCCATTATGTCCAGCATGGTGTTGAGATATATTTCTCCATCGCAGTGATCTATAATGCTGTGAGCTACAGTCTGACTGTGGGTCCATTGTCCCATATTCACATGATCCTGGGAATAGAACCATGGTTGGGCTGGAACTCACAGCATTATAGATGATTAGGATACAGTGAGTTCTCTTCACACAGACCACATTTCCCAGACTGCACAACTTTATTCTGAAACTGGTCTAAGGGTAAATAATATTCATTTGTAGACTTTTTGCCAACATCTCTAATAGAGAAATCCTTGTTTCCACCAACTTTCAGACAGACTAAAGGAAAACTAAATAAAAAGCTAAGATTACAGGTCAGCTTTTGTGTTATTACTGAAGAACAAGCAATGGTGTCTCACTTGGAGTTCTTCATTAAAGGGGCTTGTCTCAAAACATAATGCTGACTTTTGGATGGACAAAAAGTCATGAATGCAGGACTATTTGGCAGCATTATCTGGCTATGCTGAATACAATGAACGCCGGCAGGCTGGAATTTAAAAACGCTGATGTGAACGTAGCCTTACTGTGAGTTAACCAAGGTCACCTTATTTTCTGAAGTACTATACCATATTCCCTGTTCTACGTACTCAGCATACACTGAAAAAACAAGAGTGACAAGTTTCAAGCTTATGATTTATATCGCTGCTGACACGCCACTGCTTATCCTGTCCATTGTCGGAGATGTGAAGCAGAAATTCTTAGCAGTTAGCACTTCAGCCTGCCATGCCGTATACTTTGTCAAGTATTGTAAAGTTCAGGCAAAGCATGAAAGTGTATATAAATGTACTAACATTTCATTTAATTTGAACCGTTGCTATAAACAACCTTAAAATTCTGACATGTTATAGAGATATATGCGAAATTTTGGAGCCCTCAACTTACTGTTAGAACTAAACCTTACCTCGACTTCTGCCAGACTAAGAAAAGTATACAGCCTGTACAAGGCTAAACTGATCTTTCTTTGAAGAAATGTGGGAAATGCAGATTGGAACTCAAACCATCGCTTCTGCTCCTTCATTCTAGCAAATCCCAATAACTTAAAGGGCATCTGTCAGCAGTTTTGTACCTATGAGACTGGCTGATCTGTTGTACGTGCACTTGGCAGTTGAAGGCATGTGTGTTGTTCCCATGTTCATATGTGCCTGCTTTGCTGAGAAAAATGATGTTTTAATATATGCAAATTAGACTCTAGGAGAAACAGGGGCGTCACCATTACTCCTAGAGGTTCTGCTCTCTATGCAACTGCCACTCCCTCTGCACTTTGATTCAGAGGGCCAGGCAGTGAAAACATCTTCACACTTGGCCCTGCCAATCATAGAGCAGAGGGAGCGGCTGTTGCATAGAGCAGAGCCTCTATGTGTAACAGCGACGCCCCCGTTGCTCCTAGAGGCTTATTTGCATATATTAAAACATCAGATGCCTTCAGCTGCCAAGCGTACATGCAACAGGTCAGACAGTTTTATAGGAACAAATCTGTTGACAGATGTCCTTTAAACAGATCCTGATAGTACGACTCTGGCTGAGCTGAGGAGCAGGGTTTGGGCTTAAGAATTTGCATGCAGGACACAGCAGAGAGGCTCCTGCGATCAATATCAGATCGGCGGGAGTCCGACACTCGGCACCCCCGCCGATCAGCTGTTTGAAGAGGAGGCGCGCGCCGTATCAGTGCTGCCTCCTCTTCACTGTTTACATGCTGGCCATAAAAAGGGTAGTGGTGAGTAGGTGTAATTACACTTAATCGCCCCATTCATTTCAATGGGAAGAATCGCTCCCATAGACATCCTGCAACTTCATCACCGGATCCCCATTGACTGCAATTAGGTCCAGCGGTGATCCCACCAGACAAAAAATGTTGCACCATCTGAGGTAAAATTGCTAAGTGCTCTCAAACAGCTTTATTGATCCCTAAAAAGGAACCCCTTTCTACTGTACCCCAACATTATCATTTGGATCACAATGGATCCAACAAACCTGTATCAACCGAGCAAAAACTGGGAACTAATCTTTCTTTAGGAATACACCTAACTGGAGGTCGGACCTTGCAATAGGGATAGTGGTCCCATACTTGCCTACATTCTTAATGGCAAATTTGGGGCATTTAAGACCAGTCTCCAAGACTGCTCCAAATCTCCCCTGGAATGCCAAGTTCTGGGTGGGGTTTACATAAGCTTGAATCTGGGACAGCATGAATTTGTTGTGCTTTTCTCTGAAAATTAAGGACAGTCCCTGCAAATTCAGTTGACAGGTATCAACTATAGAAGCCACATCCTTTAATAGTGGTCGCCACATATACTGTATATATGACCAGTTATCTCTTATTCTCAGTAGCTCTAGAAACAGCCAATGCATAGGTGACTGTGTGAGAGATGAATAACTAAGAAGTATTACATCATTCTCAGCACACCTTGGACATTTCCCTTCCCCATCTGAGAGGAAAGACTAAATGGGAAGATATCTTAAGTAAGGATAATCAGCTTTCTCATTTCTGTGCCTTGGAGAGTTTCCATAGCAATAGCTGACATGATTTCACTCAATGTGTTTCCCTTTCTGCCTGTTTCCTGGCTCTGGATGCTAGCAGCCGAGATAATGTCAGCCAACCAATTAAACAAAAAACATGCTCTATTACATAAGCGCTGCTGTATCATACCTTGTAAAATCCTAATAATAAATAAAAATCATGTTTTTTATTTAAAGGGGAATGCCGTAACATTATAATAGGTTGGTGTCCTACTTCTTGGATCCCACAAAAGACTGTATCTTTTAATTTTTAGTTATACATAAAAAATGGGAACAATTTAATAAAATTCAGTTTAATAAATCTGACAGAACAAATTTATACAAAAAATCTTCTCATTCTTGTGTATAATGATACCAAATCTGTGTATGTTATTTAAATTGAATCTATACCATGAAAATGCAGTGTAATCTAGGAAATGATTCAGTATAACCAGCAACTTATTAATTTAAACCTCTGTGACGAGACTGTACAGTGATAGCTGTCAATCCCTAAGTATGACTGCCTACTGGACTCCTAAGAGAGGGAAGAGGTTTAAAATAATAATATACAAGTTATACAGAATTTTTTGCCATAAAACATAACATGTTGCCTGCAGACTGCACTGCATTTTCAAAGTAACAGGTTCATTTTAACCTAACCAATCAATGTGATTAGTGTTGATCTAAGCGAGCTTCGGATGCTTCATCCGAAGTCGCTTCGTTCAAAACTTCAGAATAATACTGTACGGAGATTTATCTCTATACAGTTTTAGAATGTATGGGCTTCGATGAGCCATAGTAAGTTATTTGCGAAGTTGTGCATGACTTCATTGAATAACTTCGGTAGATGATTTTTAAAGTGGAAAACCACTTTAAAAGTTAAAGGGATTCTGTCACCACCATTTTCCATATTAAGTTATTTATACCACTGGATTTATCTCATCATAAGGATCTCCAAATGGTTATTGTTATAGGGCCCAGATGAAGATTTGTGGTGTAAAAATCGTTTTTTATCAACTGTCAATCACTTACATTAAGGAGCCCAAGGGGAGTTGACCATTGTTGCTGGAGCCCGGGCTCGGCGATTCCGTTGGAGCCCCGGACCGCCCACCTAATTAATATTCACTTCACTGAGTGAGTCAGTGAAGCTCCGCCGCGGCTGAAATCCCGCGCAGGCGCAGTACATCAAGAGGCCTGAGCCCGTGCGGTCTGCGGGCAGCGGCCTCACCTGATGTACTGCGCCTGCGCGGGATTTCAGCCGCGCCTGAGCTTCACTGACTCACTCAGTGAAGTGAATATTAATTAGGTGGGCGGTCCGGGGCTCCAACGGAATCGCCGAGCCCGGGCTCCAGCAACGATGGTCAACTCCCCTTGGGCTCCTTAATGTAAGTGATTGACAGTTGATAAAAAACGATTTTTACACCACAAATCTTCATCTGGGCCCTATAACAATAACCATTTGGAGATCCTTATGATGAGATAAATCCAGTGGTATAAATAACTTAATATGGAAAATGGTGGTGACAGAATCCCTTTAAATACGAGATCGGCTTCGGTTCCGAGGTACCTATTTCTGGGTATAATGTTCCTTTAATACGTTACTTTATGTTTTTTCCCACAACACTTGTATTATACCTTAGGGTACAAATAAGAGGAATATCTTTCTAACATTTGCCTTAGGCTACATTCACACGACCGTATGTGTTTTGCGGTCCGCAAATTGCGGATCCGCAAAACACGGATACCGCTGTGTGAATGTAGCCGGCCCTATGATAGAACTGCCTATTCTTGTCCGCGATTGCGGACAAGAATAGGACATGCTCTATCTTTTTTGCGGGGCCGCGGATCGGACCTACGGATGCGGACAGCACATTGTGTGCCGTCCACATCTTTTGCGGCTCCATTGAAATGAATGGGTCCGCACCCGTTCCGCAAAATTGCGGAACGGATGCGGACCCAAAACTACGGTCGTGTGAATGCACCCTAAAAGGGCATCTGTCAGCAGTTTTGTACTGGTCTTGTGGGATAAGGTGACATTTGTATTGGTACCATTTTGGGGTACATATGACTTTTTGATCACTTTTTTGGGAGGTGACTAAAAAATAGCTGTTTTGGCATAATTTTTATTTCTTTTTTTTACACCGTTCACCTGATGGGATACATCATGTGATATTTTTATACAGCTGGTTTGTCACGGACTCAGCATTACCAAATATGTCTATTTTTTCAAATACGTTTATTCCCCTCCATATTGTCAAGGCCAGTGAGTGGAATGTCAGCTCCAGCAAGGAGGGGACTAATAGTCCAGGGCAGGCTACACTGGTGCTATTAGTGGGAGACGCAATAATTAGTGGGACAAATAGAGCGAGCTGTCAAAAAGATGGGGATCGTCAAACAGTGTGTTGTCTTCCTGACACTTGCGTTCAACATATCGCGGATCAGACTGATAGATTAATGGCAGGGGCTGGTAAAAACTCAGTGGTCTTGATGCATATTGGCACCAATAACAAAGTAAGGCCCCTTTCACACGGGCGAGATTTCCGCGCGGGTGCAATGCATGATGCGAACGCTGCTGCCAAGGTCAATAAGATAATGGGTTGCATCAAAAGGGGCATAGATGCCCGTGATGAGAACATAGTCCTGCCACTTTACAAATCACTAGTCAGACCACACATGGAGTACTGTGTACAGTTCTTGGCTTCTGTGAACAAGGCAGACATAGCAGAGTGTAAAGTAATAACTGGAATGGGTGGACTACAGTACCCTAAAAAGATTATCAAAATTAGGGTTATTCACTTTAGAAAAAAAGACGACTAAGAGCAGATCTAATAACTATGTTTATATACATCAGGGAGCAGTACAGAAATCCCTCCCATCATCTATTTATACTCAGGACTGTGACGAGGGGACATCCTCTGCATCTAGAGCAGGGATCTGGCACTCCAGCTGTGGTAAAACTATGACACCCAGCATGCACATTTGCTAGGCTGTTCTCAGAAATCCCAAAGTAGCGAATGTAGCATGCTGAGAGTTGTAGTCTTACCACAGCCGGAATGCCAGAGGTTGCCGACTCCTGGTCTATACCTTATAAACATAGAAAAGGATTCTTTATGGTAAGAGCAGTGAGACTATGGAACTCTCTGCCTGAGGAGGTGGTGATGGTGAATTCACTAAAGGAGTTAAGAGGGGCCTGGATGTATTTCTGGAGGGTAATAATATTACAGGTTATAGTTACTAGATTTCTGGAAAAGGGTCATTGATCCAGGGAGTCTCATCGCCTGACTGGAGTCAGGATAGACAGAAGTCCTTTTTTAGCCTTACAAACTATGTTATAGTCAAACAACTCCAAAAGTAACAAAATGTGTGTTTAGCGAGGGCAGTCTGTGAAAGTCTGCAGCATTCTCACAAATTTCCAAACCATAACAATTGCAATAAGTAAGTGATATTTAAAAATTTCCATAAACTACAGAAACTAATTAGCAATATCACACACTGTGTCAAGATAATGTAGTAGTCACCAGTTTCCGAAATGCTTACTTGCAACCAAGGTACCTTCATTTGTCTCAGGCAAGTACAATGCAGAATTGATTGTGCTGCAATGTGGCTATTGTTTTGCAAGGAGACCCAGAAATCATTACTTAAGCTGTCTTAAAAGTAGGGTAGCACGAAAGATATTGAGTCATGGGGATTCTAGACTATAAAAGGAGAACACATATGTCACTGGTGAATACTGTACATATCAATTATCGGTCTCATCCGGCAAACCGTAGGCATAATATATGACTGCTTTATGAGTAGGGAGGTGGGGGAAGGGGTGCGAGCAATGAAAAACAGGAAAAAAAAGCAATCTCTAGAGAAAGTGATAGAGTCCTGTTATGTAGGATAAAGGCAAGAACAGGAATACATAGAAACTCGCAGAAATGTTCTACACTGAAGGCCACTTTATAAGAGACTAGAAATAGGTGAATCGATTTGTAGGAATCTTGAACAGCAAAGTAGGAGTTCTTGAACAGCAAAGGGCTATCCCCTGTGCTCACACTGCTTCCCCCTCCTGCTTGATTGACAGGGCTGCACAGTGGCGTAACTAGAAATGACTGGGCCCCACAGCAAATTTTTGAACAGCAACTTCTTTGCAACCCCCTCCTCTCGTGAAAGGCTGTTCTGCTGTCCTGACGGTGCATGTGCCACTACCAGAAATATGGATAACTACAAATCTAATCAACCAAACTGTATCAGCAGTTAACCACCGATTAGTTTGCTCTCGATTGTATTACTAATTATTCTACTATATTTCCTACTTGGACTCGCAAAAGGGAAACTGTTGCCAAACTAAGCAAAGTCCATTCGGTAACCTCATCCACATCATCACAATGATGTGTTGTTGGGCAGCACCATGAATGGTGATTGATATTTTACAATATTATAGATCATGCACACATTTTTAGCGGATCGGATGTGGACCCATTCAGCACCATTCAGCTGTCCGCATGTCCGTTCCACGGCCCCACGAAAAAATAGAACATGTCTTATTCTTGTCCATTTTGCGAATAAGGATAGGACATTTCTATTTGAAGTGAAAAAGAAAATGGCAGCATGCACGCAGCAAACCACAAAACACATACAGTCGTGTGCATGAACCCTTACTTGTAGATTTACATGTAATTAAAATAATGTTATAGATGTTTTATGTTCTTATTAATATATTGGGGCAGATTTACCAATCCTGGCTAATAGTTAGATATTGTATGCTTAGACAGCCTAAAGATTACCTAAATTTATCAAAGTGGATGAACTGATTATAAATCTGACTCATTTTAGACAAATATCTAACTTTACACCACCTATGGGTTTGCTTAGCTTGCACCTCCTTTCCCGCTAAACCATGAACACTGCCATGCCCGTTTGTTGGGTGAGGAGCAAAAAGTTTCGAAAACATGAGAAATGTGGTGCAAATCATGTACAACAGTTTTTTTGCACAAATGAAACCAGTTTCTCACTTCCCACCGCATCGTACATGTACAGCACATGTCGAGAAGGGGTTAAAGAAACATTTGGCCACTGAATTTTTGACACCCCCCCCAAAAAAAAAGGAAAAAAAACACCACAAAACTGCAACAAAATACTGCATGTGAACCCAACCTTAGAGTGTTAATAAAGATAGACTATTAATAAATGAGTTACGGTATATAAGGAGGAGATATTGATGTGGCGGCAGCCCAGATGAGGACACGTCATGTATCTACACTTCTAGATGACTTTTCAGAATAAGCTGCTATTTGGGTGTACATGAGTACATATGCCAATTATATACCCTGTATATTGTATTTTTTTGCACTTTTCCCTTCTGCAGGCTAATGGGTGGACACTAACTGTAATGATGTCTGCCCATAGACTACACATGGAGATAGGAGATTCTGCTTCCAAGCTCTCTGTGGTACACTCTCAGAAGCACGATTTAGGATATTATGGAGAAGCACTGAGCAGTGATGATGTGAATAAAGCACTTAGGAGGAAATATCAGGGTGCATTCCCAGATAGAAAATCTGCCGCAAAAACACCCCCTTCCCATGTTATCCTATGAGGTTTAAAAGTTTCAATGCCTGCCCTGAGTTACACTGCAGAAAAAATAATCTGTAGTGTAAATAATGATGTGTTGCGGCTTTTCAAAAGCAGAGCTTCTACATTCATTTCAATGGGGGATGTAATCTGCATAGAAATCTGCATCAAAATTCACAAAGAAATCTTCACTTGAATATTTTCTGACGGATTTTTCCAAGTGAAGGCACATTAAAACTTAGGGGGTCATTTATCAAACTGGTGTAAAGCAGAACTGGTTTAGTTGCCCATAGCAACCAATTAGATTCCTCCTTTCATTTCCCAAAGGAGCTGTCCAAAATGAATGGTGCAATCTGATTGGTTGCTATGGGCAACTAAGCCAGTTCTACTTTACACAAGTTTGATAAATGATCCCCTTACTATGAGATGTTTGTCTCACTGTAGCTCATTTCCCCCCTTTTTCATAGACTGCTATGGGCAGCTGTAATGTGATCCCTCAGTCAGCTGACAGTCCGTCTTGGTCTCAAAAGTCAGATCAGCAGAAAATTGAGAAACATCTACATATAATCTAGCAAAACTCTGTAAATAATTTGGCTTCACTGACCATCATATTTTATTGTGCCATGACAGCGAAAACGGCTAGTATCATTACACTACGTAATAGATCAGTATCTTTATTTAAAGCATCCACTCCACTATCTACTCCAATTTTAGCTCCCCTTTAGGCTAGGGCTACACGGCGACAGTTGTCGCGCGACTTCTTGTCGCACCAAAGTCGCGCAACAATTTTTATAATGGAAGTCTATTGTGTCGCAATGCGACATGCGATGGATTTTTCTGCGACTGTCGCGTCGCAGCATGTCGCATGTCGCAGTGCAACACCATAGACTTCCATTATAAAAATTGTCGCGCGACTTTGGTGCGACATCAATGTCGCACGACAACTGTCGTCGTGTAGTTGTGCACTATGTGTCGCCGTGTAGCCCTAGCCTTAAAGGAAGACTAGAAAGAGCTCGCAGTGTAAGAGACAACGCATTACAACACCTGATGGACTATGTCAGCACAATTCCTGTGTATTTTGCGTTCTACGTGAGTTAATCGCATAGAACTGAATGCTGCCAGGGATTAGCTGCAGTACAAGCAGCCGCACTGATTTGTCAGGATTCACTGAAGTATTGTGCCTCTGCTTCCAGTCCTGCCGTACAGACATGTGAGATGAGTAATGACCATTAGAAAATGAACTACCGCTTGAGAGAGACCTATTTTCCTGTGACAAGTAGTAAAGGCGCATAAAAATATACTGAGCTGTGACATCAAAAGGAAAATCTCCAGGGAAAGGACTGCCCTGACGCAAGTGTTGTCTATGCTCATGTCTGTACACAGCAAGAAGGATCAAGTACTCAACCCCATCTTGTGCTGAAAACATTTGAAGTGCTAAAAATGGGTTATAACATAAATTTACTATAGTGTAAATTGCGCCTGTTTTTAGGTGTAAAAATGCTGTTTTAGACTCTTATTTTTTTAGTCGAATTTACTACTGAAAATGCACCTGTTTTGGAGCCATTTGCGCCTCGTTTGCCTGTTTTGATTTTTAGACTAATTCAGAAGTTGTATAATTTTTGTGCCTTTTTTCTGACCTATTTACGTAAGTGTGCCTTTGTTTGCACCTGATTTTGTCACGAAAACAGTATAATTTCTACTCCACTCCAGATGTACTTTTCTTTGTCAGTTTTGAGTGGTGAGTTGCGCAAAAGTTCGCCTTAGAAGTGGCACTTTATAGAGACATGCGTCTATTTTCAGCTCACTTGCGCAACATTTTCATGTGCATACTAATTAGACAAGTCTTAGTGAATATGAACCTGTTGTACTTTAAAAGAACCAACAGGGGTCAGACTAAAGGCTCATTCAGGCGGCCGTATGCTGTCAGCAAAAATGCAGATCCGTTTTTTGCAGACACTTCAGCATGTCTGCAAAAACTGGATTGCATTCCGTATTTTTGCAGACCCATAGACTTTAATAGGGTCACATCCTGATTTTCACTGGCAAGTATAGGACATGTTTCATTTGTTTTGCGGAGCCGTAGAATGGAAGAAAAGTGAATAGGTTAGCATCTAATCCGCAAAAAAAAACGGATCCACATTTTTGCAGACAGCATACGGCCATCTGAATGAGCCCTAATAGCAATACTTCTAGGCAAAAAACCAACAGATGAAGCAAATACGCCAGTCTAATTTTATGCCTAAAAACAGGCGAGCTTCATAAATGTGCCCCCATGCGTGTTAAACAGTGCAGAGAGGTACACCTAGGAAACCTAGGACCACATTTACTAGACACTCTCATAAACTGTCGCAAAATGTGGCACAAATTGGCCAAAACTGATGCATTATTGGCAAAATTTGCCAAGGGAGTGTGGCTCACTGGTAAACAGGTGTGGCTTTGCAGGAAAATGGGCGTGACCTAATTTGACAGCACCAAAATTGTGCCACAATTATGGCATAAAATTAAACTAAGTCGACCAATAGCTGGTACAGTCAAAGGGGGCGATTTATCAAACTGGTGTAAAGTAGAACTGACTTCGTTGCCCATAACAACCAATCATATTCCACCTTTTTACTTTTCACAGGTCCATTGGAGAATGAAAGGTGCAATCTGATTGGTTGCTATGGGCAACTAAGCCAGTTCTACTTTACACCAGTTTCATAATTCTCCCCCAAAGTGTCTATCACTGCACCACAAAAGACCAATCACAAGTATGAGAAAGCCCTGCTTAATGGCTCATGCACACGACCGTATGTGTTTTGTGGTCCGCAAAACAAGGATCCACAAAAAAAAAACGAATGACGTCCGTGTGCATTTTGTATTTTGCGGAACGGAACAGCTGGCCCCTAATAGAACAGTCTTATCCTTGTCCGTAATGCGGACAATAAAAAGGCATGTTCTATTTTTTTGCGGAACGGACATACAAACATACGGAAACAGAATGCACACAGAGTAACTTACGTTTTTTTTTTGCCAACCCATTGAAATGTATAGTTACGCATACGGTCCACAAAAAAAACGGAATGGACACGAAAAGAAAATACTTTTGTGTACATGAGCTCTAAAGATACAGCCAAATTTGTGGTCCCTGTTTCCTCAATATAGTCCACCTGAAATGGGAAAATATCCCACCTATGGGAAGTAGGAAAGCCCTTTTTCTAAAAAAAAGCTTTTTCCTCTTATTCCTAATGGAATCTCATTCTTCAGCTATGTGAGGGAAACTATGATAATATACCACCATAGTATAGCACCAACAAAGAAGGGAAATTTAAGGGATATTCCTAAGTGTTTAATACGGACATCCCCGCCGATCAGTTGTGTGAAGAGGCCATGGCGCTCCGGAGAGCACTGCAGCCTCTATCTAGGCCACTTACCTCATATTCATTGGTCACATGACCTAGGCACAGCTCAGTGCCGCTCTAGTGAATGGGCCTGTGCTGCAAAACCAAGCACAGCGGCTAACCAATGGATGGGGCTGTGCTCGGTATGCTGTGAGGAGGCCATGGTGCATACCGGAGCGACGTAGCCTCTTCAAACAGCTCATCGGTAGGGTGCCGGGGGTCGGACCTCCACTGATTAGATACTGATGACCTATCCTGAGGGTGGTCCAAATACAAAGTCGACAGCAGCATATCCTCCATGGTTCCTTAGTCGCAATGGATCCATCAAAAAGTACAACTTGCCAAAACATTGCAACGTTTTGACTAATACATAGTCTTTCTCAGGCTGCTGACTGGCGTATGCATTCCTTGTGGAGGTCTGGAGAGAACGGCGGTGCTGCTCTCATTAGTGTATTCTATCCTGTCATCAGTAAACTCTCGCCAGACCCCTTTAACAACTCAAAACTTGATGAAACTGCTACGAAAAGATTAATAGACTAATAATAAAGAACAAGCAGCGTTATAAAGACATATATATTAAAGTACTACAAATCACAAGACTTTTTTTACAAATTACATCGAAAATAATATGCAAGATAGCTTGTTTTCTTCCTTCTAGGGGGAGGGATGATTTGCATACTATTTCCCATGGATAATTGCCTGTAAAATTCCCTACTCCAGCTGGATTTCCCCAAGGCAGACAAGTACCTTCCAAGAACTGAGATTAATGATATTGATATGTCCAGAAAGTTCAGAAGAAGAACCTCCTGTCTCCATGTGCAGCTTAACAATCTGACTTCAGTTTAGTGGGGGATGGGGCTGTTATTTCATTTCTATAGAGAAAGCATAAAGTGGTTACGTAACCTGTGTCCTCTATATCAATAAATAATATGTGGGGTTATATATAATGTATATGAATTTGTGTTATCTTCTGTAACGGACTGTTCTAGAAACGAGAGGGCTGCGTTCCCCTTACAAACAGCAGAGTCTTCAGCTAAAGACCAACTACAATCTATGCTCCTTATTACCACAGATCTGCTATGTGACAGCCTGCGGGATAGAGAAGACCTCTGGGGATAGTCAGTTCATCCCCCTATGGCACTGAGTCAGAGGATGGAAAGAAGCCAAAAAAATTAACCTAGTCCATTCCAGAATCATCCTTCTGTTAATACCCAAGGAGTTGTATGTGTATATACTGCAGCGGCTGTGTATATACTGTATATACCATCCTGGAACTGCACTGGACAGAACTGAGTACCATCATATTCACTCAACCAAAAAACCATTGCAATAGACCCAGAGGATGTAATGTACCCTGATTAATACCAGGTCAGGAGCAGGAACAGGCCACAGTGGACCCTAGACCGTGATGATGGACTGGAGGAGTGATATCCGATGCAGCATGAAAATCCTGAGAAAATACATAGTCATGCACACTTATAAGGAAATGGAGCTCTATGGCAAGTATGAACGACAGGACAGTCTGCCCTACCTTCATTCTTTATGGCACCTATGTTCACTCATGGTGAGGTACTTACAACCAGGGTGAAACCCACATCACACCACCCACCAGAAGAAAGGATAGGACATTCCAGCTGCCCCTCCTTGGGCCCTATGGCAATGTTTTATATATATATATATATATATATATATATATACACTACTGCTTGAGAAAAGTCCCATTGAGAAGGACTGAAACGTTGCTCTGGTGAAATAAACACATCTTGCTTTGGCACAATTCATGGTGCTGCTGCGGAATTAATTTTATATATATATATATATATATATATATATATATATATATATATATATTATATACTGCAGACGGCCTACACATTATACCTGGTGATAAGTTACCCATTCTAAAGATGAGATTTCCAACTGGTGACTCAAGACACAGTTACAAGGGGAATATTATGGTGACTTACATATGGTACCAACTGCCTAGATTTTCGCTGGTACCCCTGATGTTCTTTGGTCAGGCTGCCCCATTGAACATGCAGAATATCTATAATAATGAGTACGCGGATTCCGCATATAAAAGATTGGGGCGCAAAGTTTCAAGATGTAATAAAAGTCATGGAAGGATCCTCTGTAGTTGGGTTTTATTAACATCAGAGGCTGATCTCTTACTCTTGGAACCATATAAAGACAATGGCCCAGATGCGTCTGCACCACAAATCGGTCTAAAAAGTGGAGCGAATTGGAGCAATTTGGAACTTCTAGAGTTTTGTACACTTTTTTGACAAAGGGGTGAAGCTAAACAGAAAGGGGCTGGACCTAAAACACACCAATTTGCAGTACAAATCTGCCTCAAAGTAAGCCAATAGTTGGTGTAGCGTTGTATAAAAGCGTCTATCCCTGCACCAGATTTATCATCCAGCCTGAGCCTGGTGCTAGACAGGGTGCCTAAAAGGATGCCATTTTTAGGAATAGGGCCAGTATAGAGGAATGACCTAGCGACAACTGATCCCCCTTATAGTAGGAAACCAAATACATATGAAACATGAGGGATGCTCCCAGTTATGTAGAAGACTATGGCAGCGCATCCTGCTATGGGGCGTTATGCCAACATCAGATCTTGCAGTCCAGCACAAAGTGATGCAGTGTAATAAGACGACGAGATGGGGGCACAGATATCGCATACAAGGGCACCGTATGGACTATGTACCAATTTGTCACACTCTTTAGTGTAGACACTGATAAGACTCAAGCACCATCCAGTTACCCCAATTCTATGCACCAAGAAGATGGTTTCCACCTACTCTAACCATATGTCACACAGGCCACTATTTTAGGACACTGAAAAACCAACTAGTGGAGCTGGGACAACAGTACATGACAGCAAGCAGAGATATAGGGTGTAATGTGACGGTGGATCAGACATCTTCTGCCTGATACCAGAGAACACACTATGTAATCCCAGCCTTAGACTTATTGAAATGAAGAGATAATAACGTACGTATAGTGTAGTGTAATAAATGGTGCATGTGTTAATATATTACTTCATGGTATGTATTCTGAGTTCTTTATTGTAATACAAAGGATGCAGTAAATCCAGGTCTCTATTATAAGTTATAGTATCTCTATATGTTATACTGTATATGTGGTATATTATGTATTCTGGTATCTTTATTATCATATATGGTATAAGAGTATGGTGGAATACAGTAAATCCATAAGATATATGCTGTATTATAGATTATTGTATCTCTATATAGCATGTGTTATATTGTATACAGTATATTATGTTTCTGGTATCTATATTGTCATGTATGTTATAGGTGTATGGTAAAACACAGTAAATCAATAAGATATACGTTGTATTATATATTATAGTATCTCTATATAGCATGTGTTATATTGTATACAGTATATTATGTATTCTGGTATCTTCATTATCATGTATGGTATAGGTGTATTGTGGAACACAGTAAATCCATAAGATATACACTGTATTATATATTATCGTATCTCTATGTGTTATATTGTATATGGTATGTTATGTATTTTGGTATCTATACTGTCATGTATGCCATAGGTGTATGGTGGAATACAAAAAATCCATAAGACACACACCTTATAAATGATGGCACAGCTATGTATGACTGTATAGGTTATAGTGTGTATGCTGGTGGTAAGCTGTGTGCCTCATGATATATGAGGTGGTCACAGGTATATAACTTGTGCTGTATGGCACGGCGGCTGCCATGTGTGAGCCCTGCCCACCTCTGGTGCCTGCAGTCTCTGGCACCTGTCTGCTCCATCAGTCCATACATGTACAGCAGACTATGGAGCAGTTGTATCTGTTGAATGTGCCCGCTGGCAGCCCGTGTGCCAGGGCGACAGTACTGAGGTGTGACAGGAGGCAGCAGCTCATGCAGTACACATCACAGAGGGAATGGAGACCCGGGCACTCACCACCTCAGAGTCCTCGAATCCATGGGTGTACAGGTCGTCGTACATAGGGGCTCCAGGCTGAGGGTGCACACCGGGCAGATGGAGTCTGAGAGCCGAGGAGGTGGTGATCGGCGGGGGTGGCGGGGAGAGAGTGCGGCTGCTGTCAGCGTTGACTGCCTGGTCCCACCCTGGATGTAGCAGGAAGCCTTCTCCCTGCCTAACAATCAGCCGAGAAACAATAGCCCCCACCCACCACACACGGGGGGAGCCGCCTCTGATTGGCAGCGGCAAGTCCCCGGAGCATTGGGGCTACAGCTGGAAGCGGGCGGAGGCTGGCAGGGGGGAAGCACCTGCCCACGATGCTGCTGGAGCCAGGGAAACACTGCCAGGAGACTCTGAGGAGCAGGGCTGCTGGATATACATACACTGCACATATCAGTATACTGCTGCTGAATATACATACACTGCACATATCAGTTCAGTGCTGCTAGGCATACATACACTGCACATATCAGTGCACTGCTGCTCGATATACATACACTGCACATATCAGTACACTGCTGCTCGATATACATTGCACATATCAGTACACAGCTGCTGGATATACATATACTGCACATATCAGTACACTGCTGCTAGGCATACATACACTGCACATGGCAGTACACTGCTGCTGGATAAACATATACTGCACATATCAGTATACTGCTGCTGGATATACATACACTGCACATATCAGTACACTGCTGCTGGATATACATACACTGCACATATCAGTACACCGTTGTACATGTCAGTACACGGCTGCTGGATATACATACACTGCACATATCAGTACACTGCTGCTGGATATACATACACTGCACATATCAGTACACTGCTGCTGGATATACATACACTGCACATATCAGTACACAGCTGCTGGATATACATATACTGCACATATCAGTACACTGCTGCTAGGCATACATACACTGCACATAGCAGTACACTGCTGCTGGATAAACATATACTGCACATATCAGTACACTGCTGCTGGATATACATACACTGCACATATCAGTACACTGCTGCTGGATATACATACACTGCACATATCAGTACACTGCTGCTGGATATACATACACTGCACATATCAGTACACCGTTGTACATGTCAGTACACGGCTGCTGGATATACATACACTGCACATATCAGTACACTGCTGCTGGATATACATACACTGCACATATCAGTACACTGCTGCTGGATATGCATACACTGCACATATCAGTACACTGCTGCTGGATATACATACACTGCCCATGGCAGTATACTGCTGCTGGATATATATACACTGCACATGTCAGTACACGGCTGCTGGATATACATACACTGCACATATCAGTACACCGTTGTACATGTCAGTACACGGCTGCTGGATATACATACACTGCACATGTCAGTACATGGCTGTTGGATATACATACACTGCACATATCAGTACACTGCTGCTGGATATACATACACTGCACATATCAGTATACTGCTGCTGGATATACATAAACTGCACATGTCAGTACACGGCTGTTGGATATACATACACTGCACATATCAGTACACTGCTGCCGGGCATACATACACTTTCCATGTCAGTACAGTGTTGCTGGGCATACATACACTGCACATATCGGTAATACGGCTGCTGGGCATACATACACTGCACATATCAGTACACTGCTGCTGGATATGCATACACTGCACATATCAGTACACTGCTGCTGGATATACATACACTGCCCATGGCAGTATACTGCTGCTGGATATATATACACTGCACATGTCAGTACACGGCTGTTGGATATACATACACTGCACATATCAGTACACTGCTGCCGGGCATACATACACTTTCCATGTCAGTACAGTGTTGCTGGGCATACATACACTGCACATATCGGTATACGGCTGCTGGGCATACATACACTGCACATATCAGTACACAGCTGCTGGGCATACATACAGTCATGGCCAAAAGTTTTGAGAATGATACAAATATTAATTTTTACAAAGTCTACTGCTTCAGTTTTTATAATGGCAATTTGCATATACTCCAGAATGTTATAAAGAGTGATCAGCTTAACAGCAATTACTTGCAAAGTCAATATTTGCCTAGAAAATGAACTTTATCCCCCAAAACACATTTCAACATCATTGTAGCCCTGCCTTAAAAGGACCAGCTAACATTGTTTCAGTGATTGCTCCATTAACACAGGTGTGGGTGTTGATGAGGACAGGGCTGGAGATCAATCTGTCATGATTAAGTAAGAATGACACCACTGGACACTTTAAAAGGAGGCTGGTGCTTGGCATCATTGTTTCTCTTCTGTTAACCATGGTTATCTCTAAAGAAACACGTGTAGTCATCATTGCACTGCACAAAAATGGCCTAACAGGGAAGAGTATCGCAGCTAGAAAGATTGCACCTCAGTCAACAATCTATCGCATCATCAAGAACTTCAAGGAGAGAGGTTCCATTGTTGCCAAAAAGGCTCCAGGGCGCCCAAGAAAGACCAGCAAGCGCCAGGACCGTCTCTTAAAAGTGTTTCAGCTGCGGGATCGGGCTACCAGCAGTGCAGAGCTTGCTCAGGAATGGCAGCAGGCAGGTGTGAGTGCATCTGCACGCACTGTGAGGCGGAGACTCTTGGAGCAAGGCCTGGTCTCAAGGAGGGCAGCAAAGAAGCCACTTCTCTCCAGAAAAAAACATCAGGGAGAGACTGATATTCTGCAAAAGGTACAGGGAGTGGACTGCTGAGGACTGGGGTAAAGTCATTTTCTCTGATGAATCCCCTTTTCGATTGTTTGGGACATCTGGAAAACAGCTTATTCGGAGAAGACGAGGTGAGCGCTACCACCAGTCTTGTCTCATGCCAACTGTAAAGCATCCTGAAACCATTCATGTGTGGGGTTGCTTCTCAGCCAAGGGAATCGGCTCTCTCACAGTCTTGCCTAAAAACACAGCCATGAATAAAGAATGGTACCAGAATGTCCTCCGAGAGCAACTTCTCCCAACCGTCCAAGAGCAGTTTGGCGATCAACAATGCCTTTTCCAGCATGATGGAGCACCTTGCCATAAAGCAAAGGTGATAACTAAATGGCTCAGGGAACAAAACATAGAGATTTTGGGTCCATGGCCTGGAAACTCCCCAGATCTTAATCCCATTGAGAACTTGTGGTCAATCATCAAGAGACGGGTGGACAAACAAAAACCTACAAATTCTGACAAAATGCAAGCATTGATTGTGCAAGAATGGACTGCTATCAGTCAGGATTTGGTCCAGAAGTTGATTGAGAGCATGCCAGGGAGAATTGCAGAGGTCCTGAAGAAGAAGGGTCAACACTGCAAATATTGACTTGCTGCATTAACTCATTCTAAAAGTCAATATAAGCTTTTGTTACTCATAATATGATTGCAATTATATTTCTGTATGTGATAAAAACATCTGACAAACACACATAAAAACCAGAGGGCAGCAGATCATGTGAAAATATAATATTTGTGTCATTCTCAAAACTTTTGGCCATGACTGTACACTGCACATGTCAGTATACTGCTGCTGGGTATATATATACACTGCAATATATCAGTACACTGCTGCTGGACGATAAGTCACCCAGACAGAAATGTCAGATTGCTGCAACACTCAACATGCAGTTATGACAGATATGCAAATGATTATAGGTGTGGTCTGATTAGACACAGGTCTTGACACAAGCAGGCGTAAAAGTGCTTACCCACTGCCTTATAAAAAGGCTCTCAGAGGCCACTTATGGTTAGTGTACCTCTTGGTGAGATATTGTTGACTGTATGCCTCTGCAATGCTCTCGACATTTTGCTCAGCTGACAGACTCTGAGTGTGGGCACATCACTGGACAGAGAAAAGCACGTTGTGTGTTTTGACAAATTACCCGCCATCTAGGCCATTCTGACCTAGAGGTTAGGAGGTGTTGGGAGCAGTGGTCACGTAAGGGTACACACACACATAGAACATGGCCTGAACAGCCCAGAGAGACTACCAGTAAAAAGGATCATTTGATCCGCCTACAAGCATGAGCAGCATTCATAGTTTAGTTGTCCTCCATCTAGACACAGGTGGCACCTTCATTACAAACCCCTTTCTCTGTCTAGACTATTTCCAGGTGCTTGGCAGAAGGATATTTGGCGTCACAGTAGCTATTATGTGTCCTGCCATTGACAGCAAGCCACTGTTAGTGTCATTTGCAGTGGTGTCATGAACCGGAGACCTCTTGAGATCTCATGACGGTCGGGTTCCAGTATGGAGGTGTGGAGAAACACACTGCCCTAGCTGCTGGTGTGATGATCTGAGGAGCCATTGCATACTTCAGTCGGTCACCTCTAGTAGTGATAGAGACACTAACAGCTCAGTGATATGTGCAGGACATCCTGTGGCCATATGTGGCAGGGCTTCCAACTGGCATTTTTCAGCAAGATAATTCTTGCCCAGACAAAGCAAGGGTTTCCTAGGAATGTCTCCATCAGACTGCAACACCTCCTTGACCTGCCCGGTTGCCAGATTTATCGCCAATTGAGCATTTTTGGGACCAGCTGGGATGCCAGCTTCAGCAACCTACGAGTGTGCAGGATCTACAGACCCAGCTACAACATCTGTAGACAAAAGTGGCACAGAGTACCATACGAAACCTGCATGCTACATGCCCAACCATATCTCATCTTGTATCCAGGCTAGAGGCGGCCCAACAGGATACTGAGCCTCCTTGTAATTGTAGCTGTCGCTCGTCTGTGGAGACCCATGTCATGAAGCTTCCAGCACACAGTTTTGTGTGGCTATTAATGTCAGAGGAGGTTTGGACTCTACAGTTATGGAGTCGGCACAGCATTGGTGTCCTTTATGCTCCTCAGAACTCATGATACTTCTCTGTAACTTTATGAGGTCTTCCACTTTATGGCTGAGTTGCTGAGGTTCTTAAATTCTTCCATTTTGCATTAGTACATGCATGTATACACATTGCATTACATTATCAGTACATATACACACACCACATCATGCACACTATATTTCATTATCTGTACCTACAGTCAGGAGTACACCTTGCCTTTCTGCAGCCTGGGTTGAAAATTGAAACGGCGCCCCCAATGCCAATTTCTTAACCTAACCCCTTCTCTCCAGCCCTACTGTTAGGCCCCATTCAGACGGCAGTATTATTGCGGGTCCGCATTATTGCGGACCCGCAATAATACAGGGGCCGCCCGGCGTGTGTTCCGCACGCTCGGAACACACGCCGGGCAGCCCCATTTAAAATGCCTATACTTGTCCGTGCGTGCGGACAAGTATAGGACATGTTCTATCTTTTATTGCGGAGCTGCGGCACAGAGCAGCGGCTCGGCAAGATAGCGAGCCGGCCAGAGAGGTTAACGGGCCCGCCCCTATTCCGCAATTTTGCGGAATAGGTGCGGACCCGTTCACACAGTCGTGTGAACGGGCCCTTAAAGACATACTTGGAAAACATACAGGGCAACACAGCAACACATACCGTGCCCACTGTGCTTCCCAATACTATACTGCAGAAACAGATAATCTCCCTTCTGCTGCCCCTCTTTTGCCCCAACCTGGTTCAGTCTGAGGCAATCGCCTCACTTCACCTCATTGGTGGTGCACCCTTACCTGCAATGCATAATGGATAAATACAGCATCCCACACCAGCACATGCATGTACATACACTGTATCACTTCACTGGCACATACTGTACATGTATACACATTGGTCCGGATTTATTAATCCTATAGATCGTGTAAGCTTAGACCGTCTGTCTAGACCGGCACCAGATCACAGGGACTCAAGCTGGATGATACATGTTGTGCAGGGACAGACACTTTTCTGTGACTCTGTACCAACTGTTGGTTGGCTTACTTTGAGACAGACTTGTGGCGCAATTTTGGTGCAGAATGTTGAATCTTAGGCCACACCTCCTTCCCAGCAAAGCCACACCTCTTTCCAGTAATCCACTTCCTTTTTTTATACTAAACATAGATAATTTCTTTAATCCTAAATGCATCAAATTTACGCCAAAATCTAAGTGCACTCACATTAGTTAATGTCGGTCATTGTACCCACATGTTCCATTCACTTAGACTTTGACGTCTGTTATAAGCATCTGCGCATTCAGAACATGGCTGATTAATTGTCTGCCGGGCCATTTATACAAATGATTCATATATCAACCTGCGGACCTAAATGGGCAGATCACAGAGAGATCAGGTAGGTAGTTTAAAAAAAAGCGGGTGGACTTGCTCAAAGTGGCAAATGATCTGTCAAATTTGGTCAGTCATGACATGGCTGAAAAATCCAACCTGACTAATCACATTTATGTAAAAAAGCAGTCTGCTGTCAGCCATTGTGTTTAATTCTCAAACAATGATAGGCCGACATTGTCCAAATTGTCCATTTTAGGCCAACTTTTATCTCCCCCCCCCCACCCCCAATAATGCCACTACAGAGAAGCAGCAGTTGGAAAGTGGTGAAGGTAGAACATGCAGCTACAGGACCCAGGAAAGGTGGTGGTGGTGGTGGGGGGGTGGCTCTCCTCTCCCCAACATGACACTGCATCGCGACTAGGGGGAGCCAGTGCAATGATAATATTACAGTTTCAGTTAATGATAACTGTATAAATTCCTATGCACTGAGCTCCTCCTAGTGGTGGCTGCAGGCACCGAAGCAGCAGTCAAGAAGTGGTAAACCATTCAATGGAGGCAAACTAAGCAACTGCTACAGGGCCCGGGGGAGAAGAGTCTTCTTTTTCTCTTCTTGACACGAAAACACTGTATGCCACTAGGGGGAGCTTAGGGCAAAGAAAGTATTACAGTTTCCATTTTAGTTAATTATAACTATATAAATGGCTATGCACTGAGCACCCCCTAGTGGTGGCTGCAGGCAGACAGTTTAGCAATATATTATCTGAAGGCAAGCAGTGATTTAGAGCAGTGTGGTGGAGATTCATCAGTGTAGTTATGCCAGTTGTCTGGTGTAAATACATTAAAAAACGTGGTTGGTTAAAGTGGGTAAGGCTAAGGGCGCCTTTTTTATAAATTAAATTAATTTGTGTATTGTTCTAATAAATGTTCTAGTGTGGGAAGGAGGGTGTGGGCTTCCTCTTGCTCAAATCTCTTTTTTTCCTTAAAAATTGAAGGGCAGGCCCAGGGGCGGACTTAAAGTGGCCCTGGAAAAAATACTAAAGGTGGCCCCATTTTGTAGTTAGGTCCAAATTGATGGAAGGCAGGGCCAGCAGCAATACCATATTGTGGCACATTATACCATCCCAACAGAGCCAAATACCACAGTCCTTAAGAAAATACTGCCAGCAGCACAAAATACATCCCCAAAAACTTCAACTGGCCAGCTTTAAGGAGGGCTCAGGTGGCCCCCTGGGCATCAGCCCACAGGGAAATTTCCCTGTAAGGTCTATGGCCAAACCGCCCCTGGGCAGGCCTTCCTCAATAATGTGCTAATATTGTGTCAAGTAGGAGCCCAGCCACACGTGGCACCGCCTATCCTGGGCAGCTTCTATGATACCTATCATCTATGTCTATTATTGGCCATATCTAGGCCTATTATTATACCTATGGTCTGGAGAAAATGTCCATGTCCACTTCTATATGCAGATATGTATTGTGCAGAGGTCTTGAGCGTGGCAGCAATGGGTGGGTGCATTGTGGAGTGTTTTATACCTCTTATAATCTTTAATCAGCAGTGACAAAACTCTGCAATGAGTCATATATTTAATAAAGCAATAAAGACTTGAAGAAGAAGCCAGCACCACAAGAAGGGAATAGCTGAGCGCACACAGTCCAGCTAAAAGAGGTCCTGTCATGGCCATAATTATCATATGTAGATTGGAATAACAATCAAATGAAAATCATATCACCAGATAGAACATTTGAGGTTGTTGTTCTACATGAGAGGAGATAAAATAGTAAATGAAGACTCACAGTAGTACAGCACAAGACCTGCTCTAATACTCTAATATGGTGTCTGCTTTAGTCCCCAATATATTGTGTATATACTATATATATATATATATATAGGTGGGGCAGTCATATATATCTAGATCTCTCTGAATATGGACATTATCCACAGTATATACTATATATATATATAATATACTGTATATATACTTCTATATATATATATATATATATATATATATATATGACTGCCCCACCTATAGTAGTAGTATCTGAGACCAACAGGTTGCGTAGGTGCTGCACATATATTAAAGGGGAAATGTACTATGAAAGCATCTTTTAACCTATCAGTCAAATCATATTATTGGTTGGTGTTATGTGAGCTTGACCCATAAGTAACTTAAAGGGGTTATCCCATGAAACGTATTACTGTGCAGTGAATAAAGCAGCTTAAAGGGTTATTCTCATTTTAGACAATGGGGGCATATCGCTAGGATATGCCCCCATTGTCTTATAGGTGCGGGTCCCACCGCTGGTACCCGCACCTATATCCAGAACGGAGCCCCCGAACTGAATGTGGGCGCACTGCTCATGCGCAGCCGCCCTCCAGTCATTTCTATGTGGCCGCCGAAAATAGCCGTGCGCTGGCTCGGCTGCTTCCGTCGGCTCCATAGAAATGAATGGGAGCGCACCGCGCATGCACGGCCCGGCTCCCATTCATTTCTATGAGCGGAGCGGGGACCTGTGCCTGGTGGTGGCCGGATCCCCGGAAACCCGGGGTCCTCCAGGCGCAGCGCTCCCCGCTCTGTTCTGGATATAGGTGCGGGTCCCTAGCGATATGCCCCCATTGTCTAAGATGAGAATACCCCTTTAAATGATGTATTATTGTAATATATATTGTATAGTTTTTTTCATCTTATAGTGAAGCAGGCCCAGACACCTTTTCTTCATCCATCCCTACTTCTAAATTCATAGAAATATATAGCTATCTGTCTGTAGACAGTGGAGAAGGAAATTGAGGAGGTATGATATACCATAGGGCTGGGGCTGTGTGTCGTACTATTTTCAATGCAAGGGAGGAAGGAGTTAACAAGAGCTGCCTGCAGTGCACTCCTGGGTGATGCAGGTGCTTGATTGTAGACAAGCTGCCCGCCCACAGAAAGTGAAGAGACATGAGCTGTAGAGAGGTGAGTAAGAACAAGGGTGCAAATGACACTGCAGAGCAGCGTTTTTTTGCACTGATATTTACAATGGTATGCATTATCTCAGATACATATTTTTATATGTATTATTATTTGTTAGTGTCTGATATCTGCACTTTGTCATTATTATGTGAGCATTCATCAGCACAGATATCTGAGCACTGTGGGGGAATTTATCATGAAGGTAGATCTTTCCCCCTTGTTTGATATATGTATCTTAACATAATACTTTTGTCTACAAATATTACTCCAGTATTTTTAATGCCACCACCAAAATTTTGTCTTTTTCTGTGAGGTTTTAAAAACATGCAGTTTATAAATAAGCCATATGTCTAATTAGCATAGCAAACCACACCCACTTTCCACCTAGTGGCAAAAGTAGCATAAAATCACAAAAAGTTGAACATTTCTGTGCAGAAATGGCAGATTTCAAAATTTACGCAGCGATCAGGGCGCCGTTCATTCCGTGTTATAGCCTTGGTCCCTCTGATCTAAGGCTTTTACGTCTGTAGTTCCTATGGAGGCCTGCAGGTGGCATGGCTCCATAGGAACATAGCGCGACTCCCTTAGGCTGCAATGGTAATTCATTGCAGTGTTTGGGACACTCACTTAAGTCCCCTAAAAGGACTTGAAATATTGTTAAAAATAGTCCAAAAAAGTTTTAAAAAATATAAAAATTCAGACCACCTAAATCACCCGTCTTTCCCCAAAATAAATAAAAAAAATAAAGATAATTTGTACCGCCATACTCCAAAATATAAATGTATTCATACCATAGAGTGAACGGTGTAACGGGGAAAAAAAAATCAAAATGGCTGATTCCCTTTTTTTCAATCAAAGCCATACGCATGCCAAAATGGTGTCAATAAACACTACAGATCCCCCTGAAAAATATGAGCCCCCACACTGCTCTATAGACATAACAATAACAAAGTTATGGGGGTCAGAATATGGCGATGCAAAGAAAAAAAAATTATTAGTAAAAAAAACTATACAAATATGGTATCGCTGTAATTGTGCAGACCCAGAGAATGAAGGGAAAAGGTCAGTTATACTGACACAATAAAAACAAAACCCATAAAACTTTTTTCAATTCCACCACATTTCAATTTTTATAGCTTCCAAGTACATCGTATGCAATATTACATAGTTACATTAGAAAGTGTAACTGGTCCTGCAAAAAAACAAGCCCTCATATGTTTATGTGAACAGAAAAATACATAAAAAAGTAATGGCTCCGGAAAAGAAGGGTCAAAAATGGAAAATCGCCATGTCCTTAAGGGATTATATCAACCTGTAAAAAACTTGTGAAACCTGTGAAAATATATAGAAGATTTATCATGAGGGGACGTTTTAAAGTCCATTTTGCCTAAATCTGTATTGCTGTAATGTGCTCCAAATTTATCAAATGTTGCAAGTGGCGTATCCCTAAGTAACACTTCTGTCTTGAGGTGATACTCCACTTTCCAGGTCACCTTTTGCTGAAGTAACATTGCACTTCTTCTTGCTACATTTTCAAAATCGTAGTTGATTAATCTGGTTTCATCAGCTCGACAGCTGAAGCGAGTGAGGTAAAAATGCAAACTGTCGCAAAATCTTTGCACACATAAGCCCAAAAATCACAGAGCCCTATTTTGTAACTTTTTGAATCGAGAATTCTGGGATGTGATAGTGCTGTGTATTATCTAGTAAGTGTATGGCATAAGCAAGAGTCGCCGGTTCATCAGCAATGGTATTATACTACCACCTAGTGGCTGTTCGTGATACATAAATTAGAAGGCATTTCAAAAATGTCTTTGCCCATGTGCATCTAAGGCTTCATGTATATGGCTGTATTATGGTTCTTTACAACCTGTCAGTTGTAGGGAGATGTAACAGGGCACCCAAAGGCTTCTATGGAGCATTACTACTAGTGTTCAGCGCATGCAATTTCACTGGCACACATTATAAGGGTTTGTTTTGCACTAGCACACGTTATAAGGGAACATTTTTCTGTATTGGCACACATAAGGGGGTATTTTTGTTTTGCCACACATTATAAGGGAGCATTTTCGTACTGGAACACATTATAGGGGGAATTATTACTTCTGGGGGCCATTATTACTTCTGGGGGCAAAATGAGGGACATTATTACTATTGGGTGCACTGTTAACACATAGTGTTTTATTACTATTGGTGGGACTTTGGGGAGGACTGTTACTTTGGGAAGCACCCTGGCACAGTATCAGCTTAGCACAGTTATTTTTGGAGGACACTATGTCTATGACAGGTGTCAAGGACACTATTTACTGGACCCAGTTACTTTTAAGGGCACTGTGTGCCAATAATTATTGAAGGGGAACTATCTGTGTGGTAATAGTATTTTCAGGGGGATTATGTGTTTCTGCAGTATGGTATTAGGGAGCACAGAGGGCATAGTGTTAGAGGAATCAGAATGGGGTGTTCAGAAGGTGGAAGGAGGATGGAAAAGTAGTTGTCAAACTCTGCAGAGACAAGAGATGGCTGAAAGAAATAATCATGGAGGTCTGGTCTGAATGAAGATAAAGAAATAGAACATCTACATCAGAGGATGTAAGAAGTATGTGGCACTGTATTACCCTGTATGTTTTGTATGTTATGTTTTCAAATTACTGTATGTCTTTAACAGTAGAGCTGGAGGGAAGGGGTTAGGTTAAGAAATTGGCATTAAGGGGGGAGGGGGCGTCATTTCAGTTTTCAACTCAGGCAGCAGAAAGGCTAGGTGCACCCCTGGACAAGATCAAAGCATAGCTGAACTGAATGGGGTCACAGCAGACCCATGCACTTCCATTATGTTTTCAGGTTGTACTGCTACACAATGATCTTCGTTTGCCATGCAGCCCCAGCCTTAAACTTTTGGAAATATAAGGGTGCCTGCACACAGTGCAGATTTTTTGTACAGAAAATGAGCAAGAAATCTGCACAAAAAATGCACATAAAAAACTGTATTTGGTACAGGAGAAGGAACTTCAAAGTGATGAATAGTGTCCATGTAGTACTACTTATCACGGACCAAGGGTACATAATTCTAGTGCTCACCAGCGCCATATACAATGTTAAGTGAAGGAGCACTGTCACACAGCATAGACAATGCGTGACTTCAGAGGAACACTGCGCTCCCTTACTGTGCATGCTCAGTAGGTGGCGCTATTCTTCCACCAAAATTGGCTTATCAACATTTTTCAGGCATATGCTTACTGAATTCATGAATGTCAAACTGTTCCCCCCAAAATATAGGCTTATTCCTTTGTAATATGCACTACTTAAAAACGATCTTTACATTTTTATTTAATTTATTATAGTGAAGACCCAGTTGATGCCAGCTCTCGTGTAACACAGCAATAAAGATCATAAAGAAATAGCGAAAGAACAGATTAAATATTTGGGGATTAAAATTGGATGTACAAAGGAAATAATTTCCAAAAAAAGCCTATTAAAAAAATCTCCCAAAAAAATGGAGGAAATCGCCGTTATCTGTTTAGAAGAGCAAATGTATTGAAAATTGCAATTTTACTATGTCCCTTACTATTTTGTAAGTTCACAATGTATAATTGAATGGATCAATGGAAATAGACATTTTGCTAATTAAGAGATAGCGAGTGAGCTATTCTGTCTTTTACTGTTGAGAAGTATTATTTTTACAATAAGGGCTCATCCACATGACTATGATCGCCCTGAGAAACAAGGTCTGCGTGTCTGCCGCATCTCCTGGACAGACCGCGGCTCCCATGAACTGAACTGACTGTATCTTAGTGTTTTATAGTGAAGTCAGTTCATATCTGATCTTGGATCTCTTGTATTGAAATGTGAGTAAAACACTATGATGCAGTGAGTTCAGTTCAGTGAAGCCATGGTTGCCCCGGAAGATCCGGCAGATACATGGACAGTGTTGCCTAGGCCGATCACAGTTGTGTGTATGCTCCCTAATGAAGACATTCCTAATTAATACAAAAATATGATCTTATTCAAGGATACATGGACTATGATGGGATACATCAGGTTTCCGTTATGGAATGTGTCAATCTTTTGGCCCTGTAGACCTTTCTCAGCTATATGGTTGCAGAAGAAGTATGGTGATGCCTCGAATGCATCTAAGAGCCTGGCTCAGAGTATCTTTCTAATGCCTGGATGATAGGCCTAATAAAATAATGGATCTCTAAATGTAGGCTTTTTTGTTGTTGCACAAGGCAGCACTGTGATTTTTCCTGCAGTATGTATATTCATGCATCCATTACAGTGTACATTAAAGGGTCTGTCCCAATGGATATTTATGGCATATTGATAGGATATGCCATAAATGTCCGATAGGTGTGAATCCCAATTTCGAGAACAGGGCTCCACTGTGAATGGAGTGTAAGCTACACATGCACAGCTTTCTCCATACACTTTTACGGGACATCTGAAAATAGCCGTGCGCTGCCTATAGCAATGAATGGAGGGTGGCTCCGCATGTATGGTGTCCTCTCCATTCACTGCTATCTGCATGTTTGCTTAGCGATTTTTGGCAGTCCCATAGCAGTGAAGGGAGAAGACACCATGCATGCAAGGCGGGCTCTTCATTCACAGTGGGGTCCCGTTCTTGAGACAGGAACCATAAAGGTCCAGATGGGAAAACCCCTATAAGTTCATTTACACAGTGAGTCCATACTGTCTGAAATATAGACTTTTGTATGTAAATGACCATTAGATGTATATTAAGTAATGGTCACAAAGAGCTGAGGAACCAAATTTAAAGGCTATGTACACCTTTGGGGGCAATTTTTGTTTATTGTTGCATTGTACTTATTTTGACCTAAAAATCACTTTTTCAATTGGTCTTCATTAACAATATGGAATCCTTTTTTGTGTACAGAGCTGAGAAGCTGTACTAGCTGCCTGTGGATTTTTTTGTCAATTCCGTCATCTGAGGAGCAGACGGACTGCTTATCTCTTCTTTCTGACCTTATAAACACTCATTAAAGCTCAATCCTTACCTTACTGATAAGAATGTGGCTTAAATAAATGTTTATGACCTCTCAGTAGCTTAGAGATAAGACTTATTAGATGACCGGCACAAAGTGAAAGTATCAGTCTCTCATTTAAAAAAACAGTTAACTCTTTGTGACTGAACAGCTCAATATTTTTAATAAAGACCAATTGAAAATATGATTTTTAGCCAAAAATAAGTTAAATGCAATAAAAAAATTTACTCCAAAGGTGTACATAGCCTTTAACTTACATAATTTTAGGAAATGTAACACGTGTTATAGTGTGTATGATAAATCTTTAGATGTCCTTTATACTCCATTATAAGTACTCGTCCTCTATAGTTCTGGGTTAAATTTCTGCTTTTAGAGTCTGTAGACTCAATTATATTCCTAAGTCTGGCGCTTTCCCAAATTTTTTTCTCCTCAGTACTGAGTGATGCCTCTATATACAGAAATGATATCCATATGGTAAATGTGTGCAGGGGACATACACAGATCTCATAGGGCCCCATAGCAAAACTTAGTATGGGTCCCTTGCCCCACCAAGTTTTCTGGCATACATGCCTCAATGACCCTCAGACATTGCAAAGCCCAGATTTGTGACTCATTTTTAAGACAAACAAATTTTAATAAGCCAATTGTAATAAAAAAAAGTCATAGGTGTAATAGGTGATTCATAAAAATGGCGCTCATTCTGAGCACAGCATTTCTCAATGTATATATACTGGACAACTGACAAAAATACATTGAGAAATCTGCCTGCAGCCACCACTGGGGGGAACTCAGTGCATAGGAACTTTTACTGAAATGGAAGCTGAAATAATCTTTTTACAGTGAACTCCCCCTAATGACGACAGTGCTTTCTTGTTGGAAGAAGAAGGAATTCAGCGTAGGGTCCTCCTCCCCAAGCCCTGTAGGAATTGCATGGTCTGCCTCCATTGAAGGTACACCACCGGTGTCTTGCTATCTTGGGTTCAGTTCCACTAAAATTCAACCAAAAGACCAAACTTGCAAGAAGAGTCCACGGCACTGCCAAATGAAGTTTAAACTGCATTGTTTGGAGCACAAAATAGAAAAACTGTTGCCGGTTAGACTTCATTTAGTAGTGTCTTGGACTCTTCTTCACATTTGAATTATCTCGGTATACTAAAGCACACATCACCCAGCACTGATGAAGGAGCGAAGAAGTGCTGAAATACAGTGAATGAGTCTGCATGGGTATCTTTTGTATAACAGCAGACCCATACTTGACCCATTACATGGTTGTATAGTTGACAGAGCCACTTTAAAATAGTTGTGCCCATACACATACGCTATATATACACTCACCGGCCACTTTATTAGGTACACCATGCTAGTAACGGGTTGGACCCCCTTTTGCCTTCAGAACTACCTCAATTCTTCGTGGCATAGATTCAACAAGGTGTTGGAAGCATTCCTCAGAGATTTTGGTCCATATTGACATGATGGCATCACACAGTTGCCGCAGTTTTTTCTGCTGCACATCCATGATGCGAATCTCCCGTTCCACCACATCCCAAAAATGCTCTATTGGATTGAGATCTGGTGACTGTGGAGGCCATTTGAGTACAGTGAACTCATTGTCATGTTCAAGAAACCAGTCTGAGATGATTCCAGCTTTATGACATGGCGCATTATCCTGCTGAAAGTAGCCATCAGATGTTGGGTACATTGTGGTCATAAAGGGATGGACATGGTCAGCAACAATACTCAGGTAGGCTGTGGCGTTGCAACGATGCTCAATTGGTACCAAGGGGCCCAAAGAGTGCCAAGAAAATATTCCCCACACCATGACACCACCACCACCAGCTTGAACCGTTGATACAAGGCAGGATGGATCCATGCTTTCATGTTGTTGACGCCAAATTCTGACCCTACCATCCGAATGTCGTAGCAGAAATCGAGACTCATCAGACCAGGCAACGTTTTTCCAATCTTCTACTGTCCAATTTCGATGAGCTTGTGCAAATTGTAGCCTCAGTTTCCTGTTCTTAGCTGAAAGGAGTGGCACCCGGTGTGGTCTTCTGCTGCTGTAGCCCATCTGCCTCAAAGTTCGACGTACTGTGCGTTCAGAGATGCTCTTCTGCCTACCTTGGTTGTAACGGGTGGCAATTTGAGTCACTGTTGCCTTTCTATCAGCTCGAACCAGTCTGCCCATTCTCCTCTGACCTCTGGCATCAACAAGGCATTTCCGCCCACAGAACTGCCGCTCACTGGATGTTTTTTCTTTTTCGGACCATTCTCTGTAAACCCTAGAGATGGTTGTGCGTGAAAATCCCAGTAGATCAGCAGTTTCTGAAATACTCAGACCAGCCCTTCTGGCACCAACAACCATGCCACGTTCAAAGGCACTCAAATCACCTTTCTTCCCCATACTGATGCTCGGTTTGAACTGCAGGAGATTGTCTTGACCATGTCTACATGCCTAAATGCACTGAGTTGCCGCCATGTGATTGGCTGATTAGAAATTAAGTGTTAACGAGCAGTTGGACAGGTGTACCTAATAAAGTGGCCGGTGAGTGTATGTCTCACAATTATGAGGACAATCTTTGGATTTGCATTAAAATCTTTTTGACTAGTTGAATCTTTGGAGAATCTGTCAACTCTGCTGAATTAGCAACAATGATGCATCCAGACACAGGTCCATACCACAACGATAATGTCCACCCAATCTACCAGGCAATGCCACCAGGGCCTGGAGCAGGGTTATACAGGGTAGGTGGCCACCATTGATGGAATGTCATAGTGGATTCCAAGTTTGTATGATACAAATGTATACATATATGGACGTTACGCGTACAGACATAACAAACTGAATTGTTAACTATCTGACAACTCTGCTGCTGACCTTCAGGAACTGAAGATTTTGGGGAGCATTTCAAAACCCCACCTTGTGAACCAAGAAAGCTTGGTTCACACCTGTATATCACTTGAAATTAAAACCTTTTCGAGTAAATGATAAATCTGCTGAAGAAATGAAAAGCCAGGATATGTTATTTGTGCTATGTTACGCCATTATATTTCTCCCTTTGGCCATCCACACCCTTCCATATAACAAAACCCAACTCCTCAAAGTACACCGATGGTTGGACAATAGAACGTACCCAACAATGGGTGACAGCTGACCCCCAACCAAGATGACATATTGCAAAGCCCTTGAATTAGGTGATGCACAGTGTGTTCTGGTAGTGGCATTTAATAGTCAGCAGCAGCAAACTGCACAGTTTATGTGACGCTGAGAAAACAAGGGCAATGTTAACTACAAGGAGACAGATTAACAAACAGTTCTCATGGAAATAGTATAGATGGGAAAGCAGATGGCTTTGAAGAGGCAACTTTTTTGCCTGATAAAGACAGAGATACCGTCAAAATAACATTTGAAATATTCAGGAATGCATTTGATTTTCAGCAGACTCAGAAGTTTCCTCTGTATGCAGATACTGCTTGGATATGCATGGGAAACGTGTCAAGTGAAGGGCAATGGCTGTATCATTTATCCTAAAAGAGTCTCAAAGACTTAAGCCAAAGTAAAACTTTCTCATTATGGTTAAAGGGATTGTTCACCCTTGGTCAGTGTTTCTTCAGGCCCCCCCAATGTGACTGGACCTGTGGAAGTAATCATACTTACCTGATCCCCGCTGATGCTTTCTGGCTCCATTGCTGGCCCACCGAATCTGCAGGTCCTGGGTTTCCCTAGGTCAATATCTGGTTTGACGTGACCACTGCAGCCAATAACTAGCCACAGCTGTTGACGTTTCACCCATGCAAAATGTGACCCACTGATATGCCACATGGGTGACACGTCCATGCTGCTGTGACAAGACATTGGATGCAGTGGTCACGTGACCCTCGTCGAACTGGATGTTGACACTGGGAAACCCAGGACCTTCCTTGTCAGTGGGGCAATGATGGAGCCAGAACCCAGCAGCGGGGATCAGGTAAGTATGATTACCACATGCATGGTGTAAATCAACCCTTCATGGGGTTGTGCAGTGAGTTGATAAATCAGAGTACTGAGTGTCCTCATGATACAATTACTTACAAATTATATACTGCTAATTGGGATGTGACCCTCGATCTGCCCTACGGTCATGTGACCACAAGATTCCAGCATCCTGTCTGCAGATAATCTGATGTCTGTTCCCTGTTGTTCTCCCCATTGATGGGGGATGCAGTCATTTGTTCAAAGTGCCTACTTTACACAGTGCCAGACAGGTTCCATAGATCCTACAGGAAAATTTCCTGGTAGACTGATGCCCAGAGGGCCATCTGAGCCCTCCTCATGGCCACCAGCCAAGTAAGTAATGATCTGATCCTCCTAGACCTAGGAGCATCAAGTACCTATGTACCTGCCTGGCAGCTGCAGGTGCCCTCTCGACTCCTAAATTCAACTGTATTGCTATCCTGAGGCAACTGGAGTAGGAGGAAAGAACATTGTGCTGGCCACCATAGTCGGGCATCTTCTGGGGATGCATTATTTTGTGGTGCACTGTGGTATTTGTGGCTTCGCTTACTTGTGTTTCCCCCACCTACTACAGTTGGCTCTTTCTTCTATCAATTTGGACCTGCCTACAATATGGGGCCATTTTTGTTTTTTTCCAGGGCCACTTTAAGTTCTTAGCCTGGCCCTAGCGCCATAGCAGTATATTATATGAGCGCTCCTCTACTCCAACATGCCGCTGATTGGAGGAATGGAATCCACTCCGTCTAAGGGGGAGAGGCAACATGGAAGAAACATCACATCATTGACAGATAGGATGTCATGCCACAGCATTGAGTTCCATAATCATTAGGTTTTACACAAATGTGTTCAGTTTCGAAAACATGCTCAATGTGATGGCCACATCTCACTGACTGAACACTTCCTGTAACTCAAACTCACAGCATCTTAATGAGTTAAGATGCTGTAAGTTGCTGCTTGACTACAGGTCTACCGTGGCATTATGTGAGTACAGTACAGTAAAGCCATGTTTAGGCAGGAACTCACAGCATCATGAATCATTAATGCTGTGAGGTTGGGTTAGAGGAGCAGTGTTCAGTCCAGGAAATAAGCCATCACATGGAGCGTGTTTACCGTCCAAATGCGCTTCTGAAACTGGTCATATTATTCACTGCACAACCCTTTGAAGGCCCCTTTACATGGACTGATTGACCAGACAATTATTGGAAATGAACTGTCTGTTCCTGATAACTGCCTGATCTTCAGAGGAGGTGAGTGCTGCATTTCTGTGCACCAATTGCTTGTCCCCATACAATTTTTTTGTTCCTGGAAAGCAGACACCTATTTATACAGCATGATCTGCTGCCTGGAAATGATGGGTGCCACATCAATGATGCTTTTACCTGATGAATGAGGTCAAAGGTTCATTCCCAATAATTGTCCTGCTAATCAGCCCGCATAAAAGGCCCTTTATTAACCTGTGCACTGACGTCTTATCAGTTTATCCTGAGGTCATATATATGACAGTAAGCCCATATACAGTACAGAAGTATTTTGACGTTGCGATGTCAATCTCTATAGGTAGTCCACAATGGTTGTCAGCTAAAAGAGCCAACAGCGATTGCTTCCAATTCCTCCATACAAATGTATGCTCAGTTTGGCTGAGACACGTCTGGCAGTGGCTTGTATCCTGCTAGAACAAAGGGATCATCTGGAATTGAAATTCCACATGGCTGATCCACATGATGTCAGAAAACCCAGTCAGCCAGTCCTGCGGAAGATGGTTGATTCAACCAACGTTACCCTTTTGTGTATGGGGGCCTTAAAAGGGCTGCTCCATAAACGTATCCCCTGTCTACATGTTTGATAGATTAGTGTTTGACCCATACTTCCCAAGTATTTTTTGGAGAGACAGTCCCGCTTTTAGAAATTTTTAGATTCAGATAAATTTTGTGCTATTTAAAAATTTAAAAAACTGACTATAAATATGCAGGAAAAGTAGATCTTTCACAATAAACCACGTGTCCCTCTTTGACCGTCCAAAACGTTTGGAAGGTATTCTGACCCCTGCCGACCACTAGAACAGAGGCCTGTGTTCCCCATTTGTTGAAGCGGCAGGCACGTATGTGTGTCTTTGTATATGTTCTTAGTATCAGCATCAGTGAGAAGACGTTTTAATCTCTCTCTACCACAGGTGCCTTATGGGCATTTCCTAGCGCTGAAGTGCCCTTGTCTCTCACAAGTCAGTACTCCACATCTTCTACCCTATGTACTTTAGTGACAGCTATAGCGTCCTTCTAGAAGTTCACTACAGCCGTAATCTATAGAAGTCAGGAGAAGCTGAGGAAAGAGAACATTTACTTCAGAGGAGACATCACTGGATGTAAGGGCGGGTCCTCACCAGCGTTAGGAATTCCGTTATAGTGTTCTGTTATAATGAAGTTATAACGTAAAATAACAGAATTTTAGGACGGAATGCAGGAACCCTTTAAGAGGCATTCTGTTTTGCTCCGTCCTAGTACCATATTGCTCCAGTACATGACTGAAAAAAGTCCTGTCGACTATTTTTTTTACCGTCATGTATAACGGAACAAACGGAGCCGTTATTTGTGTCCATAGACATGTATTAGGACGGAACAAAACAAAACGCCTCTTAAAGGGTTCAGTTTTGCATTTCGTCCAAAAATTCCATTATAGTTCGTTATAACGGAACACTATAACGGAATTCCTAACGCTGGTGAGAACCCGCACCTATGTGGCGCTGTATACTCCTGTATGTTTTGTAGTACTCTATGTAGTGTTAGGAGGGAAGAGGTTAGGTTGAGAATTTGGCTTGGGGGAGGGGTCACCATTTAAATTTTTGCCTCAGGCAACGGAAAGGCTAGGTGCATACCTGCTCTCAACTCCTAGGCTTTAGGCGGATCTTGGATTCACAGCCAACCTCTAGGAAAGGCAGAGGCAGGATTGTTAACCCTGGCTATGTCATCCATACACTGCTCTGCTGGGTACTCATTAAATGACAATACATAACAGTATATTACATAACAATACATTAAATAAGAAACTATTTGCAGACACCCCTGCTCTGGGGTACTGCACATGGTGACAGATGCTTTTTAAAGTTTGCCAAAACAAGGCCTCCGTAAGTGATAAAGACTGATCACCGGAGTGGTAGAGAAGCTGGAGCAGGCTTTTTTTGATATGAGAAATGAAAGGGAAATTCCAGTTTGTTAGACCTTTATGGCATATCCACATATCAGGAGAACAGCTTGGCTCATTCACTAACATTCTTTCTCCCGATGACTGAGGGTCTCCGAGATGGAATGTCCTGGGGATATACCATAATTTCCCACTCTGTGTAATTCAAGTGCTTATTGTATCTGAATACATGCTTTCTTCAATAGTTAATTTCTCAGGTTTTCCAAATAAATATTTGACCTTTTTCATTGCTATGTAGCCATTAGCTGAAACCAAATCTGAAAGTTAATTGTAGTGCTTTCCCTTGAAAGGGCAAAGCAGACTTTCTTCCACTGAAAAATGAAGGAGCCAAACACATCAAGTTAAGTTATTCCTGAAGCGATGTTATACTGCAAATTCTGATTGCAAATCACAAATGTAACAATTTCCAGCGAAAAAACCTATTTGTATGCAGTACCGGCAGCAACAATAAAAAATAAAATGTAATTGAAGCTTGCCATAAATTACTGCTTTGCAGCTGCACAGTGTGAGAAGCCAGTTAATTAAGCTGCTTATGACTGACACTGATCGTTATGTAAAGAGGATTTCTAAAAATTTCTTTCTGCCTACTTTAAAGGGATACTTTTATTTTTTTCTAATTTATTTAAATGGTTAAAAGTTGTAACCTGCAGAGCATAAAACCAACATAAGTTACATTGAAAAAAACGATTATTCACGTTGGTAAGATGCCCTGTTAATATTTATTAAAGTGAACTTGTCCCCTCTACTATGCTGTCCTCGCTGAATTTGGCGGACTGTCATTTCTGGGCTAGTATTCAGTATTTTTACGGTACTGACAGGGTGAACCTCGTAGTGTGCACCACCGCTGCGAGAAAGATGAGTCTGATGAGACTTGTGGCCCACCCTCCCCCACCTCCTTCCTTGGTAAGATGCCCTGTTAATATTTATTACAGTGAACCTGTCCCCTCTACTATGCTGTCCTCGTTGAATTTGGTGGACTGTCGTTTCTGGGCTAGTATTCAGTATTTTTACAGTACTGACAGGGTGAACCTCGGAGCGTGCACCAGTGCTGCGAGAAAAATGAGTCAGATGAGACTTGTGGCCCACCCTTGTCCACCTCCTGCCCATGACTGGCAGTTTTCTTTCATGTAACACTCATATGCCTGAGACTCCCACCATTCCCTGCTGTAGGCTGTTCAGGCATGCTGGGAGTCGTAGTTTTACAACAGCTGGGGAGCCGCAGGTTGGGCATCCCTGCCCTAGAATTACTGTCGGTACACTTAAAGGAGATTTCCCATAAGCCATTTGTCACCTAACCATGGGAAAGGCTATGAATGCATCATTGCTGGGTGCTGACCGCTGAGACCCCCACTCAATGGCGGTCCCTGGGTCATCTGTATGAATGGAACAGTGGTGCTCCTGCGTGGCCACCACTCTGTTCACATCCATGGGACTGATGGAGATACCAGAGATTGTCTCGGCAGTCCCACAGAAGTCAATGGGGAGGTGGAGCAGGGGTGTACACAGCAGGTAGTGTGCTGCATGGTCAAAAACCTTGTGGCAAAGTCACAACAATTTTACTGCAAAATGCTGAGATTGTTCAATGCCGTGCAGCTGAAACATGTCACAAAATGTGTTTTAGTGCACATTACTTAAAAATCCCCAAATGAGTCATGGTCAGAAATCCCAAAGCTACAGCGAAACATACAACTGCTTTCTTACTTTGGGAATACAGTTCACAACGCATCTGTCTGGATTTGCATGGACTATTTTCATTGCACCAGGGATATCATTGGCTCTGTTCTTAGCAATGAGACTTGGCAAGTCGCAATACTGCCCCTTACATAAGTACCCAAAACCTTTTCCTCTGTATTTTCCTATTAAATAACACTTTGCTTGGAAAGTTCAAACATATATATTAATTTTATACTTATTATTATTATTATTATACATGCTGCTGTAATTATACACCCATATCTGAACTGGGGCAATTCACTTATTCAAGTTTGGGGTATACACAGAAAAGCCCACAAAATATATCAAATGCACATAATAGACAAACTCTAACACGTTATAATCATAAAAAAAATGGTAATGTTATTAACTTATTATTAAAAATAATCACAATTCATAACATCAAAATGGTGGTGGTAAGGCCATACAACTGGTAGTAAAGCAGAATGGCCACCGAGGTACATACACAGTATCACATGAATAACATTAGTAACACAAGGAGTACTTAATTCCACAAACATAAAGTGCAAGTGCACAATTCAAGTGCCAAAACGGCTTGCATTGGACAAAGTACCCTACATAACTTGTCAATGACATTTCAATGCATATAAAGATAAGGCATGTTACCCGACCGTGGCAAGACTGCTATTCCGACGAACATTTCGCCTATAGCTTCATCAGGAGATCATTCTGCTTTACTACCAGTTGTATGGCCTTACCACCACCATTTTGATGTTATGAATTGTGATTATTTTTAATAATAAGTTAATAAAATTACCAATTTTTTTATGATTATAACGTGTTGGGGTTTGTCTATTATGTGCATTTGATGCTGCTGTAATTAATATTCCCTGTGAATACACTGTATCATTAGTGTAGGTTCCAGGGAATAGTGTCTGTCACAGGGCAGAATGTGAACCTCTGGTTTACAGTTACTAAACATAAATATTTTGGAAATTGCATATATGTCCAATGTTACTTGTGCATCATCTATATCCTATCAGCAGTTTTTAGGCAGTCCATAGTGGACATCCTATTTAAAGACCATAGACTATCATAAATGGGAGAATAAGGACAGTGGTGTGCCTTCACGGTCCACTCCTGGTCCCAACTGTCAGGGGTGTGCCAGCTGTAAAGGGGGCACCACAGCACATGTTGCAGACAGCAGGCTGCCAGGCAAGAGATGAACAGCTATAGGACTCCTTCTCCCTGACAGCCTGCCTTCTGTGTTGCTTAGCCCTACCTATAATCCTCTCTCAGGGCACCTCTTCTCAGTATCCAGTGTGGGCCCAGTGGGCGAGGCTACAAGCCTTACATTCTGTCTAGGGGCACAGCTCAGCATCTACAGCAAGCAAAAGCTGCAGGATCTCTATGATGTCACAGTCACATGATCAAAGTTCTTCCGCCAAGCACTGGGTGTCATCTATGCGGTGTGTGTGAATAGGGTGTCATGTGTATAAGGTGTGGTGTGTATAGGGTGTCATATGTATAAGGTGTGGTGTGTGTGTATAGGGTGTCATATCTATAAGGTGTGGTGTGTGTATAAGGTGTTGTGTGTGTGAGTAGCATGTCATCTATACAATGTGGTGTGTATGGGGGGCACAATGAGGGCATAACTACTCTGAATGGGGCACAGAGAGGGTAAAACTACTGTGAAGAGGACACAGTGAAGGGATAACTACTATAAGTGGGCACAATGTGGGCATAGCTACTATGAGGTGGCGCAGAGAGGGTAAAACTACTGTAAAGGGGCACAGCTACTGTGAAGAGACACAATGAGGGCATAACTACTGTGAGGGGGAACAATGAGGGCATAACTACTCTGATGGGCTACAATGTGGGCATAACTACTGTGAAGGAGCATAATGAGAGCATAACTACTGTGACATGCTACAATGTGGGCATAACTGCTGTGCGGGGTACAATGTGGGCATAACTACTGTGAAGGGGGCACAATGAAAGCATAACTACTGTGAGGGAGCACAATGTTTTAAAGTATGGGAGGCATGCCAGGGAAAGGTCCTAACTGGGTGCCACACACCTTAGGCAAGCCACTGATTAAGGAATATCCAGAGTATTCACCTACCTCCACACCTGGTTTGCGTCAGTATGTGGCTGTCAGTGGTCTACTTGCCTAATTTAAAGAGGGATAATGGAAGCCCTCTCCCTATAATCGGAAGTGCCAGAGATGGGACCTTCACTCAAGACAATAAATCCATATCCTATTCATATGAACAGGCTTAGGGAGTTGACAATTAGGCATTTTTATGTGATTTTTATTGCTTCCAAGATTACTGGCGTGTAACATTTATGATGCAACTGGTCAATTCACTGCATAACTCACTTATTAAATACAATTGTATCCTTACAAGAAATCCCTCAAATGATAAATATTTTCCTAACATATTATTGAATTGCATTAAGCAACGTAAGTGCTGTGTAATGGTAGAACAAGGGTCCACACCACTACCATATAAAAAGTGTTAAATTCATTTTTTCTTTAGTACCGCATTGCACAGATAGATACACTTAGAGGTTTTCTGGGACTTACTTATTGATGGCCTATCCTCAAGGTAGGTCATCAATATCAGATTGGTAGAGGTCCAACCAGGGCCGGCGTCAGCACCCGACACACCCCGGCAAGTGCCGGGGCCCACTGTGCCCGCTCACTCCTGCAGCTGCTTTCCTGGTCTTGATTAAAATGTCTGTTCTGGATTCTAGGGCAGCTTACCCCAGCAGTGCAGGCAATTTTTGCGGAGTGTACTGCTAGGGTGAGCGGCCCCAGGACTCAGAACAGAGTAGGTGAAGTTTCCTACCAGGCTAAAGGACCTTCCTGATGCAATCACCCATGTGACCAGTGGGGGAGGAGCCAAGAGCTGTGTTACGGAGCAGTGACCAGTACGGAGAGGAGCCTGGCTGGAGTGGGTTGAGGCCTAACTGTGTGTCTGTCTGTGTGTGTGTGTGTGTCTGTACCTGTGTGTGTGTCTGTACCTGTGTGTGTGTCTGTCCCCCTGTGTGAGTGTCTGTCCCCCTGTGTGTGTGTCTGTCCCCCTGTGTGTGTGTATCTGTCCCTCTGTGTGTGTGTCAGTCACCTATGTGTGTGTCGGTCCCCCTGTTTGTGTGTCGGTCCCCCTGTGTGTGTGTGTGTGTGTGTATCTGTCCCCCTGTGTGTGTGTCCCATTGTAAAAGCATGATGGTGTGATTTCGATGTACTGAGCATACACAGACAACAGTAATTTTAAAACATAGGATAGCTCACATTTTGTTTATTTTTCTTTATTGTTTTAGGACATCATTACAAGTTATATTTTATTAGTTATCTGGGTCAAGCAGGGTATTTAGCCAGGAATGGCGGCGTAAAGTGTTAAACTATTAGTTGAACCCCTACCCAAATAGGGTCTTTTTGAAGGTATTTGTCTCCCATTGTGTGTCTCTGTGTGTGTCTGTCCCTCTGTGTGTCCCTGTGTGTCTGTCCCCCTGTGTGTGTCTGTCCCTGTATGTGTATCTGTCCCTGTGTCTCTGTCCCTGTGTCTGTCACCGTCACCATGCCCACAGTGTTCCTATGTCTTGACGCAGCTGCATCAGGACGTTCTGTGGGGGCAAGAAGAAGACGGAAGAGGAGACAGCACCGCCAGCATGGAGTCCATGGGAGAGGCACAGGGAGACACACTAAGGATGCAGGTAACACTACCACATGATCTACACTAGTGTTATCTGTGGTTTTACATAGGACTGCAGGTAACACTACCACATGATCTACACTAGTGTTATCTGTGGTTTTACATAGGACTGCAGGTAACACTACCACACAATCTACACTAGTGTTATCTGTGGTTTTACATAGGACTGCAGGTAACACTACCACATTATCAGCACTAGTGTTATCTGTGGTTTTACATAGGGCTGCAGGTAACACTACCACATTATCAGCACTAGTGTTATCTGTGGTTTTACATAGGACTGCAGGTAACACTACCACATTATCAGGACTAGTGTTATCTGTGGTTATACATGGGACTGCAGGTAACACTACCACATTATCAGCACTAGTGTTATCTGTGGTTTTACACAGGACTGCAGGTAACACTAACACATTATCAGCACTAGTGTTATCTGTGGTTTTACACAGGACTGCAGGTAATACTACTACATTTTCTATACTCAGATAGCCATCACTGTGTTATCTCTGCTGTTACATAGGACTGCAGGGGACATCCACTATATTATCTATACTCAGAGAGTTATCACTGTGTAAGGGGGCCCACTGAGACTTTATCGCCCAAGGGCCCACCTGAACCTGGAGCCGGCCCTGGGTCCAACATCCCGCACCATACCTATCAGCTGTGTGAGCTAAGCGGCAGCACCCTGGTGCAGCCGCTACACAGTGAATGGGACCTTCTGCCTCTGGCTCCATCCACTGTATAGTTTCCGGCACCGTATCTTTTCCGGTGCTGAAACTACTGATTGGGAAAAATTTTTTAAAAAGTTATGGGAAGGCAAGAGTGAAAAAGAAAAACACAAAAATGGAAAATCGCTGCATCAGGAAAAGGTTAAAGTTTCATTGAACTTTTTAGCTTCTCTGTGTAAAAACAGCAAAGGAAATTAATGGTGGATCTTACCAGTGCATTGTGAAGATGACCTATTCCAAGCCTAAAGCCACATTCACGTGGTCAGAACGTAATTCAGTATTTTCATCTGAATTTTTAAGACAAAACCAGAAGTGGAACCTACAGAGAAAAGTGTAATGGAAAGATGTGTGCCTCTACTGTATCTTGGACCCACTCCTGGTTTTGGCTTACAAGTACTGATGAATAATACTGACCAAATACTGACTGGTTAGTATGTTGGTCATATTTTATATCAGTATTTGTAAGCCAAACTAGAAGTGGAACATAAAAATGGAAGTGATATGCCTCTTTTCTTTATTGGTTCCTGGTTATGGCTTATAAATACTGATGGAAAATAAGGCGCAACAACCTTTGGTATTCACAAGTCACAGCACCACCCCCCCCACCCCCCAACTCCCCCAGGGCAACTCCTTTCTTCTGATCCATCAGAAGAAGAGAGAGAGAAAAAAAAACTGGATCCTGTAAAAAAACGGATTCTGTTACATCATTTATGCATTGGATTGCATAGGATCCGTTTTTTCCAGGATCCAGTAAAAATGGATCCTGTTGCATCAGTTGTCATTCGTTTGAGCCATTTCTGTCCAAGATCTGTTTTTTTAGACGGAAACAAAAGCATGCAAGACTTTTTCCCGTCTAAAAAAACGGATCTCATATAGAAATGGCTCAAACAGATGACAACTGATCCAACAGGATCCGTTTTCTTCTCTCTGATGGATCAGAAGAACGGAAAGATAAATGGTGATGGGAATACACCCTTAAAGGGGTTTTCCAGGAACACCATATTGATGACTTATCCTTGTGATGGCTAACCTCCGGCACTCCAGCTGTGGTAAAACTACAACTCCCAAGATGTATACTTGCTTGGCTGTTCTCAGAACTCCATAGAAATGAATGGAGCATACATCATGGAGTTGTAGTTTCACCACAGCTGGAGTACTAGAGGTTAGCCATCACTGATCTATCCTTTGGATAGTCATCAATATCTGTGCAGTGGGGGTCTGAATCCCAGAACCCCTGCCGATCAGCTGTTTGAAGAGGCCGCAGTGCTCCAATGTGAGCTGTGGCCTCTTCACAGCATCATACATTATATAATTGGCACTGCAGCTCAGACCCTTTCATTTGAATGGCCACGTGACTGATGAACATAAGGTCACCTGGCCAAGGAAGAGGCCACAGTACTCACTGGAGCGCTGCAGCCTTTTCAAAATGCTTATCGGCAGGGGTTCTGGGAGGAGGATTCCCACCAATCAATGAAAATCATATTGTACTGGAAACCATGGTTAGCCCATTCTACGAGCAATCTAAGGATTGTTGCACCTATGGTCTTGGAAATCGGAGTCATAGGTTGTGATAAGAAATGAATGAATTTCCGTTTCATTGAACAGCGACACATTCCAAATGATCAGCTGAGCAAGACGCCATGATGCTGGCCTGGTGTCGTGTCAACAGATGAAGGTAAAGAAATGTGCTAATATCAGGCAATAAAAAGACGATCGATAGACCATGAAAGATGCAGCGTTAATTATATAACACCGAAGATTCTCTAGCTGATAATCACCAAGGCTCCCAACGCTGCTCCGTCTGTACCTTTTCAATTCCAACTCTTCCACAGTCAGTCATGCCTAATTATTTTCCATCTCTCTCTCCCTGTCAGTCCATACTACTAATTTAAGTTCATTGGTCTCATTGCTCTCTCACCACTGCCATTCATATGTATTTCCCTAATCTACACGCCATATATATCTCATTACCATGCATATGTGATACATATATGAGCGTTATACTTCACATAGCTGGAATGGATCAATCATTAGAAGCTCGGCAGCGTACATGACACATGTGAACCCAGTAAATAAAATCTCACTTGTTTGCATTTTATTCCTATGCCGTTACTGCAATGAGAACCCCATCGAGGCTACTAAGCAAAGCTAATGATTTGTTTGCTGAGGGTGATGTTTCCGTCCACAATGGCTTTTTTTAGACTACTCTTTTATTTTAGCCTTTCCTAGGCATTGTTTACCCTGTCTTGTTTCATTTTCCTTTATTTCGCTCAAGATGGAAAAAGCTTTTTTTAAAAAGCACAATGCGCGATATGGCTCAGTGCACATCCCGAAAAGAGATCTTTGTACCACTGATAGATTCCCCTTTCAGCCCCCCACACACATCAACCCCAACCTTGCCTTCGAGGCAGTGAAGAAAAGCAAATGGTTACCTCATTCAGAAGAAATGTGGCACTGGAATCAGAAAAAGACATAGAAGGGGCATATGTAGCCCAAAGCTGCACTCTCAAAATCTCTTTTTACAGGAAGGGGAGACTTTCATCCTCTGTCGATCTGCCTCGCTGTGCACATAGCATTCCGTCTCTCTTTCCATCACCCAGACCCTCTCCTTCCCTCCCTCTCTTCCATTTACTCCTCCTTCCATTTCTCTTTCATTTCAGGTCCACCTCTTGCTGCTACAATGTGGTTGAAATTATGGATCTATGGATGCCTAAGTGCCGAATAATTGTATTAATGTCTTGTGGCAACAAGCAGAAAAGCCTTTTGCTCTATAGTGAGATACATAAAATGGATTGGGCTGCTTTTTATTTCCCTGTACAAAAGCACAGCCCCTGGCATTGAATTATTTTTTTCCGTCTCTTGTGATGCCACTCACAGAGACTACTGGTTTCATTGCTGGAGGCTCTACTGGATCATCCATTCACAAGACAATGACTGAAATGCAGTTTTTGTTTCATTGAACTTAATGCATCTCCACTTTATGAGAAGCACGTATTTCACTCCACACTGAACCAGCTCTAGTAACACCAATTATTACTGTTCTTTACATAAAAAGAGCCAACACATAAACACAACTGTACAAAGATAAATTCCAACTAAATACATAAAAAACTACAATAGATTATGAGAAAAGAATCAAGCTTATCGAGTGTAGTCAGGTGGGGAAGAGAACTGCAAAAATACACCTGAATTCCTGCAGATATTCATGGAGAAAGGATATGTGCGAAGGAGATACTAGTAAGGCCTCATGCACTCTGCCATGTCCGTTTTTCGATACACCAAAAAAACTGCTCTGCAAAATACAGATACCTTAAGTGTGGATTCCATATCTTTCTCACTCCCATCAATAGAAAGGGCTATTCTCGTCCCCATTACGGACAAGAACAGACCTTCCAGGTCCCTCTTTTTGACCCATACCCCTCTGTCCCTCTTTGCTCCTTAAATGTCCCTCTTGTTGATCTGAGGTATAGATTTTCATTACTGCATTTACTATATTGACCCAGAAAGTGTTTGTCTGGTTCCTCTCTGAATATTTGAGCCCGTCTTGTGTATTATTTCATTATTTGACGCAGTTGGGATGTTGGAAATTTCTATATTCAGATTTTTGCTCTATTTTGTAAAACAGAACTATTGAAGTGTATAGATATGGAGGAAAAATTGATCTTTCACACAATGAACCATAAGTGTCCCTCGTTGACCGTCCAAAAAGTTGGGAGGTATGCAAGAATAGGACATGTTCTATAACTTATGGAACGGAGAAACGGATCCACAAAAAACACTGACGTGTCCATGGTCAATGAATGAATATAAGGCCTCATTCAGTGTTCGGTCAGTGATTTCCATTAGTGATTGTGAGCCAAAACCAGGTGCAGCTCTAAACACAGAACAGGGGCAGATCTTTCCCTTATACCTTATGTCTGTGAAGGCTCCAGTCCTGGTTTTGGCTCACAATCACTGATGGAAATCACTGACCAAAACACTGACGTGTGAATGAGGCTCAAAAATGTGCAAAAGATGCAGATAGCATAAAAAAGATAGATAAAAAATGTGGTCAAGTGCTTGAGGCCTAAATCAGCAAGAAGGTCAGTGAAGGCGGTTTGAATGGTATTTGGATCATGTTACAGGTGCAGCAGCTGAGAACTGATTGCTGGAAACGTACCCTCATGGTTATAGAAGGGGCTGAGGTGGGTATTGTTAATCTCAGTCTTTTCATAAATTTGCACATCTTGGTCTGTATTCAAGTTCTACTAGAGGACTGGGATTCATTGGGTCGAACAGTGGAAATTATTCTTGATTATTCTACCCCTTCATAATCAATAAGGTTTAAGAGGTTTTGAATCAAAGAAATAGACACCCGTGGCAAGCTATTGGCTCCAAAGGCAGCCAATTTTTTTTCTCCTGGATCTTCAGAGCCTGACTTATTCCGCAGCATGCTACAGACATTAGCATCAAGCAGTCCCCTATGGTATTAAAGGCTTGAGCCCACCGGAGGATCCTCTGGTACTCTAACTTCGCCCCTTGGGGACTGCTTGATGCTAACGTCTGTAAAGCGCTCCGGAATAAGTCAGCGCTATATAAGTGCATAAAATAAATGAAAAAAAAAATATTCTGGTGAGCCAGTCAGATCCTGAGTAAGCATAGATTTGAGCCTCAGTTTGCAGATTTTCTAGCTTTAAAGAGGTTGTTCATGACCCAGCCAGTGTGGCCAGACCTGTGGAGGGAAGCATACTTACCTGCTCCACGCTGCTCGGTTATGGCTCCTTCAGTCCCCTATTGCAGTTGCCTTGATCTATCCCCACCTGTTAACATCCTGTTTGTTATGAGTCATGTGCCTGCTGCAGCCAATGGCTGTCTGCGGTGGGGACATGTCCCCCATGCATCCCCTAGACTCAGCAGCAGGGAGCAGGTAACTATGCTTCCTTCTGCACGTCAAGCCACATGGGGTGGTCATGCAAAAAGGCTATCTGAATACAAACAACCATTTTAATTTTTTACTCTGTTCCCAGCCACATCTGCAGAACTAGAAAGAACCTTGGTCCTGTGTCTTTTGCAGCCAATCACAGGCCTAAGTAGTCGCAGCAGCTTGAATGCTATGTCACAGGGGTGACATTACTTTTCTCACCAGTTTTTAAAATTGGCAAGAAAAATCACAAATGATGGCGTTAATATGATATGTGCTATAATTTACAACTTTTTTTTTTAAGCCACAAAAGTAGCTAAAATAAAATTGCTCTGTTAGGCCACCTTCCCACAGTCAGTATTTAGTCAGTATTTTCCATGAGTATTTGTAAGTCAGAACCAGGAGTGGAACCTATAGAGATAAAGTATAATGTGATTTATGCCTGTTCCATGTTTTGGACCCTTTCATGGTTTTGGCTTATAAATACTGATGAAAAATACTGACCAAATACTGATCATGTGAAAGTGGTCTAATACTGTGAATTTCATATAACAATATTTCATATTTCAATATACATGAAAAGAGAGAGTCTACTGAAAGGAAGAGCTATGATATCTGTCTTGCGTCCCACACGTAACAGATTTGTTGCAGGTTTTCCATCCAGATATGTGGACGGAAAGTCCCCAGAAAAGTGAATGAGATCTATGGAAATCTCATCCACACGCTGCATTAAAGGGGTATTCCCATCATAGACAATGGGGGCATTTCGCTAGGATATGCGCCCATTGTCTGATAGGAGAACGGAGCTGGGAAAGCTATGGCTGGAGGACCAAGGATTTCCTGGGGTCCGTCCACCAACAAGTGCTGCTCCCCTAGAAGTGAATGGGAGCGCACCGCGCATGTGTGGCCCCTGCTCCCTTCCATGTCTATGGGGCTAACGGAAATAGTCAAGTGAGTGCTCAGCTATTTTCAGTGGCCCCATTGAAATGAATGGATGGCGCATGGACTACGCATGCGTAGTGTGCCCTTCATTCATTTCCCCACTCCGTTCTCATTGTAGGTGTGGGTCCCAGATGTGGGAACCGCACTTATCAGACAATGGGGGCCTATCCTAGCGATATGCCCCCATTGTATGTGATGGGAAAACCCCTTTCATTTTCCCTATGGAATTCAACCTGTGGTGCAGATTTTTTGATCCATAATATCTTCATTTTCTGTTGCAAAATTGTCGTAGATTTTTTGTAACTTTTCTGCGTTGACTTCTATCTTTATTCAGCATCACTGCAATTCAGATCAAAAATCCACAGCCAAGGCTCTGCACCATTCTCCACATCCAATCCGAATGGAAGTCCTCACCAAAATCCATACGATTTGATGCAGATTTGAAAATGTAAATTTTCTTTGAAGAACTGGGGATTTGAAGTGTAAAAAATCTGCAGTAAATACATTAGGTGTGGACGTACCTCTGGGGAAGAATGCTTATCTACACAAAAAGCCTATGGATGCAGTTTTTGCTCAAATCCTGACGTTGTTTGGTGATGAATTTTGGCCACGTATACATAGGAAGTAATTTTCAAACCAACTGACACCAATTTTCTGGCAATAAAGTTTGCACATTTTTGTTGTTTTGCACTCTTCTCTCTACTTTTCAGAAGTGATAATTAAAGTGGTGAGAGTTTAGCAGGAAGGGTGCATGAGGTAAACTATGGCCAATGCTTGCAGGCACCCCTCTTAATTAAGGCCCAGGTGTTTCAGCCACATCTAGTGCAAACAGGTGCATTACACCAAGCCAGGGGCAGACTGGGAAATTAAAGTGGCCCTGGAAAGAAAAAAACTAAAATTGGCCCCATTTTGTGGGTGGGTCCAAATTGGCAGAAGACTGAGCAACACAAGTAGGTGGGGCAGGAATACCATAGTGCAAAATACCGTCCCAGCAGAACCATATACCACAGTGCAGCACAATATACTGCCTCAAAAGCTGTCCTTCTGTGGTGGCCATTAATAGATGCTACATTCTATCCTCCTCCTCTAGTTGTCTCTGATTACGAAATGGAGCGAAGGTGCGGGACACAGCAGCTGAATTCAGAAGGGCATGTGCGATCACTGGCTGGGTACATGTGTATCTGATTCTTACAGTGTTAATTACCACTGAGAGCTCATTATGTATCCGGCCAGTGTCGGAAAGGAGGACTTGGCAGTCTCCTAAGCATCAGCCCAGTATCAAGCACACAGCAATGTAATCTCCTGGACAAATATTGATGGTAGTATGGGTTGTACTAAAAGACCACCTAGAACATGGAAAATATATGATTATTTCAGTCTTGGCATGTCACTTACCATGGCCTGACCATAAAGAAATTGAGGTCATAAATGACCATTGATGTCACAGCACAGAAGAAGTACGGTGATGCCACGGTGTAATGATCCACTGAGTGAAGTTACAGGACAGGAATCATGCACAAAGTAATGTCACAGTAGTTGGATAATGAACAAAGTGCTGTCACACCACAAGACTAATGTGGATGGTGAGGCCACAGTAGAGAGATAATGCACACAGCAATGGTCCACTCAGCGACAGGAGCCATGATGCTAGTAGTACAGTACATGACTGCAGAGGTCACTGAGCTGGAGCGTTCATGTGCTAGGCATTTGTTAAAATGATTTGGAGGAGGGGATCACTAGAGGTTCTGTGCGCGATCAGTGGGTGGCTTGGAGATATAAGTAGCATTTGTTTATATCAGTGTTCCTCAACTCTGGTCCTCAGGGCCCACCTACTGGTCATGATTTGAGAATATCTCACAGAAAGAATACCTGTGGTAAATCCTGATGCACTGATACTAATTATATGCCCTGCTCAATACTAAGGAAATCCTGAAAACAGGACCGGCAGGTGGGCCCTGAGGACTGGAATTGAGGAACCAATGTTTATATGATAACATTTAGGGGTTATTTTTTTCAGAAGTTGAGTAACCCAGTTAAGCTGATTCCACGCCCTCCTGTCAAGGGTGGACTGGGAACTAAAAATGACCCCATGTTGTAGACAGGTCTAAACTGAAAGAAGTTGAGGCAACACAAGTAGGCGAGGTCACCAATATCATAGCGCAAAATACTGTCCCAGCAGAACCATATACCACAGTACAGTATAATATACTGCCCCAAAAGCTGTTCCTCTATGGTGGCCATCAGTAGCTGCCTCGTTCTGTCTCTAATTAACATATGGAGCAGGGGATTTTGGAGGTGAGATGCGCCCCACAGCAGTAGAATTCAGGAGGGCTCATGCAGTCACTGGCCGGGTACATGACTACCTGATTCTCACAGAGTTAATTACCGCAGAGAGTTTATTATGCACATGGCGGGTGGCAGTGAGGAGGACTCGGACGGCCTACTGAGCATCGGGCTGCTGGGAAATTTCCCTATAGGGTCTATGGCCAGACCGTCCCTGCCGCCTATGTCTCTAAAGTGAGAAACAGTACCACTTCTAAGGCATTTCATCCAGCTAACAGTATCCTGCTCTGTACTGATGAGGGGCAAGAACCCACAAAAAAAAAAAAAACTATTTAATACAGATGGGTGTTTCTGGTTTGGCTAGTATGATCTAAGTTGCAACTGGTTCCACAAACATTACAATAAATTTAGCGCAAAATATGTTCTTCCCACTGAGCCCACTGGGCAGTTATTCTGGAGTGAGAGAGTTTATCCCGGGTGGTATAACCCATTACAACAGCAGTGTCAAACAATAGACAGCGTAAGCCTGGACTGGAAATGATCAGCCTCTTTGGACTGGTACGCAGCGCCCCCCCCCCATCAAGAGCTCCAGATTCATCTATCAATATTTGATCACGTGAGACGCTCTTTCTTTTAATAATCTCCTTGTCCAGTCATTTCCATATCACTCAGAATACATTGCTCCACTCCTGTCAGTCTGGCTATTTCTCAGCTAAGTAAACATGAAAAGGATTATGAAGGCAACCCACAGCTGCTAACATGGTTCTGAATTATTCACATTAGCCTTTCTGGTGCTGTTAACTATTGTATGCTGAAGATGTGCTGAATATACAAGTCATAGGCCTATATGGAAGCTAAGCAGCCCAGGTGCAAAATCTTCTACTAGGGCTACCACCCAAACTGCCAGTGCCCATCAGGAATGAACATCAGCGTTCCTAACTAATAATTGGCCCACTAATCATCTAATATGAAGAGATCTTAGAGTAGTTTGCCCATCTCAGACACTGATGACATATCACTAGGATATGCCAGCAATATGTCAGATAAGTGCGAGTCCTGCCTTTGGGATCCCCTCCTATCGCCAGAATGGAGGAACTGAAGTGAAGGAGAGCACAATGTACATACATAACCACCTCTCCATTCACCACTATGGGACTGCTGGAAACAGACAAGCCTGTTCTTGGCTATTTTCGGAACTCCCATAAGGCGTGCAGTTTTTCATAACATATTATACAATACCCAGTCTGCAGGGTGCAGCATAGTGATCACTGGAGGCAATTAACCTGTTCTATAAGGAGTAAAGTCTGTTGCCAAAAACGTGCATTTACCCTACTGTCTCAGTCCAGCATGCATTTAAATGGTTCTTAACCTTCTGCACATATTCTGTACTTCCTTAGCAAGGTTGCTTTCTGGCAGTTTTCCACTTTCAGGAATTGTGTTTTCCTGGAGAAGGCTTCTCTTTTGGGCCTACTTCACCAAAGTAGGTCTTGTCTCTAGCTCTGCTCAACAACCCTCTAACCAGGGGATAGGGCCAGCCCATCTCCCAACAACCTAGCTAAGACTGCCAATACTACTTCCTTGTGATATTTTGGGTATTCACACTGCACAGATATCTAATTAACCATTTTAAGGTGGTGAACCAGAGTATTAACTTTTTATCAGAAAATCACAATATTAACTCTTTAGCAGTGATCCGCTGGGTCACTACAGTTGCCCATAGCAAATAATCACAATAAAGCTTTCATTTGTCAAAAGCTGTCCTGTGATTGATTGTTATGGGCAACAAAACAGTTTGTCTTTTAGACTCTTTTATCTGCACCTGTTGTGTGTATGGATATCCTCCCCTAGAAGGATTGCACATAATGCTGTGCATCCTGAATCTGAAAGAGTATGACTCTTATTTTATTTTTCGTTTTTATTGAAGATTTTAAACATTAAGAAGACTAGATAAGATCCATGCAGGAATCCATACAAATTAGTTGACAGACTTTTAGCAAAAGCCACAATGAGAAAAACACTGTGAAAATAAGTACTGTCTTCTCATGCATCTTATGGCCCCTTATACGCGCCAATGCATAGGTAATGATCAGAATTGAGCCATTCGTTCACAGTCATTGCCTGATCATAGAGCAGAGCATTTCTCTTCTGTATGGGGATGAGCAATCACTACTACACAAAAAGATCTGCTGCTCAGAAACAATGCTTCCACCTGATGAACATCGGTGCACACTTATAATGGACAATTAGCAGAATTCAGTGTTCCTAGGAATAAGGATTAAAAGATAAGATTAAAGGGGTGGTCCCATCTGAGATATTTAAGACATATGACATGCGGATCCCACCTCTTAGGGGTTCCTATCTGAAGAATGAGGTCCTGAAGTGAATGGGGAGCAGGCCATGCATTTGCGGCTTAGGCTACTTTCACACTAGCATTTCTATTTTCCGGTATTGAGATCCGTCATAGGATCTCAATACTGGAGAAAAACACTTCTTTTTTGTCCCCATTTATTGTCAATGGGGGCAAAATATAACAGAACAGAACAGAGAGCTCCAAAAAGCATTCCGTTCCGTTTGGTTGCAGTCCCATACCGGAGAGCAAACCGCAGCAAACTGTGTTTTTCTTTCCGTCATAGGATGCAGAGCAAGACGGATCCATCATGGGGACGGATCTGTTTTCTCTGACACAATAGAAAATGGATCCGTCCCCATTGACTTTCAATGGAGTTCATGACGGATCCATCTTGGCTATGTTAAAGATAATACAACCGGATCCGTTCATCATGGTTGTATTATCAGTAACGGAAGTGTTTTTGCTGAGCCCTGCCAGATTCAGCAAAAACACTAGAGTGAAAGTAGCCTTACTCTCCATTAACTGCTGTGTGACTCCCAAAAATAGCCAAGTGAGCACACTCAGCTATTATCTAAAGGTCCATAGCATGGAATAGCTAGCTGTGCAAGCACAGCCAGCCCAACATTCCCCACTATAGGACTTCATGTGTGGTTTGCTTTCCATTCACTTTAGGGCCAAGTTCTGGAGGTAGACGGTGGGAATCACCCCTTTCAGATATATATGGCATTTCCTATCAATATGTTCTAAATATCCCAGAAGGGAATATTCCTTAAAGGAAAAACATATAAAAAATGACCTACATGAAAGGACACATATTCCAGACTAGACATGCCCCATTCTCTGGATCTTCCTCCAGTATGAGTTGGATAATTTTGATACAAGGGATATGGAGAGCAAATAGTCTGACAAAAACTGACAAAACTGATAATTGTTACTGTCTGCTACGACCAAAAAATCATAGTCATATCTTCAATTTCTTTGCCGAATGAACCACAGCTTGAGACTGTATGGTAAACATATTTCCCATTTTTAGGAAGGTTGAACTGTATTTTTTCCTCAACAGTAAATGAGAAACTAGATTTCCAAGATTTAGAAATAGTTAACCTACCTGCCAATATAATGGGGAAAAGGGAACATTCAGTGCCTGGAGAAGTTGAATGTAGCATGCCAGAATGAGGTATCAAGGGGCATTCCTACCATGTGTGCGTATAAAGCCTGCTCTGTCCAGAGTGCCAACAAGCCAGGGATATGAGGGATTGATCTTAGCTATGTAGCCAGGAGTGAGGTACCAATGGAGAATTACTTTGAATCATGTTTCCCAAGGCAGGATACCAGTTATTTAAAGGGGTATTCCCATCTCACAAATGTAGTTTGTATAGTTAGATATAGCCATACCAATATTATTACTAATAGAATGTATTTATATAAAAAGTACCGTTTAGAAGATTTGCCTATTTGTATTTCCATTGTCCCACACACATCAGGCCGTTGCCCCTGGTTACGACCACTGCGGCCATGTAATAGTGGTGGTCGGCTTGCTCCTTTTCAAATCTGCTCTGAGGTAACTGCTGTATTGTGAACGCACATTGCATGAGCATGCGGAGACACATCTTAGGGTACTTTCACATCTGCTTTTTGGACGCTACCAGTCCAAAACACAATGGTCAGGATCCGTCCAAAACGCAGACTTTATAAACAGATCCTTCCCCATAGAGATGAGTTGATCTTGGAACTGGATCTGTTTCTTTGCGTTTTGGAAACGCAGACAAAAATGCTACAACCCTAAGATGTGTTTCTGCATGCTCATGCAACGTGCGTTCACAATACATCAGTTACCTCAGAGCAGGTTTGAAAAGGAGCTAGCCGGCCACTACTACTACATGGCCACGGTGGTCGTAACTAAGGGCAACGGCCTGACTGATGTGTGTGGGACAATGGAAATACAAATAGGCAAATGTTCTAAACGGTACAATTTATATAAATACATTCTATTAGTAATAATAAAAATATACAAACTACATAAAAAACTATATAAACTACATTTGTGAGATGGGAATACCCCTTTAAGTTACGGGCAAAATGTTGATCTTCATTCCACCTAATCTTGTAAAAAGTACATGGCTGGGTTAACAGTTTAAAAAAGGTTGCCTTTTGAAGACCTAGATGTTGTAAAAATTGCAAGGCAGGGAAAGGAAAATTGAAGTGTTGTTAGAATGATTACTTAAAGAGAATGTGTCATCAGAAAATGACCTATCCAGATTTAGGCCTAGTGGCCAGTGTGAAAATTGCAGGAATATATAGTACAGACCAAAAGTTTGGACACACCTTCTCATTCAAAGAGTTTTCTGTATTTTCATGACTATGAAAATTGTAGATTCACACTGAAGGCATCAAAACTATGAATTAACACATGTGGAATTATATACTTAACAAAAAAGTGTGAAACAACTGAAAATATGTCTTATATTCTAGGTTCTTCAAAGTAGCCACCTTTCGCTTTGATTACTGCTTTGCACACTCTTGGCATTCTCTTGATGAGCTTCAAGAGGTAGTCACCTGAAATGGTATTCTAACAGTCTTGAAGGAGTTCCCAGAGATGCTTAGCACTTGTTGGCCCTTTTGCCTTCACTCTGCGGTCCAGCTCAACCCAAACCATCTCGATTGGGTTCAGGTCTGGTGACTGTGGAGGCCAGGTCATGTGGCGTAGCACCCCATCACTCTCCTTCTTGGTCAAATAGCCCTTACACAGCCTGGAGGTGTGTTTGGGGTCATTGTTCTGTTGATAAATAAATGATGGTCCAACTAAACGCAAACCGGATGGAATTTCATGCCGCTGCAAGATGCTGTGGTAGCCATGCTGGTTCAGTATGCCTTCAATTTTGAATAAATCCCCAACATTGTCACCAGCAAAGCACCCCCACACCATCACACCTCCTCCTCCATGCTTCACGGTGGGAACCAGGCATGTAGAGTCCATCCGTTCACCTTTTCTGCGTCGCACAAAGACATGGTGGTTGTAACCAAAGATCTCAAATTTGGACTCATGAGACCAAAGCACAGATTTCCACTGGCCTAATGACTATTCCTTGTGTTCTTTAGCCCAAACAAGTCTCTTCTGCTTGTTGCCTGTCCTTAGCAGTGGTTTTCTAGCAGCTATTTTACTATGAAGGCCTGCTGCACACAGTCTCCTCTTAACAGTTGTTGTAGAGATGTGTCTGCTGCTAACACTCTGTGTGGCATTGACCTGGTCTCTAATCTGAGCTGCTGTTAACCTGCGATTTCTGAGGCTGGTGACTCGGATGAACTTATCCTCCGCAGCAGAGGTGACTCTTGGTCTTCCTTTCCTGGCGCGGTCCTCATGTGAGACAGTTTCTTTGTAGTGCTTGATGGTTTTTGCGACTGCACTTGGGGACACTTTCAAAGTTTTCCCAATTTTTCGGACTGACTGAGCTTCATTTCTTAAAGTAATGATGGCCACTCGTTTTTCTTTACTTAGCTGCTTTTTTCTTGCCATAATACAAATTCTATATTCTATGTATTCTATGTATCCACCTGACTTCTGCCCAACACAACTCATGGTCCCAACCCCATTTATAAGGCAAGAAATCCCACTTATTAAACCTGACAGGGCACACCTGTGAAGTGAAAACCATTTCAGGTGACTACCTCTTGAAGCTCATCAAGAGAATGCCAAGAGTGTGCAAAGCCGTAATCAAAGCAAAAGGTGGCTACTTTGAAGAACCTAGAATATAAGACATATTTTCAGTTGTTTCACACTTTTTTGTTAAAGGGGTTGTCCCACGAAAAATATTCTACAGTTTTCAAACCAGCACCTGGATCTGAATACTATTGTAATTGCATGTCATTAAAAATTTTGTATAGCTACTGAGTTATTCAATAACATGTATCTGTATAGGACCACTTCATTTCTTATTTCTTTGACCTATTCACTGAGCAGGCCGCACATGCTCAGTTTCAACTTTTAACTGCCTCCTGAGCTGTGATAGGGAGAACTGAGACACGCCTCCTTAACTGCAGCAGAAAAGACACTCCCCTTGAGCTGCCAACATGATATAAATCTAGTAGAGCAATGAATGGGAGATCTCTGGATCCATGTGAGGTACAGGGCTGGTTCTAGCTTTGTTAAAAAGAGGTTGTCATCTACTATATGATGTCTGATTTTCATTTTTTACATTATTCGTGGGATAACCCCTTTAAGTATATAATTCCACATGTGTTAATTCATAGTTTTGATTCCTTTAGTGTGAATCTACAATTTTCATAGTCATCAAAATACAGAAAACTCTTTGAATGAGAAGGTGTGTCCAAACTTTTGGTCTGTACTGTATACTTCCTTTAAAAAATAGATATTGACATGGAAAAATATATAAAAAAAATACCAATTCTAATCTGCTTGACATAAAAATATGATTTAACATTTTTATGTCAAGCAGATTTTTTTTAGAATTGGTATTTTTTAATGTATTTTTCCATGTCAATATCTATTTTTTAAAGGAAGTATATATTCCTGCAATTTTCACACTGGCCACTAGGCCTAAATCTGGAATTAGAGTGTGCATGTAGCTAAGTGATAAATTACCAAGCACTTGTTCAAGTACTGGAATAAATGTAAGTCGATGGCCTAGTAGAAGCATCCACATTATAAAGGTTGGAAGAGTTACTGGGTTGCAGATTATATTAGAGAAATAGAGTGGTGTCTCTAAGGTAATTTGCTAAGTTTCAACCCTTGTCATTCTAGGCCCTAAATTCCACTGATTTGATTAAAAAAATTAAATATATAAATTCTAAAAAACAAGGTCAGAGCAGGTAGGTCCCCTAAATAACAGTAAAGGGGGGATGGTCACTGAAGATAAGAAAAAGGCAGAGTTACTAGTTGGGTTTTTTAGTTCTATATATACAAAAGAAAAGAAAGGAGCTGACATTGGTGGTGCCAGGGCTGTTACTACATCCAGTAATATACTCAATTGGCAAACTGTACATATAGTAAGCTAAGTTAAATAAGCTAAGTTAAATAAGGTAAATGTGAACGAGGCTCCAATCCAGATGGATTACACACAAGAGTTCGCAAAGAACTCAGTTCAGTTATTGCTGTGCTCCAGTGCTCGGGATTCTCTAGGAATTGGTACAGTGCCAAGTGACTGACGCAAGGCAAATGTGGTGCCCATATTCAAAAAGGGTTCTAGGTCCTCCTCAGGTAATTATAGACCAGTAAGCTTAAAGAGGTTATCCAGTTTCTCAAAGTGCCCCCTATGTGCCAGGCCCCTCACAGGTAATATACTTACCCAGCTACCTGCTCCCTGCGCGGCTCCTGATCTCCGCACCGCCGCTGCTGCTTCTCCCTGCACACGGATGAAAACATTCGGTGTTGGGGGGGAGCAGCAAATGGCAGGCAGACACAAGCCTCTCTAGCATTGCCTCATAGACATTTAAAGGGGTTGTCTCACTTCAGTAAATGGGATTTATCATGTAGAGAAAGTTAAAGGGGTTGTCCGAGTTATGAAAAAAAAAATATAGCACTGTAAATCTGATGGGCAGCAATATATAACTAAGTTAAGCAAGTTTTAGGCAAAAAAAAAATCCATATTTCCTCATTTCCCTGGTTCTCTTCTGGTCTTTGTTTACATGCAATAACAACAATCTCAGCCCCTCCCCCTTCTCCCCCCCTCTCTGCAAAGGGAATGAATACAAGTGCTGAGTGACATGTCTGCCTGCTGGAATACTCAGCAGCATGTTGTATGTGTAGGACTACAAGTCCCAGCTGTACAATGACACTGCTGATACACACAGGAAATTCTCCCTACCTGTTCTTGTACAATACAATTCCTCTATGGCTCCTTGCCCAGCATTTGTCTCCTCTCACTGCTGCAGCTACTGTTCTAAAGCCTTGAGCCCTCAGTGTGCTCTGGCTGAAGGGGTTAATGTTTTATCTGAAGGAAACCAGGGAGACAGCAGATAGCAGCCCGGCAAAGGAAGGGGGCGTGGCCAGTGACGTCTAGTGTACAGACTGTTATCTGAACTCTGAGGCTTGTGAACGAAACATCACAGAGCAGAGAGATAAGGTGACATCACAGGTCATGTGACCCTCAGTCAACTCTGAGAAACCAGCAGCTTTAGAAACACAAAGTATATGGGAAAGTTGTTATACCTGACAAGTTAGAAACATATAAAGAACAAAAAAATAACTCGGACAACCCCTTTAATACAAGGCTCTTACTAATGTACTGTTATTATCCATATTGCTTCCTTTGCTGGCTGGATTCATTTTTCCATCACATTTTACACTGCTCATTTCCATGGTTTAAGACCACCCTGGAATCCATCATTGGTGGTCGTGCTTACACACTATAGCCAAAAGTGTCAGCCTCTCTGGTGGCAGGGACCATGGGAGAACACATAGGCTGGTGCCTTTTCCTATATTATGCAAGCACGACCACCACTGATAGATTGCAGGGTGGTCTGTAACCATGGAAACGAGCAGTGTATAATGTGATGGAAAAATGAATCCAGCCAGCAAAGGAGGTAATATGAATAATAACAATACATTAGTAACTGCCTTGTATTAACTTTCTCTACATGATAAATGCCACTTTCTGAAGTGAAACAACCCCTTTAATAGGTAGAATAAGGTCTATAGGCTTAGAAAGTATAGTTTATAATTGGGTTGCAATTCGGCTGAAGTACTGTTTCCAGAGAGTTGTGGTCAATGATTCCTATTCAGAATGGTCTCAGGTTATAAGTGGTGTACCCCAAGGTCCAGTGCTGGGTCCTCTATTATTTAATTTATTAATGATATTGAGGATGGGATTAATAGCACCATTTCTATTTTTGCAGATGACACTAAGTTATGTACAGTACTAGTACTGTACAGTCTATGGAAGATGTCCATAAACTACAAGCTGACTTGGACACTCTGAGTGTTTGGGTATCAACTTGGCAAATGAGGTTCAATGTGGATAAATGTAAAGTTATGCATCTTAGTAGGAATAATCTCTGTGCTTCATATGTCCTAGAGGAAGTACCACTGGGGGAGTCACTTATAGAGAAGTATTTGGGTGTCCTTGAAGATCATAGATTAAATAACAGCATACAATGTCAATCAGCGGCTTCCAAGACTAGCAGGATATTGTCATGTATTACACAAGCTATGGACTCGTGGGTCAGGGATGAAATACTACCAATTTACAAAGCATTGGTGCAGCCTCATGTGGAATATGTAGTTCAGTTCTGGGAACCAGTCCATAGAAAGGATGCTCTGAAGCTAGAATACAGTACAAAGTAGAGCAACTAAACTGATAAGGGGCATTGAGGGTCTTAGTTATGATGAAAGATTAAAAGAATTAAATATATTTAGTCTTGAGAAAATATGTCTAAGGAGGGACATGATTAACCTCTATAAATATATATAAATGGGACATAAAAAAATGTTGAAAAGCTGTTCCATGCAAAATTCCATAAGACATGGGGACACTGCCTCCAACTGGAGAAGAAAAAGTTCTGTCTGCAGAGGCATCAAGGACTTTTTACTGTAAAAACTGTAAATCTGTGGAATAGTCTACCTCAGGACGTGGTCACAGTAGGAATAGTGGGCAGTTTTTAAAAGAGCTTAGATGAATTCTTAAAAGTAAACATTAATGCTTATGAAAAAATCTGGGTTTCACTATTTTTGTAAAATTCACATGCCCTCCTACCCCTTGGTTGAACTTGATGGACCTATGTCTTTTTTGAACCATATTTATTATGTAATTATATTCTTGCATATGAAATAAAGCAATATAGAAGTATAGTAGAGGCCCGCTGCCAATGACACCTTTTTGGCAGCTATAATGCCTTACAAAATGCAGCTTAGAAACAGCAGTCTTGTGTTTCGCAGTAATGGTCATAAAAACAAATTTTATAATGTTAATTTTACTGGGTTCAGGGTCTAGCAGCAATTCATTAATATGAAAACATCACAATTGTCGCAGACTACTTTTATTAACACAACTAGATATAGCTTATTAGTTTGGATATTATTTTTTGTGGATTTTATGCCATGGTAGAGTTTTTTCTTTAAAGAGTCTCTATGCTTTCACAGAATTTCATTTCGCTTAATAGAGAATGTAACTAGCAAATTTCTACATCACTTGATTTAAAACATATGTCTGAATCCACCTGAAAAAAGCTGTAAAGGCCACTTCCACCTAATTTCCAGTCCACTGCCTGTTGTCTGCCGTTTTCAGAAAAATCTGTTCCTAGTAACACAGACATAGAAGATGGCTCACCGGAAGTGGGGGCATATCAGAGCTAAAACAGATCCTGAGCCTGATAAAACAACTGCTTCCATACAGCTTTTGAAGATTATAGGAGCCTTCTGTGTGCACTGTAAGTAGCTACAAGCAGCATTAGAGACAAGGACCCATGGAAGTGCACACCCTGGCTCTCAGTCTGCAGCAAGATGTTATAATCACACACCCGGTGTAGTGGTGTTAAGTGTGGGGATATGATTTCTCTATTTTGTGGTTATTTTATATATAGGAAATAATTAAAGGTTAAGTTTTAAATCAAGTAGGGGTTGAGAGCAAGTAAGGGGTAATTTGGCTGAACAGCCGTGGTTTGGGATATTAGTACAGTGCTTGCAGACTTTACAGAAGACATGTGCTCACTGCTTTTGAGTGAAATGCATCTAGCTGTGCAGCTGAAGAGGGGAATAATATGGAAAGAGACTTTAGGAAAGCCCAAACAGTTATGATTGTACAAAGAAGCACAGCCATTATGCAAACTTTTTTTTGTAACTCAGGAAGGCTTTAAAATGATAGCAGAAAGTCAATCTCTACTGCTGAGAGAAGCAACCCAACGTGAGTTATTTTCAGCGAACAAATGTATATGTGACTGCAGTTTAGCATTCATACTGTCACAATGGAGTGCTCACAGTCGAAAGAGTCCCCATCATAGCCACTGTTTATGACAGTCAACACTTGCTATGACTACTGCCACATGGTGACATGTGTCATACAACATGAAGATTGCAATGTTGTATCTAATGACTGTCAATGGGGTCGCCATGCAACTTTGACTTAAAAATATCCAACACTTGGATTATTGGTTGCAGGTTGCAAGTCGCATGCAACTTTACCATCAGTCTATCTTTCCGTATATATATCTTTCTTTCTCATGTCTATCTATGTAATATCTATATTTCTCATATCTATTGAATTTATCTCCTATCTGTCTATCTCATATCTATCTGTCTGTCCATCCATCTATCTACCTATTCCATCTACAGCTAACAATCTATCATTTAATCTGTCTATATAATGTGCTATCATCAGGAAGCCTTAGGACCAAACTTATGTAAGGACAAGTTTTTTCTTGCTCTTGTTTGGGACTTACTTCTGGTTTTGTATGTGTTTGTCTCTCTTCTGTTGTTTTGCATTGTGTGCACTGAACACTCCATTACCCGTCTCCCCTGGGCTGTTAAACTTGAATTTACTATGCACTTAACTATGTGTACCTATTTAATGACCTAATGATATTTTTAATGTCTGAATTAAATTTGTGCATATAGAATCCGAAATGAATATTTATATCAAAACCCATTGCCATAGATCTATTTTCATTTTACAAACTGCAGCGTTCTGCTTAGGAGGCAGGATTCCACTGCTCCCTAAAAATCAATCAGAATTAAAAATTAATATTCTCTTTAATGCATCCAATACCACGAGTAAAGAATATCCCTCGCATTGCCAGACCCGCAGGAGTTTGTACACAGAAACATTTATGACACCTAAAAGCTTTCTTGACTGTGGAATCCCTGGATAATACACTCCATTTGCACCAGTTCCCAGCAAAGGTCAGTTCTGAGAATGATGTCATTGTGCCAGATTTAGGTTAGATTACACAGTGTTGGAGAACGCCACTGACATGGTCACAGCTGAACAGATTGTTCACTGCAAGAGCAGCCACAGCTTGTAGATCTGTAACCAATGCAATGCCACCGTCAATGGAGCTAAAATCACAGTTAATTCCAATAATAACATGGATCCAATCAATATCAGAATGAATTTTAAAAACACGAAGGAGCATTTATCACATTTTGCCACTTTTCTGGAAAATTTTTGCATGTTTTGGTGCACATCTTTTTTGTACAAGATTATGCAACATTTATTCTCCTGTTCCACACTTAGACACTTTTTAAAGTGTGTTTAGATTTCTTTTATGGTGCATTTAATATGTAAGACGTTTGCAAAAATCGCATCTCTACGCCAGGCAGCCCCCTGTTGTCTGTCATTGACATCACACTTGCGCCAAATTTAATAAAACCAAGCGCTGTGTCATACTTTTGGTGCAGCAACACAAAGCAAAGACAGACGTAAAACTGACACTAAAAACACTATAAATGATAATTCCCCCAGTCTCCAAATTGGTCCTCATATTAAACCAGAGAACCATACTTCCCTGGAGGACACTTCATTGCTGTGGCACCTGTTATGGCACCAGAACCATTCATGTTAACCACAGATCTTGTCCATTCTGTGGTCTCCTCTTCTATATGCAATCTTAGGAAAAGACAAGTTTTTTCTTGTTTGGGACTTGCTTGTAGTTTTGTATGTATGTGTTTGTCTGTCTATTGTTTTGCCATTAGATTGTGTGCACTGAACTCTCCATTACCCATCTCCCCTGGGCTGTTAAACTTGAATTTACTAACCTGAATCTACTATACTAGATTGGTAAACTACCGTTCATGTAGTAAGGTCTTCTTCCCAACTTAGAGGATCTGTTCTAAAAGCTACATTTTCTCCACCTAGATTTAGCCAAAATGCTAGGAGGTTGGCTTCCAGTAATAGACTTCTGCAGACAGAAAGTGGTGACTCTCCTACTCCCCAAACAATGTGTCCAGGAGTGGAAATAAAAGGAAAAAATGAGACCACACCGATGGGAAGATGGTGCCATGTGTGTCTCACTACAATGCCCTTACAGAGTCAACCATGGTAACCCAAACATATAGCCTGCCTCAATGCTCTTGTATTATTATATGCTTTGTTCCCCCTTCACTCAGCTTATAAACTTTTCTACATCAAGAGCAATAGGGACAATACAAATGCCTTCCGTTACTCCTGACACCATAATAAAGTAATATCATACCAACATGAAATGTATATATGGTAAGTATAAGCATTCTTAATTATGCCTCCTGTCCCCCTTTATTACTAGCCTCTGTAAACAACACTGATTTATAAAATGGATGTTCATCTGATTTTAGATGTAAAAAGGCTGATATTAGCTATTTCGTCTATATAATGGGGGCAGAGAAAATAACTGTGGCCAGGGGCGTAGCTAAAGGTTCATGGGCCCTGGTGCAAGAGTTCAGCTTGGGCCCCCCTTCCCTTAGTGCTCTGTGTGTCTTCTTATGTGACACAAGGGTCTTTGGGCCCCCTCAGGCTCCTAGGCCCGGTAGCGACTGCTACCTCTGCACCCCCTATAGCTACGCCCCTGACTGTGGGCACAGTTGCTATAAATTTTACAAGTATACATTATTCATGCTCATAGTATCCATGAGCTAACATGGCATGCCGCAGCACGAGGTAGCTCAAAGTGAAGGGTCTACTCTCCTAACATCATGGCATAAGATCTCTGCACTTTATTCACAGATTTTACCTAGAAGTGTCTCATCTTCTCCACCATCCCTCGCCCTCTGGGAAGAGGAATTGGGGATATCTTCGACACAGGAACAAAAAGTGTTTGTCTTATGCAACTCTTATGGTTTTTCAAGGTGCATTAAGCTTCAAGAGAATCACTACAAGCTTCTGTCTCAGTGGTACAGGACACCTGAGCTGTTATATCGATTGGGCTTCTCAGACACTCAGAAATTCCTGAAGGTGTGGGCTGGCGGTGGGGTCCTTGTCTCACATTGGGTAGGATTGCATTATCATCACCACTTTTTGACGGGAGGTGGAATCCCTCAATATAACTGAGCCTACATTTACAATTACAGTGGGATTGGTAACATTGGGTTTGCTGACTGTTGAGTATGGACAGTGTATACAGCATATTGTTTTACCATTAACCTATCTGGTCCCAGTAAAGTTATACTAATGAATGTAAAGGTTTGACTAGGCATTCCTTGATGCATTTTTACTCCATGTAAGTAAATCGCCACCAGTATATATTGCCATGCTATTATTACTCTACTTGAGCCTCATTTCTTGGAAAACAGTGTGGTACTGTGGGTACTCCACATTACTGTCGGAGATGAACAGAAATACCATTGGACAACAGACAAATAACAATCAATATGCCATTAGAAAGGTATCAGGTTACTTTTGATGTACTCCTAAGTAAAAAGATAAAAATATCCAAGGGGGCGTATTGGAAAATAGAGTAAGGTTAATACTCAGCAAATAAATTCAGCCAAATGATCCTTTATTCATCACAGTAGATCTCATTATACATGAACGTATCCACTTCTCTCTGATACAGTTTAGGATACAGTATATTATGTCTATCCTCGTTATAATGGCCCATCACTATACTGCCAGTATAGCTTCCTTATGATTAGATCATATATGTGGAGATTGCTATATAAATGTTATATCAGTCATATCAATCATTATATCAATCATTTTCTTTGTCTTAGGGTGGATTCACATCATGTTTTATGCCTCTGTTTCACATATACAGTAGAAAAAAAGGATACAAAAAGCATCACACCACGTTCTTGCATCCTGCAGAGTCCGGTAAAAAAAAATTATACTTTTTTTTTTTTTTTACAGTGGAACTCTATGGTGAATGGATGCCACTGTATGGCATCAGTCTGAGGCATCTGTTTAACGTATACATTTTTGTACACGGTTAAACGGATGGGGAAAACGTGATGTGGACCCAGCCTTAAAGTTATCCTATGTCTAATGTGAAAAATGAAAGTCAGACATGATATAGTATATGACAGTCTCTTTCTAACAAAGCTAGAACCAGCCCTCTACCTCACATGGATCCAGAGATCTCCACATTCATTGATCCAGATTAATTTCAGGCTGGCAGCTGAAGGGGTGTGTACTTCTCTCCTTGTAACTGTCTCAACTTCTAACAGAAGATATAACTGGTGACAGTTAAAGGTTGGAAATGCGACCACTTTAGCGAGGTGGACAGGGAAATAAGGTAAAGTACAAGCAGCAAGTGGTGCTATACAGATACATTTTATTGAATAAGTCAGTAGCTATACATTTTTTTTATTACATACAATTACAAAAGTATTCAGATCGAGGTGCTGGTTTGAAAACTGTAGAATATTTTTCATGGGGAAACCCCTTTAAAGGGTTCCTGTTATATACATATATTGAATCCAGTGTGGATTCAATATAGATTAAACTAATAATTTGAAATAAACCCTTTTTATGACAGATGTTAGCAGCATAGAAGTTTTTGGACTTTGCATCTGTCCACATTTATATTTTCTTAGCACAATAAACTCATAGGGTACAATGAATTGTGTTGGGCTATTTGGCAAATAGGACATTTTCATACATAGTAAAACCTACATATGCTACTGGACAAAAAAAGTTTATGCAATAACAAGCATAATATGGAGCCATTAAAGACTATGGACACCTTCGGACCAATTTTTTTAATTATTGCATTTTACTTACTTTGGTCTAAAAATATTTTTGTTTCAATTGGTGTTTACTAATTCTAATTTGAAACAGTTTCTTCTACAACTTTCACTTTTGGTGCATTTGCAGACTAGCAGGCTTTCTGTCTTACACAGAATCCGTCAGAGCTGCTCTCACAGCTCTACCTGTAGTCTGTCTGAACTCCTCACAGCTCATAAACACTCCTTATCCGCTTGATAAGTATTTAGATATAATGAGTGTTTATAAGCTTTTAGGAAAGTACAGATAAGGACTACACGTCGAGCTGTCAGAGCAGTTCTTTGATGGATTTAGAGTAAAACAGAAGGCCTGCTCTTCTGCAAATGCACCTAAAATGAAAGCTGTGGAAGAAAAATGAAAAATTTTATAAAGTCCAATTGAAAAAAATGATTTTTAGACCAAAATGAGTAAAATGCAATAATTAGGAAAACTCCTACCAAAGTTGCCCATAGCTTTTAAAGAGTTCCATGAATGCTGTTCAAATAATTCATATAAGGAGACTAGAAATGTACAAAGCAGTTCGGTATCTATAAAACAAAACATTGCCTAAAAGAGAAGCATTATTAGCTATCACCAGCCAGCAAATAATTTGACAATATTCTTCAAGGCTCTAGGAGTTTGCATCACATTTGTTTTTAACAGAATACAGATTTCCTTTTACGCCAGCTTATGTTATGTCAAGGGATTGCATACACAGACGACAGATATGAAGGGCATACACAGGCAAAAAAGAATCACCAGCAACCCTAAGGTCATTATCAGATTCTCCTGGCTTGGAACGGGGTGGGAAAACATTTTATGAGATCATATTACTGTTTTCCCTTGTATAATCCCATAATTTCCTAGATATTACCAACAATCTGCTTAAAATATAACAGTTTTCTGACTTCATTGATAAAATTATATTGGTCGCTAAACAGTCCATAACATATATCATTGGTCAACACATAGTTAACAAAATGAATAGATAAGGACATATCTATAGAAAGGAAAAATATAAGTGAATAGAAAAACATTGCAATGCTGACGTGTAAGGTTAGTGAACAGGCTAGGAAAACAAGGAAAGTACAATTTGAACAATTGCTTATTTTTCTACTCATTTCATGGCACCTAGTGCATCCCATGATTTTAACATTGTAGACCTATGCCCAAATGTCTATGCTTCCGTAATATAAAAAGATAACTATAGGAATATACTGGATACATATAACATTACAGATGTACTTTAACCTGTTCTGTTCTTTATGGTATTGCAAAGAAACCAAGCTATAATAAGAGTTCAATCCTTCCTCCAATCCTTCAAACCCCTCCAAGCAAAGCGTTACCTCGTTTAACAGGAACACACTGGAATTGGAAAGCGACATGCAAGTAGGATGCTTCCTTTCAGGAGGAGAGCAGATCAGGAGCACTTGGCTGCCACTGCTCTCAGATCATAGCACACAGAGCTTCTGGAAGCTCAGCCCACAGCATTTTGGTCTTGCAGGACTTTAGAGCAGACCTGCCCACATGATTTGAGCATCATCATCACCACACTGCTTTCATGATGTTTAATGGATGGCACAGTAAAATCCCTGAGTACAAATGTCTCTGAACTGCACACGATTTCTTTTTTTTCAGATATTATAAAGCTTATTGTGAAAGGGATGTACAGCAGAGAGCTGGAGGAATGTGGAGGTAACTGATAGCTTTCTGTAGAGATTGGAAGTTGTAGAAGCAGATGAGGTAAAGTAGAGATTTCCTTAGAATAGATGCAGCGTGGGAGTGAAAGCAGTTGCTGAAGCAGGAGGAGAATATTAAATGCAAAGAGGAATATCAGAAGTCATAAAGTTTACATTTTTTAGAATATGTTCCTGATGGGACAGCCCCTGTTCATATGGCGTGGACATTGTTCCCCTGAAGGGTTTTTCACAATCAAATAGTTTTTACAAATTCCATCCCCACACCATGAGACCTGTGAAGGACACATACTTAAAGTACCTGCTCCCTGAAATGCAGTTTCACCCAGGCTGTCTTCACTGCACTTCAGTCCCCATATGTACAATTCCAGCATGGATAGTATAGGATCATGTGCACTGCTACAGCCAAAGACTGGCCACAGCAGTGATGTGTCACTTAGGGAAACATCACTGCTGAGGTCCTTATTGGCTACAGATGTGCATGTGACCACATTTGTGCCAAAAGTTTGAGGAACAAAGTGTAGTGGACAGCCCATGACGGAACTGAGCAGAAGGGAGCAGGTAAGTATTCTTCTCTTCACAGACCTGGTGGGGATGGGGTAGAATTATTAAAAAAATAATATAGCAGAGGACAACACTTTCTTTCCAGGACTGTCTGGGACAAGGGGCTATGACTTACACTTCTAAAGAGCGGTTGCCTTTTTTGCTGTTCTTACTGGCACTACAGGTGCAGCAAGTCCCTAAGAAGCCGATGCAGAGGATGGGAGTGGTAGAGGCCCTGATGAGATGTTGTGTCACGGTGTATTCCATCAGGCTGTTGCTTCCTGGCGATTGGTGCAGTGTAAATGTGGTTTGAAGAATTAGGCCTGAAGTAAAAGAATAAAAGCCTCTCTTTACACTTTTCAAAAGATAACTTGTAGTACATCCAGCAGTAGAATGTACAAAGTCCAATTTCTGTCCTGAGATGATGAAGTATGGTGGCTGGATAAGTGGCAATTTAGGGTGCCTCAGATCTAGTATCTTGCTGTTAACTCTCTCTTGTACTTCTGGCTAACAGTTTTAAGCTGGCACTTGCAGGCTTTGAGTTAGTGTGGCCAGGTGATGGGTGTCTCAGCCATTGTCCCTCACCTGCAGCAAGGTCTGTAAAGCTGTGGTTGATGGTCACTCTGCTGTCTATCAATACGGTAGCCTTTCAGTTTTCCTGGTGTTATGTATTCTTTTAACCTCAAGCTGATACCCAAAGTTTTGCTGCCAATGTGTATATACCTGTATGTTGTATGCTGTGTGCTCTATATTTACTCTGCCATGAAAATAAATGTATTACTATGCATGTTGTCATGCTCGATCTTATGGCGGTTCTTGACTTCTCTGACACATTCAACATGGTGGCAGGATAAGTAAATATATGGATTTTACATTTTACTGATTTTATATTCACTATGTAAATGGATATGCAGGAAAACAGGCCGAACTGGATGGACAGGTGTCTTTTTTCGGCCTTATAAACTATGTTACTATGTAACTATGATATGAGGTACTAAGCAAGTATATTTTGAGCGAAATCCATTGTGCCCATTTACCACGGCAAGGAGAGCTCTTTTAGATGGGACCCTTCTCTATAATAACTCCTCTCCTTAAGCCAACAGGCCTCAAATCAATTCAAGGAAAGTAGTATCTAGGTATCTATTACTTACAGAGGTCACCTTGCTGTGATGGATGGATACAAATGATTTTGAACAACATACTGAATATTTGCTAAGTATATTATATAGTGAATATAGCATTAGTAAAATGCGTACTATGAATATTCATTGTTTGCAGAGAGCTTTTGCATTGTGTGTTTGCTTTTGTATTTCAGTCACACAGATACACACATGTGCATTTACTTAATTTTATAGAATCTGCTGACTGTGTTTTTTTGTTTTAAGTCATCCATGCAGGCTCGGCCATTAATGGGGAGAAGGCAGAAAAACACCTAAGAGACTTTGTAGACTCTATGTTGCTGCGATCTCTGCAGATCAAGCTACATTGAAGCCGACTGACAGAGAGCAACTGAGGCACAATAATCAGAACTGTGAGGACAGGCAGAGATAAAGAGGATGCCTGTAAAACATGGATATGTGTAGATCCATGTGTTGTCCATGTGCATCATTTTTGGACAAAAATAGTGCACCTGTGCAAAAAAGTGCTTGCAGTTTGCACCATTCACTTTAAAGAAACACTTCCATCAGAAAGAGGTATTTTATTAACTCAATAGTCATAGACAACAAATTTCTTTTTAGAACTTTTGTCTGTTCTTCTTTTTCATTTTGGCAGTACAGTGCCATTGAAAATGAAAACCAAAATACTGTCCTTCTATAGCAGTCAAACAAATGAAAATACTTCCTATATAAATAGCTTATCCATTGTCAGTTTACTACTGATGCGAGGGGAAGATCTGCAATGTAACCCTCATGATAGTAGTAGGTAAATAATTGGGGTAACGATATGACAGCTATGTTGTTATCTTACTTGGTCTAGATAAAGAAGCACATAGAAGAGCATTGCACTTATCTGTGTAATGTGTGATGCTCTAATTGAGTCACCCTGCTCCTCTATTTGGCCACAGTGTAGGTCTGGATGAGAAAGTCATGCAAGGCTGTCTGCTGTGCTAAAAAAAAAAAACAAACTCACGGGAAAAAAAGTGGTCTCAAATGGCAGAACATGCTCAAAAACCCCGATGCTGTAGCGTATATATAACCGGGGGAGCAAATCCCGCACATGTGGCCCGCTGCCGAACGTAATCCCCAGCAAAAAATTCAGTGAATTGTTTTTCTATGTAGATTGTCACATCCGCACATTTGTCTACCCTGTGTAGGATGTCTTTGTGGTACATGTGGTCCGCTGCAGGCATCCTCCATTGTATGCATCTTTTGCTGGGGATTACGTTCGGCAGCGGGCTACATGTGCGGGATTTGCTCCCCCGGTTATATATGCGCTACAGCATCGGGGTTTTTGAGCATGTTCTGCCATTTGAGACCACTTTTTTTTCCGTGAGTTTGTTTGTACGTTTATTCCTGGAGGCGCGGAAACTCCAGGTTGAATGTGCCTTGATTATACTAATGGGTAACATTCAGGTGCACCTGTGCAGCCTGGGTCACATGACGTCAGGGCAATGTGGGAAATACAGCCTCCACCCCCCTCCCACCGTATGTGTGATTTCACGCTGGAGGTAACTGGGAGCTGGTCGCTGTGTCTCGGACCTCATGCACCTATCTGTCATTACCTATACCATAGTAGGGATAGCGTTAGGTCCCGTGCCAACTGAGATACCTTGACGCGGTGCTCGGGCTCCGGTATGTCTTTGATATAAGGATATACTGGCGAAAGTCTCATTGTAACATCAGAGTGAGGGTTTAGCCATATATTGTCAACTGCATTTTCCGCTGTAGTGCACCATTTTCCGTGAATTGTTTTTCTAAAAAAAAAAACCCCAAAGAAACAGGAAGTTAAAAAGCCAGGACAGGAAGTAGAATACATGGAGCGACTTAATATTAATATTTTAACATTTGCTAAAATTGTTGATGGAAATGTCCCTTTAACAGGACCATGTGTTGTGCAGGAGCAGTCCAGATAGCATAAGGATGGAAAATATTGTTACAGTTCAAATACAATTTTAAAAAACTCACTCAAAACTAATCAGCCACTATACAGTGCACAATACAGTACACAGCCAGTTATGCTTTGCACACTGCATAACAGAAATGCAAACTCTGACATGCACTAAAATGGTGTCTTGTCCTGCAGTTAATTAGGAAAGTTACTCTGCTTATGTTACCTATGTGACCTGTGAAAATTACTCCTTAAAATGTAGAATTGGTGGCTGGCATTAACTGACAACAAACAATCCCTATAATTTATATGTATAGTATATGATATATTTATCAGTGTTTCATATCACTGTTGAGGGTTTAGCCCAACCTTTGTAGGACTGAATTGTTAATCATTCAGATTGCTAGATTTTTAAGCATGTACTTGTTTCAGGTCCTTGCGCAGAACCTCTAGGTTCAAGTCGGGACTGTGATTAGAACAATCTAAAATTTTAATTTGGCTTTGCTCTTTAGCAATTCAGATTTTTTTTAGATCATTATCTTGCTACATAATAAAATCCACTTACGGACAGATGACTGGACACTCTCCTCACCAATTTTCTAGTAGAATGCAGAATTCATTATTTATGATAATGGCAAATTTAATTGGTCCTTAGACTCCATCACAAAAAAAGTTTTTACACTATGATGATGCTTATTGAAGAATGTGGAATGTTGTACAATGAAACCTCTCAAAAAAACCTTTTTGAGAAGTCATTGATTCCAGTGCTCAAAGCACTGCAGACTTCTCAGAGAATACTGCGCTTGTGCCAGGGGCGGACTGGTCATAGACCCAACAGGAAAATTTCTGGGTGGGCCAATGTCCAAGGGGGTGCTCAAGCTCTCCTCATGGCTGCCGACCAGGTACATAATGATCTGATGTTCTCAGCATTAATTAATGCTAGGAGCATCAGGTACTTATGTACCAGGCTGGCGGCTGCAAGTGCCCTCCTCAACTATCAATAACCTCAGGAAGGTGATACAGTTGAATACTGTGGTGAGAGCATCATTATTTTGAGCAGCACTGTGGTATTTAGGAATGAGTGAATCGAGCTTTGGATCCAAAGTCGATTCGCTCAAAACTTCGTTTTAACGCTGATCTGAGATCCGTACAGCAATAAAATGTATGGGATCCGGCGAGCGAAATTCTTGTGGAACTACGTTGAATAACTTAGGGATTTTATTTTTCAACTTGAAAATCATTTTAAAACTTCATTAATGTTTGTGGTGTGTTTGGTACAACTTTTTTTGCACCTTGATCTGGATGCTGGCAAATATTTGGGTCATGGCATCAATAGATGACCTAATTAGGTCCACAGGAGTGATTAGATGAGCAAGCACTCATCTTCTCACTCCTTTTCTGGAAAAAAATGACCCCTAAATATGAAAAAATTAGAGAGCAAGTATGCTGTCTCATTGATGGGGGATATTTTCCTCCCCTAGGACCATATTCAGTAAATTCACACAGGGAGAGAGAAGGCTCTTGTCTCTCTCTCGCTGTGTAGCCTGTCAGCACTCCAACACTGCCCCCATCCTACTCCACTCTGGCTGACATCTCAGCTGGCTGAAGGGGGAGGGCTGCTTTCTGCTGATATATCTCAGACTGTGTAACAGCTAGAGATTCATGCCAGGTCTAGTTTTAAAACTGAAAAAAAAAACAAGATTGAGATCCAGCCATCAGTTGCAAGGACGTACGAAGTATATCCTTGGCTACTGAAATGCCATCCTTCTCGAACGTATGAGATACTTAGCAGAGAAAGGAGTAAATAAATAAAATAACGTAATATACACCTAGCCCCGTTCCCCTGATGAGTGGAGTACATCATCCCTGAGACTCAATGCATCACGTCAATCCATCTCACCTTCTAGGGAGTGCACAGGCTGCACATGCACAGTGTGCTCTCCTTTGCTTTGGTGGTCCCATTATAAAGATAGGTGCGGGTCCCAGAGGTGGGAACCACACCTATCTGACATTGGTGGCATATCCTAGTGATATGCCACCAAAGTGTAAGATGGCCAACCCCTTTAAGAAACAAAGTTATCCCAGTTCTCCCAATATCAGCTAGGTAAAAAAGTAAATACCCTCATATTTAGGTATTTGATTAGCTGAAAATGTAATTGATCATTAGATTTAACTGAGGTAATGTAGAATAATAAAAATAAATCACAGAAAGGGATAATAGTGCACAAAAATAGATGCAAACAATATATACGGTATAAACTAAGACCTCATTCTGATATGATAAAATCTGAGACTCTTAGCCAATATATTTTGATCAAAACACATCTGTGCCCACCTACCCAGCGTCACGGTGGTCTCAGGTCAGGCAGGTCCTACGCTAAACCTAACCATGCCAGTGGGCATCTATATCTAGGAGCGTGGACGCCGCACATATAGGCGTGTTGCTCCTAGTAACCTCTATGTGCATACAGCAACCAATGAGAGGAGGAGCAAACACACCTATATGTACCACGCAATCAAGACGCTCAATTTGATAGGAGGAGCAAAGGTGCACAAGAATGCTACTCAAGATAAGCTAAGAGCGCATTCACACCTGAAGGTGCCACTCCCTCAGGTACATATTATAAACCAAGCAAAACTAACAGAGACAAAAGGATAAAAAACATCCTGCATGATGTGATAATAATGATTGCGGATGTCAGTGGCTATATATATCAAAATAAATCCTCCTCTCATTGGTTGCTGTATGCACATAGAGGTTACTAGGAGCAACACGCCTATATGTGCGGCGTCCACGCTCCTAGATATAGATGCCCACTGGCATGGTTAGGTTTAGCGTAGGACCTGCCTGACCTGAGACCACCGTGACGCTGGGTAGGTGGGCACAGATGTGTTTTGATCAAAATATATTGGCTAAGACTCTCAGATTTTACCATATCAGAATGAGGTCTTAGTTTATACAGTATATATTGTTTGCATCTATTTTTGTGCACTATTATCCCTTTCTGTGATTTATTTTGATATATATAGCCACTGACATCCGCAATCATTATTATCACATCATGCAGGATGTTTTTTATCCTTTTGTCTCTGTTAGTTTTGCTTGGTTTAATGTAGAATAATGCAGAATAAAGTATTCACAAAGACCATGATTCTAGTGCTGTGTCACTTTTTTCTTGGAGCAGCTTTCATAAAATCATTGTTTATCATCTGTAGCTGGAGTCCTCTCAATGATGTGCACATGCTCTGGAGTCCTCAGTATTCATCAGCTGCAGTCACCCTCCCCCCTTTCCCCATTCCTATCCCTTCTGCCCACCTGCCGGATTAACAGCTTTCTCCCTATGCACAGTTTAGGGAGAAAGCTGTCAATCAGGGACATGACAGCGAGAGAAGCCTCCTACTCAAAAATATATATACATACATAAAAAATATATATATACATATTGCAACATAAACTTGGTGATCAACTGATTAAGTATGTACCTTAGGGGGTATTTCTTTTTTGTATATAGGTAATATTGGGAGTACTGGGATAACTTTGCTCCTTAAATCAACACAATGTTCTTTCCGAAAGCCTGTATTAGACTGGACGATTGTTGGCCAGTTCATTGTTAACTAGCATTCATAGAAACGCTTGTTAGTGATTATCTGGCAGTGGGATACTGCCACTGATTACCCAATGAACTAGCTTGTTCATCGGGCAATCCAGATTTTTAACTATGCTTAAAAAGTATTGTATGCCGGCGGCAGTCTGCTGTCTAATAACGATCTGCTGCCGGCAAACAACTAGTCAGTATGGAAACGAGTGATGGCATAGTTATCGCTCCCATCCATGTTGTGGAGGAGATCACTGCATGTAATAGGTCCCCTCCCGACAATCGTCTGCTAGATCGTTTACTGCAATACAGCCCTAATTCTTATGAGTTTCTATTTACAAATAAGAAAGCATCTATCATCAAAATATCATAGGCAATATCTTTAAGGCAGTAACTACCTTTCACAGTATTCAATGTGTACACAATATTTTGCATTCAAATGCAATTCAACTTATTAACTGATACCTTGCTTTTCAAGCTACTTATTAATATGTATGCTTTATTTCCTGGACTATCAAAAATAACTTTTGTGGTTGTTCAGATACAAGCCATAGAATTGTCAACTGAATTATATACTGAATTATATCTCCTCTCCCTTTTCTAAATGATTTATCGGTTTGGTGGCAGAAATACCGGCTAGGAAATTTATGTGATACATCATGTGAAGTGACAAAGTCAAGGTCAACCCAAGGACTTTAACAGTCAGCAATCATCTCTTTATTTTTATTTAGCAGTTGTGTTATCAAAAATAGATATTTGCAATCCCACACAGTAACCAGTCATGAAGACTATCATTCTCTGAGTCAGAGCTCAGTTCCCCCGACTTCTGACTCAGACTTGTAATTGAAATGTGTGAGTAACAAGGCAAATAGTAGCCCCCTGCCATACAACATTTGGTAAAATATGTATTGATTACATTTTTAATGCATTTTCTTTTATTGCATTTATTTGTTAAAATAAGTTTTACAGCAGTATTAACATATGGATGGTTCTGTGTTCATGGAGAGTTCCTTCTTTCACCTGTTTTTCACCCATATAACTAACAGCACTGCCCCACAGAAGATTGCAGACACATCCCAGACATAGGAAAATACATAGATTGCAACCGCACACCGCTACCAGATAAAGCACAAAATGCCATAGTGATAGAGTATTCCAAAGCTCATGCTATGCTTGTTTAATAAATCAGAGACTCTTGGCAAATATATTTTGTACAAAATTATCTGAGCCCATTCACCGAAATCGTCAAGGTGTTCTCTGCAGAATGGGAACCTCCCAGACATACCTGTGTGCACTGTGTGTCTGTATTCCATGTCCAGGAAAAGCACTTTTATTCTGCAGGAAAACAGCTCCCAAGTGCCCGGCTGAAAGTGAAAGTAAAAACAGCTTTCTCTTCCAACTCAATTTCTAACAGCTATATCTTCTGATATACTGGATATAGTGCTGTGTTTGGTATCATTTGAAATTTTAGAATGCCTGCTTTCACCGGAGGTCACCATTTTTCTATATGCTACCAATCCCAAGATATGAGCAGCTAAAGCAGCCCTCCCCTCTTCATTCTGGTTTACTTTGAGCAACAGCAGAGCTGGGCACTTGGGAGCTGTTTTCCAGAAGAATAAAAGTGCTTTTCCTGGACATGGAATACAGGCACTCAGTGCACACAGGTATGTCTGGGATGTGTCTGCAATTTTCTGTGGGACAGTGCTCTTAGTTAAATTGGTGAAAAACAGGTGAAAGACTCCCTTTAATGGTAAGCAAAGGTGCGAGCTAGAGCACTTCTGTTTGAGAAGCAGAGTTTTAAGGGCTGTATTACATGAAGATATTTTAGAGGCGATTGTCAGGAAGGAAGCATTCCTGACATCAATTGTCTGCTCATTTGTGGAGGAGACCACTACTATTATTGTATGCAGTGGTCTCCTCCACAGTATGGGGAGGAGTGATCATTATGTCATCACTCGTTCCAGGGGCGGATTGGCCATAGATCTCCCTGGGGGCCGATGCCCAGGGGGCCACCTGGACCCTCCTCCTGGCCAGCCAGTGGAAGTTTTTGGGGATGTATTTTGTTTCTGCTGGTAGTATTTTATGATGGACTGTGGTATTTGCCTCCTTTGGGGTGGTATAATGTGCCGCAATATGGTATTGCTGGCCCTACCTTCCATCAATTTGGACCCGACTACAAAATGGGGCCACTTTTAGTATTTTTTCCAGGGCCATTTTAAGTTCTTAGTCCGTCCATGACTCGTTCCCATACTGACTAGTTGTTTGCTGGCAACAGATCATGATTAGACAGCACGACCTTCTATCGGCAAACTATTGCTTAAAAATCTTGATTCCCCAATGAATGAGCGGCACTTTAAGGGCTGTATTACACAGCCAGATCATCGCTAACGGGCATTCTACAAACACTCATTAGTGATGATCTGGCTTACCATTGGCCAGTGTAATACAGCCCTAAGGCTTACATTAGACCTGCAGATCATCTAGGCAATTGCATTTGTTCCTTCCCGGCAATCGTCTGCTCATCAGCAGAGAGGACTGATCACTCGTCCCCATACTGAATCATTGTATGTCAGCAGCAGATTGTAATTAGATAGCACGATCTGCTGCCAGCAAACAATTTTTAAACCTGCTAAAAGATTCCAATTACCCGATGAACAAACACTTGTTCGTTCATTGGGTAATCGGCGGCAGTATTACACTGCCAGAACATCGCTAATGAGTCTTCATATGAATCTTTAGGATTATCTACCTGTGTAATATAAGCTTTATGCTAGGTTTTCCTTCACCTGTGAGGGCGAGAGAGAAGATTTTGTTTGCTACCCTTTATCTAAACAATGCAATGCTTTACACCGATCTGCCATCATGATTTTGGACTATTATCTGCTGTAATACATGAGCAGTGCAGCCCTTAACTAGTCAAGATCACCCTTTTTTATTGTTGTACTGCCCTCCTTATCTGCTGTAGTACTCATGCATTACTGCAGATAATAGTCCAAGATCGTGGTGACACATTCCTTTTAACAATATTCTTCTGCCTAACCGGATCCTGCATGAGTTCCTGCTTTATTCAGTCTGTGTTACCTGACGTCAGGACGACTTTTTCCATCATGTATAACAGAACCAAACGGAACCGTTATTTGTGGCCATAGACATGTATTAGGACGGAGCAAAACGGAATGCCTCTTAAAGATTCTGCATTCCGTCCTAAAATTTCCGTTATATTCAGTTATAATGGAACCCTATAATGGAATTCCATAACGTGAATGCGAACACACTCTTAGTGTACCTTCTGGATCCCAGAGACCTGCATTCTAATCTTGGTGCCTATTATGACCTATTATGATTATGACTGTGATTTTGGTTTGTTTTCTAGTTCCAAATGAAGTCCACATCCCTGTACAGGGGTTAGAGAGTGAAAACCAGGGGAGCGCCAGAATATCGCCTTTAGGGTTTGGCCCAATGTAGAACTGGTTACTTGACAAAGTGGTTTCCACTACCACTGATTCGTAAAACACATCTCATTTAGAACTTGACGGCAGCTGAAGGCATCTGTGTTGGCCCCATGTTCATATGTGGGTGCATTGATAAGAAAAATGGGCCAAGCATAATCTAAGCCAATACATAATTTCCTTAAAAGATTCAGAGATTTTGGAGAAATCCATGTGTGCAAGGAATAATATTGGATGTTCATGATCTATGGGCCCTCAGGCGGCACTGCATTAAAAACAGGCATGATTGTGTACTGGAAATCAGTACAAGGTACAGTACAAGGAACACTTCCAGAAATCATTGTCTCTGTGCAGTCCACAAATGTAAGTTGAAAACGATCCAGAAATGCTGCCGTCTTCTCTGGACCAAAGCTCATTTACAATGAACTTAAGTAAGACTGTTCTGTGGTCAGATGAATCAAAATGTGAAATTATTTTTAGAATCCGTGTTCTGCAAACTAAAGAGGAGAGGGACCATCCAGCTAGTTATCACCACACAGTTCAAAAGCCTGCATCTCTGATGGTATGGAGTTCCATTAGTGCCTATTGTATGGGCAGCTTACACATCTGGAAAGGCAGTATCAAGGCTGAGCAGTATACAGAGGTTTCACAACAACATATTCTCCATCCAGACAACCTTTCTTTCAGGGAAGGCCTTGCATAATGTAGCTAAACCACATACTGCATCCATCACAACAGCAAGGCTTCACAGAAGAAGAATGGCAAAGAAGTAGCTGGCCTGCCTGAAATCCTGACCTTTGACAATAGAAAACATTTGACGCGCCTTGAAACGCAAAGAAGACCCAGGACTATACAGCAGTTAGAATCCATAGCAGTCGCTACCGGGCCCAGGAGACTAAGGGGACCCAAAGACCCTTGTGCCACATAAGAAGACACAGGTATTATAAAGAGTGCATGCAGGTCAAGTTACACCTCTGGCTGGAGGGAAGGGGTTAGGTCAAGAATTTGGCATGAGGGGTGCCATTTCAATTTTTGCCTCTGGCAGCACGAAGGCTATGTACTTCCCTGTCCCTGAATAAATCTTGGTGAGGAAATATAAGTATTCATTCTTTAGAAGCACAATCTGTACTTTCCAACTTTTTATTGTTTCATAGCACAATTTGTGGCTTGCAGGGCATCCTTTCATTCTGAGAACGCTGAGTTGAATCCTACACCATACCGCGCGACGTGACCCTCAAAACGTTGCATGTTATGGGATAGGAGTCAGCTCAGCATTCTCAGAATGAAAGGATGCCCTGCGAGCCATGAATTGTGCTAAGAAACAATAAAACGTTGGAAAGTACAGATTGTGCTTCTAAAGAGTGAGTAATTATATTTCCTCACCAAGATTTATTGACATATACGGCTGACTAGATTGTGGTTGACTGTGATTGTGGAGCCAAAGTTAGGCCCAGAGTCAGACCGTGTATTGCTCCACATGGGAGCTGTTTGCATTGACTCCCCCATTGACTCCCCCATTTTTTATGAAACTGTAAAATATCTAATTTTAAACATCTGATGTGTTCTATGATCTATTGTGAATAAAATATGGGTCTATGAGATTTACAAATCATTGAATTCTGTATTTATATTTTACACAGTGTCCTACTTTTTTGGAATTGGGGATGTATAAATATGATATATACAATTGCCCCTTACTAGATTTCTTCTCATCTGATTACATCCACACTGAACCCACCTGTAAAGTTTGTTTAGCTTTTGTAGCCTCTAGAATATATACTGTATAAAATGTTGCTAATTTTGTCTTGAGCTAATAAAGTACAGCCATAAACTGAGTTGTAGATTACTGCAATTTAATTCCACTTAGTCATAGACCCTATCCTGTCATCATTTCTGAATAGATATTAATAGAAATATTCATGATAGACTGTGATTGACACTAGCTTTTACTTCCATGCACATCGTTTCATTTATTTCACTATTGGCAGTCACTGATGTACATGGAAATTATGTTTACTGCCCCCAGATAAAAAAAAAAGATTTAATATATCAAAAACATGGGACTCAAAAGGCTTTATTACCAATCATTTTTTCAAATTCTATTAATGACTGGTGGGACAAACCTTGAGTGAGTATACACTATGAGTAAAGTAAAGCTGCATTAATATGGCTCTAGTAGGTGGATTATTAATCTAGCCACATAATATCTCATTTATTTAACATGTACCTCCAGTAAAAAAAATAAAAAGATTCATGTACAGACTTCTTGTGAAAGCTTTACCTTCAAGCTTAAAGAGTAGATGTCGTTTCAGGAGACTTTTCAGAATAAACTGAGTGTGTACATGAGGAATAACACTATGTCTTGCCATTACAGAGCTTGCATTCTGCATTTTTTACCAGTTTTCCTGTAACACTGGCAATCTATGTCCACCGGCATCTCCCTACTCCAAGAAGCAACAGCCGTTGGAACGCTCACCTGTTCTGCAATTCTGTTCTCCAGCTGCCTGTGCCTAATGGCATCTTCCTACTCCTTCTTGGCAGGCATGGCTGTCAAAGTACTGATAGTGCTGCCCATTCCATGGAGGCCTCTGCAGCCTCTCTGCTTCTTGCATCCAGTCTCTGACTCTTAAAGTCCCTCTGCACAACTTCTAATCAGTCCCCAGCCTATGGCTAGCCTTTCCTTGGTATTTAAGCCACCTTCCCCTATGGGAGGGTGTCTGAGCTAAAAGATTCCTAGCATACCTAATCCCAAGACTCTGGTGTGTTTAGTGTCATCTGATCTTCCCTGCCTGATCTCTGCCTATTGTACCTGTTCCATCTGCCCTGACCCTGTGTCTCCTGCTGTTTGTCCTGTTTACCGGATTGTATGAACTCTGCCTGGCCTGACCCAGGCTTGTTTACTAGTTATGATTCTGTCTGTCCTGTCTGGTGCCGTGCACTGGTGTCCCTTGACCTACCTGGGTCAATTGTCAAGTGGTGGTGGGGGGGGGGGACTTAGGAGAAGCTCTAATCCAGATCCATTCGGTGACCCAGTGGGTCCACACCCATAGTTTTACATTTCCTCTTTGTGGTCCTTGTGCTATAGGAGCTATCCAAAGTTCTTGTGGAGCCCCTGCCAGTATAGGGAAGGGGATCGGGGACTGCTGTGACCCCTTCTGTGGTGCAGCGGTATTTTATATAAACCCCCCCACACACACACACACACCTTTTTATCCGTTCTCGGGCATATAAATATTCATTTAAGCAGACGGGCCAACATGGGCATTGCACAGCAGTTTAGGGGTTAAGTGGAGCCAACCCCTCCCTTCCTGCGTTATTAGGGGGAGGATCCTCCTCCCCTACATTATATATTCTCCTCATCTCCTCTTTGTGGTCCCTTTAGCTGGCCAGCGGTGGTGGTGAGTGACCTTACCTGGCGTCCAGAAATGTCCGCAGAGGATCCGCTCACCGTGGCTCTTCTGGCGCATATCCAAGTGCAGGGGGATGGCTGGTTACAGGCACTCCTGAACGTGCCAGCCATCGCTCCTTCTACTGAAGCGCAAAGTTTGCCTCCGGAGATGCGGCTCAGCCAGCTGCTGGGGGGGGCGGCAGTCAGCACGGAGAATCCGCCCCCCCCCACGTCTAGGACGCAGTCCCCCATCCTTTACTGTCCCCAATATGCCTCATACTGCGATAGTGGCCTCCCCATTAATGGTGGAACGGCCATCGCAGCTCCAACCTGAGGTCATGCCCCCTCTTCCTGTCCCTTCTTTTCCCACGGCTGCACAGGTCTATGTGACCTCTGGGATAGCAGTGTCCGCCATTATGGGTGCACAGACCAGTTCATCATCCTCAGTGGAGCTGCCCTCCACCTCTCTCAGCAATAATGTGCCCTCTACCATAGAACCCCCCCCTTCTCAACCTCCTCCTAACACCACTGCAAGTGAGGTTTTCGTGGATGCTGTATCGCATCCTCAGTTACCTGAGGCCGCAGCCACTACAGCCCAACCCCCCGTCCTAGTCACTGCACTTCCCCATGCCGCATCATCACGTAGACATCGCCGCCGTCATACATCGTCTTCATCCTGTGAATCCAGATGGAGGAGTCATCATCATTCTTGGCAGTGTCGGTCCCGTCACCGGTCCAGGGTTTCCGGAAGTAGTAGGCGCTCCAGGTCCTCGAGATGGCGCTCACCGTCGTCTTTGGATGTCAAGTCGGGTGAATCCGGGGAGTCTGGTCACGGTCATCGCTCCAGACGTCAGAGGCGGGAGCCTTCCCACTCTTCCAGGGCAGATAGCCTGGCTTCTCAATACATCCAGCAACCTTCAGTTCCGGCAGCGTCTACAGGGGTGGCCCCGCCGATGCCTCCTTCGACTTCATCTTCCGGTGAGTTTGCTTATACAGGAGCGTGGGGGGCGGGTCCAGGGGGGTCAGATGTTGTTGCAGCCCTTAAGGCCGTACTTAATCAATTACAACCTGTCATTCCTCGACCTCCTCCTCTTCCTGCTAAAAATACTCCCCCTGCTCAGGTTAGCGTCCACAAGGATTCTTTTTTTTTTTGCGGGGTCAGCCTGTTAGGCACCCACTTGGATGAGGAGGTTCGGGAAAAAATATGGGCTAATCAATACATAGATATATGGTCGTTAGTCACAGTAGATCAGCACACAGTAGATAAAGAACACCACCTGGCGGATAGAGTTTACGACAGACGACCGCGTATGGCTAAAACTATGAACAACTGGCTTCAGGTGTGGGTTGTGTTATTGGGTTGTGTTATGGATCAGCGTCACCCTGAACGTTGCCCCGAGCTGTTTGTTTATCAGGATACTATTTACAGTACCTACAAATCTCATGGTGGTCCCTCTTAGTGGAAGTACGATGAGGAATTCCGTCGGCGCCTCACCCTCCAACCGGATATCGGATGGGGGTCAAGGCTACTGACGTATGGTTGCGGTTGATAGTCACACAACGACCTCCCTTTCCCAGCACGGCCGCTGGTTCCGGGACTTTACCCCAAGGATCAGTGGCCGTGCGATGCCCAGGTGTGTGTTGGCTGCTCAACGAAGGGCACTGTAGATTTGCAGGTCTTTGCAAGTACAAACATGAATGTTCTACTTGCGGAGGCACCCATGCTGCTGTTCGTTGCTCCCGTTCCCAAGTTAAATCTAGAAATGCATCCAGGCCCCTCTTGAACTCTTTTAGTGAACTTACCATCACCACCTCCTCAGGCAGAGAGTTCCATAGTCTCACTGCTCTTACCGTAAAGAATCCTCTTCTATGTTTGTGAACAAACCTTCTTTCCTCAAGACGCAGAGGATGTCCCCTCGTCACAGTCATAGTCCTCGGGATAAATAGATCATCGGAGAGATCTCTGTACTAACCCCTGATATATTTATACATAGTTATTAGATCTCCCCTCAGTCATCTTTTTTCTAAGGTGAATAACTCTAATTTTGATCATCTTTCTGGGTACTGTAGTCCACCCATTCCAGTTATGACTGTAGTTGCCCTCCTCTGAACCCTCTCCAGCTCTGCTATGTCTGCCTTGTTCACAGGAGCCCAGAACTGTAAACAGTACTCCATGTGTGGTCTCCATGTGTGGTCTGACTAGTGATTTGTAAAGTGGCAGGACTTCAATCTATCCAGATCCATCTGTAGCAGTGTACTGTCCTCTTCTGTGTTAATTACTTTACACAGTTTAGTGTTATCTGCGCAAATTGATATTTTACTGTGCAAGCCTTCTACAAAATCATTAATAAATATATTAAATAGAATAGGGCCCAATACTTACCCCTGTGGTACCCCACTAGTGACTGTGACCCAATCTGAGTGTGTACCGTTAATAACCACCCTCTGTTTTCTATCACTGAGCCAGTTACTTACCCACATACAGACATTTTCTCCCAGGCCAAGCATTCTCATTTTATATACCAACCTTTTATGCGGTACAGTGTCAAATGCTTTGGAGAAGTCCAGATATACGACATCCATTGATTCGCCGCGGTCAAGTCTAGAACTTACCTCCTCATAGAAACTGATTAGATTAGTTTGACATGACCAATCCCTCATGAAGCCATGCTGATATGGCGTTATTTGATTATTTTCATTGAGGTACTCCAAGATAGCATCTCTTAGAAAACCTTAAAACAGTTTACCCACAACAGATGTTAAACTTACCAGCCCTTTCCGGGCTCTGTTTTTGGACCCTTTTTGAATATTGGCACCACATTTGCTATGTGCCAATCCTGTGGAACACTCCCTGTCAGTATGGAGCCCTTAAATATCAGAAATAAGGGTCTGGCTATGACATTACTTAAAGGAGTTCTCCAGGAATTATGAAAATGAAAATACTTAAATATTACTTTATTATAAATATATTCTCAAATACCTTTTATTAGTTATTATGGCTTGTTTTGTCTGGGGAGCAATAATCAGGGGAAACAAAATGGCCTCTGTCCCATCAGTTCACATAAAACCTGTCCTGATCACACAGCAGGACAAGTTACTTCAGGACACTGAACTACAGAGCTGCCTCATTCTCCTCTCTGCTCTACTTGTCAGGGATTATGATCCTGAATACGGCTGATAAGATCTTCAGCTGAATCTCTGGGGAATTTAGTTCAAGAAGAGACATGAAGAAAAGAGAGGACAGACAGGACAGACTGTGGCTGTGGTAATGAAGACTGTAAACAATTGCTGCTGCTCATTAGCCACACCTCACCATCCTCCCATGTCTCCTCATCTTCTCCATTCCCACAGAGATTCAACTGTATTCAGGATCCTGATTCCTGACAAGCAGAGCAGAGAGGAGGATGAGGCAGCTCTATAGCTCACTGTGGTGAAGTAACTTGTCCTGCTGTGTGATTAGGACAGGTTTTGTGTGAACTGATAAGACGGCAGCCATTTTGTTTCTCCTAATGATTGCTCCCCAGACAAAACTCAATTTGCTTTCTCCTCATCACTCTCTGCAACTCCCCCCTCATTGGGTTGCTCTATATCTTGTCATTATTTCGAAATGTTTAGTTTCTTTTTAGAATGGGTTGTCCGATACGAATCTGGTTCCCAAGCCATCATACATTATTTAGATGATTTTCTGTTTGTCGCTCTTGCTGATGGTGATGGTTGCCAATTCTTGTTGAACACCTTCTTATATTTTATGCGCTGTTTTGCATTCCTATTTTGCGTGAAAAAACTGAAGGCCTGGTTGTGACGCCCACCCAGGCCAAGGGTTCTTCTGGTAAGGGGTCGGGGCCGTCTCACGGACACTCTAAAAAGGGGAAAGGGTATTTGGGAATAGTTCGTGACGCCAGTCAAGGTGTTCGGCCTAGATAGGACCGAGCGCTGACACAGGCCCCTGGGAGATAGATGTTGTGAGTCAGCGCAGATGTTAAACCCCCCTTGACTAGGGCTGACTCCCAGGGTTAGAGATCGTGGGGTGATCACTTGCCTTTGCCTTGGAGACTTGTGTGATACAGGGGAGGCACATTGGCGGCAGAAAGGATGACTCAGAGACAGCAGGGAAAACTGGAACATTCAGGTCACCGGTCGCTTTGGCCTCCTGCACTGTCAATCTGCTTGGTCACTAGCTCCTTCAGGCACTCTCCTAACTTCCCTGTGAAGACTTTCTTCTTCAGTCTCCTCACACACACTCCCTTTGTGGACTGCTTCTGCTAGAGACTACCAGCTCACTCTCCTTCTACAGACTCTCTCCTGCAGACTGTTATCTCTCCTGCTGCAGACTGTTATATCTCCTGCTGCAGACTGTCTGCTTCTCCTTTGCTGAGCTCCTAACCTCCTCCCACTTCCTCTCCCCAGGCTCTGGGGTTGCCTAGGCGACCGTATTCCTGTTTTTTATTAACACTATATGCACAGAAACACATACATGCTGTAGCAACCGACCACCACGCAGGGTGGAGGGCGCTACACTCCCCCTTACTAAATCACGTCCGTCCCCGGATGGCTTACACATGTTGCAATTGGGAAATACAATAATTCTTATTTTTGGGCCCGGTCCCTACAAAGTTGTGGAAATAAACTCCTGCGGAGAGGCGGCATAGCTGTCCTTGCTGCTTCACTTTATGCCATTGTTCCTGGGTCCTAGAGACTCCAAGGGAACTTATCCTGGACCTAAAGTCCCTTCTGGCTGGTAGGTGTCCACGGGTTCTGCGGGAGCTGCTGACATAGCACACTACCCTAACCCTCTGCGGTCACTGTGACCCCGGGAATCTATGGTTGGGGCTACCCATCATGGAGGCCAGGTAGTCGACTCAGTTTGCCTCTGTCCATGGAAGTTGCAGAGACCTGGGGACTGATACCCCGTCCACAGCTGGTCCCAGTGCGAAAGTTCACGGTTCGTCACCGGCAACCCTCCTTCTACGCCCCCATTGCCAGGATGTCTTTCCCTAAGGAAGACCGGTATTCAATTGTAATCAGATGGGACGCGACTGCTCCCCCTTACTAAATAGGAGCAGTTCGCGTAAAATGAAAAAGCATAAGGTAACACATTATACTAGGGGTACAATACACAAGCACATTTTTCATCGTTATTTAAACATCCTAACTGTCAACACAGTGTGTGGGTAACAGCCAACCACCTAACTAAGCTCATCCCCGGGCACAGTGCAGGGCACACAGACCATATCACGTTGCTATACCAGCTGTTTTAACAAGAAGTGTTGGCCGGCAGGGTAACGAATCGGACCGCAATGTTGCAGATGTTGTTGGTAATGGGTGGAGTCTTTTGCAATTCTCCGAGGCCTGAGAAGCGGGCCATGGGCTCCAAGAATCAGAATAGTTGCTGACAGTTCACTTTGTCAAGGGTTCAGTCACTTTAACGGTTTCAAAACACAAAGAGTCCTTTAAATATGGCATACAAATATGAACACATCTTAACATAAATACAATTATAGCAGATAGGTACGCACTAAATTAACTGGTTAAGTTCCTATTAGTTACTCTGGTAGCGAGCTGGGGTCTGACCTTGAGTACTACGCTGAGATCTACGTAAAGTGGGAAGGGAAGGTAGTACTCTCCTACTCCTTGGGCTCACTGTTGGCATGGGAGGTCTACTGTTGGCAGAGGGTGGACTTGCGATTCTTTGCCATCCTGTATGAGTGAGTCTTCTTCCTGCGATGGCTCTAGTGTCTCCGACAGGGATAGTTGCGGGAATTGCATAACCGGGACAACAATGGCATTGTTCACTTGTAACCAATCACTAGGAAAATCGCCTAAGACAGTCCGGATTCCTCTATCAACCTCTGCTTCCTGAGGGACTTCTTGGCCTTCGATTTCTTCAGCCAGCTGACTGGGACAGATTTTCAGGTTGTCTCTGGACACCGTAGCACAAGTCTTCCCGCCGTCTTTAGAGATTAGACAACTTTTACTATTGTCATGATGGGATGGTAGGACTACATATGGTTGAGCTTCCCACTGATCGTCCAATTTATGGGATTGTCTTTTCTTCTTCAGGACTTGGTCGCCTGGTGACAAAGGAGCAGCAATTGCCTTTTTATTGAAGTGCTTCTCTTGTCTCTGTCGGGCTTGCTCAAGGCTTTGTTCCACACACTGCTGGACTTTCTGATATTGCAGCTGTCTAGTAGTATTCCAATCACCGTCTGACTGGTCGAGCCACGTCTCTGGGGTTAGAACTCCCATATCTTGGTCAATTGGCAGTTTCCCTGGACGCGCACGCATCAAGTACACTGGAGCATATCCCGTTGAGCTCGTGGGAATATGGTTGTACATCTCCACCAAGTCTGGTAGCTTTTCTGGCCATCGATTTCTTTCTTCTAGAGGTAAGGTTTGTAGCAAGTTTATGACCAGGTGATTCATCTTTTCGCATAATCCATTGCCTTGTGGGTGGTAGGGTGTAGTCCGGATCTTCTTACACCCATATAGCGAGCAGAACTTTTGGAACACTTCAGCTTCAAAAGCTGGACCTCTATCCGTCAGAACTTGGTCCGAATATCCATGGGGTCTACAGAAGTATTCCTGGAACGCCTTGCAGCTGTTCTCGCTGTCTGGTCTCTCGCTGGAACGACCACTAGGAAGCGGGAGTAATGATCCACCATAGTCAAGGCATATGTGTCACGCTACGGTGTGGGAGGGAAAACTCCACACCGAGCATACACCGATACACTACAGTGAGAAGAAAACCGATCAGCAGGCAAGAAGCCAGTGGCAAGGAAAACCACTGAACCAAGTGTACCGGAAACCAAACCCAGAGGGCAGAAACCCAGTGAGCCCCGTTCTTCACAGAGCCCCAGATGGTAGGGATGCACTTATCCAGAACTCACTGGCTGCACCTCCAGGATGGTCCCGGTGCACCTGGCAACTTACCTGCTGATACTGCTGATAGAAGCACCAGCAGTCCAAACACCAAAGACTGCAGCCCAGGCACATGTACTGGAACCCGAACACCTAACAGGACTCAGTACACACAACACACCCAGGAACCAGCTCACCGGCAACCACTCACAGTATCGCTGTTCCCCCTCCGGGGAACCCTGGAGCCCTCTCACCGAAGGCACATACATACAGGGAATGTCTGGACTCCATGTCAGAAGACACATGGCAGTCACAGACCAAACACCCACCCGTACATAAACCACACAACAGGAATAAGGGAAGGGGATGAGAGGACCTCGGGAAGACCTCGATGACATATTAAGTGGCCACAAGGACTGGGCAGATGGAATCCCAGGAAAGGTGCATAGCTCCAGCACCAACGGAGGCTGGAGCACAACTAATCCACCAGGCTAGCAACAACAGAATAAAAGCACCTAGTGACCACACCCAGGTCAATATGTTAACCCCATGAGAACCAGACAAGGAAGGAAGGAAGTATGCAATAAGGGAACATACCAGCAACCAAAACTACACGTTGCCCCTGGCAACCACGGCCTACTACCGCAGCCAGAATGCCAGGACACAAACATGAGCAACATGGAAGCCGTGTCACGGAGAACAACCGAGACACCACCAATATACACGTTGCCCCTGGCAACCAGCATACAACCAAATCCGGAATACCAGGGCACAAACATGAGCAACATGGAACACGTGTCACGATAACCACACGGTACGTGACAATATGTGTACCCGGATCGACTTGGTATCAGCTTAACATGATCCAACGCCACTATTTCCAGAGGTTGTTTTGTTACAATCGGCTGCAAGGGGGCCTTCTGATTGGCAGGATTCTTCCTCCTCAGATTGCAGGGGCCTCACTCTCTGCACCACTGTTCAATGGACTCTCTCATACCCGTCCAATAGAAACGATCACAGATCACAACCTCCAACTTCTTCCAACCAAAGTGGCCTACTTGGTTATGGTACGCCTCGAGGATCATGGGCACATCTTGTCTTGGGACCACAATCTGCCATACCAGCTCATGGGTGCGTGGGTTGATTGCTCGACGGACCAGCTTGTTCTCGAAGAGGAAGAGCTTCTTCCGTTCCTTCCACAACTGCTAAGCCTCCGCTGGTGCGTCTGGGGCTAGAGATGATCCTTCTATCACAAGAAGATCTTTAATTATACAGATGATCTGATCACCACATTGTGTCTCAGCCCAATCATGGTGAGGTAAGGGGTTCAGGGAATCTTCTCGGGCTAAACCCTTCCCTCTGGTAGCAGTGGAACACTGGAACACGCCTCTTTTGTAAATCGCTGGCATCTCAATCTCCTCCAGGTCAGTGGATTCTTCTCCTGGATCAGGGGGATTCGGCATACGGGACAAGGCGTCTGCATTGGTGTTCTTGGTTCCGGCTCTGTATTTGATCACGAACTCATAGTTGGACAGCCAGGCCATCCATCTCTGTTCCAATGCGCCCAGCTTAGCAGAGTCCAGATGAGTCAACGGGTTGTTATCCGTGTGGATGGTAAACTTGGAGGATGCTAAGTAGTGCTTGAACCTCTTGGTTACTGCCCAGACGATCGCCAAGAACTCGAGCTTGAAGGAGCTATAGTTAGCAGGATTCCTTTCAGTAGGGTGAAGCTTCCTACTCGCATAGGCAATCACTTTCTCCTCCCCTTGCTGTTCTTGCGACAATATGGCTCCCAGCCCGATATTGCTTGCGTCTGTATAGAGGATGAAGGGCCGATCATAATCTGGATATGCCAAGACATCTTCTCCCGTGAGTGCTTGCTTCAGACTCTGGAACGCTTCATCCAGTCTGTCATTCCACTCTAACGGAGGACTCTTGCCTTTGGTCTTGGTGTGGCCTACCAGGAGGTCTTGCAGGGGCCTGGCCATCTTAGTGAAGTCCTTGATTAATCTTCTATAATAGCCCACTAGTCCCAGGAACTGCTGCACCTCTTTGATGGTGGTGGGCCTCTGCCAGTCTCGGATGACAGTCACCTTATCCGGGTGTGGTGCCACTCCATCGGCACTCACGAAGTGACCAAGGTACTGTACTTTAGGTTTCAGCAGATGGCATTTAGACGGTTTCACCTTTAAGCCGAAGTTGGATAGGGTTTCAAAGACTTCCGCCAGATGTTGCAGGTGCTCTTCATAAGTCCTGGAATAAACAATCACATCGTCCAGGTACAGCAGCACAGTTTCGAAATTCTTGTGGCCAAGACAACGCTCCATCAGTCTCTGGAATGTTCTTGGTGCGTTGCATAATCCAAACGGCATACAGTTGAACTCGCAGAGCCCCATGGGAGTGGTGAAGGCGGTCTTCTCCTTATCGGCCTCTGCAACAGGAACCTGCCAATACCCACTAGTGAGATCCAAGGTAGAGAAGTATCTAGCAGACTTTAATGCAGCTAAGGACTCTTCTATGCGTGGAAGGGGGTACGCATCTTTGTGCGTGATCTGGTTAATTTTCCTATAGTCCACGCACATATGCATGGTGCTGTCTTTCTTTTGGACCAACACCAGTGGGGCTGCCCATGGACTACAGCTGTCCCTAATTACCCCTGTATGCTTCATCTCAGCTAACATACCTTTGGCACACTGGTAATGGGCCAGAGGTATGGGCCTATACCTTTCCTTGATTGGCAGATGATCCCCTGTTGGGATATGATGCTGAATACCTTTCACTTGCCCATAATCTAGAGGGTGTTTGCTAAAAATTTGTTCATATTCTTGGGCTACTCGGTACACACCATCCTTCTGATGCTGGGGAGTGGAGGCAACGCCAACTTGCATACTCTGCCACCAATCCGCCAATGGTGCTGGGGAGCCATTGCCACCCGTTGTCTTTGACGGAGCCAAGGGTCCTACGCCCTGAATGTCATTGTTGCTTACAGTCAGCAATTTAGCAACGTGTGCATACCGAAGAAGGCAAACTTCCTCCTCCCCGCAATTCAGGACACGCACTGGGACCCTACCTCTTTTAACATTAACGCCCCTAGCGGTCATGATATTTGGCCTGTCAGCAGAGTAGACAGATTCTACCAAGGCTTGGTAATCTTGTCCCGATACCCATGGCCGCTCTACACCAGAGGAGTGTCTCACTCCTGGGAGGATGGGGTTGCGATCGCTTACCCTTACACTTCCAATCTCCCCTCCTGTCACCTCCCTTTGCTCTTGTTGCACTAGGGCCTTAATTTCCCTACTGAGGGCAGTTTTCTCTTGGCAAGGAGCTGTTATGGCCAGATCCCTCAAAATGGCAAGGACCTCACCCAAACAGTGCTCAATTACATTAGTACCCAGGGTAACCATAGGGTTGCATTCCCCTTTTTCTACATCTACCACAACTATGCCTTGCAACTGGAGTTTCACTCGCCCCACCTGGATGGCAACCTCTTTGTAGCCCACCTGAGTCAAGGGCTGGCCATTGCTGGCTATCAACGTTAAACCTCCTTCTGGGCGAAGGGTAAACTCATTATCAGTCCAGTACCTTTGGTACAAACTATAAGGCATGGTGGTTACCTGCGAACCAGTGTCCAGGAGGGCCATGAGGGGGATACCATCCACCACTATTGCTATCCACAGCCTGCCTCCTACATATTTATTGCTCCAGTCTTTTGGTGGACCTGATTGACTTACTCCCGGGGATTGGTCCACCTCCCCGGGGCCCGCCCATTTAAAGGACACTCCCTTTCCACATGACCAACCTTGCTGCATCTCCGGCAGATGGGACGTCCGGTGGAGTCAAACTGGTTGGAGGGTCTCTGGCCAGAACGTGGTAATCGTCGCGGTGGCAGCATCCTCCGTGGCTGGTGCCAGGGAAGGTCATCCGGACTGGAAGCCAGCTGGATCTCTTCCGTCACAGGACCTGTTTGGAGAAGCTGAACAGTTTTGCACAAAGCAGCAACACTTTTGGTGAGTTCCTGCACCTGTAGTCGCAGATCTGCGGAGAGGTCCTCAATTTTATTTTGAGAGCATGGAGCCAGCTGCACTGGTGGGGAGGACACCGCCCCCTGGTGACACACAGTAGCTAGTGACTTTGTCGGCTCGCTGTAAGCATAAGTGCATTCTCGTAGCACACGGATGGACCGGTCCTTGAACTGAGCAAAATCCATATCCGGATTTTGCAGAGCCATCATTCGCAATTGGGCTTTACTGGATCCTGGCAACAAACCCTCCACAAACTGTTCCTTCAGCATCTTGTCTTCATTTTGGACACTATCCGGATCTATCTGCTTTACTGCCCACAGCGCCTCTTGCAAGTTAAGAGCATAGTCTCTCACCGTTTCTTGGGCCCTCTGCCGACACCCAAAGAATTGCATTTTGACCTCTGAGGCTGTCTGGGTTTCAAACGCACTTTTTAGCTTGACAAAGATATCTTTGAAGGTCTTCTTATCGGTGGCCGGCCAGGATTTGACTTCCCTCTGGGCCGCACCTCTGAGCTGACTTATCAAGATGGTGACTTTCTGCTCCTTAGCCATGGGATACAAGTCGAACATGCTGGTAAGCTTTTCTTTAAAGTTACTCAATGTCATTGGCTCACCTTTGTATTGTGGTAGCCATGTTGTGCCTGGGATGTATGGCATGGTCAGCGGCAGGATCGGAGCTGTAGCCGCTGCGATCGGTCTCTCTAGGCTGTTTGGGCAAGACATCTTTCTCCCCTTCTATGGATGCTGCTGGATGCCCAAGGCACTCGATTCTTCAGCAGGGTGAGTGATCGCGCTACCACCCCCTGCTAACACTTGATCGACCGGCAGGGTGAGCAAGCCTTGCTCCACCCCCTGCGTACACTCGTTCAACCACGCAGTAGGCCACAAGATGGCGGCCGTCTCTTCGGGATTCCCACGTGGCTAGGCCGCAAAATGGCGGATGGCGTTCTTCTGTCCCCGCGTGGTACAGGCGCTGAAATCCTGTTCGTGACGCCAGAAGAGGAGCCGTGTGACGCCCACGGGGTCGGGGCCGTCTCATGGACACTCTAAAAAGGGGAAAGGGTATTTGGGAATAGTTCGTGATGCCAGTCAAGGTGTTCGGCCTAGATAGGATCGAGCGCTGACACAGGCCCCTGGGAGATAGATGTTGTGGGTCAGCGCAGATGTTAAAACCCCCCTTGAATAGGGCTGACTCCCAGAGTTAGAGATCGTGGGGTGATCACTTGCCTTTGCCTTGGAGACTTGTGTGATACAGAGGAGGCACATTGGCGGCAGAAAGCATGACTCAGAGACAGCAGGGAAAACTGGAACATTCAGGTCACCGGTCGCTTTGGCCTCCTGCACTGTCAATCTGCTTGGTCACTAGCTCCTTCAGGCACTCTCCTAACTGCCCTCTGAAGACTTTCTTCTTCAGTCTCCTCACACACACTCCCTGTGTAGACTGCTTCTGCTGGAGACTACCAGCTCACTCTCCTTCTACAGACTCTCTCCTGCAGACTGTTATCTCTCCTGCTGTAGACTGTTATATCTCCTGCTGCAGACTGTCTGCTTCTCCTCTGCTGAGCTCCTAACCTCCTCCCACTTCCTCTCCCCAGGCTCTGGGGTTGCCTAGGCGACCGGCTTCCTGGTTTTTATTAACACTATATGCACAGAAACACATACATGCTGTAGCAACCGACCACCACGCAGGGTGGAGGGCACTACATGGTCACTTGCCTCTCCTTCTGGAGTATAGAAATTGATTCAGTGGCCATGGTTTTCCGACTTCCAGCGGACAAACTTCAAAAACTCCTGCATTTGATTCAAGGGTTTTTGCCCATTGCTAAAGCTACGCTCCTTCAGATTGTAGAGTGATGCCCATGGGAAGGGTTTTTTCCCGCCATCTCTCCCTGGCTACCCGGGGCGCCACCTCTCCTGGACATCACATCCGCAGTACGAAGTCAATGAAAGAGGATTTGCGGGTGTGGAAGTATTTCCTTTTAACATACAATGGTCACACTTGTTTTCTGTCCCGGGAATGCACCAATTCAGAGATTTCCTTGTATATAGATTCTTTGGGTTCTTGTGGATTTGGTGACATTTACGGAACCGAATGGTGTGCTTCGCCTTGGCCTGAGTCTTGGCCCTCGTTGGGTTTTTGTCGGAATTTGACGTTGTTAGAGCTATTCCCCATAGGTATAGCTGTTGAAATTTGGGACCCCAATTTGGCTAACCTCCATGTTTGTTTTAGAACGGACAATATGGGTGTGGTTCATTGCATTAACAGTTTAACATACTCGTCTTTGCCCGTCCTTAGTTTGCTCCAACATTTAGTGTTCCGATGCCTGGAGTATAATATTTTCTTTCGGGCTCGCCATGTTCCTGGATCTTATAATTCTACTGCTGATGCCCTTTCACGATTTCGTTGGCAAGAATTTCGATCCCTCCACCCGGGAGCGAGCCTGGCTGGTTTCCTGTGCCTATCACACCTCTGGCATCTGGTGGACAACAACTGATGTCGTTGATATCTTCATCAGTCACACCGGCGACATGGAGGGCTCATGGTAAGGCGTGGGGTGAATTCATAGCTATGGCTGGCGTTAGAGACATAAGCAGTGAGGATGTCTGCGTGGAGATTATAATTGAATACTTATTGCAGATGCGCTCGCTCGGGGTATCAGCGACCGTCGCACAGCACCGGCTTTCTGGGGCTGCTTTTCACTTGCACCTACGCAGCTGGCCCGATTTTACGAAAAGATTCTTTATCACACAGGCTTTGAGAGGTTGGCGCAAGGAAATAGTCCGGACAGAATGTTGGAGCCCAGTTTCTTACAAACTGCTCTGTGGCTTGATCGCTACATGCCAGCCAATTTGCAATTCCACATTTGAGGCTTCTCTGTTATCGGCCAGCTTTAGCCTAGCCTTTTTTGGAGCCCATCACGTTGGTGAGCTTTTGCCCCCTTCTCGCAACAAGCCGGGTGGCATTCTAACGACGGAAGTTGTGTTGGGTGACCGCTCAATACGAGTTTGCGTCTGTCGCTCTAAGACGGACCGGTTTGGCCGCTGTGTGTGGATTCCTCTTTGTCGCGTTCAAGGCCCTGCCTCCCCGGTGAGCTTGGTGACCGAGTACTCCTGTTCTCGCCCTGATGCCGGCAATTTCTTAGTGCACCAAGATAGTTCCCCCCTCACCAGATTTCAGTTTACTTCACTCTTTAAGCGTTGCCTGCCTTACAGTTCTCCTGGCTGTATGGATTGTGGGTCATTCCTATGTTTTTTGAGCAGCTCAGAGGGCTGACTGCAGGCCGGGTGGTCGGACCTTGGGTTTCCGGGAAGCTGATGTACTCTGGCGCGGGATCCGCGCCCTCTGTTGGTCACAAGTCCTTCCCGAGGTGGTAGACATCAGTAGATCCTCGTCTGGCCCGGTCATTTTTGTTATACACGCGGGGGGGGGGGGATGACCTCTGCACCTTACGTATTGCAGAGTTGATGACGCTGATGCGTGCAGACATGAAGCGTTTCGCTTCATTTTTCCCTGAGCTCGTTATTGTCTGGTCTGAGATCATACCCCGGATAGTGTGGCATGGGGCTCGGGACTCATAGGCTTTAGAAAAATGTCGCAGGATGGTAAATGCCCGCATCTCCTGTTTTATCAGCTTCTGGTCTGGTGTAGTGGTTAGACACAGGCAATTAGAGGGTGACAACAGGGCTTTAATGCACCCGGACGGTGTCCACCTTTCCGACATCGGATTGGATATTTTTCTATCTGGTATACAGGACGGCATAGAACAAGCAATGTTTCTGTTGGGTGGTGGTCAGAGCCCCGTGTAGGGGTACAGGGGCTCCTCCGTGGTGGTATGAATACAATTAACAACTCACAGTGAATAGAAAATGGCGGACTTGCTGCTGGGAGGCCAGCGGTCGGCATACAGCACCGATGTTCAATGTTTCGAGCAGTTCAAAGCTCGGGTTTGGTGTCATAAGAGGAAATAAAGCTGTGGCTGATCACCAAACAACAAGTTGGTAGTTATGTTGTTATTTCCTAGGTATGAAGTGGTAATGCAGGAAAAAAGGGGGGTCGTTTGGAGTCAGTACGATGGTGGGTTCGCGGCAGTCCCAGTTCCAGCCCAGCTCAATACTGCTGTTCACCACTGGGACTCATTGACTATAATGGGAACCAGCAGGGATCCAGTCACTCTCTGAAATTTATGCTGGGATTCAGCCAGACAAAACTGTTGCATGCGGCAATATTTGCCCCGCTGAATTCCGGCATAAAATCTGGGACAAAGACAGATTCCTGCCGGATCCCTTTATAGTCTATGGGGTCCGGCAAATACACAGCACTATCCGGCTATGCCACATCCGGAGAGCTCTGTCAGGCTGTTCCTCTGCTGTATTGCTTTAACACTAGCGAAACTAGCCTAATAGATGGTCTGCCTCTATCTACGCTCTTTCTAACATTTAACTCTTAACCAGCTTGTTAATTCAAATATTTGTTAATCTAACCCCAACAGCAGACATGGTCAGGAAGTACAGTTATTTTTAAAGGGGTTACGTCATGAAAAGTATTACTACTTAATAAACAGGGCATTTCAAATGAAGTATTACTGCAATATACTGTACATGCATAATAATATTGTAAGGTATTTACATACATTACATTTCCCTCTGGTACTATCCTCTGCTGTCTGTCCTGGTCCACCTTCTCCTGCATACAGTGATGGACTAACATGTTCAGTAGCTTCCCTGCTCCTCTCATTGCCGACGTAGTTATATCATAGAGAAGCAGGTGAAGTGCCCCAGACACCTGTCATTCATTCTCCAGGTAAATGAGTAAAATAGCTTTAAAAAGAGTTTTACATTCATGGGATAACCCATTTAAGATCCAACATAAAAATGTGATCTCAGAGGCTTTGATCGTGGAATGATTGTTGGTGCCAGAGAGAGAGAGAGATTTTAATAGCTCAGAAATGGCTGATTTCCAAGCATGGAAAGTATAGTGTGCAGTTCCATGGGCAAAAATGCAAATCTAATGATGCTGGTTAGAATAGAATGGCCATACTGGTTAAAGCTGAACAAAATGCAACTTTAAAGGGGTTATCCAATCTTAAAAAAAGGCCCCCCTATGTCGGGCCCTCCACACTGGATATACTTACCCAAGTCCCCGCTCCTGGTCCCCGCACTGCCGCTGTTGCTTCTCCCGTGTGCGGATGAAGACATCCGGTGTCGGGGGGAGGGCAGCCAATGGCAGGCAGGGACAGGGAAGAGCCTCCCTAGCATCACCCACGATGCTAGGAAGGCTCGCCCCCACCTCGACACTTGATGTTTCCATCCGCGCACGGGGAGAAGCAGCAGCGGTGGGACGGGGACCAGGAGCGGGGACCTGGGTAAGTATATTCAGCATGGGGAGCCTGGCATATGGGGGGGCTTTTTTAGGACTGGATAACCCCTTTAAATCAAATAACAATGCATTATAACAGTGGAATTAAAAGAAGAATTCCTGCACTTACTCTTTGACTGCACCTAAGTACCAATGACTAGAAGCAGGGTTCTATCATGTCAGTTGTCCTCTAAGTTAGGCGGCATTCAGACAGCCGTAGTATTGCGGGTCTGCAAAAATGCGGAACCGCAATACTACGGGTACTGCCAATTTGCCGAACACACTACCAGGCACCCCGTTCAAAATGCCTATTCTTGTCCGCTATTGCGGACAAGAATAGGACATGTTCTATAATTTCTTGCAGAGCCGCGGCTTGGCAAGAATAGGTGCCGGCCATTGAAGTGAACGGGCCCGTACCTATTCTGCAATTTTGTGGAATAGGTGCTGACCCGTTCACACGGTTGTGTGAACGGGCTTTTATAAGTGGTATATATATGACACCAGTCCAGATCAAAGCGCTGGTGATGTCACATTAGCTTACAGCATGTTTTCCAACTATACAGCCTGACTGCTTCCACTGGACTCGAGGATCAGGACAACTATCAAGTATTCATCACATCAACATCGCGGACTCTCCTCTAGAAGTACAGGTAGGAGTTTTACTTCTTCACTTTGTCACTGCAGCATACTCACAACATCTTTAAGTAAGAGCACCAGTAAACTTGTTTTATTTGCATCTCTCAGTTAGCCAAGCTACAGCAGCAGAAGACCACACTGGGTTCTACTTCTGTCAGCCAGATACAAGGAAATAGCAAAACCAGGTTCAAATCTGCACAAGTGATGAGTGGCAAAATATTGGCCAAATCTCAGCATTGGTCAATTACTGCTGCACCATAACAGTCTTAAAGGGGTTATCAAACCCCTGAAATGCCCCCCCTCCCCCCTTGGACCCTCACAAATAATATATTTACCTCGCTCCCCGGCACCCACGTCACTTTTGAAGCCTGCATAGTCGTTGCTACATCTCCCTGTCGCGCGGGCGAAAACATCAGGGGAGACAGACAATAGCAGGTAGGTGACAGAAATAAGCCTCCCTAGCGTCACCCACGATGCTAGGGAGGCTCGTTCCCATCACCGCCTGCTATTGGCTGCCTTCCAGACACTGGATGTTTTCGTCTGCGCGATGGGGAGATGCAGCGGTAGCCGTGCAGGCTTCAGAAGCAACGTGGGTGTCGAGGAGCGAGGAAAGTATTATGTGTGTAAGAGTCCCAGGCATATGGGGGGGAGCATTTCAGGGGTTGGATAACCCCTTTAATGTGACAGTGATGTCACATACACCCTTCAGGTATGGCAAGGTTAGGGTTGGGCAATATAAAAAATATTCCCACGATAATGATATTAAGAAATTTATTGCGATAACGATATATATCGCGATAAATACTCGTGTAAAAGAAAAAACACTTAGGGCCACAAGGAGACATTATATACGGTATGGGGGCAGCCAAAAGGAGACATTATACTGTATGGGGGCAGCCACAAGGAGACGTTATACTGTATGGGGGCAGCCACAAGGAGACGTTATACTGTATGGGACAACAATTTCAATATTTCTGATATATGTGTATGTATATACATATTTATATATCCAACTGCTCGTTAACACTATTTCTAATAGCCAATCACATGGCGGCAACTCATGCATTTAGGCATGTAACATGGTCAAGACAATCTCCTGCAGTTCAAACCGAGCATCAGTATGGGGAAGAAAGGTGATTTGAGTGCCTTTGAACGTGGCATGGTTGTTGGTGCCAGAAGGGCTGGTCTGAGTATTTCAGAAACTGCTGATCTACTGGTTTTTCACGCACAACCATCTCTAGGGTTTACAGAGAATGGTCCGAAAAAGAAAAAACATCCAGTGAGCGGCAGTTCTGTGGGCGGAAATGCCTTGTTGATGCCAGAGGTCAGAGGAGAATGGGCAGACTGGTTCGAGCTGATAGAAAGGCCAACAGTGACTCAAATTGCCACCCGTTACAACCAAGGTAGGCAGAAGAGCATCTCTTGAACGCCACAGTACGTCGAACTTTGAGGCAGATGGGCTACAGCAGCAGAAGACCAAACCCGGGTGCCACTCCTTTCAGCCTAAGAACAGGAAACTGAGGCTACAATTTGCACAAGCTCATCGAAATTGGACAGTAGAAGATTGGAAAAACGTTGCCTGGTCTGATGAGTCTCGATTTCTGCTGCGACATTCGGATGGTAGGGTCAGAATTTTGGCAGTCAACAACATGAAAGCATGGATCCATCCTGCCTTGTATCAAGCTGGTGGTGGTGGTGTCATGGTGTGGGGAATATTTTCTTGGCACTCTTTGGGCCCCTTGGTACCAATTGAGCATCGTTGCAATGCCCACAGCCCTACCTGAGTATTGTTGCTGACCATGTCCATCCCTTTATGACCACAATGTACCCAACATTTGATGGCTACTTTCAGCAGGATAATGTGCCATGTCATAAAGCTGGAATATCTCAGACTGTTTCTGAACATGACAATGAGTTCACTGTACTCAAATGGCCTCCAAGTCACCAGATCTCAATCCAATAAGAGCATCTTTGGGATGTGGTGGAACAGGAGATTCGCATCATGGATGTGCAGCCGACAAATCTGCGGCAACTGTGTGATGCCATCATGTCAATATGGACCAAAATCTCTGAGGAATGCTTCCAGCACCTTGTTGAATCTATGCCACGAAGAATTGAGGCAGTTCTGAAGGCAAAAGGGGGTCCAACCCGTTATTGTACCTAATTGGCCGGTGAGTGTATTATATATATATATATATATATATATATAATATTTCTGACACTTGTTAATTTTTCACTTTCATTTTTTAACTTTTATTTGTATTTAATTCATATTTTATTGTATTATTTTTTTTTATAATTGGTTTATTACTTATTATTTAAATATATTTTTGCTACATAGTATGTTCTTTTATTTGTGTTTTTTTGTTAACGTATTTTTTTTTTATATATATATTTGTGGCACATAATGTCCCCCCAAGGGATCATAAAAAGACTGTTAGGGGACAGTGAACACACTCTCATTTGTAATTTAGTTTTTTTTATAATTTTCTATTTTTATTTCTTTTATTTGTGTTTTGTTATATTTTTTGTTTTCAATTTTTTAAAATAATTTTTTAACTTTTTTAATAATTTTTTTCCCCACATAATTTGTCCCCAAGAGGTCACTGAAAGGCAGGATGTTTTTTCATTATTTCGCCTGTAACTGGGACATCCAAAGGAACACCAGTTATAGGGGAAACCAGCCTGCTGTTGGGGGCATTGTACAAGGCAGAGCTGATCAGGGTCTCCTGACCCTGCAGCTCTGCGCTCCTCTGCCCCCAGGTCCATCCTGCACAGTACGCTGCTCACCTATCTGAGGAGAAGGCAGGAGCGCTGATACACTGCTTCTGCCTTCTCCTCGTCTCCCCTGCTCTCCATACACGTCCTGCTACGGTGCGGGAGCAGGAGCTGTAATCATCTGTTGTGCGGCCTCATGCGGCTCAATCTGTGGTACACCCCTGACATAGACAGTATATTATTTATGACACCAAGGCTGTTAGGATATTTAACTCTTCTTGCCTCCTCCTCATGGACTGCTGATTTTGCACGCCTCTCTCCTCGCTTGTGTGCTCGGCCGGTGGACGGAGACTTGAATATGGGAGCGAGGAGGAGCCAGGGATGGCAGCTGCACGAAGTAATATCTACGGTAGGCATATACAAGAGGCAGGGTGTCGCACATCTAGGAGCGGTCAGCGCGCATATGACCGCTCCTATGACGTCACTAAATACCGCGGTTATTTGGAAACAGCGATATCGCCATATCGCTGTTTCTTAATACCACGGTATATCGTTCACACCGGTTTACCGCTCAACCCTAGGTTGTATTAGGGCACCACGGGTGGATTGGCTGATGCCCACAAGGCCGTAAAAGTCCTCCTCTCTGCCACTGACCGGGTACATAATGAGCTGTCAGTGGCAATTAACGCTGTGAGAATCAGGTACTCATGTACCCAGCCAGTGACCACATTTGTCCCCCTGAATTCAACTGTCCTATGGCCACCACAGAAGGACATCTTTTGGGGCAATATATTGTGCTGCACTGTGGTATAAGGTTCTGATTGGGTGGTATTTTACACAATGGTATTGCTAAATCTGTGTGTTGCACAGGGCCACTTTTATTTTTTTTTCCAGGGCCACTTGTAGGGCACCCATAAAAGTCTGTAGGGCTCTACTGTACCTCTGGCACCAATTCCATTGTGCCATATTCCGTTGGATGATGTATTACGGAACTATTCTCCTAGGAATATTTAGCACTATGTATTATACTGTAAATACAATTGTGTCAAATAATACAGTATTATTCAGAGGTTATCTTACACTGGGGTTTGGTATGCCTACATAAATACATATATTTACTAAAGGAATGCTCTGCAGGACGTCCCTTGTACAATATTGCTGCAATATTCTCATCATCTGTTAAAAGTGGCAAGAAGAAAATACTTCCCAGCACTGTGAGTCTGTCTAGGAGTTAATAATTACGAAAGAGCTATTATATACACTTTTATTTCCTGCAGTAGATTCAGCCTGGGATAGCATTTAATGGATGCTTTCACATTGCAGGAATCCCTGGGGTTTGGACAGGCATCTTAGGTTTCTGAAAAAGAGAAAGGCAACAGAGATAGGAAAAGAGCCCTCGGCAGCGCCTTCTTTCACTGATTAAGCAGTTCAAGAAATCCAAAACGTTCTTGGTTTTTAAATAGATGTTTCACTGTTTTCTCTATATACGTATATCATCTTCTGCAAAGTCAGGTGGATTAGTCAGTGTTTGACTCTACATGATTAGAGGACCCAGATCAAGGGTTCTTCTTACTCATCAATCAGACATGCTTTAGAAAGTATGGGGGTCATTTACTAATCTGAAATACACCTAAATTAGATCTGCGACTTCGCCCTGCTCACGCCAGGTCTAAAATTGTGGGCATGGCATGGGCGAGGAAGGGGGCGGCAGGCCCGTCTTATTCAGCTTAGAAGCTGTCTTACATTCAGAACTGGAGCGGGAGGTGCTGAAGTTATGAAGAGGTTGGCGCCTTTTCATACCTTTGGCGGATCCTCCACCAGCTATGGGGCTTTATTAAAAACAGCATCTAAAACGCTGGTCTTAATAAATGTGCCCCTATGTGTCTCTTGATTCGTGGTAATATTATATGCCTCAAAGGCTCTATCTTACAGAGGAAAAAAGATCAAATCTCACTGTCAACGGGTATCCCAGTTTTGAGAGGGTCAACCTTTAAAGGGCTGTCTCACAAAACAACCTCTGTCCATAAGCCGCACTACGGTATATAGGCTTCGTGGAGAAGAACTCCCTTCAAGAGCCACAACACAAAGCCGTAATGCAAGAACTCTGATAGACCAGGTCCACCTATGTATTACATTGTTGGCTATTGGCTATATTAAAGGAAATCTGTCAGCAAATCTAACTATATGTAACCCAGTCCAGGGCTACATAGTGCTCCCTAACACAATGCAAAACATACCTGTATTAGTATTCTATGTGTTTCTGAAGTGCAGAAAATTAACTTTTATTCCAAAGCAAATATAGTCTCAAGGTGCCCAGCGGGGCATGCATAACTGTAATAGGAGCCCAGGCCCGCCTTCTGCTGGAGCCCAGGCCTTCCTCTTCACATGTTCTCGGTACCTCCGCTTTCTTCATCCAGACAGACCCTCCACTGCGATGTCACAATCCTCCTTCAGCTCCGTTTGCCCATACATTCTAGTAAACCACCTGCGGTTTGTCCATACATTCTATCGAACCACCTTCCGTTTGCTCAGCGCATGCGCACTAAATATGGTGAGGCCGATGCCCACAGCAGGGCATTCAATGCGCAAGTGCCGACTGTTGATTTTGGCAAAGGACAATGCTAGCCCGAGCTGAAGGAGGATCGTGGAGGCAGGGGGCTGGATGGAGCAAGGGGAGGTACAGAGAACATGTAAAGAGGAGGGCCTGGGCTCCAATCACAGTTATGCACGCCCCACTGGGCACCTTGAGACCACATTTGCTTAGGAATAAAAGTTAATTTTCTGCACTTCAGACACACACAGAATACTAAGACAGGTATGTTTTGCATTGTGTTAGGCAGCACTATGTAGCCCTGGACTGGATTACATATAGTTAGATTTGCTGACAGATTTCATTTAATAGTATATAATATAACATGTGTGGCCAGATGTGGCTTTCTTCAGGAATAACTGTATGTGGAGAAGAAAAGCCAGATCCAGCCTATGAGCAGATTGATTATTAGCATGATATAAAGAAAAGGGATTCCATTTCTTCTAGAAACCAACCATGAACATGAGTAGCATCCCAATGGGAGCAGCGCTTTAGTAACCAGCTCCATCCACTACTCAAAAGATGGAGAGGCTGTGCCATTCCTGTACCAGAGCTTTTGCAGAACAGTTGATATCAGGGTGTCAGACCCCCCAATCTGAAAATGATGGCCTATATCACTTGGAAAAGGTTAGACAACCCATTTAATAATATAATAATCATTTGGTTAAAGAGCATATTATAAAATGTAGATTGTAATAAATATAATTGTCGTCAAAATGAAAAAATACTATGTGTAATAAACCCCACCCAAGTCAAATCAATTATAAAAGTTTGTTCAGTTGTACTTGCAGTAGAGTACTGTTGCTTTCACAATCTTCCATCTCAAAGTAATCCCCAAACTAAATACTATTTTGTCATAATCTACACCCTAGAGATCCAGACGCAAGAAAAACATGGCAAAACATTAGAATTCCATCCATAAAGCAAATTTTCCCAGGAGATTTATTAGCAGATGTTTCCTTGATAGTTATATAATACGATTCAAGGTACATAACGCATTGCACCCTGTAAGAGGGAGACATCGAGGGTAACTATATTTCTAGCATTTAATTTTATTTTTTATTATTATGTAACAAAATGTACACAAAAACAGTAGCACAGGCTGCACTGACATGAGCTGTATGCAAGTAATGTAATATGTATCTCCATTCTCTTCTGTTGCATGCACGTACAAATAAATAGACATAGTGCCCTCAGTATAATAAATATTAATCATAATAATCATTGTATTTATAAGTTGCTAATATGCTTATATTGGAGATGAGCGAATCATTCAAAAAATTATTCGCCGAACATTTGCCGAACTTTTCCTAAAATTCGTATATTCGACGAATAGATTTGTTGCATTTGCGTACAAAATATACGTTATTATGTGCTATTAGCGAACATTCGCTCACTAATAACGAACGTTCATTTACAAAATGTACGCAACTTCTTAGAAGACGTATGCATGAGCGTACAAATAGCTTACGAATCTCAGCGTACTATTGTCTAAGCGATTACGTAATACGCAGGCACGTACGAGGAGAGGCCGCGGCGTGCACTCCTCAGAGGCAGAGCGAATATTCGAGACATATATATGGTAAAGTGCAAATACATTATTATAGGTATAATATAAAAAATTTAAATATCACCTACCTAGTATGCTCACGGACACGTTTAACTCTCTTTTCTTCTGACGCTTGTCATAGAACTGGAGCAGAGTCCCAAACTCAGTCGCAATTTGTAATCCACATAGGCAAAAAAAACCCTCTTTCAAGGGGCTCCCCAAATAACCTGAAAAGGGGGAAAAAGGGATGAGGCGCACGAATGCGCAACTAAATTTCCCGAGTTGCCTCATCATCCTCCCGCGCTGGAGAAAGGGGCAGAACTACCAGGGAGGAGTCTGCATCACTGAATTGAATTCGTACACAACAGCGTATAGAGTAACTAAATTATACGTAGAATAGCGTATAATTTAGTGGACAAACTACGTAGCGAATGCATACAAAAGCGAAGCGAATCACCTAATATTCGGATTCGCTTTGCAGCTGAAAAATCCCAAGATTCGATACGAATCTACGACGCGGCGAATAGATTCGCTCATCTCTAGTTTATATATTTGAGAAATAAAGGTAATACAGTTTTTATCTCTCAAAATGTATTTATCAGATCCCAATTAAATCAATTGAATTAGGGGGCATAACAAGAAAAGTCAAACTTTTGAATGCCTCCATTCACTATGTGGTATAAAAAATGGCCCTGATTTATCATGTCCTTACTCCAGAATTCTGGCATCAAAAAGTCACAAAAAAAAAGATTAAAATATTCCCCTCATGATAATTTCCCTCAATGTGTTATTTTCTGGGTGAGTACCATTACATCCATACCAAATATGTATTTTCTTATGTTTTAATACTTTTGCACAATAACCACGCAAAACATCATAGTGCAGCGCAGCATTCCCGAAAGAGTCACTGTACTTTCACACAATTTCATTTAATTTAATAGAGAATGGTCGACCTAGCAAATTTATAAATCACTTCTTAAAGGGGTATTCTCATCTTAGACAATGGGGGCATATCGCTAGGATATGCCCCCATTGTCTTATAGGTGCGGGTCCCACCGCTGGGACCCGCACCTATAGCCAGAACGGAGCGGGGAGCGCTGCGCCTGGAGGACCCCAGGTTTCCGGGGGTCCGGCCACCACCAGGCGCAGCTCCCCGCGCCGCTCATAGGAATGAATGGGAGCCGGGCCGTGCATGCGCGGTCGGCTCCCATTCATTTCTATGGAGCCGACGGAAATAGCCGAGCCAGCGCTCGGCTATTTTTGGCGGCCCCATAGAAATGAATGGAGGGCGGCTGCGCATGCGCAGTGCACCCTCATTCACTTCGGGGGCTCCGTTCTCGATATAGGTGCGGGTCCCAGCGGTGGGACCCGCACCTATAAGACAATGGGGGCATATCCTAGCGATATGCCCCCATTGTCTAAAATGAGAATAACCCTTTAAAAAATCTGCATGCATCCACCTGAAAAAAGCTGTAGCGTTATGGCCTCTAGGGAAGAAATCCATCCCTGGTAAGGCTACTTTCACATTAGCGGCAGGCCTGATCCGGCAGGTGAGAGGGGCTGCCGGATCAGGACTGGCGCAGCGACATGTGTGGAGCCGGAACCGCGCTCCGGCCCCACACATGTCACACAGTACATACATACACACACATATAGACAAACAAACACACATACATACTTACATGCTCCCGGCAGGTCTTCGGAGCGCCGGAGGAGCAGGACGGCTCGCACAGGTGACGATTCCCCACAGCGCCCTCTGCTGGGCGCCTGGTGGAATCGTCATCTGTGCGCGCCGACCTGTCCCTACGCCGCTCTGAAGACCTGCCAGGGAGCATGTAAGTATGTATGTGTATTTGTATGTCTATATGTGTGTGTATGTTTATGTGTATGTCTATGTCTATGTCTGTATGTGTGTATGTGTAGCCGGATCTGTCATGAACTCCATTGAAAGTCAATGGAGGGCGGATCCGGTTACCATTGTGGTCACACCAGATGGATCCGCCCCCATTGACTTGCATTGGGGGTCATTCCGGATCCGTCTTGGTGCGGATGCCTGGACCGGAGAGCAAACCGCAGCATGCTGTGGTTTGTTCTCCGGTCTGAAGACGGAACGGAATGCTTTCAGGAGCATTCCGTTGTCTTCAGTTCAGTTTTGTCCCCATTGACAATGAATGGGGACAAAACTGAAGCATTTTATTCCGGTATTGAGCCCCTATGACGGAACTCAATACCGGAATTTTAAAATGCTAGTGTGAAAGTAGCCTAACAGAGACTCAGAAGACGGCACAGAGGAAGTGGGGGAGTGTCAGAGCTAGCTGAGATTGTGAGCCAGATAAAATAACCGCTTTTACACAGCTTGTTAACATCACAGACGCCTCCTGCCTTTCTGTAACTATGATCTCTCCTTGCTTATCTGTTCTGGGAGCTCCAGAGCTGAAAACATAGTGGGAAGTAACAGAAAGGATGCCACAGTAGTACAGTTCTGACGGAAGGGAGGGGCATCTTCTGTGTGTAATGCATCTAGCTGTGCAGCTGAACCAAGGAATAATATGGCTTAAAGCACATTAGAGAAGCCCACATATAACTGCTCCTTCACAGCTATAATTGTACAAAAAAACACAACCATTATACAAACTTTTTTGTATAATGTACGCGTTAGCAGCACAAAACAAACTCAACAGCACAGCACAAAATACCTCACTGGCAGTGCCAAACAAATACCACAGTGCAGCACAAAATACCACAGCAATGCCAAAGAAGCACCTCAGTAAAACACAAAATACCTCACCAGCACCAAAAACCACATCAAAAACCTCCCCAGAAACACCAAATACCACAGAGCCACACAAAATATTTCCCCAGAAACACTGAACACACAATGGGACAATGATGGGTTAGTCGGCACAAAAAAGGAATAATGGGTAAGCTGTCACACAAGGGGCAGTAACAAAACCATACATGCTGTATATGGAGGCAGGACATGACAAAGAACAGTGCTCCTCGGGCCTATTGTCACTCTGGCCACATCACTGCTTCCTCTTCAATGAAACTCCATCTATCACACACTCCATCAGTGTTGTGGTTGGAAACTCATCTTCTCACCTCTTTCTTTGCCTAGACCTCTGAAGAGTTGTGGTGCTAGGGGGCACTGGCAGGGACTCAAGCTTCAGCAAATTAATGAGAAGCACTGTTCTACATTGTCTGTTTCTTTCTCCCTCAGCCAGAGTTCTGCTGCCATCAGGACACAAAATCCAAGGAGTGTCCTAACACTGCTCAGCATTAGGACGTTGTGTGTGCACATCATTATCATGCACCACCAATGAGGCTAGATGAGGCGATCGCCTCAGGCAGCACTAGGTTGGGGCAAGAGGGGGGCAGTGGAAGGCCCATGGGCAATGAGCGCTTTCATTGTGGCAAAGGGCTTAGGTTAAGAAATTGGCATTAGTGGGGGAAGCCATTTTAGTTTTCGCCTCAGGCAGCAGAAAGGCTAGGTGCACCCCTGAATGGAACCTGTAGTCCTATGGTAGTTATGCCCCTGACTGAATCATTTGTAGCTGCCATCTCCATATGTTTTTGTTTGTGCAGTCTGAAAATTGGAGGCAGAGGGTCTAGCAAAAGTGGCAAACAAAATCCCATTGATGTAGGCAATGCAAGCAATGACATATTGCTATGATATGCCATCAATTTAGGATTGGTGGGGTTTCGACCTTTGGACCCTGGCCACCCAGTGTAAATCGAACTGCAGTGCAACCCCAGTGCAGTTCCACAATGTAGTGCCTGGAAGCACCACAGGCAGTGGCGTTCTGCCAATATAGGCAGACCACGCAGCTGCTATGGGCCCACGGCACAGAGGGGCCCGGAGGGCATGGAAGGCCCCGCCCCCTACACATACTCAGCCAGTTTATTAATAATTAATTAGATAATATGGGGCATTGAGGTGGCCTGCCCACTTGTGTTCCTTTATGCTCAGAATCCTCCCCACACTTTGTAGGTCCGCTCACCCCACAGTCCAGGAAATGATAGTGATTCTTCATGGGCTAAAGGGCCTTCCTGACGTCATCTGCCCATGTGACCAGCAGTGGAGAAGCTAGAGGAGCAGAGAGATGTTGCTATGTGTACAGAGAGGAGCCATGCTGGAGTTTGGTGAGGCCTAGCTGTGTGTGTCTTTCCTGTGTGTTTCCCTATCCCTGTGTGTGTTCCTCTCCCTGTGTGTGACTGTCCCTGTGTGTGCCTGTCACTGTGTGTCCCTGTCCCTGTTTGTCCCTGTCTGTGTGTATCTGTCCCTGTGTGTCCCTGTCCCTGTGTGTGTCCCTGTCCCTGTTTGTCCCTGTGTGTGTCACTGTCCTTGTGTGTGTTTTTCCCTGTGTGTTTTTCGCTGTCCCTGTGTGTCCCTGTACCTGTGTGTCCCTTTGCGGTGCTGTCCTTGTGTGTCGCTGTCCCTGTGTGTTGTCCCTGTCCCTGTGTTTGTCGCTGTCCCTGTGTGTTGTTCGCTGTCCCTGTGTGTGTGTCCCTATCCCTGTGTGTTTGTTGCTGTCCCTGTGTGTAGCTGTCCCTGTGTGTCCCTGTCCATCGCTGTCCCTGTCAATGTGTGTTTTTCGCTCTCCTTGTGTATCCCTGTGTGTGTCGCTGTCCCTGTGTGTTTTTTGCTGTCCCTGTGTGTGTCCCTGTCCCTGTGTGTTTTCGCTGTACCTGTGTATGTCTGTCCCTGTATGCCCCTTCGTGTTGCTGTCCCTTTGTGTTGCTGTCCCTGTGTGTGTCCCTGTCCCTGTGTGTCCCTGTGTGTCTCACTGTCCCTGTGTGTCTCGCTGTACCTGTGTGTCCCTTTGCGGTGCTGTCCTTGTGTGTCGCTGTCCCTGTGTGTGTCCCTGTCCCTGTGTTTGTCGCTGTCCCTGTGTGTTGTTCGCTGTCCCTGTGTGTGTGTCCCTATCCCTGTGTGTTTGTCGCTGTCCCTGTGTGTAGCTGTCCCTGTGTGTCCCTGTCCATCGCTGTCCCTGTCAATGTGTGTTTTTCGCTCTCCTTGTGTATCCCTGTGTGTGTCGCTGTCCCTGTGTGTTTTTTGCTGTCCCTGTGTGTGTCACTGTCCCTGTCCCTGTGTGTTTTTCGCTGTACCTGTGTATGTCTGTCCCTGTATGTCCCTTTGTGTTGCTGTCCCTTTGTGTTGCTGTCCCTGTGTGTGTCCCTGTGTGTGTTGCTGTCCCTGTGTGTCCCTGTGTGTCTCGCTGTCCCTGTGTGTCACTGTCCCTATGTGTCGCTGTCCCTGTGTGTTTTTTGCTGTCCCTGTGTGTGTCGCTGTCCCTGTGTGTTGCTGTCCCTTTGTGTTGCTATCCCTGTGTGTTGCTATCCCTGTGTGTGTCCCTGTACCTGTGTGTGTCCGTGTCCCTTTGTGTGTCCCTGTCCCTGTGTGTTTGTCGCTGTCCCTGTGTGTGTCCCTATCCCTGTGTGTTTTTTGCTGTCCCTGTGTGTAGCTGTCCCTGTGTGTCCCTGTCCCTGTGTGCGTCGCTGTCCCTGTGTGTTTTTCGCTGTCCCTGTGTTGTCCCTGTGTGCGTCGCCGTCCCTGTGTGTCGCTGTCCCTGTGTGTCCCTTTGTGTCACTGTCCATGTGTGTGTCCCTGTCCCTGTGTGTTTTTTGCTGTCCCTGTGTGCGTCGCTGTCCCTGTGTTTTTCGCTGTCCCTGTGTGCGTCGCTGTCCCTGTCCCAGTGTGTGTCCCTGTCCCTGTGTGTTTGTCACTGTCCCTGTGTGTGTCCCCCCGTTCCTGTGTGTCGCTGTCCCTGTGTGTTTTTCGCTTGTCCCTGTGTGTCGCGTGTCTGTCCCTGTGTGTCTGTCCCTGTGTGTCACTGTCCATTTGTGTCGCTGTCCCTGTGTGTCAATGTCCCTATGTGTGTCACTGTCCCTGTGTGTGTCACTTTCCCTGTGTCCGTGTGTTTTTCGCTGTCCCTGTGTGTCCCTGTCCCTTTGTGTCACTGTCCCTGTGTGTGTCGTTGTCCCTGTGTGTGTCGTTGTCCCTGTGTGTGTCGCTGTGCCTGTGTGTCCCTGTCCCTTTGTGTCCCTGTCCCTGTATGTGTCCCTGCCCCTATGTCTGGGCAGAGTTAGGGGGCCCAATTCAGATTTTTGCTATGGGGCCCAATGATTTCTATGTACGCCCCTGACCACAGGATACAGGGAAAAGAGTGAAGGGGATGCAGCACTGCACTAGTGATGCTGCCCTTCACTCTCAGGATCAGTGGGGGTCCTCGAGGACCCCACCGATGATAAATTGATGTAATATCCTAGCCATAAGAATGACAGTTTTTAAATGGCTTCTACACTGCATTGAAATTCACAGCAGTCCTCGTGTAAATAGACTCTCAGGCTGTAAAGTGTTCAGTGGGCACATTGCTCTCTATGGGAAACATTGTTTCTCCCAGAAGCCTCTCCTGCTTCAGAAATAGGACAAACTATGACAGTCCTACAGCAATTTATACATAATTCAACAAGGAAGTGTTTGCTGTATGGAAGACTTTGTTCACAGGCAGTTAGACTCTGGGACTGCTTATAAAGCCAGAAATAATCAGATTACTTAAAGGTGCATTCATTCTCAGGTCAACATGAAGAAAAACTTTGCTAGAAGAATGAAATGTACAGAAAGAATTGCTGAGCCACAAAATAATGTAATATTTATTTGGCAACTTAATATTTTGGGCTTTTATAAAAATCTGATAAAAAAGCTTGAGCCCGATCTCTGCAATTTATCAGCAAATAACTAAAAATGGACAAATCTGCTTCTTTTTAGATAAGACTTGATGAAGGAATTGAAATTGACCATAGTCACTAGCGTGGTTATAGGGATTGCAGCGGTCGCAGTTGCGACTGAGCCCCTAAGCCAGGGGGGCCCACAGGGCTCACCTTGCCAGTGGTGCTGTATTTTTCCCTTTATAAGATGCAGTGCATAAAGAGGCAGGGGAGTGAAGCGCTGTGAGCACTGTACTTACCCCTCTTCCATGCTTGCTCTTCTTGGGACCCACACTGCTGTGACCTGACACTGCAGGCAGTCAGGTGACTGTGTAGCGTGGGCCCCGAGAAGAGAGCCTGGGCGGCGCAGCAGGAGAGGTAAGTACATTTATTTATTTTAAGGTCTGATCTGAGGTCTGATATGGGGGGGCTGAGAGGTCTAATGGGGGTCTGGAAGTCTGGTCTGAGGTCTGATATGGGTGTCTGGAGGTCTAATGGGTGTCTAACATGGGGGTCTGAAGGTCTAATGGGGGTCTGATATGGAGATCTGGAAGTCTAATGGGGGTCTGATATGGGGGACTGGAGGTCTAATGGGGTCTAATATGGGGGTCTAGAAGTCTATTGGGGGTCTGGAGGTCTAATGGGGGTCTCATATGGGGGTCTGGAGGTCTAATGGGAGTCTGGTTTGAGGTCTGATATGGGGGTCTGGAGGTCTAATGGGGGTCTAAGAGTGTAATGGAAGTCTGAGAGGTCTAGTGGGGGTCTGGGAGGTCTAATTGGGGGTCTGAGAGGTCTAATGGGGGTCTGGTCTGAGGTTAGATATAGACATCTGGTGGACTAATAGGGGTCTGTCTGAGGTCTGATATGGGGGGTCTGTAGGTCCAATGGTGGGTCTGTAGGTCTAATGGGGTCTGGTCTGAGGTTGGATATGGGGGTTTCTGACCTGAGGTCGGAGATGGGGGGGGGGGGTTCATCAAAGTTTTGATATGAAGGTCTGATCTGAGGTCTGAGATGGGGGGGTCTCATCATAGGTTTGATATGGGGGTCTGATCTGAGGAACTGTTATGGGGGGCATCATAAGAGGTATGATATGAGGGTCTGATCTGAAAGATAAGGGGTATTTTTGGTACTGGCACACACTATAAGGGAGTATTTTTTGTACTGGGTCACATTATAAAGGGGGATTTTCACTGCCACACATTATAAGGGGGTAGTTTTTGTACTGGCACACATAAGGTGGTATTTTTCTATTGGCACACATTCTAAGGATAAATATTACTACTGGGAGGCTATGGAGAACATGATTATTAGTATGGGCACAATGTGGGTATTATTACTATTGGGGGCACTGTTAACACTATGCACTCTGGTAGATAATTATTTCTATTGGTTAGACTTTTCAGGGGGACTGTTTCTGCAGTATAGTATTGGGGAGCACAGCGAGTACTGTATTGGGGGTGGCAAGATATTGTGTTCAGGAGGTGGGAGGATGATGGAAAAGTAGGCAACTAAGATATCTACAGTATTTGTCAAGTTCTGGAGAAAGAAGAGATGGCTGAAAGAAGTCAATTATCTGAATGGAGACGTTGAGAAAGAGAACGTCTACAACAAAGGAGACATCACTGGATGTAAGAGGTACATATGTGGTGCTGTATTACCCTGTATGATTTGTAGAGCTGTATATAATGTTTTCCAAGTATGTCTTTAAAGGGAACCTGTCATCAACTTTATGGTGACCTCACTGAGGGCAGCATAAAATAGTGACAGAAATGCTGATGTCAGCGGTGTGTCGCTCATGAGCTAAAAGTAAGTGGTTGCTGAGAACCAGCATCATAATCATTGCAGCCCAGGCCTTGAAAAGAGTCAAATCTACCTGAGAAGAGTCATGGTTATTCATAATCTCCTGCTCTCCCCGCCCATCTGCTCATGATTGGCAGTTTTCTCCTACAAAGAAAGGAAGAAAACTAGGCAGAAGACTGTCAATCATCAGCAGGTGAGCAGGGAGAGCAAGAATTCATGAATAACCATGACTCTTCTCAGGTGGCTGGGACTCTTTTCCAGGCCCAGTGTGCAATGTTTGTGATGTTGGTTCTCGGCAACCACTTACTTTTAACCTATAAATGACAGAGCGCTGAAATCAACTCACCTGTCTCTACTTAATTCTGCTGTTAGTATGGGCAGCATAAAGTTGATGACAGGTTCCCTTTAAAGTGTAACTGCCGTTTCACCACCAAAAATGAAATTCCTAACGTATGTGATGCTGAAGGACAGATATTCATGAAGCTGTATTTTTCAGTTAATTTTACCTAGCTGGTACCGTTGAGGAGATATCAGCATGTAAAGCAGCCCTCCCCCTACACTTTCTGCCTCAGCCCAGCTCCAGGCACTCAGGGCTGAGCTCCACCCCCCAGTGCTGATCCATCTCATGTTTAGAGACGACCTGCACATGGCAACAGTCTGAGAAGAGAGCAGCTGAATAGGAAAGTAGCATGCATTTGTGGGAGTTATTAGCAGATAAAACTGAAAATGATTACATGGGTTGTTCGGTTTTTACTATTAATGAATTAACCTCAGGATAGGTCATCGATATCAGATCAGCAGTGGTTTGACTCCTGGCACCCCCACTGATCAGCTGTTAGAAGGCAGCATTCACTCGAGCACTGCTTTTTCTGCTCTGTTTACCTGTTCTCCGCAGCAATTGCAGCAATGAGAAGTGTAATTACAATAATGGCATCCCCATTCACTTCTATGGGACGGCTCTGTAGTATTCACTTGGACGCCATTATTGTAAATACACTGCTCACCAATTGCTGCAGCAAGCAGATAAGGCCAGGTTCACATCGGCATTATAGAATTCCGATACAGAGTTACAACGGAATATAATGGCATTCTAAGGAAGGAATGCCAAACGGAACCCTTTAAGAGGCATTCAGTTTTGCTCCGTCCTGATACATGTCTATGGGGGCACATAATGGTTCCGTTTCTTTCCGTTATACTTGACGGAAAAAATAGCCCCGTCGACAGGACTATTTTTTCTGTCAATGTATAACGAAAAGAAACTGAACCGTTATGTGCCCAGTCGACACGACTATTTTTTCTGTCATGTATAATAGAAAGAAACGGACTCATACTCAGTGTTACCCCCTGAACTCTTCATGATGTGGGTCCATGTATATTATTGTTATTACTATTAGTCTTTCCATTGTAGTGCAAAATGAGTATGATGAAAGGTTACAGTACCTAGCCATTACCTTGGCTTAGGAACTGCCTAAAAAGTGACATCTCATTGGCAAACTGGTGCTTGGTTATGACTTCTCTATATTTTGTAATGGTAGAAACTGTGCATTTGTGATACAAACATAATATACTGTTTATTAACTTCATCAAACAGAATGTAAAGTTTTAATGTCTTCTATTGAGAACAAACTACACGACTTTGATTATGATAACAATTGCAATATGTTATTTTTTATTCAAAATATGGCCAAATGCATTTCCAATCACTTGTTATTTTTTCATTATTGACGGCAGCTGTTATCATGCTTCGTCTTGGCTCTGGTAGACTGGCATGGAATAAGATAATTAGGAGAATCAGATGGGTCTACTACAGAGTGAGGCCTACTGCTGCACATCAACCATCTCTATTTATACTTACATTTGGCCTTCTGTGCCAAGAAAACTCTTGTTTTTAATGCTTTACATTTTGTTCACAGCCACCATCACTTTGACAGGAGATCTTCATATACTTCATCCTATTTTTAATAACATGTAATGGTGAGTAATTGAAAACAAGAGAATTTTAAACTTATGGCTTTCAATATGTTTTCACTTAAATGTGAGCTGAGCAGCGGTACACCAGCACAGCCTCTACACAGTGGATGGAGTCTTCTGCTTCCGGCTCTGTCATCAGTTTCAGATGCCAGCAGGATAGGTCATCAATATCAAAAAGCTGAAATAACCCTACTGTCCTACAGCAGGCTACATCAAAATTCAAGAAGAAGAGTTCGGCACAGGACAAGAGGAAACATCTTGCTTCGTAAACTCAACTGTTCAATTACCTGGAGAAGCGGGTAAGTCTCCTTCATGGTGGATGATGGAGAAGAGTTGTAGACTCACTGGGTCTCAGGGTTAGGGAAACAGATTAATAGCAAGAAATATTAAAGCTTTACATGGCCTACAGTAACATGGCCATGACTGCTCAAAGAAAGAGCTTGTACTGCACAAGGTCTCCCATGCAATTTCCATCTTAAAGATATGAATGTAAACTCAGGCTTTGGAGAAACATGTCTGAGATTTGGACATTTAGTAGAGTGCCCCTTCCACCTAATGCATTGCATTTTAAAGTTTGTGCTTTAACCAAAGTACTACACTTCTGCATTCAATCATGGCCATTAATTACCTAAACATCTAATTATTGATTTTAGTATAATGTATTCAAGATCTTATAACCTTTATCCTAAAATAAGGTGTTGTTCCATGATCTCAAAACAATATCAACCACCACAACAAAGTAGAGCTATGGTCCCCAACTAGACATTTTCACTGGTATTCTATTTGCCTTCAGTGGGTACATTACAACTATGGCTCACATACTGTAGTTGTCTTTTGTATTGTCCCAGTTTTTCCTAAGTTGTTGCTAAACTACATGTTCTTTGGACAGATGAGACCAAAGTTGAGATGTTAGGCCATAATGCACAGCACCATGTTTGGCGAAACACAGCATATCAACACAAACACCTCATATCAACTGTCAAGCATAGTGGTGGAGGGGTGATGATTTGGGTTTGTATTGCAGCCACCTAATCTGGGCATGCAGTCAACCATGAACTCCTCTGTATACCAAAGCATTCTAGAGTCAAATGTGAGGCCATCTATCCAACAGCTAAAGCTTGGTCAAACTCTACAACTCTACAAAAGAATGACTGAAAAGAATCTAGGCGTTACAATGGCCCAGTCAAACTCCAGACCTCAACACTGTGGAGGGTCCTTAAGCAGGGGTGTAACTACCATAGTGGAGGACCATGGGACTGCTATGGGGCCCAGGGCAAGAGGGGGCCCAGTCTTAGTTGGGACCATCCCCCTTCTACTGGAGGTAAAAACCTGGTCAGTACCCTCTAAAGGAATAACTTTTAGCAAATGAAGCAGTGGAAATAGGGTTCAAAGATCACTGAAAACCTTCTGTCCTGGGTGTGGGTCCTGGTTTGAGCTTCGCTATGGGGCCATTACTTCTGTAGGTACACCACTGACCTTAAGAGAACTGTGCACAAATGAATGACCACAAACTTTAATGAACTGAAGCAACACTATGAGAAAAAGGTCATACAGAAAATGATAACTTCAAATTATTGCGGCTAAAGATGGTTCGACAAGCTATTGATTCATGGGGTGCACCTAGTTTTTCACACATGGATTTTCCATTTCGGCTTCATTTTTGTAGAATAATCAAACGTTGGAATCTGTTGTGTGCTGTTCTATATCTGAGGTAGTATTAACTCATTTTAAAACCTTCTAAGGACCAGATGTGTTTTTATTATGTCCTGGTACGTAAAACCATAGAATTCAAAGAGGTTGTACATTGTTTTCTCATGACTATAAGTAGGTGAGGCTCCCATGACTAACGCTGTGAGTGTCAGGTCGTTATGCAGCTGGTCAAGAAGGAGAGATTAAAAAACAAACAAAGAGGATGGCGAATTGTGTAAAATGTTCCACAATGGGATATGTACTCATTGCTTGCAAAATGTCTGCTTACCTTAGAATGAAGAAATATAACCCACACAAAGGCGTAAAGGATGAAGCGACTGCAAGCCTGATGTCCTGGACTAGCTATTCCTGGATTGAAAGACTGGTAGTGTCAGCACAAACAAAATTACATGAGGAATTAACTCTTTCAAGTCCTTTATTTAGACGTAGACAACGCATTTCAGGAAATAACCCCTCAAGTCAGGGAGAAGAACTGACTTTTAACGGTCAGTGAATAGCGGACGTAAAAAAAATAGCACATGTCCTATTTTTGTCCATTTTCACGGCCATACGGACCACATTGAAATCAATAGACCCATTTTTAATAGCCTTGTAGACAGGAGGGCATAAGACAGCGCTGAGGGGGCCTTATATATAATGGGGCTACTATGGGGGCATTAAAGACACTGGCGGCACTACAAGGGGCAGTTATAGATACTAGGGGCACTGTGGGGCTATAAAAAAATGGATACAAAGCGGCCATTAAAAATGGACAAACGACCAGAAAATTGATGCACACATGGATGCAGAAAGGCTATGAAAAACTGACAATGAGTGTGAATGTAGCCTTAGGAACTCAGAGATTTTAACCTTGAGACTTTGTGGAGACTTGTTCTGTCTGTCACTCCTTAGTAAACAGGAATAACAGGTGTGACAGAGGGGATAAGGAATGCAAAAATCAAATCTATAATTTATAAAGTCAATTCTTCCATGGTAAAAATCAAGCCAATCAACCACACATCAGGATTACTCTATTTAGACTAATTGTATTTAATTGCAAAGGTTTATCTCATGCATATTTTTGTAAGTATTTTTTATAGTAAATGGAAAATTGTTGTAACAAGCAGCATTATATAACCAGTTTAATCTGGCAACTTCATGGCAGATGAGTACAATTTATGACTGTTATGGATCATCTATTTTTAAGAACTATGAAAGTAGTAAAGATAAAAGATTAACAGCATAGCCCGCTTATCTGGTAGACAACAAGATGGTTTAGGGCTCACATGGGCAGCAAAGACATGACCAAGGAGCCATCGCATCTACTATTATGCCTGGAACAGTCCTGCTAAAAAACAATAAATGACCAGCTCCATCTAACAAAATAAGGCTCTGCGCGTATCTGCACTGTTTTGAGGCTCCATATAAGGGTGAATTACTGTACAATGAGGCCGATGGGCTGCCCACGGCTCCAAGGAGGTCCAGGACTAGTAAGTGATTGCCCCTAAGTAATCTGATTTAAATTTGATTGCTTATCTGGGTGCTATGTGTTGATGCTACTAGGATCAGCTGCTGATGCAATACTTACAAACACTGGTGGCTTAGTGCAGGGATGCCCAACCTGCGGCCCTCCAGCTGTTGCAAAGCAACTACAACTCCCAGTATGCCTGGACAGCCTACAGCTATTAGGGCATGCTGGGAGTTGTAGTTCTGCAACAGCTGGAGGACCGCAGGTTGGGCATCCCTGGCTTAGTGTGATTGACCACCACCACGTCCACCTGCAGCAGGACTCTCTGCACCTTCCAAGTCCTGCACAGGAAAGCTCCATTCATTAGTAGGTGGATTTGGAGACAAAGACACACCAACAGCATGGCTTAAAGGGAATCTGTTCCCAGGAAATTTACTAATAAACCAGGCACAATGCCTTGTAGGGTTAGCTCAGCTGAATGTAAAGATTCAGATTCTAGACCTGACTCAAAATTAGCAGCAGACTTCGTGTGTGACTTTCCACTAGATTCCATGAAACTTTCCTCCCAGAGCATGGTCACAATCAACTAGGGCAGGAGGTCTCTATGACTTAGGCTACTTTCAAACTAGCGGCAGCACGGATCTGGCACCTAAAGGGTGCCGACGGATCCGTACTGCCGCTATACATGTGTGGAGCCGGAGCAGCGCTCCGGCCCCACACATGTACACACACATGGGAACAAGACACAGCCGGCAGAACGTCTTCACGCGCCTCCTGCGCGCAGTGATGACGATTCCCCACAGCGCCCTCTGCTGGGCGCAGTGGGGAAACGTCATAGTTGCGCTCAGGAGGCGCGTGAAGACGTTCTGCCGGCGTCCCTGGAGTATGTGAGTATGTATGTGTGTATGTATGTCTGTATGTATGTATCTATGTATGTAGTCGGATCCGGAATGATCCCCCATTGCAAATCAATGGAGGACAGATCCGGATTACTGGTGTGTCCACACCAAACGGATCCGTCCCCATTGACTTGCATTGGGGGTCATTCCGGATCCGTCTTGGTGCGGATACCTGGACCGGGGAGCAAACCGCAGCATGCTGTTTTGTTTCCTTAGGCAAAGAAGCCAAAATGGCAGAATTTTCGTTCCTTCAGGAAGATGTCTCCTAAGTTAAGATGAAAGAGGATTTGAGCCCAACATGGGAATAGAGGGTCATACAAAAAGAAGAATAATGATCCCTCAAAGGATCAACTATGACACCTGGTTCACCTTTCCTGTAGGAGCACAACCAGCATTTGATGGACTTTTTACAACCTCAGACACATCAGTCCCATCCTGTATTCACAGAGCATATGCCCTAGAACTGATGATCACCTCTCCTCCAGACAGATTCCTACTAAATTGTCCAAGAAACCCAGCTTTGTTTCATCTCCTAGAAGAGTTTATGCTGAAAGTTGCCTTGGAGTTGGCCTTCGTGGCACCAAAACCCATCAACTAATGGCACTTGGTCATTGACCTCACTTACAGTATCTGAACAAACATCTGGCACAAAAAAGATTTAAGATGGACATGTTTTGGACATGTTCTGCCCCCTGGATTTCAATAGACCTCAAGGACATGTATCTGTCTGTGCAAATACTTCCACCTCACAAGTGCTTCCTAAGAGTAGCAGTGCGCAGCAGCTCAGAAGTTGTACATCTTCAATTCAGATGTCTGCCATTTGGAATCTCCACAGCACCTCGGGTCACAAAAATTATCCTTGTCCTGGCTGCCACCTTCAGATTACGAGGAATACTTCAGTCATCTAAACTCTCCATCACTATCGAGTTTCTAGAACAACATGGTGTCATAATCCACTACAAAGAAATCCCATCTTCTTCTATCTCAAAGTTATTAATACCTGGAATTTATTAACACCAACACGTTCTCGGTGTCATTATCAAAGGATAGAGCAGTCAACATCAGAAGAGGAAACATATTTCTTATATATTATCAGAAGATTTCTGTAAGCATGGCCACGAGAGTCTTAGGATGCCTGACATCCTCAATCAAAGTGGTTCCGTAGGCCAGATTTTACTTCAAGGTGACTATAGTCCAATACCTGGCCCAGTGGAACAGACATCTACCAGCCCTAGATCGTCCTCCGAAGATCTGGCCTCAGACCAAGAAAGATCTAAGGTAGTGGCTCAAGCAATAAGTTCTTCAATACAGAAGTCTCCATCCTGTACCTCGTGTGGTAGTAAACACGGATGCCTCCTCCACATGTTGGGCACTCATCTAGGTCCCTATTGGACTCAGGATATATGGTCACAATCCAACAGCAGAGCCTGCAATGTCAGAGAAATGAAGGTGATCAGATTCTCTCTCCTACACTGCTTATCCATTCTGACAATTCGTCATCAGTCTTCTACCTGAACAAGCAGGGGGAAGCAGAAGCCCTCTCCTCTGGCGGACATGCAGGAAGAACTTCAAAAATATTTCCACTCCCTGACATCTGTACATATAATGGGGTCTGTCAATCGGAAGATAGACTGGCTGAACAGGACAGAATGGAGCTTCAAGCAGAAAATCTTTCAACAGATCTCCCTCAAATGGGGCTCTCTTTCTTTGGACACCATTGCTACTAGGCTAAACAAGAAAACAAAAAGGTTTGCCTCCTTCAGTGGCCTCTATCATCCCACCTTTCTGAATGGCTTATTGATACCATGGACTCAGGAGTCAAAATATGTGTTTCCACCAATTCCTCTCATTCGAAGATTCAGCAGGAACAAGCGCGGGCTATCATCATAGTCCCATTTTGGCCAACAAGAGTGTGGTTTCCCCTTCTGTTCCATCTACGCAGGAGAGAATACTGAAAGCTCCCACTTCAGCAGGATCTCCTCTCACAGAACGTCTTTCTTCATCCAGTTCTGGAGTTTCTGCAATTAACAACGTGGAATTGAAAAACGTTTTTATATATATTATATATATATATATATATATATATATATATATATATATAAAAGTTTGTTTCTCCTTGTTTTAATTTCCAAAAGGACCTTACTTTTGATGCTGTAGAAGACATGTCTAAGGTAAATCTCAATCCTTTTTTTTATCACACAACTATATATACAGTACAGACCAAAAGTTTTGACACACCTTCTCATTTAAAGAGTCTACTGTATTTTCATGACTATGAAAATTGTAGATTCACACTGAAGGCATCAAAGCTATGAATTAACACATCTGGAATTATATACTTACCAAAAAAGTGTGAAACAACTGTAAATATGTCTTATATTCTCGGTTCTTCAAAGTAGCCACCTTTTGCTTTGATTACTGCTTTGCACACTCTTGGCATTCTCTTGATGAGCTTCAAGAGGTAGTCAACTAAAATAGTTTTCACTTCACAGGTGTGCCCTGTCAGGTTTAATAAGGTAGAATTCTTGCCTTATAAATGGGGTTGGGACCATGAGTCGTGTTGGGCAGAAGTCAGGTGGATACACAGCTGATAGTCCTACTGAATAGACTGTTAGAATTTGTATTATGGCAAGAAAAAAGCAGCTAAGTAAAGAAAAACGAGTGGCCATCATTACTTTAAGAAATGAAGGTCAGTCAGTCCGAAAAATTGGAAAAACTTTGAAAGTGTCCCCAAGTGCAGTCGCAAAAACCATCAAGCGCTACAAAGAAACTGGCTCACATGAGGACCGCCCCAGGAAAGGAAGACCAAGAGTCACCTCTGCTGCGGAGGATATGTTCATCTGAGTCACCAACCTCAGAAATCGCAGGTTAACAGCAGCTCAGATTAGAGACCAGGTCAATGCCACACAGAGTTCTAGCAGCAGACACATCTCTACAACAACTGTTAAGAGGAGACTGTGTGCAGCAGGCCTTCATGGTAAAATAGCTGCTAGGAAACCACTGCTAAGGACAGGCAACAAGCAGAAGAGACTTGTTTGGGCTAAAGAACACAAGGAATGGACATTAGCCCAGTGGAAATCTGTGCTTTGGTCTGATGAGTCCAAATTTGAGATCTTTCGTGCCAACCAACGTGTTTTTGTGCGATGCAGAAAAGGTGAACGGATGGACTCTACATGCCTGGTTCCCACCGTGAAGCATGGAGGAGGAGGTGTGATGGTGTGGGGGTGCTTTGCTGGTGACACTGTTGGGGATTTATTCAAAATTGAAGGCATACTGAACCAGCATGGCTACCACAGCATCTTGCAGCGGCATGCTATTCCATCCGGTTTGCGTTTAGTTGTACCATCATTTATTTATCAACAGGACAATGACCCCAAACACACCTCCAGGCTGTGTAAGGGCTATTTGACCAAGGAGGAGAGTGATGGGGTGCTACGCCAGATGACCTGGCCTCCACAGTCACCAGACCTGAACCCAATCGAGATGGTTTGGGGTGAGCTGGACCGCAGAGTGAAGGCAAAAGGGCCAACAAGTGCTAAGCATCTCTGGGAACTCCTTTAAGACTGTTGGAATTGGAATACCATTTCAGGTGAATACCTCTTGAAGCTCATCAAGAGAATGCCAAGAGTGTGCAAAGCAGTAATCAGGAAGAACCGAGAATATAAGACATATTTTCAGTTGTTTCACACTTTTTTGTTAAGTATATAATTCCACATGTGTTAATTCATAGTTTTGATGCCTTCAGTGTGAATCTACAATTTTCATAGTCATGAAAATACAGAAAACTCTTTGAATGAGAAGGTGTGTGAAAACTTTTGGTCTGTACTGTATATATAGTTGTGTGATAAAAAAAGGATTGAGATTTACCTTAGACATGTCTTCTACAGCATCAAAAGTAAGGTCCATTTGGAAATTAAAACAAGGAGAAACAAACTTACGAAGAGCACAAAACAAAAGCTCCAACAGTACTACAACAACATGCGGAGATTTCTAATCCAATACAAGGAAAAGAAACTCCACAGACTGAGACTTATAGCAGCGCTCAAAACAAACACTTACAGAATGAAGCCAGACCCTGACCATGTGGACCGCTGCTCCAATACAGCTACTGAAGCACCTAACTGTGTCATCAATCTCTCTACTTACAACCCTAATAAAGTGGAACTTGGAGTGCTGTCCAGAGGGCTTTCATTCTGTCCATCCAAAACTCTGGATAAAATTGAACTCTGTAATGATATGGAAAATTATTTCAGGAGACTGCACCTGAAGGAATATTTTTATGATACAAAGGAGACAGAACCCATCCTGACAGAAGGGAATGGGAGTGTGATGGCAAAAAAAAGATCTGACTGGACACTCCCAAAGTAGATGCAACTCCCACCTACAGTAGATAGATAGAATCCTTCAGACAGATGACAAAATCTACCATCTTGGATACAGACAAGAGACATTTATCCAACATGAGTGCCCAGGAGAGAAGGAACATACAATGTTTGAAAAACAATAAAGAAATTATCATTACACCAGCGGACAAAGAGAGAGCTATAGTCTTAATGAACACATCGGACTATAAAACAGAAGCAAACAACTGATAGACACATGCTACTATACAAAACTAGTTTGGGTGGAGGCGTGGCTGACTTTACCACCATTTTGGTCGTGCACTCCTAACTAACCTGTTTGCCTTACAGGCTGGTTTTAATTAGTGCTAGCATAAAGCTGTGTCCTGCTCTCCCTATATGCATTGGAGACCAACTGGCACCAGGAGAGGTGGAATAGAGAGTTGTCTCAGCATTATATGGAACCTGCATTCCCTGAGCGTAATAGAGGTCAATGTGGCACCAAGGAGGTGTCATATTGTGTGGGCTTGGCATGCATGTGGAGCTTGCATTCCCTGAAATCAGTGGAGGCCATTTTGGCACCATAAGAGGTACAATATAATGTCGGCTTAGCATGCATGTGGAGCCTGCATCCTCTGTAGTTAATGGAGGCTGCTATAGCACTTAGTGACTATGGCGTTTAGTGTTAGGTTCCCGTCTTAAAGAGATCGCCTTGATGTATGGCAGACGGGCACTGATAATTTTTGTACAAAATTATTTGCCAAGAATCTCACATTTACAATGTAGCGCTAGTATCGTGTGGATAGTGAGTATGGCAGTATTATATGTACTCAATTTATTGTCTGTGTTCGCAGAGTGCTGTTGCATTTTTTATGTTTTACCCTACTATACAAAACTAGTATCAGACACAAAAAAAGGAGTACTATAAAGAACTTAAAAGATTATTACTGGCCTGCCTACCATACAACCTGATACCGGAAACTCCAATAACAGGGACATTTTACATGCTTCCCAAGATTCACCAACCTGGAAATCCAGGGAGACCAATAATTTAATGTGTGGGCACCCTCACTTAGAAAATGTCTAGATGGGTGGAAGATATCCTTAAACGCCTGGTGAAAGATACAGCCAGCTATCTCCAGGTTAAACACAGAAGTCCCCTAATGGGAAATCCTCGGGATATAATATACTAATGTGCCAATTTAATGAAAAATTTGATTAACAAAAACCCCTTTAGGGATCCCCAGTACACAGTTAAATAAAACTTAACTTTTATTTTTATTAAATGTTACAAAAACAAGGGTACAAAGAAAAAAGTTAGTTGTGCCACAGTATTGATATTTCCTAATCGGGCTGGTATTATTATCAGGAGTGAAACAGAGACAGTGTTGCAGGCTCTGTTATTATTTTATATAGTGTAGAGATTCACCTTAGTGGCTCCTCACTCCTAACAAGGATCTTTATCTCTAACGATTTCACTCCTAATAATCCTACACATCGGAAGGAACTACGGGGAACAAGCAATCACATTGAGAGGCTGAGGGAATTGAAGTACTCTGCACGGATGACCACTGCCACTGGTCCGTAGCAGAGCTCCCACAGCCTGTATAGTGGTGTTTGTCCGCTCTGAGCTAATGCTCCCGTGCGGCTCAACTGTACAGTCTCTAAGACCGGATGTATTAGCGCGCGAACCCTCGCTGCGCTCCGGTCAAGATGTCAGGCACGATGTGTACTGACTAGTGAAGCACTTTCTCCTTTACTGTCAGATAGCTCCACTATACAGTCTCTCGGACCTAGCGTGTAGGCGCGCGAAGCCTGGCTGCGCTCCAGTCCCAGGTCAGGTACGTAGTACACTGACTAGTAAAACGCTCGCTCCCCTGCCGCCCACAGTCTCGATAGGCTCATTGATTAATTCTGAGCACACCTCACTCTCTTCTCAATACCTCAGTATGACAACTAACTGACTGCCTAAAAATCCACACAAACCCTTCCCAACATGTTTCACCGCTTAACACGGCTTCGTCAGGAGAAAGGTATATGACGCGCGGGCCTGCCCGCTCCTCTATTTATTACTGTGTCACTTAATTCCCATCACTTCAGGGACCTATCCTATCAAGGGATCAGAAAATTGACAGGGGGGACCTCCAATCGGAGGATCTTATACACTCCCCTGTCAACACTGGTAGTAAAATTTAACCCTTGATGGTACTGCTATCCTACATTACCCTTCTTTTACATAAAGAGAAAAAAATGATCCAATTATTTATATGTATGTTACATTTGCTGTTAAGGGAATGTATATCAAAGTATCTACATGTATTTCCCATATGGCCGACACTTTATAATTTGCTAGTCTGGCCTATATGTCTTCTCCTTGATATCCCTTATATATAAAATAGAGATATATTTCATATACCTTTCCATTTATATACAACAAATATGTATCCATATCACACTGATTAAGGTCTCTTAATATGGACATACATTATGTAATGTGCATCCTACTAAATTAATTCCCTCCTAGGATAGACAGTGGCACCAGGTACACTTATAATTAGATGTTGATATCTTCTTTTATTTTCTCTAATAAATAATCTCACAGTGACACACTTAAACAGGGGTTAGGGCTTCTTTCTCTGATCATCCCTTTGGATCTCCAATACATATATATTTATTATCAGTAAACAATGTATAAATATCTGGAATGGAGTTAAATGAAGGCTGAATATGAAAAGCCTTCATTAAGGCCATTTGGGCTCATCGATTTTAATCTATATATCCATCTCGCCTCCTCTTGCAGGAGTTTTTTATCCAAATTCCCACTTCTAGGTCCCAATGTAATTTTTGCAATGCCCCAAAATTTCAGGACATTTATATCTCCATGATGCATATAGGCAATATGTCTATATAGAGTCGTATCTTTTTTTGTGTTGATGGAGCTGATATGCCCTGATATCCTCCTCCTCAGCTCTTGTATCGTCTTACCTACATAAAGCTTGGGACAGGGGCAGGAGGCTATGTATACTATACCTTTACTTTTGCAGTTGTAAAAATCTCTGATATCATATTCTCGCCCATCAACAGGATTTCTGAATTTTTTGGGCAAGAAACTACAGAATATACAACTCCCACATGGGTATGAGCCCACTACTGATGATTTCAACCATGTCTGTTTTCCTTTTTCAGACTGTGATGAAATAGCTGTGTACAAGTTCATCCCGTAGATTACGGCCTCTTCTATATGTCACTGTCGGGAAGGGGCTAAGTACTTCCTTTAGATCATGATCAGAGTGTGGTGTGCTCAGAATTAATCAATGAGCCTATCGAGGCTGTGGGCGGCAGGGGAGCGAGCGTTTTACTAGTCAGTGTACTACGTACCTGACCTGGGACTGGAGCGCAGCGAGGCTTCTCGCGCCTACACGCTAGGTCCGAGAGACTCTATAGTGGAGCTGTCTGACAGTAAAGGAGCAAGTGCTTCACTAGTCAGTACACATCGTGCCTGACATCTTGACCGGAGCGCAGCGAGGGTTCGCGCGCTAATACGTCCGGTCTTAGAGACTGTACAGTTGAAGCCGCACGGGAGCATTAGCTCAGAGCGGACAAACACCACTATACAGGCTGTGGGAGCTCTGCTACGGACCAGTGGCAGTGGTCATCCGTGCAGAGTACTTCAATTCCCTCAGCCTCTCAATGTGATCGCTTGTTCCCCGTAGTTCCTTCCGATGTGTAGGATTATTAGGAGTGAAATCGTTAGAGATAAAGATCCTTGTTAGGAGTGAGGAGCCACTAAGGTGAATCTCTACACTATATAAAATAATAACAGAGCCTGCAACACTGTCTCTGTTTCACTCCTGATAATAATACCAGCCCGATTAGGAAATATCAATACTGTGGCACAACTGACTGATAGTTTTAACTTTTTTCTTTGTACCCTTGTTTTTGTAACATTTAATAAAAATAAAAGTTAAGTTTTATTTAACTGTGTACTGGGGATCCCTAAAGGGGTTTTTGTTTAAATTGGCACATCAGCTATCTCCAGGACACAACTGACCTACTGAATAAGCTATCTGCAATAGGACCCCTTCCAGAGGGAACTATCCTGGCTACCATGAATGTAGTCTTTATATTATAACATCCCACAGCAGGGTGGATTAAATGCCTGTGAGGTTTTTATGAAAGATAAAGGAATTGGCACCAAATCTCTGGTGGAACTTACAAAATTCATTTTGACTCATAATTACTTTATCTGAACAACAACTCAAAACATTCCATGAACGCTTCAGTCTGTTTCATCCCGCCATCAATTTAACTCTCAACTATTCCTTTACTGAAATAAACTTTTTGGACACCATCATCAAGATACAGAACAATAAAATAGAAACAGCTGTTTACCAGAAACCAACTGGCTGCACAGCATACCTCAGATGGGACAGTTTGCATCCCAAACACATACAAAACTCCATCATTTACAGTCAAGCTATCAGATACAACCACATATGTTCAAACTCTGCAGACAGGGATGAATACCATGAAAACCTCAAAAAGACATTTGAGTCAGGGATACCATCCAACTACAGTGGAAAACCAAATTGCCAGAGCCACCAGATTACCAAGGAGTGAGCTTCTAAAATACAAAACAAAACAAGAAAATCATCGGGTACCTCTAGTAGTCACCTACAACCCAAATCTGGAGCGGTTGCTCGGAGACTACATACGATACTACAAAAAGATGACTGTTTGAAATCCATATTTCCGGAACCACACTCCTGTGCTACAGACAGCCCCCTAATCTCAAAAACATCATTGTCGGAAGCTCGCTGTCTTCTCCAACAACTACAGGAACATTCCGCTGAAAACAGACCAAATGTAAGATCCCAGCTATGTTCACTTGCACCATGTGAAATGTGGTCTATTTTATTTATGTACCAAATGTCCTACTGGAGGTCTCTATGGCGGTGAAACTGGACAAAAACTCAGAACAAGAATGAACTCTCATTGCCACTCAATAAAAGAAGAAAGGAAAGATTTGCCTGTACCTAAAAACTGTAGCCATGGCCACAACATCAAAGACATGAAAGTATTGGTATTAAAGGGGAATTTCAAATCACAGAGGGACAGGAGAATATGGGAATACAAGTTCATGATAACTTTTGACACACTCAGATCAGGAATGAATGTGTCTCATGGATTTATGTCTGCCTACATCTCTTAAGGAATGTGGCCCTCTTGCGTTCATTGCATTCATGGACAGAACATCAATTAGAGGACAATAAAACTTTCACACTTATTATCTATAATCCTCATGTAGAATTGCTCCAACAATTTATTGTTACAACTGTTTGTTTACTCCTCCACTCATATTGATCTGCTTTACATCACTTGTCTCATCTACCTCATTATTCCTATGTACTTTGGTGTATAAATATATGAATCTTCAGACACTGTCTTAAGAGACACCAGATGAAGAGGCCCAAGTAGCCTTGAAAGCTTGCAATTTTGTCATCATCTTTTCAGTTAGCCATTAAAAGGTATTAACTAGTGTTGAGCAAACCAAACTGCAAAGCAGAGCAGCCAATCAACAAGCTTTTAAAGAGGCTCTGTCACTAGTTTTCAACATATACCCAGGGCCGGACTGGGACTGAAATTCAGCCCTGGCATTTTGAAATCAAAGAGGCCCACACGCCTCGACTTTTTAAAGTCACAGCCAACCCTATTAGAGGCCCTAAAAATTATTAAAATATAATAATTTAATAAACGTAAACCACACCAAACAAGGTAAATAAACCGCCCCCTGCAGAGAGAGATGGAAAAGCTATATCTCCTGATAGTGTACGGGTCTAGAACTCAGACCCGGACTGATCAAAACTTTTGATATGTCTCTGTGACATGTCAAAAGTCTTTCAGTTCATCAGTGGCCCTATTACACAGACTGATGTGTAAAGGTCCTTTTACACGGGCCGATTATCGGCCGAAAAAGCGTTCCTAGGAGCGCTAGTGCCGATAATCGGCCAGTGTAAAAGTGGCCCTAATCAGCCAACAAACAAGCAAAACGCTCGTTCATCGGCTGATTGGATCTTTTGGTTTGTACAAAAGATCCAATCTGTCGGGCGCACATCACCCTGTGTAAACTAACCTTTTCCCTCCTAACATTACGTATATCACTACAGAACATACAGGGTAAGGCTACATTCACACCACAGTTGTTTTTGCAGCCTCCGATCTGCATATTTTGCGGCTCAGATGCGGACCCATTCACTTCAATGAACACTGTGTGCTGTCTGCATCTGTATGTCCATTCCTATTTTTGTCCATTTGCGGACAAGGATAGGCATTGTTACAGTGGATCTGCAAAAAAAACGGATGCCATACGGAACATCATCCTTTCTTTGCGGATACTCAATTTGCAGACTGCAAAACACAATGTTCGTGAGAATGTAACCTAATACAGCCCCATACCTCTTACATCCAGTATAATACAGCTCCCCATACCTCTTACATCGAGTATAATACAGCGCCCCATACCTCGTACATCCAGTATAATACAGCGCCTCATACCTCTTACATCTAGTGACGTCTCCTCTGATGTAGATCTTTTCTTTCCTCATCTTCTCCTTTCAGACCAGACGCCATTTTTCATCTCTGCAGTTTGACAGAAAAAAATCTTAGTTTACTACTTTTCCATCATCCTCCCGTCTTCTGGACAAATCATCCTACCACCCCCAGTACTGTGCCACTAGTGCCACACAGATAGTGCCCTTCAATAATTATTGGCACACAGTGTCCTAAAATAACTGCGCCCAGCAAATAGTGTCCCCGACAGTAATAGTGTAAACATAACGTCCCCCAGAAATAACTGCGCTGATACTGTGCCAGGTGCCCCCACAGTAATAGTGCTCCCCACAGTAATAGTGCTCCCCACAGTAATAGTGCCCCCCACAGTAATACTGACCCCACAGTAATAGTGCCCCCAAAGTCCCAACTAATAATTCTCTGCCAGAGTGCACTTGTTAGTAATAGTGCTCCCAACAGTACTAATGTCCCCACTGTGTCCCAGAAGTAATAATGCTTCCAATGTGCCAGTAAGAAGTGCCCCCAAAATTTCACCCCAATAATGTGCCAGTAAGAAGTGCTCCCCACCCATAGATGCCCCCCAAATTATGTGCCAGTAAGAAATGCCCCAATAATGCGCCAGAAGTTTCCCCCCAAAATCATGTGCCATTAAGAAATGCCCCAGTGCCCCCATGTGCCAGTAAAAATGCCCCCATGCCATAAATAAATGCCGCCATGTGCCAGTAAGAAATGCCCCCAGTGCCAGTAAGAAATGCCCCCAGTGCCAGTAAAATGCCCCCAGTCCCTATGTGCCAGTAACAAATCCCCAGTGCCCCATGTGCCAGGAAAAAATGGCCCCAGTGCCTGTAATAATGCCCCCAGTGCCAGTAAAAATGCCCCCAGTGCCCCATTGTGCCAGTGAAAATGCCCCCAGTGCCAGTAAAATGCCCCCAGTGCCAGTAAAAATGCCCCCAGTGCCCCATGTGTCAGTAAAAATGCCCCCAGTGCCAGTAAAAAATGCCCCCATTTGCCATTAAAAATGCCCCCAGTGCCCCATTGTGCCAGTGAAAATCCCCCCAGTGCCATTAAAATGCCCCCATGTGCCAGTAAAAATGCCCCCATTGCCATTAAAAAATGCCCCCAGTGCCCCATTGTGCCTGTGAAAATGCCCCAGTACCAGTAAAAATGCCCCCATGTGCCAGTAAAAATGGCCCCAGTGCCCCATGTGTCAATAAAAATGCCCCAGTGCCAGTAAAATGGCCCCCAGTGCCAGTAAAAATGCCCCCAGTGCCCCATGTGCCATTAAAATTGCCCCCAGTGCCCCATTGTACCAGTAAAAATGCCCCCAGTGCAAAATGCCCCCATGTGCCAGTAAAAATGCCCCCAGTGCCCCCATGTGTCAATAAAAATGCCCCAGTGCCAGTAAAAATGCCCCCAGTGCCCCATGTGCCAGTAAAAATGCCCCAGTACCAGTAAAAATGCCCCATGTGCCAGTAAAAATGGCCCCAGTGCCCCCATGTGTCAATAAAAATGCCCCCAGTGCCAGTAAAATGCCCCCAGTGCCAGTAAAAATGCCCCCAGTGCCCCATGTGCCATTAAAATTGCCCCCAGTGCCCCATTGTACCAGTAAAAATGCCCCCAGTGCAAAATGCCCCCATGTGCCAGTAAAAATGCCCCCAGTGCCCCCAATAGAGCTCCGGTCCATGCTACAATAAAAAAAAATTAACACTCATACTTACCTCCATGGTGCTGGCAGCGATGCGATGCAGGCCACTTCCGGCCTGTGTTCCGCGCTGTACGGCTCAGACGGCACGATGACCTAGTGCCTGCAGCCTATCAGAGGAACGGGCAGGGGAGACGCCTCTCCCTCCCCTGCCCCGCAGTACAATACAGGCATCTGTATCGGATACAGATGACTATGGAGATGAGCGCTTCCACAATGGAAGCGCTCATCTCCCTCTGCCCCGCCGCCGCCCCCATCTGTGCGCAGGGCCGCGCCGCACCTGGCTAATTGGTGGTGCGGCCCTGCAAGGGGGGACGGGACCGGCCCATGGAGGGCAGCGGCCCTTCTGGCATTTGCCAGAAGTGCCAGACAGCCAGTCCGGCCCTGCATATACCATTATATATATAGGCACATAGGGCTAATCACCCTTTCCCCACACATACCTTTATTTCCCAGAAGGAAGGAGCCATTAGCCAGGAAAAAGCACTTTTAAAAATATGCTAATGAGGCATTGGAGCACCGGGAGGCGTGTTCTCCTCTTCTGAGCACCGCATCTGCGACGCCTATTTTGCTCCTAACGCTGCCCTACATGTAAGTAATCCGCCCCCCTGCCTCATGATGGAGAGCGCTAGACTCTCTGGTCCCATTGTACGGCGCGTGCGCACTACAGAGAAAGGGCTTGCAGAGTTCGGCGCTGCAAGCGTAGTGCGCACGCATCGTACAACGGGACAGTGCGCAGGCGCGGGATTTCATCGCTAGACCAGAGAGTCTAGCGCTGTCCATCATGAGGCAGGGGGGCAGATTACTTACATGTAGGGCGGCGTTAGGAGCAAGATAGGCGTCGCAGTTGAGGTGCTCAGAAGAGGAGAACGCGCCTCCTGGTGCTCCAATGCATGCTCCTCATTAGCATATTATGCAGTCATCAACCATGTAGTCCCCCTGTAGTATAATACCCCTGCAATGAACTGAGTAGTTTAATGCTCCTTGTAGTGCTAGCATATACTATATAATGTTCTCACCCACCCATAATATAATGCCCCTTGTAGTGTTAGTAAATAAAATGTGGCCCATAGTGGGCCCATAGTATGATGCCCCCTTCCGCGGTAGTATAAAGTGAATCTGTCACCTACATGTTACCACATAAACTGTATATTAAATCTAATTCCCCTTTGCATTGTTTTTTTCAGAACCTTAATTTTTTTTATTTGCCACGGTTTATGTCTGTTAAATAGCAAAACTATTTTCCCACAGTTTATTATAATTAGCTTTCCCACGTCATCACGCCACAGTCTCTGCATTTGGCTTCTATTAACCACTCACTTAATTCCAAATGACATTCATAATCTCTCTCTTGTGCACTGGGTCCTTTTTTTTCATATTACAACAGCGCATACGCAATATAATATTGAGGCCAGGGAGGTGAGAGGGTTAACCTACTGCACAGGCGCATCATGAAAGTCAGAAAGCACCAGTGAGGGATTTGGCATGAATAGAAAGACTGATTGAGCTGTCAATCAGCACGGAGGGGAGGAGATTGGCATAATAAGGTCGAAAATGTAGGACTCATCTCCCTTACGTTGCTTCTATCAGACTCATCTTTCCTTATTTAGATATCATGCAGGAAAACAACACAGGTGGTTTACAGGTATAAAGACATTGTTCAAAAAAGGGTTAAAGGGTTTTCCAAGATTTTTATACTGATGACCTATCCTCTGGATAGGTCATCAGTATCTGATCGGTGGGGGTCAGACATCCAGGACCCCCGCCGATCAGCTGTTTGAGAAGGCACCGGCGATCCTGTGAGCTCCGCGGCCTTCTCCATGCTTACTAAGCACAGTGCCAAGGTCATGAGACCGATGAATGGGTCATGGGATCGGATTAATTCCGGTATTGAGATCTGTCATAGGGTCTCAATACTGGAAAAAAACGCTTCCATTTTGTCCCCATTCATTGTCAATGGGCACAAAACATAACTGAACAGAACGGAATGCTCCAAATTGCATTCCGTTCCGTTCTCATACCGGAGAGCAAACCGCAACATGCTGCGGTTTCCTTTTCGTCCTGGAGTGCGAGCAAGATGGATCCGTCATGACCCACAATGCAAGTCAATGGGGACAGATCTGTTTTCTCTGACACAATAGAAAACGGATCCGTCCCCCATTGACTTTCAATGGAGTTCTTGAAGGATCCGTCTTTGCTATGTTAAAGATAATACAACCGGATCCGTTCATAACAGATGGTTGTATTTATTAATAACCGAAGCGTTTTTTGCTGAACCCTGCCGGATCCAGCAAAAACGCTAGTGTGAAAGTAGCCTAGGTTAAGCTGTGATAAGGCCGCAGTGCTCACAGGAGCACAGGTGTCTTCTCATACAGCTGATCAGCAGGGGTCCCGGGTGTCGGACCCCCACTGATCAGATACCGATGACCTATCTTGAGGATAGGTCAAATAGGCAGCAATATGTAAAATATGTTTAGCCAAAAGAATCCCAGTCCCACTAGAAAATGTTTGTGTCCTGAATAGAAATTACACCTAAAAATTCACATTTAAATCGCAGCTAACACACAGGCGCCCTCATGTGGGCTTTCTCTGATATAACATTTATGGTCTACAGGGCTGGTATGAAGTTAAAAATAAATCTTATCACCATTGCTTGACATTTTATAATGGAACAGTTTTTACTATTGATAAAATGAAAAATAAAATATCCATATGTAATATTAGCCTCACAAGATAATTTAGGCCTTTCATGTGCTGATTGGAGTATGTATGCTTTGCGTGCATGTTCTTTACATACGGCTTCGACATTCGCTCCGCATTTGGCACACGTGCAGTACATAAATTCTCAAGCTATTTGCGGAGTTTGTGAAACATTTGCATATTACACGGTATTATGTTTTACTTGTTGAACTTATGCTCTACATATCTTCTCTCCTGTCTTCTTAACCTTTTCTTGGTTTTGTCATGTGGCATGTGCATGTTGTATGGCTTGAATTTGGAGATGTATATGTCTTAGGCTACTTTCACACTAGCGGCAGTGGATTCCGCAGGCTATTCCAGCGGGTGAACAGCCTGCTAGATCCGTGCTGCCGCTGGTGCACGTGTGGGGCCGAGTGGCAGCAAGTTTGCCATGCTGCGGCCGGAACCGCTGCCCGCCCCCATTATAGTGAATGGGGACAGAGCGTAGTTCCGGCCCCACACGTGCACCAGCGGCAGCACGGATCCAGCAGGCTGTTCACCTGCCGGAACAGCCTGCCGGAATCCACTGCTGCTAGTGTGAAAGTATCCTTATAGCGCATGCGCTACTTACTGCTTTTTGAATCTACACAGTACCAACTCTATGATGCTGGGATATGCAGTAACCCAGACCTGGGGATATCTGCAAATGTTTTATTATGTATTGTTATGTTATGCATATTGTTTAGGCTGTATACTCCAGCAGAAGAGGTATGGTTGTCAATGGTTGGCAGGAACAGGGTGGTAGCCTCTTGGTAGGAGTGTGCTGGTCCTAATTCCTGCCAGCAGAGGGAGTTCGAGTCCAGGCATACAGGAGATAGCATGCACATTCCATAGCTCCTAGTCCAAGGGACTGTATCTAGTTCTCCTCTGAGACCTTCACTCTAGGAAGAGTATTTGAATCAAGAACACTGCTTCCAAAAAGCTTCAGTGTTCCTAGACAGCACAATGATCAGCAAAATCGCAGCTGCAGGGACTACAGCTCAGACACCCATCACCTAGACTTCTTCCAGGCCAACAATCCATCAAATCTGTATCTCACAGTGGACACTTATATCTACAAGTGCCTGCTAGTGCCATATAATTGCCATACAACCAGCTACAATACCTCCTGATATGGTGCCAGAAACTTCACTTTGTACTTAATACTGCAGGATGTGCCACACATAATATTACGCACTAAGCAGAGGCATAGCTACCGGGGGGGCAGGGGGGGCGACGGCTCCGGGCCCAGTGACTCAGGGGGGGCCCCAGCAAGGATGACTATCAGGCGAATACAAGTAAGCGCTTCCATTATGGAAGCGCTCACTTGTATTTAGGGACCCCCATCAGACCTCAAATCAGCCCAGTGGAGCGCCGGACCGGAGGGCAGCCGCAGCGCGGGACAGGAAAGAAAGGTTTTTTATTTTAATCTTATGTGGCTGGGTGGGCTGATCTGAGGTCTGATGGGGGCACAGTAGGCTTATGTGAGGTCTGATGGGGCACAATACGCTGATCTGAGGTCTGATGGGGCACAGTAGGCTGATGTGAGGTCTGATGGGGGCACAATACACTGATCTGAGGTCTGATGGGGGCACAATACACTGATCTGAGGTCTGATGGGGCACAATACACTGATCTGAGGTCTGATGGGGGCACAATACGCTGATCTGAGGTCTGATGGGGGCACAATACGCAGATCTGAGGTCTGATGGGGGCACATTCTGCTGATCTGAGGTCTGATGGGGGCACAAAACGCAGATCTGAGGTCTGATGGGGGCACAGTAGGGTGATGTGAGGACTGATGGGGGCACATTCTGCTGATCTGAGGTCTGATGGGGGTACAATACGCTGATCTGAGGTCTGATGAGGCACAGTAGGCTGATGTGAGGTCTGATGGGGGCACATTCTGCTGATCTGAGGTCTGATGGGGGCACAATATGCTGATCTGAGGTCTATTGGGGCACAATACGCTGATCTGAGGTCTGATGGGGGCACATTCTGCTTATCTGAGGTCTGATGGGGGCACAATACGCTGATCTGAGGTCTGATGGGGGCACAGTAGGGTGATGTGAGGACTGATGGAGGCACAATATGCTGATCTGAGGTCTGATGGGGGCACAGTAGGGTGATGTGAGGACTGATGGGGGCACATTCTGCTGATCTGAGGTCTGATGGGTGTACAATATGCTGATCTGAGGTCTGATGGGGCACAGTAGGCTGATGTGAGGTCTTATGGGGGCACATTCTGCTGATCTGAGGTCTGATGGGGGCACAATATGCTGATCTGAGGTCTGATGGGGGCACAGTAGGCTGATGTGAGGACTAATGGGGGCACATTCTGCTGATCTGAGGTCTGATGGGGGTACAATACGCTGATCTGAGGTCTGATGGGGAACAATACGCTGATCTGAGGTCTGATGGGGCACAGTAGGATGATGTGATGTCTGATGGGGTCGCACATTCTGCTGATCTGAGGTCTGATGGGGGCACAATATGCTGATCTGAGGTCTGATGGGGCACAATACGCTGATCTGAGGTCTAATGGGGGCACAGTAGGCTGATCTGAGGTCTGATGGGGGCACAGTAGGCTGATCTGAGGTCTGATGGGGGCACAGTAGGCTGATATGAGGTCTGATGGGGGCACATTCTGCTGATCTGAGGTCTGATGGGGGCACAATACACTGATCTGAGGTCTGATGGGGGCACCTGATGTGAGGTCTGATGGGGGGCACAATACGCTGATCTGAGGTCTGATGGGGGCACATTCTGCTGATGTGAGGTCTGATGGGGGCACATTCTGCTTATCTGAGGTCTGATGGGGCACAATACGCTGATCTGAGGTCTGATGGGGGCACAGTACGCTGATCTGAGGTCTGATGGAGGCACAATACGCTGATCTGAGGTCTGGTGGGGGCACAATAACCTTATCTGAGGTCTGATGGGGGCAGGGGACTGTTAGTTTAGTGATGTAAAAACTGGGGACAGGTTTCCTTTAACATAGGAGTCCCCTTGTTTTTTTACTCCTATTACTCCTATATTTTACTGCATTATGTGGTATTTAGAGTAGGGTATGTAGAAAGTCTGTTGTACTGTACTTAACAGCATAGATGATCTAGCAGTTTATATAGTCATCTTTCTAATACAATATTATAACCACAACTAGTAGTATGTGCCTGTGAAGTTGGAAACGTGCGTTTGGGAAGCCACTAAGTGGGGGGCCCACTCAAGTATGTTTCGCCCACCCTGTGCTGAACCTCTAGCTACGCCTCTGGCACTAAGTAAAGAGAGACTTTTATACATTTACTTTTAGCCTGATTCTTAAAACCACCTTTCCACTGCACCAATGCCCAGGGAGACAACGCCTGAGGGAGTACACCATGATGCAACATCTCATCAATTTCCTTCTTCATGCCTCATAGTGTAAAGTACCAGACACAAAGGTCTTATTCAAATCCCTCCTGCATTAAGTCTATGATGTTGATAATTTGCAGATTGGAAATGTCCAGTCATTGAGTGAAAAACCAAGCTGAAAAGATTAATTTGGTCCTTTTTGTAAGCCCTATTGATAAATTCAGACCTGTCAGAGGGTTCAACATCCAAGGCTAAGTTCCCTGTGACACCAAATTCTACAGTGGAGGAAGTCACACGAATGAGTTGGGAAAACTCTTTGTCCAGAATGTTATGATGTCTAGTACTATGACTTTGTTTTGCCTGATTTTCATGAATTCCCTGGGTATCAAGGAAACCATGAAGGAAAATATATGCCAGCCTTTACATCCAAGGTATAGACAAGGTCATTCACAGCCAAGGGATTGAGCTCTGATGAAGGGAATGGAATGTTGGCAATGAATCAATGAGCACTGTGAGATCAAAATCTGGTAACTCCATTCCATCTTGCTTGTTGAGGCGTAGCACTGATTTCATGTTTTTTGACATTACATGACATTACATGAAATGATTACCTGGATATCCAGAGCAAACTGAAACAAAGCATATCATATAGCTGCAAGTTCCTTAATGGTTTGACAGGACTCCAGTGACCCCAGACTTTATTCTCCTCCATATATGCCCCCCAAACATGTTGAGATACATCTATAGTCAACAGGATTCAGTGAGGCTGAACCAAAGACTCTTCTTCTCTCTGAGATATTTCCACCTTCTGGCAAGTTTGAAATTACAGGGTGAACCTTCTGGTCAATTTTTAGATTGCAGGACGAGGATCTCTCTCAGTGGGGAACGTAAGTGGCACAAGACCCAAGAAACTATCTCTGCAGCTTCTGACATGAGGCTTAAGAACTTCATTAAGGTTCTAATACTTAATAGGTGTAGCATCAACAAGAATTTTTCTGCTGGCAAGATTCTTTCCTGACACATAAGAGGTAGGGATAGGGGTGCACCTAGCCTTTCTTCTGCCTGAAGCAAAAACTGAAACGGCGCCCCCTCAAAATACCAATTTCTTAACCTAACCCCTTCCCTCCAAAACCTACTTGGAAAACATTACATACAGCGCTACAAAACATACAGGGTAATACAGCGCCACATACCTCTTATATCTAGTGTTGAGCGAGCATGCTCGGCCGAACTCGCTGTTCGACCGAGCATGCCTACGCTCGAATCTGCTCGGTGTTCGCCCAAACACTACGCTACGCAGCGAATAAACGTGCAGGAGAGTACTGGAATTCATTGTAATGTTGATTTGTACGCTAATGCTGCGCATTGTATGCTAATGCGTACTAATTTGTATGCTAATGCTTCGCATTGTACGCTAATGCGTACAAATTTGTATGCTAATGCTACCAATTGTAAGCTAATGCGTACGAATTCGTATGCTAATGCGTACAAATTCAGTTAATTAGCATACTTTAACAAATGAAAGGATTAAAAGAGGAGATTCTGATCTTTTTCTATTAACCAGACACCCTCCCCTCTTCCGAGCGGGGGGTGCCTGGTTTAGTCCCATTGACTAACATTATGCTCAGGTGCTCGGCCGAGCGCTCGAGCACCCGAGCATACGAGCACAGAGGTGCTCGCTCAACACTACTTATATCCAATGATGTGTCCTCTCCAATGATGTGTCCTCCATGATGGTTTCTTTCAGCCATCTCTTGTCTCTGCAGAGTTTTACAAATAGACATATTAGTTTCCTACTTTTCCACCTTCTGAACACCCCATCCTGCCATCACTAATACTGTGCCCCCTGTGCTTCCCAATATTATACTGCAGAAACAAATAATTCCCCTAAAAATACTAGTAGCACACAGATAGCTCCCGTTCAATAAATATGGGCACACAGTGCCTTAAGAAATAACTGTACCCAACAAAAAGTGTCCCTGAAACTTATAGTGCCGTAAACATAGCTACTCAAAAAATAATTGTGCTAAGCTGATACTGTGGCAGGGTGCCTCCCGATGTAATAGTCCTCTCAAAAGTCCCACCAATAGTAATAAAAAGCACTATGAGGTAAAAGTGCAACCAATAGTAATAATGTCCCTCATTTTGCCCAGAGAAGTAATAATGTCCCCATAGTGGCCCCTGTATTAGTAATTCCCCCATAATGTGTGCCTGTACAAAAATACCCCCTTATAATGTGTGGCAGTACAATAATACCCCCTTGCAATGCGTGTCAGTACAAAAATGCTCCTTTTTACAGCCGCAATGTCCCCATAGTGCTTTCTCCAGTTACAAAATAACCCGTCCCTGTCAATCAAACTGGAGAGGGTGCAGCAGTTGCAGAGAGGGCTAATCCTGTAGGTGTAATGGCAACACCCCTGTTGCTCCTAGAGGCTCATTTGCATGTATGAAAACATCATCTTTCTCAGCAATTAAGGCACATATGAACATGGGACCAACACCTTCAGCTGCCAAGTGTACATGTAACAGATCAGTCAGTTTCATAGGTACAAATCTGCTGACAGATGCCCCTAAAGGTGCTAGGATATCACTATGCAGAACACTGGAATTTAAATATTTTTGGACCTTCTAACATGCTCTGAAGACTCAGAAGTGACTGCAGAAAATGAACACTGAGCTGAGTCAGCAGAGTAGGCCCATCTAAAAGTCCAATTAGTGCAGTGATCAATAGGATTTTGAAGATTTGTCCCATTAGGATATTTATGGCATATTGATAGGCTATTTTTGGAAGAATCATAGCAGTGAATATAGTGAGAGGCAGATGCACGGTGTGCTGTCCATCCCATTCTTGAGATAGGAGTAAGCCCAGAGGTGTGACCTGCACCTACTGGTATGGCACAATCTATCGATATCCTACCCCTTTAAGTTCTTCCTCATCCATAGGAAACACAGACTTACATCTTTTAATAAGGATTCGTTCCTCCTCATGATGTTTCCACTTAGCTATTATAGCTTCTTCAAAGTTTTATCTACTTTGCGGACCGTAGGTCTAGGCCTAGAATATTTACAGTGGTCATTTGATGAAGAATTATGTAAGGCTAGAGGACCATGTCCACCGAATCTCTGCTGTCCCAATGGGCATGACCACTGGAGTACTCACCCTTCCCTTTGTTTCCTGAGGTAATGGCTGCCTTCCACTATGGGAAGTTGTCTGAGAAAAGATCCCTTGCTTGCCTGACCTCCGCTTGCTTACCGTATTGACCCTGTTACACCTGTCCTAACCTCTGCCTGATCACCTATTGGCCCTGTGTCTCCTGCCTTAACCTATTGTCTGTTTACAGTATTGCACAAACTCTGCCAGTGCTAACCTCGGCTTGCCCACTGACCATGCTTCTGTCTGTGCCTTTGGTGTCACACACCGGTGTCTCATGACATGCCTGGGTCAGCAGCCTCTGAATGAAGAATACTCCTAGAGATAGGTACCTGGTGGCCCCTGCAGCAGGGGCCGGCGTCGCTAGGGCTTTTTATCCGGGGCCCTGGCCCCGAATCAATCTATCACTGCCCCGAACCTCAGGACAGTGATAGATTGATTGAGACAGCTGCAGTGCCACCCGGTCTAAGGGGGCCCCCTGCTTCAGTCGGGACTCCAGAGTGGGGAATTTACCATGTTAGGAGTCCCTGCTTTGACTCCATATATGGTTATGTCCATATATGGAGTTAGTGTTATGAACAGTGAAAGGGGTATTCCCACTATGCTTGGGAACACCCTGTATATTTATAAGTCTAGTTTAGACTCTAATTTTAAAATACTCATGTGGGGATTTGAACTCACAACCTTCTACATTACAGGCAAATACCTTAACCACTGGGCTATTGAGGTCAGTGTTAAGTCAATGGTGAAAAACCTCATAGAGGTTTCTCTGATATTGAAAAACCTCCTAAGAGGTTCTCTTGCATTATACAAGAGAACTTCTATGAGGTTTTTCACCATTGACTTAAAGGGTTTCTGTCACCAGTTTTTTCGGTATGAATCAGGCTGACATTAGAGATGTGCTAATGTCACCTGATTCCAAATATATATCTGTTTTATTTACTGGTGCCCCCATTTTTATATAAAATGAACTTTTATTTTATGCTAATAAGGCTCCTAGGTGCAAGGGGCGTTACCTCTGCTCCTAGAGGCTCTGTTGATTGACAGGCCCAGGCAGAGAAGAAACACTGCATTCACCATACCTTTTAAGGACCTTCAATGATGTCATGACCATGTGATCAGTCACATGGTTAGGATCACACAAACAGCCTGTCTCCTCCTAAACCATGTGACTGATCACATGGTCATGACATCATTGAAGGTCCTTAAAAGGTATGGTGAATGCAGTGTTTCTTCTCTGCCTGGTCCTGTCAATCAACAGAGCCTCTAGGAGCAGAGGTAACGCCCCTTGCACCAGTAAATAAAACAGATATATATTTGGAATCAGGTGACATTAGCACATCTCTATGTCAGCCTGATTCATACTGAAAAAACTGGTGACAGAAACCTTTTAACACTGAGCTCAATAGCCCAGTGGTTAAGGTACTTGTCTGTAATGTAGTAGGTTGTGAGTTCAAATCCCCACAGGAAATTTTGAAAATAAAGCTTAAGTACACAGCCTGTCATTTTGGGGTGTGTTTATTAATTTTTATTCAATTTTCTTGGGAGATAAAGTGTTCTGTTACACCATATAGGTGAACTTTTTTCAATATTTTAAAAGTATGGGTGTATATGCATGCCTATAATGCCATTTTGTTCTTTTTTTTGTGTGGAGAATGGGGTGATTTTACGTTTTTTTAAATATTTTCAAAACTTTTTTTTATTTTTTTACTTTTTAAGTCCCCTAAGTGGACCACAACTTACAATCATCAGATGTAAATTGCTCCATTAGTCTGTATTGAAATCATTATATCACAGTTCACTGCTGCCACCTAGTGGCCTGAACTGGATATACTAACAATGAACCTGGAAGCCTGGTACAGGCTGAGGCTTATTTACAGAACAGGGTGCTTTCACCAATCTTAGCTGGTGGAAAGCGCGCCTGAAGAGAAATCCCGTGGGCTGATCTGAGGTCTGATGGGGGCTGAGTGGGCTGATTTAAGGTCTGATGGGGGCTGAGTGGCTGATTTAAGGTCTGATGGGGGCTGAGTGGGCTGATCTGAGGTCTGATGGGGGCTGAGTGGGCTGATCTGAGGTCTGATGGGGGCTGATTTAAGGTCTGATGGGGGCTGAGTGGGCTGATTTAAGGTCTGATGGGGGCTGAGTGGGCTGATTTAAGGTCTGATGGGGCTGAGTGGGCTGATCTGAGGTCTGATGGGGGCTGAGTGGGCTGATCTGAGGTCTGATGGGGGCTGATTTAAGGTCTGATGGGGGCTGAGTGGGCTGATTTAAGGTCTGATGGGGGCTGAGTGGGCTGATTTAAGGTCTGATGGGGGCTGAGTGGGCTGATCTGAGGTCTGATGGGGGCTGAGTGGGCTGATTTAAGGTCTGATGGGGGCTGAGTGGGCTGATTTGAGGTCTGATGGGGGCTGAGTGGGCTGATCTGAGGTCTGATGGGGGCTGAGTGGGCTGATCTGAGGTCTGATGGGGTCGGAAAAGGTGATCTGAGGTCTGATGAAAAATAATTTTTTCTTATTTTGCTACTCTAAAATCTGTGGTGCGTCTTATAAAGCGAAAAATACAGTAACTGTGTTGTTAGCGCATTATTACAACATTTTTGGCCCCACTTTTGATTTTGCCCAGAGCCACATTTTGTCTAAAACAGGCCCCGGCTGGGGGAGTGACTGTGGGGGTTTTTATGCCGGGGGTGTGACTGTGGGGGATTGTATGCCGGGTGGGGGGGGGGGCGACTGAGGGCCATATTCATTGGGGCTTGGGCCCCGGATCTTTTGAGACCCTAGCAACACCTCTGAGCAGGGCCCAGATCTCTGTGAAAGTGTGAAAACAGATGACCACCTTGAACCAAATCTGTTCAAATCTGTGACACAATGGATCCACACCTGCTGCTTACAAATTAAATATTTTTCCCTGGTGGTTTGTCAGGTCAGTCTAAACCAAATCAGAATGTGAGGGAAGATTCAGCAGGTTGGGTGATGAATAATATGCTAAGTTAAGAGACACAAGTAGAGCCAACAAAGTCCTTAGAAGAAACTCACCGATGAAACATAGGTGAGGGTAGAAAGTTACAGCTTAGGCTACTTTCACACTAGCGTTTTTAAATTCCGGTATTGAGTTCCGTCATAGGGGCTCAATACCGGAAAAAAACGCTTCAGTTTTGTCCCCATTCATTGTCAATGGGGACAAAACTGAACTGAAGACAACGGAATGCTCCTGAAAGCATTCCGTTCCGTCTTCAGACCGGAGAACAAACCGCAGCATGCTGCGGTTTTCTCTCCGGTCCAGGCTTCCGCACCAAGACGGATCCGGAATGACCCCCAATGCAAGTCAATGGGGACGGATCCGTTTGGTGTGACCAACATGGTAAACGGATCCGCCCTCCATTTACTTTCAATGGAGTTCAGGACGGATCCGTAACCACATACATACATACAGACAGACATACACACACACATACACACACATACACACAAACACATACATACTTACATACTCCAGGCAGGCAGGCCGCACGTCTTCATGCCCAGGAGGCGCGCCGCTATGACGATTCCCTACAGCGCCCAGCAGAGGGCACTGTGGGGAATCGTCATAGCTGCGCACCTCCTGGGCGTGAAGACGTGTGGCCTGCCTGCGTGGAGTATGTAAGTATGTATGTGTTTGTGTGTATGTGTATGTGTATGTGTGTGTATGTCTGTATATGGTACTGTGTGACATGTGTCCCCACACATATCCCTGCGGCAGTCCGGATCCGACGGCACCCTTCACCTGCCGGATCCGGAATGCCGCTAGTGTGAAAGAGGCCTTAACTGAACCCCTAATCAAGCTTTCTCTGCAGTACTGTGCATAGGGAGAAAACAGCAGCGGGAGGGGGGAGCTGTATATCATAAATAAATTAGTTTGCCTCACAGTGCTGGCATCAGTCTGCAAATTATAACCTGTAAATTCTGCCAAAGAACAACATATTCACATTTAAAGACAGACTGCAGAAATCAGGGTGTCTTTCACTACATTAAGCTGCTGTCCTCCTCTTCATGGTACAGCCTGGAAGGCAACCTGTCAGAATCCCATAGAGTGCATTAGTATTCTATTGCAGTCTATGGGACAAGATTGCCCGTACAAGTCCTCTATGTTGACTAAAAATTACAATGAAAATATTTTTTTAAATATATCATAAAAATTCAAACTACTCCCCTTTCCCAATATTACATATAAAATTAAATAAACAATAAAAAGATAAACATAATAGATATTGCTGCATCCAAAAATGTCTAAACTACTAAAATATGCTGTAAAAGGAAAATATATTTTTTGGTCACCTTGCTCCTCACAACAAATTGAAAAGTGATCAGAAAGGCACATGTACCCCTAAATGGTAGTGGTTATAGGGGTTGGATAACCCCTTTAAATACTGATGATCTATCCTCTGTGTAACCCCTGAAGATAAAGCAGTGGATGCTGCTGCTGCCAGTTACAGACTCACAGCAGCAGGCATAAGTGCTGATTCTTCTGAGGTGAAGTGGACTACAAATCCCAATGGATACAATACAAATGCTCTTCCCTGCAGCCAATAGCGGGGGGATCAGGGTGAAATCCTAAGGAAGGAAGAGGAAGAGCAGCCATCTTAGAGACAGCAGAATGTAAGGGGGAAGAAGACATTGAGAGATCTCCACAGATAGAAGGGTGCCCTGCTTCTGTGCAGATATTACAGCACAGTCGAGACAGTTCTTGTGATTCCCGTATGAGAAGAGAAAGCTCAGCTGCGATATTAATCCTTCCCCAGACAGCTCCTGTGTTTCCAGTGTGAGAAGCGAAAGCTTCTGAATGCTGCAACCCCTAGCTGGAACCCCGGCAGGGCAATCATAAGTGCACCAATATTAGCATGTCAACGTTTTCTGTATCTGGGAACCAATGTTCGGACTGGGTTAATTGCTAGACAGTAGGTTATAGTAAGCTGAGTGCTAGGAGAAGATAGCTGGGAAGTGCATACTATCCTTATTTTCCAAAGGAGTGTGTGTTTGATCGCCATCACTGCTTACTGTTACAGATAGCCCATCCCCTTCACCAGGGGTTTTCCTTAGACAGAATTGCAATCTGTGCTTTGTTCCTTTTATTACATTTTCTTTATGTTCTTCACCATTATTCACCCTTTCCCAAATAAATCTGTTGATTAGTTAACTCCTTACTGGGGTGAGTGTTAACTGAGCTGGGCAGGGGTTTCCCAAATCTATTCAGTGATTTATTTTTGAGTTAAGGACGTCAAAACGTATTGAATTTTCGATATCTGTGATTTGTTTTCCAAATCGGTACTTGGCAGAAGAGGAAAACCCTCCTGCTATCCTATAGAGCTCCAAGTGAGATTTGGGTGAAGGCACTGTGTCATAGTGAGGTGAGAACCACCATACCCCTTGCCTACCGAGGGCTGCCCAAAGGGGTGTTACATCTAGATATGTCATCAGTACCTGATCGGTGGGGGTCTGACAACCAAGATCCCCCAGGTCAGCTGTTTTGGAAGACACCGAAGCTCATGTGAGGGCTGCAGCCTTCTCCTTCCATGATTATCAAGCACAGCACCGTACATTGTATAGTGGATGTGCTTCCTATCACGCTAAGCCCTGTTCACTTCGTGCCTAGTCCACATGACTGATGAACATGTCATCACTGGCCTAGGAAAAGCGCAGAGAAGGCCTCGGCGCTACTACAAGCACCACTGCCTTCTCAAACAGCTGATGGGCGGGGGTCCCAGTTGTCGGACCCCCACCAATCACATACTGATAATCTGGTGAAAAAACTGCTTGTCTTGCCATTTTTGGCCACCCTGTGTGATCTCACCCTTTACGGGATATGCCATAAGTGGCACCTCTGGGATCCTCACCTATCACGAGTCTATCAATTCCAGCTGCCCCCTGCTGCATTATTCCTATAAAAACAAACAAAACTACCTTTCCATTGAAGTATATGCAGAATGCGGTGGAATTTGCAAATGTGGTCAAATACTATATGCAGGTGGCTGTATAGTGGACTCCCCCCACAGTGAATTTTACTGGTGAGCTCTAGGTACCTCGGTATGACACTGAGTACAGTACATGTACTATATGGAGATGCTCTTCAACAACTAGTGCATGCACTTCAGTAATACTGGTTTACCAATGAAACGTCAATACTGATTGTGCCGGAATTACAAAGATCCATCCATTGTTCACTTTATTTTGTGAGCAGCACTGCAATAACCAGCTCCATCCGCTACACAGTGGACAGAGCTATGTGGTTTAGGTGCCTATTACTAACACTAGAGATGAGCGAATCATTCAAAATTTGCTTTGCCGAAAATTCGGCGAATTTCTGACAAGATTCGTATTTAAACGAACTTATTCGTCGAATCTACGTTAAAAAAAAAAGCTAAAACTTTTTTTGGCGAACATTCCTGCCCAAATTACGTACGTACAGTCAGCGTAGTTAAAAGTACGCAATACGTAAGCATTAGCGTACGAAAGTACGTACATAATGGGACACATTGCAGTACCAGAAAAAGAATACACACAATGGGCTAAAGTGCTGAACCATTAACAACAGTGTAGCTAAAATACAGCAAAGACATAAGTATGCAAACATTTTAGTGCAATCAATTTCACATTTGCAAGCATAAAAGGCTCAGATATATGTTTGAGTCTCTCCTTATGGCTCCTAGTTGGCATGATAAAACACTGTTTGTCTGGAACACATATTCCAAAATTCAGTTGTAATTCATGTGAGGTTAAATTTGTAATCCAAACAGGTAATGTGTGATCCACATGGATAATAGAGAATAGCAGCAAATAGAGAACCCTTTTTGCAAAGGGGGCTCCCAAATAACCTGAGAACGGGTAAAAAGGAAAATAGGCGCACTTCGGCGCAACAGGGAATTTTCGGCAGAATTGGGGAAGTCCTGACAGCCATGCCCATCTGGGTGAGAGTCAAACGGGGGCAACACAAACTAAACAAAAACAACTGCCAACTAGCATCTCACCCGTCAGGTGCAGTCCATGGTGTGGCTCCCATAGGTCCTCCTGCAGTGTCCTTGACACTGCCAGTAGTTGGGTTCCTCATATGAGGGAACTGAATTCCTCCTCGCTCGAGCTGCTGCTGAAGCTCATCAGAGGACGCTCCTGCCTCTTGTAGGCCATGCTCGCTGCGGTGCTGCAGTGCCCTCTTCTTACTGAAGTTGGACTTGACCGGGTCCGGGTGGTGGTGACGCACGCTGCAGTTATTTTTGCTTTTCTGGAGGCTCCTGCCGGGACAGCAGGGCTGCAGCGGTTCCGGAAAGGTTGCATCCAGGAAAGAAGCCCCAGCTTCCCCGGCTGCTGCTGGCTTCATCTTTCACGGCAGCTGGTATTGGTGGACCACCGTGGATTGGAAGGTGAACGATAACGTGGTCAGCTGACCCAGCTGTAAGGACTGTGGTGGTGGTGGTGGAGCTGGCAGTCCAGGAATCAGAGGCTCCGGCTGAGGCTGTGGCTTTTCCCTGAACCGGAGGACACCATCTTGGAACTCCTGCAGGCAGTGCAAGCGTCCTGGACCTGGTGGTTCATCCGGCCACACTTTTGGTTCCATTGTAGGCACCAGAGGCTTTGAAAGGAGGGTAACCCCGGTCGCAAATGGGCCTTTCAGGGACGCCATGAGGGTGTACTCCACCTGATCCCCCACGTACAGGCTATGACGATGTTGTGGCAGGTATGGCTGTTTCACCGACCTGCGGCCCACAAAATATTCCTTTCCATCCTCGTCATCCTGCAGGAAGCCAGACCCTCTCCCAACGGAAAACCAAAGCACAGTTCCCTTTCGGCGTTCCAATGAAGGATCTCCTACCTGGATGACCCAGTCCTCCACTGCGGTTTTATAGTCCCAGAGGGTCTGTGCATGGGCCGTCACAGATGGTGGAACTATCAGGTTCTGGTGTATGGAACAGGTGGATCTCCTCCTGGGCGGCGAAGTGGACGCTCCAGCCGCCTCCGCTGCACAAGCCACAGCAGACGCTCCAGCCGCACAAGCCACAGCAGACGTTCCAGACGCACGAGCGACAGCAGACGTTCCAGCTGCATGAGCCACAGTAGACGCTCCAGCCACCTCACGAGTCGCAGCAACAGCAACCTCCCTATATGTGCAAAACAGTCAGATCCCAGTGGGCCGGGCTGGTTTTTTCCAGTTCTGAGGGGGGGCGTATCTTCACTTTCCCGCTCTTGCGTGGGCATATCGTCATTGTCCCACCTCACGTAGAGTGCGTACGTTTCGTACGTATCGTTAGCGTGTTAAATTTTGAGAAGATTTACAAATAATATGAAGCGAATCCAAAGAAATTCTGATTTGCTACGCAGCTGAAAATTTCCAAGATTCGGTAGGAATCTACGAAGTGGCGAATAGATTCGCTCATCTCTAACTAACACCAGAGCTACTCGGGAATAGTTGATTAGCGGAGGTGCGATCTTTAAAGATGGCGCCCACTCGCCGGATTTCTGCTGTTTTGCACAGAAGAGGCCTGGGTTTAATGTCTGTGATCGGCCAATTACTAGTATATTCCAATGCAGGTCTGCAGGTAGCAGCACTGCATTGGAATATACTGAATTCAGTATTCTAAAATGGATAGATATTCATTATAGAATAGTAAATTCAATCTAATGACTGCATGTTATATTCACCTAGGTTAAAAAAAATAGTAAAAGTTTTAAAAATTATAATATATACCTAAATCACCTCTTTTCCCTAAAATCGATGAATAAACAATACAAAAATTAAACGTCACGGGCATCGCCATGTCCAAAAAAGCCTGTACTATTAAAATATAAAAATATTTATCCCATATGCCAAATGGCGTAATGAAAAACAAAATCAAAATGGCTGATTAACCATTTTTTGTCATACCCAAAAATATTGAATAAAAAGTGATCAAAAAGTCATACTCCAAAATGGTATCAACAAAAACTACAGATTGCAAAAAAAATCAACTCTCACATAGCTTCATAAATATAACTATAAAAAAGTTATGAAGATTAGAATATGGCGATAAAAAGTTTTTATTTTATTTGCCTTAAAACACAAGAAAACTATATAAATGTGGTATCACCGTAATTGTAGTGACCTGGAGAATGAAGGTAACTCATCATATGTTGTTTTAACGTGAATTTGACGATTTGAGAATAAATAAGCTTATGCAGGCTAAGTGAATAGATATAGAGGGTGGGCCATTTATATGGATACACCTAAATAAAATGGGAATGGTTGGTGATATTAACTTCCTGTTTGTGGCACATTAGTATATGGGAGGGGGAAAACTTTTCAAGATGGGTGGTGACCATGGTGGCCATTTTGAAGTCAGCCATTTTGGATCCAACTTTAGTTTTTTCAATGGGAAGAGCGTCATGTGACATCAAACTTATTGAGAATTTCATAAGAAAAGCAATGGTGTGCTTGGTTTTAACGTTACTTTATTCTTTCATGAGTTATTTACAAGCTTCTCTTTGTTTACAGCCATTGACATGTCGCAGAGGTTAACACGTGAGGAGCGGATAGAAATTGTGTTGATGTCTGGTGAACGTAGTACCCGGGTCATTGCAGCAGATTTCAGTGCAAGACACCCTACGAGACCACACATCTCCCATGCTACAGTTAGCAAACTGCTTGCCAAGTTTCGTGAAACTGGTTCAGTGTTGGATTTGCCAAAATGTGGACGCATGAAAACTGTCACTAATGAAGAAACATCAGTGGCTGTCCTAGCTTCATTCAGCAAGAGCCCACAGCGTAGCACTCGCCGCATGTCACTGGAGAGTGGCATCAGTTGAACATCCCTTTGGCGGATATAACCTACTCACAAATGACACCCTTACAAATTCCAGCTGCTGCAGCATCTCAACGAGGATGACCCAGATTTGCGCACTGAATTTGCAGAATGGGCAAAACAAAAATTGGAACTGGACCCTCAGTTCGCACAGAACATTTTGTTCAGTGACGAGGCAAACGTTTATGTGAATGGTGAAGTTAACAAACAAAACCACCGCTATTGGTCTGACACTAACCCACATTGGATAGATCCCTCCAAGACTGTTGGAACACAAAAATTGATGGTATGGTGTGGTATATGGGGTACAAAGATGGTATGTGGGGTCATTTTTCATCAATGGAAGCCTCAAGGCCACTGGATGTGTGAAATTGCAATATGACGTGTTTCCCTCTTTATGCACTGAAGCTGGCACGTTCCCTGAGTTTTTCGAGCAAGATGGTGCACCACCACATTATGGGTGTCAGGTCCGAGCATTCCTAGATAAACCGTTTCCTTAAAAGTGGATTGGTCGTCGTGGGCTAGTTGAATGGCCCCCAAGGTCTCCCGATCTGACCCCCTTAGACTTTTATCTATGGGGTCATCTGAAGGCAATTGTCTATGCTGTGAAGATACGAGATGCGCAGTACCTGAAACTATGGATACTGGAAGCCTGTGCTAGCATTTCTTTTGCGGTGTTGCTATCAGTGTGTGAAGAGTGGGAGAAGAGGGTTGCATTGATAATCCAACACAATGGGCAGCACTTTGAACACATTTTATAAGTGGTCGGAAACTTGTAAATAACTCATGAAAGAATAAAGTTACGTTAAAACCAAGCACACCATTGTTTTACTTGTGAAATTCTCAATAAGTTTGATGTGTCACATGACCCTCTTCCCACTGAGAAACTAAAGTTGGATCCAAAATGGCCGACTTCAAAATGGCCATCATATGCTAATGTGCCACAAACAGGAAGTTAATATCACCAACCATTCCCATTTTATTTAGGTATATCCATATAAATGGCCCACCCTGTATATTTGAGTGTTATTAAATATAATGTAAAACAGGCAAATCACATACAGAATATATAATAATCAATGACATGGTCTGCCCAATACAATATGGGGGACACTCCAGCTGCCATGTTGTAGCACACGGCAGACACCTCATGGTGATCCAAGAGATAGGAATAGTGTTTCAAATCAATACATTCTACCTGGATGATTTTCCTCAGTGGAGTGCCAATTAACTGACTGTGTGTTCCAGGTTTATACCTTTCAGCCAATCCCCCACTGTACAGCACCACTTAGGAATGTGACCTTGACCTCAGCATAATGGGGATGGGTATGCTATCTACGTATCTCTAACTCACTACATTACAAGTTAGTGAGTATAAAAGGAGAAAGCATTAAAGGAGACAGAACCAATCAGTTCGTAATTAAAGTACCTTTACAATACAGTTGTAGTGCAGAGGGAATGCTGTGGCGGAATTGCACTTTTTTCCAATTCCACCCCATTCTGAATTTATTCAAGCTTCCCACTTTATTCCATGCAATAGTAAATGGTGCCATTAAAAAGCCCAACTTGTCCCACAAAAAAAGAAGCCCTCATATGGCTGTGTGAATGAAAAATATAAAAGTTATGGCTCCGGGAAGGCAGACAGAAACAGAAAATCGCAGGGTCCTGAAGGGGTTAAGTAAAACTGTATTTTTTTTTAAAGGTAATAGAATTATACCCTTAGTTGAGCTTTAACCTTGAAAAATTAGCCCTGTAAGGGCTGTTTCACACATCCTGCTCGGTGTGTGAGTCTGATCCTCCGTTCTGGACTTTCCGGAGCACACGGCGTTACACTGATTTATAATGCTGTGTGCCTCTGCTTGGTCTTATTTCTACAGAATCATAGTGACATAAAGTTATCACTACAATTCTGTAACAATAAGGTCACACAGAAGCACACAGCGTTATAAATCATGATAAATATTGTTTGTTTTATTCCTCACGAAGCACGTCCAAACCGTGACAACCTAATGGAAATGTGCTAATTACTGAATGACGTAAGTCACACGTAAGAAGGTCCCCGCTTACCCTAGCAGCATGGATTACACAACACCGGCGCACAGATGTACAGTGTATCCTCCTCAGTTTGGCACTGATTATAGTAACGTCTTTCTCTAGCAGCAATGCCAGAAATGAGTTTCTGCTGATTACTTAATGCCTAAGGGCTCATTCACAAGATATAATAACTATTCTTTATTTATACAAAGCCAAGAGGCTTCATGGCTCTTCACAATGAGGAACACATCTCAGTTTTTCCTTTGATTTTGTGTATTTTGGCCATGCACATTACAGAGCAATATCCATGAAAAATCACGTTAATAATGTAAATCCCTTGATGGCAACAATATGGAAATTACTACATTCCCTGCAGGGATTGTAATCCTCCATTACCAGACCTCTGTGTGCCGTGGCAATTTTTTTTTTTTTTTAACACTAAGCCACCGCTCTAACTCTGCCCAATGTCTATACACGCCCAATCCTGCTCAGTCCTCTTTGTGCCCCCACACAGTAGCTTATTCACCCTTAGTAACCCCTTCACAATGGAATGCTTCCTTAGTGCCCACAGTCATTAGTTGTAACGCCCCCAACAGTAGGTATGCCCCCTTAGTGTCTCCTCATAGTAAGAATGCCCGGCAAGTGGTCGCACACAATAGTTATGCCTCCTTGGTGTCTTCAGGTAGTAAAATTTCCCATTGGTGCCCCCACACAGTAGAATATCCCTTCAGCAGTGACTAGGAGCAGCACACTATATGTGCAGGGTTTGCTCTCCTGAGCATAGGTAGGCATAAAGTAGGACCTGCCTGACTGAGACAACCTTGGCACTGGTAGCTGGGCACAGATGTGTTTTGATCAAAATATACACTTTGTGTAGAATTATTAGGCAAGTTATATTTGAGAAGATTCTTTTTATTACTGAACAACAACTGTGTTCTCAATCAACCCAAAAGACTCATAAATATCAAAGCTTAATATTTTTGAAAGTTGGAGTGGGTTTTTTTTTAGATTTGGCTATCTTAGGAGGATATCTGTTTGTGTAGGTAACTATTACTGTGCAGAATTATTAGGCAACTTAATAAAAACCAAATATATACCCATCTCACTTGTTTATTTTCACCAGGTAAACCAATATAACAACACAAAATTTAGAAAACATTTCTGACATTCAAAAACAAACAAAAAAAAACAGTGACCAATATAGCCACCTTTCTTCACGATGACACTCATAAGCCTTCCATCCATAGATTCTGTCAGTTGTTTGATCTGTTTACGATCAACATTGCGTGCAGCAGCCACCACAGCCTCCCAGACACTGTTCCAAGAGGTGTACTGTTTTCCTTTACTGGCCAGCCACGCTGTGGAGTATTTGGATGCATGTGATGGAGCATTGTCCTGCATGAGAATCACGTTTTTCTTGAACGATGCCGACTTTTTCCTGTACTACTGCTTGAAGAAGGTGTCTTCCAGAAACTGGCAGTAGGTCTGGGAGTTGAGCTTCACTCCATCCTCAACCTGAAAAGGTCCCACAAGTTCATCTTTGATTATACCAGCCCATACCAGTACCCCACCTCCACCTTGCTGGCGTCTGAGTCGGAGTGGAGCTCTCTGCCCTTTACTGATCCAGCCTGGGGCCCATCCATCTGGCCCATCAAGAGCCACTCTCATTTAATCAGTCCATAAAACCTTAGAAAAATCAGTCTTAAGATCAGTGGCTTAACTACAACTAACTGGGCCCCACAGCAAATTTTTGAATGGGGGCCCCCCCAGAAACTTCCTCGCAACCCTGAACTCACATGCAACCCTCACTCTTGTGGCTAGTCAAGATTGAGCTCTCCCAGACAAGGCCTGACAGCCGCTCCATCCGCTTTCTATAGTGTCACTGTATATAATGCCATTGTACAGTATAATACTGTTGAGGGGGGCCTGACAATAAAATCTTTTAGTCTCCCTCCTGAAGGGGCCCCTTGTGGGTCTGGGCCCCAAAGCAGCTGCTTCCCCTGCTTCCCCTATTGCTACGCCCCTGCTTAAGATATTTCTTGGCCCAGTCTTGACGTTTCATCTTATGTTTCTTGTTCAAAGGTGTTCGTTTTTCAGCCTTTCTTACCTTGGCCATGTCCCTGAGTATCGCACACCTTGTGCTTTTTGATACTCCAGTAACGTTGCAGCTCTGAAATATGGCAAAACTGGTGGCAAATGGCATCTTGGCAGCTTTATGCTTGAGTTTGCTCAATTCATGGGCAGTTATTTTGCGCCTTTTTTTTTTCAACACGCTTCTTGCGACCCTGTTAGCTATTTGCCATGAAACGCTTGATTGTTCGGTGATCACGCTTCAAAAGTTTGGCAATTTCAAGACTGCTACATCCCTCTGCAAGACATCTCACAATTTTTGACTTTTCAGAGTCCGTCAAATCTCTCTTCTGACCCATTTTGCCAAAGGAAAGGAAGTTGCCTAATAATTAAGCACACCTTATATAGGGTGTTGATGTCATTAGACCACACCCCTCCTCATTACAGAGATGCACATCACCTGATTTACTTAATTGGTAGTTGGCTTTCAAGCCTATACAGCATGGAGTAGGACAACATGTATAAAAAGGATGATGTGATCAAAATACTCATTTGCCTAATAATTCTACACACAGTGTATTGGCTGAGAGTCTCAGATTTTATTATATCAGAATGAGGGCTTAGTCCATATAGGATGACCACATTCCTGTGACCTGCGAAAAAGACTAGACTAGAAAAGACTGAGGGTCATTTATTAAGGGCATTACACCAATATTTGTGGCATTAACAAGTTGCAGATCATGGTGCACGCCATAGGTGCACCATTATTTGCGACTTTTAAAGATTCTCAGCACTTTTCCAAAGTGCCAATAAACGGGACAATGCTTGACAGGCGGGGGAAGGGTATCGCGTCACTCGGCATTTCTTTCTGGCATAAGTTATAGCTGAAGTCTGTGCCAGACTGTAGCTGCTGTACACTTCAGTGGCTGGCGCATGGGAGAGATGCACCTAATTTTTTAAGAGGTATCTGCCTGTAAGTAGATTAGTTGTATCTCACTCGGGAACACAGGGATCAAGACAGAGAATTGTACATATTAAAAGATCACCAGATAATGTTAAATCAAGAAACAAAATGCAAGATTTATTATGCAAAACGAATTGTGATTTTAAAATGCTTCAAAGTTCAGTATGGCTGCCAAGTTGCCCAACCAAATAAATATCAGGTCATCAATGTAGCGACCATCAGGGGCGTTGCTAGGCTAAAACATTCGGGGCCTGGGCCCCTGATGTTTTCTCCCAGGCCCCGAATGTCCTGCCTGTTAGACAAATACAATTGTATTGCTGTCCTCAGGACGGCAGTACAATTGAATCTAACACACTGCAAGATTTGTAGGACCTGTGATGACATCACAGGTCATGTGATCAGTGCCGTCCAATCCTGCACTGGTCATATGACTGTGACATCATCAAAGGTCCTTTCCCTGTCTTCTACAACTGAAGAGGAGAATTGTGGGGAAGAAGCTGCAGTGACCTCTGCTACATCAGAAGAGGTAAGTGAAGGGAGAAGCAGAGGGATGCTGGGAGTTGAGGTTATTTAACTGGTACTGTATGTTAGGGCAGAAGGGAGGGATGTTATTATGGGACTGTGTGTTGGAGGTGACTTGGGCAGGGTTCTGTTAGGGTACTTTCACACCTGCGTTGTACTTTTGTTCTGGCCGCCTCTTGGCAGCGTTTGCCATGCTGCAGATGGATCCATGGCCCGTCCCCATTACAGTAAATGGGGCCAGAGCGTAGTTCTGGCCCCACACGTGCACCTGAGGCAGCAAGGATCCGGCGGCTGTTCACCCGCTGGAACAGCCTGCCGGAGTCCCCTGCGCAGGTGTGAAACTAGCCTTAGGCTACTTTCACACTTGTGTTGTAAGGATCCGTTTGTGAGATCCGTCATAGGCTCTCATAAACGGTCTAAAACTGATCAGTTTTGTCCTAAAGCATTCTGAATAGAAAAGGATCCGTTCAGAATGCATCAGTTTTGCTTCAGTTCAGTCTCCATTCTGTTTTGGAGGCGGACACTAAAACGCTGCTTGCTGTGTTTTGGTGTCCGCATGAAGAAACTGATCCAAACTGGCTATTTAAAAGATAATACAACCGGATCCATTCAGAACAGATGCAGACGGTTGTAATATCATGACGGAAGCGTTTTTGCTGATCTATGACGGATCCAGCAAAAACGCTGGTGTGAACGTAGCCTTATTTACATTGGACTGTGGCGTGGAGTGATGTTATTTACATGGGACTGCATGTTGGAGGTGGCTGAGGGCAGGTTTATGTTTTTTACACGGGACTGTGGGGTGGAGTGATGTTATTTACATGGGACTGCATGTTGGAGGTGGCTGTGGGAAGGAAGTGATGTTATTTACATGGGACTGTATGTTGAAGGCGGCTATTGGAGGGAGTGATATTTACATAGGACTGTATGTTGATGACGGCTATGGGAATGATGTTATTTACATGGGACTGTATTTGGTGGGGGCTGTAGATAGAGAGGGATGTTATTTACATGGGACTATATATTGGAGGGGGACTGGAGAGATGGTGTGAATTACACAGGAGGGAAATAGCTTTATTTACATGGGACTGTATGGTGGAGGGACTGAGGAATTATAATTTCTGAGGACACTAAAGGGAGGAATATAACTACAGCGGGCACTTCAGGGTGAGCATTATAACAGTAGGGGGAGCGATATAAATACTGGAGGCACTGTAGGGGTATTATAATACCAGGGGACATTAGCCGTTCTTATTATTACTGGGGGCTTTATAGGAGAGACTTATAGATCCGCCTTATTTCTACTAAGAGCACTATGGGGCGGGCTTATTACTACTGAGGGGTCTGTATAGAGCTTGATTACCACTGGGGAAACAATAGGGGGCCTTATTACTACTGGGGGCTCTGTGAGGGCATTATTAATACTGGAGGACTCTTCTACTAATGGGGACAATCTTGGGGAGCATTATCAGTGTTGGGGTCACTGTAGGGTGGAGTGTTACTAATGATGGAATTACTATTGGTAGGACTATTACTATGGGGGCACTATTATTTCTCCAGGATAGTATTTGGGGTATTGGGGGGCACAGCGAGCATCAGGATAACGCTGTGGGGAATCCAGGTTGGGGGATGATGATAGAAATGTGATGAAGCTAAGATGTCTGTGTGTCACACTCTGTAGAGACGAGGCGGCTGACAGAAGTTGTCTGGGCCGAATGGAGAAGATGACGACAGAGAAGATCTACATCAGAGGAGATGTCACCTGGGAGGCCCTGGATGTGAGGTATGTTCTCCTGTATAGCAGGGTTGGGACGGGGGTCGACATAGAGAATTGGACCATATTTATTGGGGCTTGGGCCCCGGATCTTTTGAGACCCTAGAAACGCCCCTGGCGGCCATACTAAACTAGACAAGAAGGAAAAATTTTGTGGGACGCAAATCAAACATTCTTTTCCCACTGAGCCATATATATGTTAGTTATAGATGGGGAGAATTTCTCACCTATTGAAGAATCAGTGACTTGGAGAAAAAACTGCTGATGAAAAATGAAAAAATTACATTTAAAGGCTATGTACAACTTTGGGGCAATTTGTTTCATTATTATATTGTACTTTGAGCTAAAAATCTTTTTTTCAATTGGTCTTCATTAGAAATATTAAGCCTTTTTCTCCGTACACAAATGTAATAATTTGGGCAAAACACATTACATTACTACCCCAGCAGAAAGCCCACAAATATGATCACCAAAAGGCAAAGCCGGAAAGTAAATAATAAAGCAATTATTAAAACATACATGATTAAAATAAATTTCAGATGGCAAGAGAATGCATAAGGCACATGACCCAAACAGGGGATACAAACGGAAGGTACCAATACATGATTCTAATAATACATAAATCAATTCATAGATCCAAACGCAAGCAGCAAGGATAAATTAATAATAAAGTGTAAGTGCTATTATATATATCCTGCACTCCACATAGTAGACAGCTCACCAGTTACAACCAAACATATTGTCGCATAATATCAAAAAGTAAATACACCATACCAACCGCGATACCCTGCTCTCTTTCTCTGTACAGCCTTGAGATTCTCTAGTACCATTCTCTGTGTTTTTACTGATGGCTCCTTATTACTGACGTTATATACACTCATTATACCTCATTTCTGATCTTACTGATAAGAATCTGGTTTACGTAAGTGTTTTTGAGCTATTAATATTTATAGGCTATTAGATGATTGGCACAATGTGAAAGTAGGATTCTCACAGATAGACAGAAATTAACCCTTGTAAGAAATACAGATTTTTAGTAAATTTTAGGAAAATAATGTAAACCATATACTGTATTGGTATCAAAGCCAGTATGAGCAGGTACTGTCTATCTGGACACAGGTAGATTAATGTATCAAAGGCAGTAAACTGTTGCCAACTATCTAAAGAATGTGTGACAGTCGTCCGGTAAGTGGTACAGAGGCTAGTGGGGAAGGAAAATGCTAGAAAAACATAGGGAGCAACCAATCAGATGTCTCCAGGCCATATTGTAGAAGAATTTAGAACTGGCTGTTAATAATATAAAAGGCCAGGGTGTGAGACCTAAGAGACAGGGACGGAACTATAGGGGGTGCAGAGGTAGCAGTTGCTACCGGGCCCAGGAGCCTTAGGGGGCCCAAAGACCCTTGTGCCACATAAGAAGAACACAAAGCACTCAGGGAAGGGGGTTCCAAGCTGAACTCTTGCACCAGGGCCCATGAGCCTTTAGCCCCTGCCAAGAGATATAGGTGGAGGGGAAGAAGAGAGGAAAGAAGAAAGGAAAGATGAAGAGAGACAAGAGGAGGAAGAAAGAAAAATAGAAGAGAGCACAGACAGAGAAGGAGTGACATAGAAGTTGGAAACTGGAAGGGCCAGTAGAAGGACTGGTTGAGAGACCTAAACAGACCCATGTATGGGAAGCACTAAATACTGTAGAGTGAGAATAAGTTATTGTTTAATTACCAAACGGTCTTGGAAGTAACTTTATATTGTAACTTTTGTAGCGTAATTGTAACTATTATTGGGTATAAGTCTCTCTGTTTGTAATACAGCGGTCCCTCAAGTTACAATATTCATTGGTTCCAGGACGACCATTGTATGTTGAAACCATTGTAAGTTGAGTAATAAGCTCCAAAATGTCATCCAAGATAAGAGAAAAATGAAGATTTAAGAAAAAATAAGCAGATAACTAAGACAGATAAAACAAGTCCTTACATATAAGTCAGGAATAGCAGCTATATTACCAGAGAAGTGGCCTTCACTGGTTGGGTGTGAGTTTGAGATATTGTATGTTGAGTCTAGTTTCAACTCAGAAAAGACCATTGTATGTTGAAAATATTGTATCTTGAGGGATCACTGTAGTTATTTCTTTGTTGTTCAACTACAACACTGGGGGAGTCCCTTGTAGAGAAGGATTTGGGTGTCATTGTAAATCATAGATTAAATAACAGCATACCATGTCAATCAGACACTTCTAAGACTACCAGCATATTGTCATGCATTAAACGAGGCATGGAATCACAGGGCAGGGATGTAATACTACCATTTTACAAAGCGTTGGTGCGGCCTCATCTGGAATATGCAGTTCAGTTCTGGGCACCAGTCCATAGAAAGGACGCACTGCAGCTGAAAAAAGTACAGAGGAGAGCAACTAAACAAGGGGCATGGAGGGTCTTAGTTATGAAGAAAGATTAAAAGAATTACATTTGTTTAGTCTTGAGAAGAGACGTCTAAGGGGGGACATGATTAACCTATATATAAATGGTCCATACAAAAAAATACTGTGAAAAACTTTACATCCCTGCCCCATGTCAAATGCCCTCAAAAGACAAGGGTGCACTGGCCCCGACTGGAGAAGAAAAAGTCCAATCTCCAGAAGCATCAAAGCTTCTTTACTGTAAGAACTGTGAATCTGTGGAATAGACTTCCTCAGGATGTGGTCACAGCAGGAACAGTGGACAGTTTTAGGGTTTAGATTAATTCTTAAAAGTAAACAACATTAATGCTTATGAAAACATGTAGAAATCTGAGTCTCATTCCTACTGGGATTCACCTCCCCACCTATCCCTTGGACACAGTACATAGCCTTTAAAGGAAATCTGTCACCTGGATTATCACTAATAAAGTAAAACTATTCCCATGTAGAACATAACTCCTCCTTCACTAATGTACCTTCCATTCGGTGTTTCTTGTTTTCTGTCTTGCAAAAATCATCTTTGTATGATATGCAAATTAGGCAGTAAGGTGCCCAGAGGGGCACTATTTTCTTTCAACGGTGCCCAGGAACACCCCAATCCAGTGCCCAGGCCCGCCCTCCAGCAGAGCCCAAGCTCACCTCTCCTGGGCTGAGACTCCACGCCCCCTTCAGCACCGTTGATGATGCCCCGCCCAACTACGTCCCTGACGAGAGGTAACGCTGCCCACACTTGCCTTCAGCTTCACAGAGAAATATTGCGCAGACGCAGTACCAAAGAATGCCTGCTCCTGCACGCTTCTTTCCTGCTGAGGGCATCAGCCTCAAATGTGTCACTGGGCATGCGCCATGGAGCGAGAGGTTAGAGGAGGCTATCATGTTTGGTTGGGAGCTATGCCTTACATGAAAAGTCTGCAGTATTTTAAATTTCAAATTTACCATCTGTCCAGAATAATTCACTTTCATAATATGTCCACAAGATGGCGATCTTGTGTTTGATTTATAAAATCTAGCTGTAATTACTGTACAGAGATTTTCCCACTAAACTTTTTTGTCCATATGACAATTATCCTGCTAACTTGCTATTTTTTATTCCGTCTGCTAGTAATTAAAAAATCACTACTTATCTTGTATGTATATATGTTGGTTACATGCCATGCATAAATCTATACATCTTTTGAAGACAAGGCTTTACAAATGCCATTTGTAGCAAAACAGATGTTTCCCATAAGAAATTAATTCTCAACCTCCATACTATTTCCGCTTCTGGGGAACCCTTAGGATGCTTGATGTAGGGGCAGCTAAAGCATTTTATAATTCTATGGCCCGCATTTACTATGATAGTTGCATCTTTATGCTGGTGTAAATTGCACCAAAATGTTTTTTTGCACAATTTGTCGCTACTCGTTTTAGAAGCATTTAGGAAACAAGTAAGCAAAAAAGAATAAATCTGTGTGATTGTGCTTTCCAGGTGAGGGTGTGGCTTCCAAGAAAAGGGGTGTGGCTTAAGATGTGACATTTCTGCATCAAAATTCTGGCACAAAATTTGGTAAGCCAACAAATAGGTGGTATATAGTTAGAGTAGATGTTTTAAAGATACATCAGATTTATCATCCAGCATCAACCACTGTGATAAAAGCTGGCAGATTTTTAGACACAGAGAAGGGCACGGACACAGCAGAAAATCCTAACCTACCAGTGCCAGTGGCATGTTTCAGAATTTTATATGCCCTTTTCTATCTTTCCAAGCAACATTGTAACGTCGGAGGTCAATGTCCACCAGCATGTCCCCACTCCAAGCAGGCATGGCCGGTTGTATACTCTCCCCTCCTGTAGCTTTGTGTTGTCAGCATTCTGTGTCCGCCAACATCTCTCTGCCCCATCCTGGTGACTGACACTAGAGTCTGTGTTGTCTGGTCATATGGTGTAAGCCTCTTCTGGCCATCTCCACCTCCTAGCTCTACTGTAAAGTGTGGATGCATGCTCTCCCCGGAAAGGGCCAGATTGTGGCCTGATCTGTCCCTGGCTAATAGCTGCTTTCCCTGAGTTATTTAGGGTGCCTTCCCCTATGAGAAGGTGACTGAGAAATAAAGTCCATAGCTAGTCAAGTCCCTGCAAAGGTTTGCGTCTTCTGAACTCCCATGCCTGACCTCTGCCTGTTTATCAAGTTGATCCTGTTCTGACCATCCTAATCACTGTCTTTTCATCATATTTACCCTGTGTTGCCTGTCCTGATCTATTACCTGTTTTCCGGATTGAACAAACTCTGCCTGCCCTGACCTTGGCTTGGGCACTGACCACATGGTTGTCTTTCCCCTTGGTGTCACAAACTGCTGTCTCTTGACCTGTCAGAAAATAGACTACTTCAAGAGGTAGCATCCTGGTGGTTCCCCTGAAGCAACGTATAAACGTACGTTTATAAACGTACTATTCATACTACTGTAGAAACCAAGGTTAGATTAAAAGAAAAATCAAGAGATTACTATTGTAAAAGACATGGGGTTACTAAATTAGTACCTCCATGTGCCACACGGAGGTCTTGTCCATAAAATGGCTGCTGATGGAGGGTCATGTGACCAGCAAAATCACCTCCATTTGAGGTCTCCAAATACATTGCACCTGCCATCTGCACTTGCACTGTTGGGAGTTTAGTGCAATGGAGAAGGCTGTGATTTATCCGGTCACATGGCCCTCCATCTGTGGGCATATTATGGACAGGACCTCCCTGTGGACAGCACAAAAGACTTGGCAAACCTTAAGAAATATAGAAAAAGGCACGGAATTTCAACAAAGGCTATATAAGTGTCATATAGTCCTTTTACAAATATGTTTGTGAATAGTAGTGAGAAAAAAGCAAACCCCTTTAAGGCTTCTAGGGGACTAAAAATAAAGTTAAAAAAAGTTTTAAAAAATGTTTTAAAAAATATAAAAACAACAGCAGAAAAAAAGTACCCAAATGGGTTTTGCTTTTTTTAGTCACTTCACTATGGCGATGCAAAGGAATTTTTTTTTTTTTTCAAAGTTTTTTTTTTTTAAGAAGTAAAGCATAACATAAAAATTTGGTACCACTACTGACTACTGACTGAAAATTTTGTATCACAATGATTGGCAATCATACTGACCCACAGAATAAACTGCATAGTGAACAAAGTAATACCAACGCTTAAAGGGAACCTGTCACCTCCTTTAGGCAAATTAAACTGTAAACATTACCTTAATGTATAGACCAGTGTGATTCAAATGAAGTTCCTGATACTGAGAACTGCCTGGTGAAACTGTAGTAAATTGAACTTTTATTCCTCCTTGGCGCGCTTTTCCCAGTGATCTTGAAGTCAAGGGGGCAGCGGCCTCCTTGCTTCGAGTCAAGAAAGCCACTCCCCACTTCCTTGTGATAGACAGTTTGCCTGGGTGCCGGGGATCGCGCAAATATCGCGCATGCACGTTGCGCGATTTCTTACTGCGCGATCCCCGGCACCCAGGCAAACTGTCTATCACAAGGAAGTGGGGAGTGGCTTTCTTGACTCGAAGCAAGGAGGCCGCTGCCCCCTTGACTTCAAGATCACTGGGAAAAGCGCGCCAAGGAGGAATAAAAGTTCAATTTACTACAGTTTCACCAGGCAGTTCTCAGTATCAGGAACTTCATTTGAATCACACTGGTCTATACATTAAGGTAATGTTTACAGTTTAATTTGCCTAAAGGAGGTGACAGGTTCCCTTTAAAATAATGGCACTGTTGCATTGTTTTTTTGTCAGTTCAACCCTACTAATAATTTTTCGCACTTTTCCAATATATCATATTGAGTATTAAACAGAGCCATCAGAAAACACAACTTGTCCCACAGAAAGCAAACCCTCATAAGGCTTTGTGAATGAAAATAATAAAGTTAGGCTTTTGGAAGGCACTAGATAAAAAGCGAAAATGGAAAATGGCTCGATCAGGAAGGGGTTAATGTTAAGGGTCTATCCTTCTTTGCTTACCCAGGCACAGAATTGTATACGCAGTTGTAGCTAGTCCGTTACTGCTTCTCAGTTACACTCACATGAATTGGACTGAGATGCACTAAAATCTAGTACCAGGCACAGCCACAATCATGTATATGGTGCTGTGCCAGGCTAAACAATGAAGGGGCCAGGGCTGTATTTACAGTTCACGCTGCCCAAGGCACTAAGCCTGAATACACCCCATTTAAAAGAGTTTTCCAAGACTTTAATACTGTTGACCTATCCTCAGGATAGGTCATCAGTATCTGACTGGTGGGGGTCTGACACCCTGGACCCCCGCCGATCAGCTGTTTGATAAGGCACCAGCGCTACTGTGAGTGCCGCAGCCTTCTCCATGCTTACCAAGCGCAGTGCCGTACACTGTATAGCGGCTATGCTTAGTATCGCACTCAGCCCCATTCACTTCTATGGGGCAGTGCTGCACCTTGGCCATGTCAATGATGTCACTGGCCTAGGAAAAGCTGAGAGAAGCTGCGGCCTACTGTGAGCAACACTGCCTTTTCAAACAACTGATCCCGGCTGTCGGACCCCCATGGATCAGATACTGATGACCTATATAGAAGATAGGTCATCAGTATTAAAGTCTCAGGAAGCCCATTTACGCTCAACAACTGTTGCCATGATTTGTTCACTTCTGAGCAATCGTAATGATAACTAGTCATGGTCAGTGTAAGCAAAGGAGAAGATGAAAAATAAAACTTGTTTATCATCAATTGTGATGCCACAAAAATTAATGTAGAAAAGTAAAATTAAAAAAATTAAAAGAAGCCTCTGCTTAGTAGACACATTAAAGCCTTCCTGTAGTTTGCAAAAATGCACCTAAAGAAATCTCAGGCTGCGAGATACAAGATTCTCTGGTCTGATGAAACCAAGATTTAACTATTTGGCCTCAATTCTAAGTGTCGTGTTTGTGGGAAACCAGGCACTGCCCAATACTATCCGTATAGTGAAGCATGGTGGTGACAGCATCATGTTATGGGGTGTTTTTCAATGACTGGAACAGGGACACTGGTCAGGGTTGAGGGAAAGCTGAATGGAGCAAAGTACAGAGATATTCCTAATCAAAACATGATCCATAGGGCTCTGGACCTCAGACTGGGCCAAAGGTTCACTTTCCAACAAGACAATAACCTTAAAGGGGTTCTCTAAGTTATTCATATTGATGACCTATCCTCAGGATAGTTCATCAATATCAGATTGGCGGGGGTCTTACACCTGATCACCGTAACATCCGCAGCGGTGAACAGGTGTAATTACACCCATGCCGTTCCATTCATTTCAATGGGATGGCTCGTTCCTATACACTTAATAAACTTAAGAAATGTGCCCCTTTATTTATTTATTTATTTCAATAAATCAGTAAACATTTCTAAAATTTGGTTTTCACTTTCTCATTTTGGGGGAATTAAGTGCAGAATGATGTGTAAAAACTTGAATTTTATTTTATTCTAGCACAAGGCCGCAACATAACAAAATGTGAAAAAGTGAAAGGTTTTGAAGACTTTTTCTGAATGCATCGTGAATACTAGCTGGAGTCCTACAGAGTTAGGGCTCATGCACACGACCGTATGTATTTTGCAGTCTGCTAAAAATACGGATGACATCCATGTGCATTCTGTATTTTATGGAACGGAAAAGCTGACACCTAATAGAACAGTACTATGCTTGCCCTGGCAATAATAGGATATGTTCTATTTTTTTGCGGAACGGAAATACGGACATACGGAAATGCAATGCATATGGAGTAACTTCTGTTTTTTTTTTGCAGACTCATTGAAAGGAATGGTTCTGCATGTGGTCTGCAAAAGAAACGGAACACACACGGAAAGAGAGCCCTTATGCAGGACCTGCAGCACTATCAGAAATTACCATCAAGCTACCTGAATACAGAAGGGGCTATACCCTGGTGACTCTGCTTTGCTCATTTGAGTTGTCCAGAATCCCTGAGGAATGTAGAAGGAAGAAGAAGCTGAGTAGATGAGGTGAGGTGCTCCTGTGGCCAGGGTCATAAATACCAGTAAGGGTGCATTCACATCACCGTTAGGGCTTCCGTTCAGGCTTTCCGTTATAACATCGTTATAACGGAAAGAAACGGAATCCCTAGGACGGACATCAAAACGGACACCTTTAAGAGGCATTCCGTTTTGATCCGTCATAATAGAAGCCTATGGCCCTGCATAACGGATCCGTCTGGATGCCGTTATGCTGGACGGAAACAAAGTCCTGTCGACAGGACTTTGTTTTCCGTCCAGCATAACGGCATCCAGACGGATCCGTTATGCAGGGCCATAGGCTTCTATTATGACGGATCAAAACGGAATGCCTCTTAAAGGTGTCCGTTTTGATGTCCGTCCTAGGGATTCCGTTTCTTTCCGTTATAACGATGTTATAACGGAAAGCCTGAACGGAAGCCCTAACGGTGATGTGAACGAGCCCTTACTGAATGAACTTTCACACTGAAGCTGCACAAGGAGATGTGCATTGCTGAAATTTCTGCCTGTGTTGTTGGACATTTCTGGAATTGCAAGGGAAGAGAGTGCATCATAAGGAGGACTGCATGTACAGGTGACACATTTGAGGGGGGTTAATCTACTCACCTGGCAATGTTATGCACAGGGCATAAGGCCTCGTCCACATTTCCGTGTCAGTGACACATCCGTGAAAAAATGCGTACGTGTTTCATCCGTGAAGGATCCGTGGTTGGTCCGTGTGTTCATTTTTACCATCTGTGTGGCATCCGTATTTCACTGACGTTGCTCAGCTGAAAATAGATTTTCAAAGAATCTCCTATTAGTCATCAGTGAAAAACGGACGCATCACGGACACAACACGGGTGTGTCAGTGATTTTCACGGACCCATAGACTTCAATGGGCGTGCTTGATCCGCATCACGGATCAAAGTAGTGCATGTCCCCGTGATTTTTTTACTGACCCACGCTCAGTAAAACGGACACACGGACCAACCACGGATCCTTCACGGACAGCTTCACGGATGAAACACGTACGCTTTTTTTCACGGATGGGTCACTGACATGGAAATGTGGACGAGGCCTAAGGCCTCGTCTACATTTCCGTTTTTCACTGACGTGTGCTGTCCGCATTTTTCATACCCATTGATTTAAATGCATCTGTTCACATTTCAGCATTTTTCTACTGACCGTGTGGGTCAGTAAAAAAATCACGGGGACATGGACTACTTTGATCCGTGATGCGGACCAAGCACGCCGATTGAAGTCTATGGGTCCGTGAAAATCACTGACACACATCCGTGTTGTGTCCGTGATGCGTCTGTTTTTCACTGATGACTAATAGGAGATTCTTTGGAAATCAATTTTCAGCTGAGCAACGTCAGTGAAATACGGATGCCACACGGATGGTAAAAACGGACACACGGACCAACCACGGATCCTTCACGGACAGTTTCACGGATGAAACACGTACGTTTTTTTCACAGATGTGTCACTGACACGGAAATGTGGACGAGGCCTTAGACCTGGTATATGGCATGTAAAGGTTAATTCTTAGCAGCTGCACATTGTCCAAGGCAGGCTCGAGCTGTTGGCCAGTTCTGATAAGGGCAGAAAGGAAGGAACGGGACTCTGGAGCAGCTTTTCTGGAGTCAAACACAAAAATATTGAAAATTTAAATCAACCCCCTTTCCAATTTTACATATAAATATAACCAATAAAAAATTGGTAACTCCGGGTCTGGAAATGTCCAGACTATTGGAGTAGGTTCACACAACAGATTTTAACCATGTTAAAATCCACCATGTATCCCATGGCAGAAACCGCTGCGGTTTCTGCTGTGGGTTTTTATTTTGAATGGTGTGGTCCCACTCTCACTGAATAGAGCTAAACGGCAAGCAGGCTCCAGCTGAGACCTTCTGAGGTGTCTGTGAGGTAACCAGACCAAGAATGGACTCATTTTCGACACTGAATCTGTACAGGAACTCAGGCCAAAAAAATGTGAGGTGGACTGTTAAAGTATCAGAGCAATATTTCCCTGCGCAGTAAATGCCATAACAAGCCCAGTCACAATATAAAAAAGTTATGTTTTTCGAAAGGTTTTTATTTTTTTAAAGTAGTAAAAGAATAAAAAGTATATAAATTTGGTTACCAGTTGTAGTCATACTGACCCACATAATAAGGGCTCATGCACACAACCATATGTATTTTGCAGTCCGCAAAACACGGATCTGCAAAAAATATGGATGACATCCGTGTGCCTTCCATATTTTGCAGAATGGGACAGCTGGCCCCTAATAGAACAGTCCTATCCTTGTCTGTAATGCGGACAATGGGTTCAGGAAAACTCGCACCATTTTGTAAGCAAGTTCAGTCAGTTTTGTCTGCTATTGCGTTCAGTTGTTCAGTTTTTTCCTGCGTGGGTGCAATGCGTTTTTCACGCAAGTGATAAAAAACTGAAGGTTTACAAACAACATCTCTTAGCAACCATCAGTGAAAAATGCACTGCATCCGGACTTGCTTCAGGATGCAATGCGTTTTTCACTGAAGCCCCATTCACTTCTATGGGACCAGGGCTGCGTGAAAAAAGCAGAATTTAGAACATGCTGCGTTTTTCACCCAACGCAGAACTGATGCGTGAAATCATGTATACAGACCCATTGAAATGCATGGGTCAGGATTCAGTGCGGGTGCTAGGCAGTCACATCACGCATTGCACCTGCGTGGAAAACTCGCTCGTGTGAAAGGAGCCTAAGGCTAGGGCTACACGGCGACAAAAGGATACAACTACACTGCGACATGTGTCAATGGTGTCTCACTGCAACATGCGATATGCTGCGATTGTGACGCAACAGTCGAACAGAAATTCAACTTAAATGGATTTTTTGTGACTGTTGTGTCGCAGTCGCAGCATGTCGCATGTTGCAGTGTTACACCTTAGACTCAGGGTGCACAACATTTTCAGGTTGGGGGGCACATTGTCATACTGAACCATTGATAAGGGCCAAAAATAAAATTTATAGGGGTATTAAGAACTGAAATACCGTATTTATGGCATAGTGAACATACAGTATATACCTTTAATGTCTAGTTATACTTACAGAAAACATGAAAGTTACATGTGAGCAGCCACAAGACATAGACATAGTTGTCTGTTACCAGATGGTTGGGGGCCACACAGAATGGTATCATGGGCCGCAGGTTGTGCACCCCTGCCGTAGACTATCATTATAAAAAATGTTGCACAACATTGGTGCGACATGAATGTCACGCAACACATCTCTCCGTGTAGCCCCAGCCCGCTGATGGTTAACCTCAGGCTGTAACATTGAGCCCACTGGTATAATGGAGCAAGGACGTGGCGTGCATCCTCGTCTCCATGGTGGCTAGGGGGCGGGAAGAACCCAGCGGCGCACGCTTCCCTGCGCGGCTGGCGGCCTCCATCCCCTAGGCAATGAGCAGGCAGGGCATGTGAGTGCCAGCATGGATAATCCGGCGCTCAGCTGTACTGAGTCCTCTGACTAAGGTCACATGATGCTGGCCACGTCACGCGACCTACCTGTGGGCCTATTAAAACAAGCAACCTGCTGGCCACAGGTTGCCTGTGATTGGTCCTATTACCTTTACCAGCGTTTTGAGTACTACTGTGACTTCTGTTTTTGACCTCGGCTTTGAACTTGACCTCGGCCTTGTATCTTCCCTTTTACTTCGTGACCTCTCGGCTCTTGACCTGATGGCTAGTATTTGACCTTGTCCTCATGTTATCCCTTGTACTGATGTTACCGCCCGGCTTCTGACATCGGCTCGTATTTGACTCTGCTCCAGTGTTATCCCTTGGTATTGACATGACCTCCTGGCTCTTGACCTCGGTTTGGTATATTCTCTTGTGTGTGTGTTCTGTCTGTTGTTTTCTCCCATTGTTCCCCTCCCTGTAAGCCCCAGCACGTACATAAGCTAGGGACTGCCTTCCAGTTGTGCACTGTCGGTTAGGACGGATTGTGCAAGTAGGCACGGACAGTGGTGGGGTTGAGCTCAGGGCTGCAATCTTCTCTGATACGTGACACCTGCACTCCAGCTGTGGTAAAACTACAACTCCCAAGATGCAAACTTGCTTTGCTATTCTCAGAACTTCATAGAAATGAGTAGAGCAATGCTGGGAGTCCACAGCTGGAGTGCCAGAGGTTAGCCATCACTGCCCTAGCCAAACCCCACAAATAATTTGTTTCCACTATGGTAAATTACATGGTGCCATTAAAAAATACAGCTTCTCCCACAAAAATCAAGCCCTCATACCACTATGTGAACAGAAAACTAAAAAAGTTATGGCTCATGGAAGGCGGGGAGGACAAAAAAAAAGAAATAACGTTAGAAGTTCATGTGGCATCTACGTAAACGGCTGTGAGGGTTGTTATGCCTACCAGACAAGTCCCGGCTACTGGACTTGTAAGAGTGACTGGAAACCGAGCCAATCAGGTTTCTGACTCTTGCGTTAACACCTTAACATACAATCACGTGCATGTACATCATTATGCTTAAAGGGGTTATCCCATGACTGATGTAAAAAATGAAAATCAGACATCATATAGTACATGACAATTGCCGTCTAACAAAGCTAGAAGCAGCCTTGTACCTCACATGGATTTATATCAAGCTAAGAGCTCAATGGGAGTGTCTTTTCTGCTGCAGCTAAGGAGGTGTGTCCATGGTCTCCCTATCATGGCTCAGGAGGCAGTTGAAGGATGAAACTGAGCATGTGCGGCCATCTCAGTGAGCAGGACAAAGAAATAAGAAAAAAAACAAACAGCGGGTGGCGCTATACAGATGCATTTTATTCGATAACTCAGTGGCTATGCTAAGTTTTTAATTACATGCAATTACAAAAGGAATTCAGAGCCAGGTGCTGGTTTGAATACTGTATAATATTTTTTGCAGGGGTTGTATGGAGTGGGCTGCTGCGCTGAGCCCATTCTATACGTGTTAGCTGTGGCTGTATTCTATTACGGTCTGTGGGGGCAAACAATCGAAAAGAAGACATACTGTGCAGCTTCCTGCTACATTTTCAGTGCTCTGACTTTTTGGCTTGTTTTTTTTTTTTTAATTTTACCTTGCACCTGCTGTTCCTGTCCTGGTAACTGATGTGACTCTCCTGTGGACTAACCATTGGTGTCCTGCATCTATTGCATATGTCTTTTCCTGGTTATCAACCTTGGCTTGTCTCGGCTTTAACCTTATGTGTACATTATATGTCAGATTCCACCTTTTCCAAGGGATTGAAAAATGAAGTTTTGATAAATGTATGCCACTATGCCTCGTAATGCCTCTGAACTGGCATCTTTCAAGGGATTTTTGCAAAATTCAATCAAATTATATGATGAACCTGATCAATGGACTGTGGCTGAAGTGAATCTCCTCATTACGCCCCAGTTGTTGCCATTTTCGCCAGAGTTTGTCAGACTACTTGAAGATTAGCTATCTGCAGAAGAGACATCCTTGGAGGAGACCATGATTGTAGCCATTAGACTTGACCGACATGTTTGGGAGCACAAAGGAGTATTCATTTTTGACAAAAACTTTACCTAAACCTGAAATCTGCCCGCTATGTTCTGAGGAGCCAATGCAGTTGAGAACCATCAGGTCTGCTCACGAATGTAAAATCTATTTGAAAAGGCAGGGACTGTACTTCTATTGTGGAGATATTGATCTCTGGCTTGGGAGGCCAGAAAAACTCCAGTGCCTAGGTGCCCCCAGGAGGACCATCTAGGAGACCAGATATTTTCCACTTATTCTTATTCTAAAAAAAAATGATTATGCCTGTCTCTATCACCTATAATAAAAATGTGATTTTGGATGAGGCCTTTATTGATTGTGGGTCACGAGCTAATTTTTTTTTAGTTTCTCAGGTATTATTATTTATTATTAAATCACCATTCATTCCATGGCGCTGTACATGTGAGGTAGCCAGTTATTTACCTATTCCATTGGTAAAGTTAGATTTAAACGAGCAGATAATCGTTGTGTTTCGAACGCAAGTGATGGAAGGCAGGCAAGAAATGTGGCATGTAAATGTTACTAACGGTTGAGCACTTGTTCAACGTCCGTGAAATTGTTGATGTCAACAAGTACAATCATCGTTCGTCGTTAATGAATTGCGTTATATAAATGTACATTCTTGACGATAGGGAGCCCTGTGTAGGTAGGTGTATTATACGATCAGAAGAAAAAACTAAATTTTACACAATAATCCCTTCATTTAAATGCTAGTTGTCTGCTAGAACATTCGGATGGTAGTCACTCATGTGGGTGATCGCTTAAACGATTATTTGCTCATCTAATTCAACCTTAAGGCTTAATTCAGATGTCCGTGGTGCATTGTCCGTGAAAACCCGGACCGTGCTCCTTCTGAGGGCAGGAGCGCACGGCATCGTTGGTTGCTATGACGCCGTGCACTTGGTGAGGCCGCCGCTGTACAGTGATACACTGTACACACTCGTATCGAGTGTATCACTGTATAGCGGCGGCCTCATAAAGTGCACGGCGTCATAGCAACCAATGACACCGTGTGCTCCTGTCCTCAGAAGGAGCACGGTCCGGGTTTTCACGGACCATGCTCCACGGACGTCTAAATTAAAACTAAAGCTTACTAATCCGATCAGTATAACAGCTGTAGATAGTACGTCGTTGTCCCAGGGTCATGTCAAATTTTCTAGCCTGCCAGTAAACATTCTGAATTTATTTTCTTCCTTGTTTTCGATAATCTGCCAACAGAAAGAATATGGGTATATCTTGTTATTGATTGGGAGAAGGGGGACCTAGTCTAATGAAGCTCAAAATGTAAGGACTCTTGTCTGTTTCTAGGCGTCCGCTGTGACACCCCTCCATTACCACTCCATAGACTGCATGACAGTGCTAATGATATTCTTCATGACACTTCATCTCCTCAGAATTTCTGCTCGTCTCAACCTCCTGATACTAAACCTATTCTGTCTGAAGACATTGTTGTATCCTTCGTTCATACTGATTGTTTCAGTGACATCAGAGGATGGCAAAAATTTGAACCTGGAAACTGTTAGTATTAGCTCGATCTGTATATGAGGGTTATCTGATCTGATCTGGTGGCCATAGTTTCCACTTAAATTTGGTCTTAGGTGTAAGGTTCCAGTGGCCCCTTTTAAAGGGGATGTACTTTCAGTAGTTCACGTGCATCTCTGTGAATTGCTGAGCTATGACATTTGCTATGAATACCAGACCGGCTACTGGACTTCTCAGAGTCACTGGAAACTGAACCAATCAGGTTTCTGGCTCTGTGTCCAATACTAGAGCTATTTAAGAAAAGATGATTGACCTCAGGGAGATCAACCATCATCACCACAGAGACACCATCACGAGTCTCAACGTTGGTGAATCTAAAACAAGGCTCCCTGGGAAAAGCAATATGAAAATAAAAGAAAACCACGGAGACACCATCACGTGCCTCAACGACGGTCAAACTAGCCAGGCCTTTCACCAGGAAGGAACAACCAAGGGAAGGGCAGTCTCCAAAAGGAAACCACCTATGCCAAAGCATGGTATCCATCCACAGACAGCTGTTTCGGGGTATTTGCCCCTCATCAGTGTGGAGTAGGAATCTGGCTAGTGGGAGCAATGCCTAGTAAAAGGTTATTTAAGAAAAGATGATTGACCTCAGGGAGATCAACCATCATCACCACAGAGACACCATCACGAGTCTCAACGTTGGTGAATCTAAAACAAGGCTCCCTGGGAAAAGCAATATGCAAATAAAATAAAACCACGGAGACACCATCACGTGCCTCACGTGATGGTGTGTCCGTGGTTTTCTTTTATTTGCAGAATACTAGAGCTAGGCATGGGATTTAGGACAGCTGTTTCCTATCAACCATGCCTGAGTTTGCAGTTAGTATTCTAGGCCTGTGTTGGCTAATCTCCGGCACTCCAGTTGTGGTAAAACTACGACTCCCAAGATGCCCCCTTGCTTGGCTGTCTGCATAGAAATTATTGGAGCATGCTGGGAGTCATAGTTTCATCACAGCTGGATTGCGGGAGGTTAGCCATCACTGTTAAATCTAGGCTCTATACTGTGCGACTTCCTGCTACATTTCTGGTGATCTGACTTTTGGCTTGTTTATGGGTTTTACCTTGTGCCTGCTGTTCCCAGGGGTGGACTGGGAACTTAAAGTGGCCCTGGAAAAAAACTAAAAGAGGCTTCATTCTGTAAGCAGGTCCAAAATGACAGAAGCTAGTAGACAAGAGCAACACAAGTAGGTGGGACTAGCAATATTGTAGTGCAGCACAAAATACCGGCCAAGCAGAACCAGATACTACAACACAACACAACACTGCAGTTGTATCACAGTCTTGAGGATGGCGATACACCTAAATTCAGGAGGACACCTACGGCCAGTGGCCAATTGAATAAATACCTGATGCTCCTCACATGAATTACTGTTGAGAGGATAAGATCATTAAGTCTCCAGCTGGTACCCATAAGGAGGTCTCAGGTGGCCCCTTGGGTATCAGCCCACCAGGAAATATGGCCAGTCCACCCGGGGCTGTTCCTGTTTATCTACTCTCCTGGTAAGTGACCTGGCTGTCCTCTGGATTAACCATTTGTGTCCTACATTTATTTTGTATGTCTGTTCCTGGTTATTGATACTGGCTTCTCTTAGATTTAACCTCTCGTGTGCTCCATTCATCATTATTTGACCCGCCTAGTTTTTGACCCTGCTTTCTGACTCCTCTTTTTTCCTTCCTGGTCATACTGAAAGGTCTGCTACTTCATGCCCACACCAACATTCTGTTATCAGCTCTGCAGATGTAACCTGGGTCCCTAGCAGCGAAGTCCATCCTGCCTAGCAGCGGATCCTGGTGATGAATCTATGGATAGCCTTAGTTTTCAGTGGTTTTGGGAAGCTTGTAGCAGTTCTGGGGTTCACTGGTTGTGGGCTGGATGGTGACTTGTGACACGCAATGATTACGGCATAACAAATAGGTTGTGTTCTGAAAGTGTTAATGACCATGCACTTTTGCAATTAACAGTGTCACTGTACGCTGACTCTTACCAAGCAGATTGAAGAAAGCAGCCTATTCTTCTGGCTGAGGGGTGTGGTCCTTATTCCTCTTCTAGCAATTCCCTACCATGGTGGTCAACAAACTCCAATATAATAAGACGCAGATATTACAGTCAGAAGTCCAGCGTTAAAATATACAAATACAGGCAGGTACACATTAACAAGTTTACAGTGAGTTGAGGAAATTACACCTTGCAATGTACAGAAAATACATGCCCTATCTCTGGGGCTAGTGCCATCATCTCAGAAATAGGGGGGCAATGGGGATAGAAGTCGTTAGATGTGTGCTGTAAATATTATATACTAGCTGAAGAACCCGGCTTCGCCCCGGGTATATTTCATCTATTTCATTTCATGTTTATGTGTGTGTCGTTAAAAGATATCGAGAGTGACCTCTACAGCACCGTGCCTCCTTAACAGTGACCTCCACAGCCTCCACCCCTTAACACTGCCCCTCCACAGTGCCCCGTCTAATTAAAATGGGACCTCCACAGAAGCCCGCCACATTAATTTTGACCTTCACAGCAGCCTGCACCTTTAACAGTGAGTTCCATAGCACCTCACCCCCTTGACAGTGACCTCCACAGGGGCCCGCCCCCTCAAGTGACCTCTACAGCACCCACCCCTTAACATTGACCATAGGTTACAGTACCCTTAACTGACCTCCACCATTCCTGGCCCCCTTGACAGAGACCTCCACAGCAACTGCCCCTTTAACAGTGACTGTCAAAGTAACCCGCTCCCTTAACGGTGACCTCACAGTATTCCGCTGCCCCTTTAATAGTGGACTCCACAGTCCCCTCCTCCCTTAACAGTGACCTCCACAGCAGCCTTCCCCCTTAACAGTAACATCCACTGAACCCTCCCCTTTAACTGTGACCTCCAAAGCAACATTCCCCTAGGGTGGCCAGAGGTCCATTTTTAGGACGAGCAGTCCGGCTTTCAGACTCCCTGTCCTCCATCCAGTGCAGGGCCTGGATGGACACAGGGAGGTCCTTTTGAACAGCTCACTCTCAGACAGCAGCACTGTGCAGTCTGAGCATGAGCTGCAGGAAGAAAGTCACCCTCCCTCCCACCACTGCAGCTGACAGTTGATTTTTACCTTCATTTTTGCAATCCCTGTCGGCTGTGGAGTGAGAGGGGTCGTGGCCTGATCTGGTCAGGGGTGTGGATTTGCAGGACCTGGGGCGGGGCTTTTAAGTCCTTTTTTTGAAGGTAGCCTAAATTATAGGTCGATCCCTTGGTAATTTATGAGGAAACACAGTGGGTAGCAGTGGAAGAAAACATCTTTTATTACTACTGAACGGTAAATATGTAAAACTTACATTATATTAGGTAATGATTGATGATGAATTAGTCTAAAACATAAGTTATATTTATGGTAACCGGAATACCCCTTTAACAGTGTCATCCCCAGCACCCTGCCTACAGCAGTGAAGAAAACTGGCTGGATTGTTATGGAAACCTGGTGTGAAGCTGTCTGTATGTGAAGGCTAAAGACCTGCGAGCTTCTATTGGCTGATAAGGGTCATGTGACCAGGCTTCTATTGGCTAATGCATTTTTTGGGAATATCTCAGGAACGGTACGCCCTAGAGAGCTGGGACCCAGTCTAAAACCTTCCTGGACACCTGATATACCTGTGTGCCATATTTTGTGATTGTAGCTGATGCGGATTCCTTTAGATGACATACACACATACATACATGCACTTGGGGAGAAGAAACCCTCTATCTGAGTATCGTATTGGCAATTCTGTGCTAACAAAGACATCAGAAGAGAAGGATTTGGGGGTAGTCATCTCTGACAGCCTCAAAATGTGTAACCAATGCAGCCAGGCGGTAGGGAAAGCAAATCGTATGCTTGGCTGCATAGCTAGTGGTATAACAAGCAGAAAGAGGGAAATTGTGATCCCTCTGTATAGAGCTCTAGTGAGACCACATCTGGAATACTGTGTTCAATTCTGGAGACCTCACCTGCAAAAGTATATTGCTGAAATAGAACGGGTCCAAAGAAGAGCTACAAAAATGGTGGAAGGTCTAAAGCATAGAACTTATCAAGAAAGACTCAGAGTTCTTAATATGTATAGTCTGGAGGAAAGAAGAGAAAGGGGGGACATGATTCCCTTAAATATGTTAAAGGACTGAATAAAGTTCAGGAGGGAAGGGTTATTAATAAGAAACAGAACACAAGAACAAGGGGGCACAATCTGAGGTTAGTTGGGGGAAAAATCAAGAACAACATTAGAAAATATTATTTCATGAAAGAGTAGTAGAAGCTTGGAACAAACTTCCACCAGAGGTGGTTGATACATCCACAGTAACTGAATTTAAACATGCCTGGGATAAACATGTATCTATCCTAAGATAACAATAAAAGGATAATAAAAGGGCAGACTAGATGGACCAGGTGGTCTTTTTCTGCCGTCAATCTTCTATGTTTCTATGTTACATACATACATACATGCACTCAGCTTTATATATTAGAAGATGTTAACTGGTCACTGTCATTTCACAATCACAATTTTTTGCACGAATCAATAGCACAAGCAAATATAATAATTTGTAATATACATGTGTGAGAGAGAGAGCTATATATGGTATAACATATATATATAAATATATATTATATTATATAAAGCTGAGTGTACGTGTGTGTGTGTGTATGTCCGCTAAAGGAATCCGCACCGCTGCAGCTACAATCACAAAATTTGGCATACATGTACATCAGGTGTCCAGGAAGGTTTTAGAACAGTTTTCAGCTCTCCAGGACGTACCGTTCCTGAGATATTCCCAAAAAATGCATTAGCCAATAGTAGCCTGGTCACATGACCCTTATCAGCCAATAGAAGCTCACAGGCAGTCTCCACACACCAGGTTTCTATGACAACCTAGCCAGTTCACTGCTGTAGCTCTGCGTTAAAGAGGCAGAGCACTGTGGATGACAATGGTAAAGGGGTATTTCGTTACCATAAATATAACTTATGTTTTAGACTAATTCATCATCAATCATTACCTCATATAATGTAAATTTCACATATTTACTGTTCAGTAGTAATAAAAGATGTATTCTTCCACTGCTAACCACCTTCCTCCTAAATTACTATGGCATCGACCTGTAATTCAGGCCACCATCAAAAGAAGGACTTAAAAGCCCCACTCCCAGATCCCACTAAGTCACGCCCCTGACTCAGTCAGGCCACGCCTCTTCCATGCCGCATTTGACCGGAAGTAAAAATATAGGTAAAAATCACCTTCTTTCAGCTGCAGGGGTGGGGGAGGGTGACTTTCTCCCTGCAGCTTATTGCTCAGACTGCACAGTACTGCTGCTGAGAGTGAGCTGTTCAAAAGGACATCCCTGTGTCCATCCAGGCCCTGCGCATGACAGAGGACAGGGAGTCTGAAAGCCAGACTGTCCAGCCTAAAACAAGACCTCTGGCCACCCTAGGGGCAGGCTGATGTTAGGGTGGCCAGATGTCCGGCTTTAGGCTGGACAGTCCAGTTTTCTGGCTACCTGTTCTCCATCCGACGCAGTGCCTGGACAGACACAGGGATGTCCACCCTTTCAGTAGCTCACACTCAGACAGCTTCTCCTCCGTGTCTACACAGAGCCAGGGGGGCATGGCCTCATGTTTAGTGGCGTGTCTTCATGGGAACTGGGGGCGCTGTTTCACGTTTGGGGGAATGGCCGGTGAGGTCTGGCTTACTGGGGTGAAGACAGTGGCCACTCTAGCTGCTGTGGAGGTCACAGCTAAAGGGGCGGGCTGCTGTAGAGGTCACTGTTAAAGGGGCGGGATGCTGTAGTGGTCATTGTTAAAGGGGCGGGCTGCTGTAGAGGTCACTGTCAAAGGGGCGGGCAGCTGTAGAGGTCACTGTTAAAGGGGCGGGCAGCTGTAGAGGTCACTGTTAAAGTGGCGGGCAGCTGTAGAGGTCACTGTTAAAGGGGCAGGCTTCTGTAGAGGTCACTGTTAAATGTGCGGGCAGCTGTAGAGGTCACTGTTAAAGGGGCGGGCAGCTGTAGAGGTCACTGTTAAAGGGGCGGGCTGCTGTAGAGGTCACTGTTAAAGGGGCGGGCTGCTGTAGAGGTCACTGTTAAAGGGGCGGGCTGCTGTAAGGTCACTGTTAAAGGGGCGGCCTGCTGTAAAGGTCACTGTTAAAGGGACAGGCTGCTGTAGAGGTCACTGTTAAAGGGGTGGGATGCTGTAGAGGTCACTGTTAAAGGGGCGGGCTGCTGTAGAGGTCACTGTTAAAGGGGTGTGCTGCTGTAGAGGTCACTATTAAAGGGGCGGGCCACTGTAGAGGTCACTGTTAAAGGGGCGGGCCGCTGTAGAGGTCACTGTTAAAGGGGCTGGCCGCTGTAACGGTCACTGTTAAAGGGGGGGTTGCTGTAGAGGTCACTGTTAAAGGGGCGGGCACTGTAGAGGTCACTCTCGATATCTTTTAATGACACACACAAACAGTAAATGAAATAAATTAAATATACCCGGGCTAAGCCGGGTCCTTCAGTTAGTAATTTATATATATATATATATATATATATATATATATATATATATATATATATCCAGTCATGGCCAAAAGTTTTGAGAATGATACAAATATTAATTTTTACAAAGTCTACTGCTTCAGTTTTTATAATGGCAATTTGCATATACGCCAGAATGTTATAAAGAGTGATCAGCTTTACAGCAATTACTTGCAAAGTCAATATTTGCCTAGAAAATGAACTTTATCCCCCAAAACACATTTCAACATCATTGCAGCCCTGCTTTAAAAGGACCAGCTAACATCGTTTCAGTGATTGCTCCATTAACACAGGTGTGGGTGTTGATGAGGACAGGGCTGGAGATCAATCTGTCATGATTAAGTAAGAATGACACCACTGGACACTTTAAAAGGAGGCTGGTGCTTGGCATCATTGTTTCTCTTCTGTTAACCATGGTTATCTCTAAAGAAACACGTGCAGTCATCATTGCACTGCACAAAAATGCCCTAACAGGGAAGAGTATCGCAGCTAGAAAGATTGCACCTCAGTCAACAATCTATCGCATCATCAAGAACTTCAAGGAGAGAGGTTCCATTGTTGCCAAAAAGGCTCCAGGGTGCCCAAGAAAGACCAGCAAGCGCCAGGACCGTCTCTTAAAAGTGTTTCAGCTGCGGGATCGGGCAGAGCTTGCTCAGGAATGGCAGCAGGCAGGTGTGAGTGCATCTGCACGCACTGTGAGGCGGAGACTCTTGGAGCAAGGCCTGGTCTCAAGGAGGGCAGCAAAGAAGCCACTTCTCTCCAGAAAAAACATCAGGGACAGACTGATATTCTGCAAAAGGTACAGGGAGTGCACTGCTGAGGACTGGGGTAAAGTCATTTTCTCTGATGAATCCCCTTTTCGATTGTTTGGGACATCTGGAAAACAGCTTATTCGGAGAAGACGAGGTGAGCGCTACCACCAGTCTTGTCTCATGCCAACTGTAAAGCATCCTGAAACCATTCATGTGTGGGGTTGCTTCTCAGCCAAGGGAATCGGCTCTCTCACAGACTTGCCTAAAAACACAGCCATGAATAAAGAATGGTACCAGAATGTCCTCCGAGAGCAACTTCTCCCAACCGTCCAAGAGCAGTTTGGCGATCAACAATGCCTTTTCCAGCATGATGGAGCACCTTGCCATAAAGCAAAGGTGATAACTAAATGGCTCAGGGAACAAAACATAGAGATTTTGGGTCCATGGCCTGGAAACTCCCCAGATCTTAATCCCATTGAGAATTTGTGGTCAATCATCAAGAGACAGGTGGACAAACAAAAACCTACAAATTCTGACAAAATGCAAGCATTGATTGTGCAAGAATGGACTGCTATCAGTCAGGATTTGGTCCAGAAGTTGATTGAGAGCATGCCAGGGAGAATTGCAGAGGTCCTGAAGAAGAAGGGTCAACACTGCAAATATTGACTTGCTGCATTAACTCATTCTAACTGTCAATATAAGCTTTTGTTACTCATAATATGATTGCAATTATATTTCTGTATGTGATAAAACATCTGACAAACACACATAAAAACCAGAGGGCAGCAGATCATGTGAAAATATAATATTTGTGTCATTCTCAAAACTTTTGGCCATGACTGTATATATATAAAATGCCTTGTTCTAAAGCTATCATCTGTTTCTTCTCACTTTCTTCTAAACTAGCTTTCTCTATGAAATATTTGATAAATCCATATTGTTAAAGAGACCTTGCCAGGAGGATCAATCCTATTCAGCCAGGTATACTTTCTGGTAGGGTTGTTGCTGCTGATTAGAAGGCTAACTGGATGATGAAAATCCTTTTCACCGTACCAGAGAAAACAGATTTATTTCTATATGTAAATTAGGACGTCTAAAGGCAAGACCCTTGTCCTTCGGTGCTCCTCAGGTCCTATGTTTTTTTTACGTCCTTACCCTTGACTGATAGGGTCAGGCATCAGCATTGTTTGGCCTGGCTGTGTAGAGTAGCACATTGACGCAGTCTGACACAATTTTGGTGTATGTGCTGCATATGTGTTTGTACCCTTAGGTGCACATTTCCATGTAGAAAATCTGCATGAAAGCAGCATCAAAAACGCGATTAAAAAGTGCACATAAATCTGCACTATTTATTGCAGTTTTTGTGTGGTTTTTGTTGTGGATTTTCTGTTTATGTTAACAACCTCATTGAAGTTTATGGGGAAAAACACTATATGTATGGTGCAGATTTGCACAAACAATTAACATGCTGCAGATTTTAAAATCTGTACTGCAGGTCAGTTTCTATGCGCACAAAATACACAATGTGTATATGAGATTTGGCAAATCTTATTCACTTTGCTGGTATTTATTACATTGCAGATTTTTGGCACAAATTTTTGTGCAGTTACCCTAAGGGCCCCTTCACTCACTTCAGATTTTGTTGCAGAATATTTTCTGCAACTGAAAATCAGTTCCGTTTACTTGAATGGGGCTTGCAAAAAAGGATGTGCTTCCCGCCACCAAAACAACCCCATTCAGATGAATTGGAACTGATTTTCACTAAAGGTGCCTTAAATGCAGGTTTTGACAGTGATTAAGAGAATAATGAGTGAGTTTATTAATTAAACTTGTCCCCGTTTTTAAAAACTGGAATGACAGGCTACATTGTACCTATTTGCCCTAGGCCACTGCCGCAGTAATTCTGTTGACTTGTTAACAGTGTAAATAATATAAGTAAATGTCCTTGCATTTTACTTTTAGATTCAAGATATCCCCACTGCATTGTTATAATAGAGGCTATCGCACAAGGGCTGGAAATTATACATTTGACAGGTCTTTAAATCAGTTATATATTAACGGCAATTAAAAATAAGGAAGGAACAGTTGCCCTTTACAGGAATGGCACATCCCCTACATGTCGTATAGCCAACAGAGCTCCAGGGCAATTCAGTTATGCCAAAGAATGCCAGTCTGTCTTGTATTTTGAGGAAGTGAGACGTATCCTGGAACAGACAACACTGGAGATTTTATTTATAGATGTAATAGAAGTTTTGACAATGTTCCTCATTCTGAATCATTAAGAAGCCTCAGAGATAAGCAGGTCACAAGGGGTGGCTTTACAGCCCTACATTAACGTTGCAATCAGTGGTGTTCACAGGGTCCCATGGTTAGGTGAGAGTGTGGTTAGGGTACGTATTATAAAAAATAGAAAAAAAAACGCACTGGTACCACAACAGTCTATTGCAAAATTCCAACTTTTTATATAAAGAACAATTGGCATAAAAAACTATGTTTCGAAGTCAACAATTCACAATCTTCAGAAATACATATTGAACTTAGTTTAAAATACCTCGAGTCTAGGATACTGAGAAGATCCAGCACTCTGTACGCATGAAGCTATGTTTCCGGGGCACCTCCCCCCTTTGGTTGACAAAGTCACAGTGGAGACCCTGGCTTTAGGATTACCACTCACCTGAAGTTGTCCTGATCATACTTTGATGGGATTAAGTAGACAGTGAGGGAACTATGCCATATTTTAACATCTAGTTCAGACACAACCCATAGTGATGACTTTATTATTAATAAATAGAAACTTCAGGTTGGATGCTAGCAGACCTCTGGGTTGTATTTTTGGACATTGTGTGGAGCCCATCACATGGTTTTATCCTTACACATGAGATTTGCTTGTACTGCTTACCGTTGCCTGGTTTTTCTGTTTGTCCCAGTGCTAGGCATCTTCACCAAGGATGGCACCCTAAAACACAGTGGACAGTGGATGGTGGCGTAATACTGTCATGTTCTTGAGCCTTTATTGTTAGTGACCAGCTTACCACATGTAATGCTCCCATACACATTATACTAATGTCGAGCATACCCACCATATGGAGAGCTGTTGACTCTTCAGATGATGTTTGGGGAGAGAAGAATCAGGAGCGTTGAATTTTCACACCCAATCTTTTTGTTATCCTGTGAGATAAGTGTCCGTCAAATTCTTAATGGCTCCTTCAATACCTTGCTGCCATTAAAGGGAATCTGTCACCCCAATTTTGGACTATTGTCTACAGTAACACATGAGTAAAACTGCAGATAAGGCGCCCAGATCACTATTTTTTATTTTTCTGCTGCCCCCTGTTTCCCCACTGTCAGTGCTCAAAGCTACACTGAAATACACAGTCTGGACTGATGTGCTGTTCTAACATAATAGAGAGGACACCTGTGTGCATGCAAAGCAGTCCTGACAATGTATTTCAGTACAGCTGAGCGCTGACAGTGGGGGAATGGGGGGCAGTAGGAACGCCGGCCCCTAATAGAACAGTCCTATCTTTGTCCAAAATGCAGAATAGGAATTGGAAATGACCTATTTTTTTAGTGGGGCCGTGTAACAGATGTGGACAGCAAAAAATGTGGATCGGATGCAGACCAAAAATACGTTTCTGTACATGAGCCCTCAGGGAGAGACTCTGTTCCTGTGTTCATTAGAACAAGCAATGCCATATAGCTTAAAGGGGTTTTCCAGGATGACTGTAATTTTTAGCAGATATGCTCATGTAGTTGCTTACCTCATTTACATCCTCTTTTTTCTTTTCTTTTTTTAATTTGCACTTTCGTCGTGACACATTTTCATGATGAAAATAAATCCCTTGGGTTTGTTTCCATCCTGTATGTAGCACTTCCTGTTGCTGAATCCAACCAAACCCATGAGGCACTTCTCCTGTCTCTGCCACATCTCCAGCACTGCCCCTAACACCAAGCTAGTTTATAGCTCCTCCCACCATCTAGTTACATAGACACTCCCCTATCACTGCCACTAACAACACCCAGCTGGTTTATAGCTCCTCCCACCATCTAGTTACATAAACACTTCCCTATCACTGCCCCTAACAACACCCAGCTAGTTTATAGCTCATCCCACTAGCTAGTTACATAGACACTCCCCTATCACTGTTCCTGTTGCTTTTTCGACACGCCCATGGACATAACATCATAGTAAATAAGAAGGAGCGGCATGGACATGATCATGTGACTACAGCCCAAAATAAGAGATAGGAGCAATAAAGATAAAAGAATGACAGCTATCTTAATAAATGATTATTTTAAAGAATGGTGATGCCCTTTAACCTGCCATGACTAAAACCCATTAGTGTTATCTTGTCTTACAATCAGCCTTATCATTGCTAACTAATATTCATTGAAACAGAGCTACTTTTTCTGTAGCGTTTTACAGTCACTAGAGGACAAAGGCTGGTGTGACATCCTCTACTTTCTGGTGTTGTCAGATGAAGATAGCTTTTGTAAGAATAGAATAAAAATATCTACCCTAGCTAAAAAAGGTTCCTAATCACATTCCACAATTATTTCCTTTGCTTGACAGACATGTTATATAATGTGAACTTTCCGCTTCCATCATACATAATCTCTATGCATATAATTAGTTATTTGACTTCAAAAACTAGGGCCTACTTTTCTGTTGTAGTGACCCATAGAATGAAGAAATACAGTGCCTTGAAAAAGTATTCATACCCCTTGAACTTTTCCAATTTTGTTCACATTTTATGGCATTTTATGTGATAGACCAACACAAAGTAGCAAGTATGTGTGAAGTTAAAAGAAAATGAGAAAAGATTTTCAAAATGTTTAATAAATAAAATTCTGAAAAGTGTGGTGTGCATTTGTATTCAGTTCCTTGTACTCTGATACCACTAATACAATTTACTGTGATCAATTGCCTTCAGAAGTCACCTAATTAGTAAATATAGGCCAACTATGTGTAATTTATTCTCAGTATAAGTACAACTGTTCTGTGAAGGCCTCAGAGGTTTGTTGAAGAACATCAGTGATCAAACAGCATTATGAAAACCAGGGAACACACCAGACAGGTCAGGGATAAAGTTGTGGAGAAGTGCAAAGCAGGATTAGGTTATAAAAAAGTATCTTAAGCTCTGAACATCTCATAGAGCACTGTTAAAACGAGCATCCAAAAATGGAAGAAGTATGGCACAACTGCAAACGTACCAAGACATGGACATCCACCTAAACTGACAGCCCAAGCAAGGAGAGCACTAATTAGAGAAGTAGCCAAAAGACCCATGGTCACTCTGGCGGAGCTGCAGAGATCCACAGCCCAGGTGGGAGAATCTGTCCACTGTCAACTGTTAGTCATGTACTCCACAAATCTGGCCTTTATGGAAGAATGGCAAGAAGAAAGACATTTTGAAGTCAGGTTTGCAGTTTGCCGCAAGCCATGTAGTGGACACAGCAAACATGTGAAAGAAGGTTCTCTGGAAAGTCAAACTTTTTGGCCTAAATGCAAAACGCTATGTGTGGAGGAAAACTAACACTGCACCATACCCTGAAAACACCATCCCCACCATGCAACATGGTGGTGGCAGCATCATGCTGTGGGGATGCTTTTCTTCAGCAGGGACAGACAATCTGGTCAGAGTTGATGGGAAGATGGATGGAGCTAAACACAAGGCAATCCTGGAGGAAAACCTGGTAGAGGCTGCACAGGACTTGAGACTGGGTGGAGGATCACCTTCCAGCTGGACAGCGACCCTAAACATACAGCCAGAGCTACAATGGATTGGTTTAGATCAAAGCATATTCATGTGTTAGAATGGCCCAGTCAAAATCCAGACTTAAATCCCAATCTATGGCAAAACTTGAAAATTGCTTTTCACAAATGCTCACCATCCAATCTGACTGAGTTTGAGCTATTTTGCAAAGAAAAATTGACAAATATTTCAGCCTCTAGATGTGCAAAGCTGGTAGAGACATACTCCAAAAGACTTTCAGCTGTAATTGCAGTGAAAGGTGGCCCTACAAAGTATTGACTTGGGGGGACTGAATATAAATGCACGTCACACTTTCCAGATTATTATTTATTAAAAATATTGAAAACCATGTATCATTTTCTTTTCACTTCACACATACTTGCTACTTTGTCTATCACATAAAATCCCAATAAAATGCATTTAAGCTTGTTGGTGTAATGTGAAAAAGGCACTGTATATATATATTATATAAATTAAAGGGGTTGTCTGGGTTCAGAGCTGAAACCGGACATACAGTACCCATAATTTCACCCCGGCAGCCTGCCTGACAAGAGCATCATGTTATGATCCGATGCGCTCCCTTGCCCTGCGCTGAATCGCGCAGGGCAAGTGCTTTCTTGTTTACTAACAACACACTGCCGGGTGGAGACTTCCGCCCAGCAGTGTATTCGGTGACGTCACAGGCTCTGATGGGTCGGCTTTGGCGTTTTATAGGCTAGGGCAGCGCTAAAGCCCGCCCATCAGTGGCGGTGATGTCACTGGGCTCACTGCTGGGCAGAAGCCTCCGCCTCGTAGAGCCCGGTTCGTCATCGGAACTGGGCAAAATGCCTTTTCCCTGCGTGATTCAGCGCAAGGCAAAGGAGAGCATCGGAGCATGAAAAGCGGGTGAAATTAAGGGTAAGTCCAGGTTCAACTCTGAACCCGGACAACCCCTTTAACTGTATTAACTGTATATAAATTAATTTCTATGTTAATCTATTAACACATGAAAACATGCACGACCACCACTGATGAATTGCAGGGTGGTCTGTAACCATGGAAACAAGCAGTGTATAAGGTGATGGAAAAAATGAATCCAGCCAGCAAAGGAGGCAATATGGATGATAACAATACATTAGTAAGTGCCTTGTATTAACTTTCTCTACATGATAAATGCCACTTACTGAAGTGAGACATCCCCTTAAAGTGATTTCACAAAGTTGACTAGGGTAGAATATACTGGTAAAAGATGCTTTTTCTAATCATTTACTGTTTTTGGTTACCTGTTTGCTGTTGATAATCTGCCTGGAAAATCAGGTTGGCTCAGGGCTGGTACCAAACCTGACTTCGGATTCCTACGTATTTTAAAATATTTTTAAAGAGGCAGAGGTGATTACCATATTAATTCACAGAAGTTTTGCGCGACTGTAGCTGAAACGAATTTTGCTACACGTAGGCAATACATTTTAATGCTGTATAGAGGCAGCATTAAAACCAACGAATCGACTTCAGATCTCTACTCAACAGTAGTCATAACCTTTCTTTTATATCGGGGGATGATTTATCAGTGGTGCACACATTTATCAGGTTTGGGGGTACTTCACTAGATTATTTCATTATCATAATTTTACAGCTCATAGTAAATTGTGGTAATGCGATCTTTTCAGTATATTTAGCTATAGACATGTTTTACTTATCCTTTTTATAATTCATTATGGTTTTCCAATTTGTCCATTGGTTCTCTATGATTTTGGGATAAGTTGCCAAGAAAAAAAGAGAGAACTGCAGCAGAAAGAACACACCCCCTGAGAAAGGACATGTCCCAAACCCCTAAGAAAGGACACAACCCCTGAGCTGCCTGACTAAACTAAATCTAACAGATTAAGAGTTCTGAATCTCAAGTGAGGTAAAGGGCTGGTTCTAGCTTTGTTAGAGATTGTTATGTACCCTATGTATAGTTTCCAAATGTCCTGTTCCTGATATTCAGAGACAGTCCCGGCAAATTTGGGTTGTCCTAGGCCACAAATGGGCGTGTCTAGCAGTATCACTGCCCATAAGTGAGAGGGAGAGACAGGGCTTTTCAGGGGGTGGGGGTTTTGAATGCCCTGATTTTACCATTCTAAACACTGGTAAGTATATATATATATATATATATATATGACGCCTGACTTTTTTTTTTTACACCAGTCATGGGTTAACCCCCCTAAATCACGTCAAAAATAAAAAAGGATGGCGACTGTCAAAACTGTATTTTTTTTTGGCCAGGAAATACTTTGATCTAGGAGAGCATTGTCATTATGGAGAGCAGGTATCTGGCTCACAGTAAGTGCTATGCACTGGACATCCAGTATACCCTTACTGCATTTTATTTAGGCGCGTAGCCTAATTATATGGTCCATCTGACCAGGTGTATGCTAATTTGAACACTTACACAGTGCGGTCACATGAATCTAAAATCTTTGAAACTTAAAGGGGATGTCCCACTTCTGCAAGTGGCATTTATCATGTAGAGAAAGTTAATACAAGGCACTTACTAATGTATTGTGATTGTCCATATTGCCTCCTTTGCTGGCTGGATTCATTTTTCCAACACGTTATACACCGCTCGTTTCCATGGTTACGACCACCCTGCAATCAATCAGCAGAGGTCGTATTTGCACACTATAGGAAAAACTGCCATCCTCTCTGGTGGCTGGGACTGTAGGAGCCCACATCAGCCAGTGCTTTTTTCTATAGTGTGCAAGCACGGCCACTGCTGATGGAAATGAGCAGTGTATAATGTGATGGAAAAATGAATCCAGCCAGCAAAGGAAGCAATATGGATAATCACAATACATTAGTAAGTGCCTTGTATTAACTTTCTCTATGTGATAAATGCCACTTGCTGAAGTGAGACAGCCCCTTTAAAAAGTCAGGAGTGTTCTTCTTTATGGCTAATACTACAGGATGCACTCTGTGTGCCACAAGTATTGTTTGATGAGAATCAGCAGCCCGTTACATGGAAGGCACCCCTACAATATTATCAGGAAAGTTGGCATTAGCACTGATATTGGCATAATTGGTCAGTGTCCTATCCCTGCCAGATTGCTGTGAATGTTTCATCTCCAAGTATTGTCAGTGAGGTCATTTATTTCCAGCCCACACATTTCTTAATGAACTTTCACCCCATTTTGTTGGCATGGAAACTCTGTTTACACAGTAACCTGGCTGGATCAATCTTATAGAGACGCCTTCGAAAGGGAAAGCGATATACAGACGCACATATAACTGTTGCTAGGCAACACATAGCATGAAGAGTCTCTCTATGACTAAAAAGAATCCATTTAACAAAAATATAAATGCGTCCTTCAGTATACTTTATACATATAGTTCTGTATATAGTATATACAGTATATATTTACTGTATTTTAATGTGCATCACAACTATACTTTTTTTTCTGATTCAAATGCAGATCTTCACATTCTGATGGGTTTTGAACCTAGTTATAGTATTATAGACTGGATTCACACGTTCAGGTAGAAAGGCAGGAATCAGCACAGCTTATACATTTATTTAATCTATGACATTGAAAATGCAGTCCGATCTACATGCAGCGTGTTATAGAGCAGGAGGAGCTGAGCAGATTGTACATAGTTTTGTGAGAAAAAAATTCAGTAAAATTTGCCATTTATTGAGCTATAACTCTATTCATGTCAGGCTTAGGAGTCCAGTGGGTGGTTCTATTCTGTGATAGACAGCTATCTCTATATGTACATATCACAGAGTGAGTCCGCCCACTGTGTGGCCACCGCTCCCATTCATTTCTATGTAGCCGTCGGAAATAGCCGAGCCAGCGCTCGGCTATTTTAGGTGGCCCCTTAGATATGAATGGAGGGCGGCTGCACATGCGCAGTGCGCCCTCCTTCACTTTTGGAGCTCTGTTCTCGATATAGGTGCGGGTCCCAGCGGTGGGACCCACACCTATAAGACAATGGGGGCATCCTAGCGATATGCCCCCATTGTCTAAGATGGGAATAACCCTTTAATACAAAGCACTTCCTAATGTATTGTGATTGTCCATATAGCCATCACATAATACACTGCTCATTACCAGGGGTTACAACCATCCTGTAATACAGCAATAGAGGCCACGCTTGCATACTATAGGAAAAGACGCTGGCTTCTCTGGTAGCCAGTACCGCGGGAGTGCAGGTCCCATCCGGGCCACCTTGTGTCTACGCTGCAGTGGTGGTTGTAACCCCCAGAAATGAGAAGTATTTAATGCAATGGAAAAATTCATTCAGCCAGCAAAGGAGGCAATATGGACAATTACAATACATCACTAAATGCCTTATATTAACTTTGCATGATAAATGCCGATTTCCTGAAGTGGGACAACCCCTTTAAGCAATAGCTTTATTTTTCTGGCCTCTCCCAAGGCAATAAAATCTATTTTAGGGTCCACACAGCAATTAGGTCAACAATAGTGAAAAAGGCCTTACTAACACGTGCTGCACCTTCCTTACCCTTTCCCATGTCATTTCTCCATTTTGCTTGAAAAGGAATGGGGATGTAATGTTCAAGCCTTGCTCGTGTGCCCCTCAGCGTGTGCCCCTCACCTGTGCTTCCCTAGAGCTGCAAGTGGGGGATCCTCTTGTTTTGCAACGTTTAAAAATGGTGTACCCATCACTAGGACTCCAACAGACCTGAGCGATGACGTGCTTTGGTCTTGTGTTTCTGGGACTCTAGGAAAGTTAACCCAGCTGTGGACCCTAAGACTCTAACGCAGATGAGCCCACATCCAGGAACATTGTTTTCATCTAGATAGGATTAGTTGGGCACTCACCAATTCAACACCATGGACTGCCCCTCAGGACTCTAGTTATTTATGTCCCCCGGTGGCCAGCATGCTAGCCTAGGCACTGTATTGTATTGCATACCCTTATGTCTTTAACCTTGTCTTTCCACAGTAATGGGAGGGAGCCAGCCTGACCTGCATCTTTGGGCATCTGTTGCCGGGCTACCAGGAGGAACCACAAGCACAGCCCAAGGACAGCCTACCTTTCATCCAGGGGGTGTGCAGTACCCCAGACCTGAGGGTATCTGCAATTGTTTAATGTTTTATTTGTACTATGTATTTTTCATGTTGTGGCCATGCATTCCAGTAGGGAAGATATGGATGGCAAATGGTTGGTAGGAACAGGACTAACCATCCTGATCCTACCCTGTTGGTAGGAGTGGGATGTTCCTACTTCCTGCCAGGAGGGGTTTCCTGAGTGTTCTTGAAAAGAAGAGGAAGCACACTGCAGACCTCCTGTTCCTTGTAGAGATTCTCCAGAAAGACCAACTAATCCTGCCTCAAGAAAACACTTGAGTGACAAGATAGCAGAGTGAACAGCAAAATACTTCTGCAAGGTGAGGGACTACAGCTTTATTTTTCACTTAAAAAACAGTACAGTTTTTCACAGTAAAAACGCATTATTATACATTCACTTCTGGCCTCATTCTTCGTATTATATTTCCAGTGCACTTAACCCCTAGGGAGTAACAGCCTGAAGGAGTACACCATGACACAAAATATCATCAGGGCCTCTACCATTTCCATCCTCTACTCTGGTTCCTCCGGATCTTGCTGCATTACCACTAGTGAAAATGAAAAATGTGTGACGAAATCAACATTCTTTTGGGAAAAATGTAATTTTTCATTTTCACAGGTAAGTGTATCTAAATTCCATGAAACACCTATGTGGTCAAAGCAATCACTACACCCCTTAATAAATTCCTTAAGGTTTGTAGTTTTCCAAATGGGGTAGCTGTTTGGGGGTTTCCACTGTAGAGATTCCTCAGGGTCTCTTCAAATGCAACATCATGCCTGAAAACCATTCCAGCAAAATCTGTCCTCCAAAAGCTATATAATGCTCCTCCCCTTCTGATCCCTGCAGCGTGCCCATACAGCAGTTTACGATCACATATGGGTTGTTTGCATATTAAGAAGAAATGGGTGACAACTTGTGGGGTGTTTTTCTCTTGTTACAGATTGTAGAAATGAACAGTTTGGGGCCACAGCAACATTTTATTGGAAGTAAATAAATATTTCATTTTCATAGCGAAATGTCTCTAATTCTATGAAATGCCTGTGGAGTCAAAACACTCACTGCATCCTTCAAAAAATTCCTTTAGAGCTGTAGTTTTTAAAATGGGGGTCACTTTTCGGGTGTTTTTACTGTAGGGGTACCTCAGGGTCTCTTCATATGTGACATGATGCCCAAACACCATTCCAGATAAATCTTCCTTCAAATGGCACTCTTTCTTTGGTCCTTAAAAAGTCAGTTTTTTTAACTTTTCTTTAAAAATTTGAAAAATTGCTTCTAAAATTCCGAGCCTCGTAATGTTATAAAAATAAAATGACATTTACAAAATGATGCCAACAGAAAGTAGACATATTGTGAATGTTAATTACTAACTATGTTGGGAGTTATTACTGTCTGTCTGAAAAGCATAGAAATTTAACCTTAGAAAATTGCAAATCTTTCATACATTTTGTATTAAAAAATAATAAAGGCAATACATGTGTCATGAGAAAACAATCTCACGCGAGGTGACATGTCAGATTTGCAAAAATAGGCTTTGCCAAGAAGGTGAAACCTGGTTGTGTCCCACAGAGGTTAACAATAATCTATAATACATTTTTGCCATTAAAATTTATCCCATATAAATTGACAATAAAATATAATATATAAAGATTTGACCCATGCAAAGAAAAGCAATACACTGATATTAGAAGATAAAAGAATAGTTAAAATAGTCCTCTCCTACTACTGCTTCAGTAAACCATGAAAACAGGATGCCAGGAATTAATTAACGGGACTGCCAGGGGCAACTATAGAATTGACAGAAACCGTGGAGGGAAAAACGTCAATAGATCCTTCATTTTCCTAATCTGCTGCTTGCTTAAAATGCAGCTTATGTTAGAGAAGCTGCCTTCAAATTATTTATTGCGACATTTTTCATAATACCATACTGATAATGGTTCGTATATTTTCAGTGAACAATGGTGTCTTATGGTTGCCCTCTCTCTTTCATGACATGGACAGAAAATATAAAGGATGGCATTGTATCTGTCATATGATATTCCCTATCCAATTCTGCTGAGGATAGATCCTATGCAAAGCCATTAAGTTGAGCTTATCTCACAGTTTTTGCCTGCAACACTTCTTATGATTAAAGTTAAAGACGTAAATGGAAAAAAACCAAAATATAATATTAATGTTAAATAGAATCCGTCACCATTTTTTTTTTTTCTGCCCTATCTGAGGGCAGCATAAACTGGGGACAGAGCTTCCAGTTCTTCCTGCTTCATGCCTGCTGCTAATTGATAGCTTTCTTCCTATGCACAGTTTAAGAAGAGAGCTATCAGTCATCTGTAGCATGGTGGTGAAGAGCTCATAAGGACTTCTGAAATAGCGGTGGTCCGTGCCCGCTGGCAGGAATACTTACCATTCCAGCAACCCTGTGCTGCCAGCAGTTGGTGCCCATTGGCGTTTGTCTGCACCCTTCTTTTGGGTATAGCTGCTGGAGTCTAGTCCCATGCTACAGGCCTCTTCTGGCTTTCCCCATTCCCTGCCTGTTAGTTCCTGCTCTGCTCACTTAGGTCACATACTCTCCTCAGCTCTTAAAGGGCCAGTGTACATGGCCTGATTTGTGCAATGTTGCCTTCTGTGGGTTATTTTAAGAGTTTTGTGGGAAAAGAAAGACTAAAACTTGCAATTTATACATTTATATCTCTGTATTTTCTAACTTAAGACCACCCCAGTGAAAAGGTTGCAGTACATGGGGGAGCCGTTATCAGTGACTACCAGCATGTCTTTGAAGTGTGAGAAGAAACTGGAGTACCTGGAGGAAACCCACGCAAACACATGGAGAACATACAAGCTCCATGTAGATCCTTGGTCAGATTAAAAACCAGGACCCCAGCGCTGCAAGACATCAATGCTAACCACTGAGCCACCATGCTGCCCATATTGAGTAAACATCGCCAGTAACCAGGCTTTGTGTGCCTTTATTTAATGGGAAAAGCATCTGTGAAACACACTTCTAATCTCACTTCGATAATTGAAGTACCCGGAAAAGTAATTCACACAGAGGTTCACTTACTTCTTCTCTCTGCACTGTGGATGTTTACTCAGTGTGCTCAGTATAAGGCTACTTTCACATTAGCGTTTTTAAATTCCGGTATTGAGTTCCGTTATTGGGGCTCAATACCGGAAAAAAACGCTTCAGTTTTGTCCCCATTCATTGTCAATGGGGACAAAACTGAACTGAAGACAACGGAATGCTCCTGAAAGCATTCCGTTCCGTCTTCAGACCGGAGAACAAACCGCAGCATGCTGCGGTTTGCTCTCCGGTCCAGGCATCCGCACCAAGACGGATCCGGAATGACCCCCAATGCAAGTCAATGGGGACGGATCCGTTTGGTGTGGACACACCAGTAATCCGGATCTGTCCTCCATTGATTTCCAATGGGGGGTCATTCCGGATCCGTCTTACATACATAGATACATACATACAGACATACATACAAACATACAGACATACATACATACAGACATACATACTCACATACTCCAGGGACGCCGGCAGCATGTCTTCAAACGCCTCCTGCGAGCAGCTATGACGTTTCCCCACTGCGCCCAGCAGAGGGCGCTGTGGGGAATCGTCATCACTGCGCGCAGGAGGCGCGTGAAGACGTTCTGCCGGCGTCCCTGGAGTATGTGAGAATGTATGTATGTATGTATGTTTGTATATATGTCTGTATGTCTGTGTCTTGTTTCAATGTGTGTCATGTGTGGGGCCGGAGCGCTGCTCCGGCTCCACACATGTATAGCGTTAGCACGGATCCGTTTGCACCCTTTAGGTGCCGGATCCGTGCTAACGCTAGTGTGAAAGTAGCCTAAGACATGTTAAATTGTGTCCGTCTATAATTGTGACTTAGATAACAAACCATATTTTTTGTAGTGATCAATGCAAAAATACAGGTGATTCCAAACAGTTCACTTACTTTTTTCCAACTGTATCCACAAATGTACACATGCGCACAGCATCCAGCTGTAGAGATCAGAATTAGTGCAAAAATTTTAAGATACCCAGTGCCTCCATACTAGTATGCCAATCACACTGCCCAATAGCACTGCCAAACAGTCACAATGCTCCATAAAAGGCTTTGCAAACCATACTACGTCCTTGATTGTTCCAGAAAGCCACATTGCCCGAATAAGAATGCCAGCAGTGACCTCAGTGCTAGCCATCCAAAATGTCCTCATGGCTGTGCCAGCCAAGCACATTGTCCACTTATAGTAGCAACAAAACACGAAGCCAAAAAATATTATTAACTTATTATTAACCCCTTAGTGACCACCCATACGCCTTTTTACGGCGGTCACTAAGGGGCCTTAGGCTGGGCCGCCGCTTTTTCACGGCGGCCCAGTCTAAGCGCTGCACGGGTCTCCCGTGCAGCGGGGAGCACGGGCCCGGCTCTCACATGAAAGCCGCGGCCCTGCTCTAACAGCCCGGACCGGCAGGAGTGCCGATCCGGGCTGTTTAACACTTTACATGCCGTCGGCAATGGCGCCCGCCGCATGTAAAGTGCTGACAGAGGGAGCGGTCTCCCTCTGTCTCCCATCGGCACCCTGCAAAAGCGATTGCAGGGTGCCGATGTGTGGGAAGGCTGGCAGGGGTCTGATCTAGGCCCCAGACCAGCCTTGAGTAGATTACCAGCAGACTGCGCCTCTCTGGCGCAGCCTGCTGGTCAAAGTATGAATAGCATTGCCATTAAAATGCAATGCACTATAGGGATAATGCATTGCATTTTAAAGGCAATCAAAGTACTGTTTGTTATAGTCCCTCTGTGGGACTATTAAGTGGTAAAAAAAGTAAAAAAAAACAAAACACATTTTTTCTATTAAAAAAATCTCATAAAAAAATTACTCTTTTTTTCCATTGAAAATAAGCTTTTCAATGAAAAAAATTGCAAAAAAAAAATCTTCCCCATATGTTTGGTATTGCCATGTCCGTAACGACCCGTACTACATAAATATCACAAAAATTAGCCCCTACGGTAAACACAATTAAAAAAAAAATTAAAAAAAAAAAGACAATTGCTAATTTATTCTTAGTTGCCACCAAAAAAACGTTATAACAAGCGATCAAAAAGTGTCATTTACTCAAAAAGGATACCAATGAAAAGTACAAGTTGTCCCGCAAAAATGAAGCCCTGACACAACTCCATAGAAAGAAAAATTAAAAAAAAATGTCAATTACTTACGGTAATATGATTTTCCGAAGTCCATGACAGCACCCGGAGAGAGGGTCCGCCTCCCAGGACAGGAAACCCACAGGAATAAATTTCAGAAGGAGCCTCCCCTCTTCAGTGTAACTTCCAAAGACGAGAGAACACCTTCCATCCAACATCTTCCTGATGACCAGCTCAAGCTTAACATGAAGGCTAATCAGCATATATGATTATATACACACACATATATATATATATATATATTTTTTTTTTTTTTTTTTTTTAATGCACACCCGTGAGACACCCAAACATACCCACCACACACCAAGGGAGGGAATTAAAGTGGGTGCTGTCATGGACTTCGGAAAATCATATTACCGTAAGTAATTGACATTTATCCCTCGTCCTATGACAGCACCCGGAGATATCCCAGAGAGTGATTTTAGGGAGGGACCACCGCCTGAAGGACTTTACGTCCAAAAGAAAGGTCAGAAACAGAGGAAAGATCTAGTCTGTAATGTTTGAAAAAAGTAGAAGCAGAGGACCAAGTAGCCGCCTTGCAAATGTCCATAATAGAAGCTTCCGCCCTCTCTGCCCAGGAGGTCGCCATCGCTCTGGTAGAGTGCGCTGTCCATCCAGTAGGAACCGGTTTCTGTGCAGAGACATAAGCTAGAGAAATTGCCTGCTTGATCCATCTAGCTATGACTGCCTTACTAGCAGGCTTCCCCCTATTTTGGCCTGAAAACTGCACAAATAGAGAGGAGGACTTCCTCCAGTCCCTAGTGGATTCCATATATTTAATCACACATCTCCTAACGTCTAGGCAATGAAATTCTGCCTCCTTCTGATTACTCGGAGATGCACAGAAAGAAGGCAGAACAATATCTTGACTCTTGTGAAAATTGGACACAACCTTAGGCAAGAATGCTGGATCAGGTTTTAAGACTATCCTATCTTCCTGGATGATAGTGTAAGGAGGGGAGATGGAAAGGGCTTGAAGTTCCCCCACTCTCCTAGCTGAAGTAATTGCCACTAAAAATACGCATTTCAGGGTCAGGATCTTAATCGATAGGCCATCTAAAGGTTCGAACGGGTGTTTAATCAAAGTCTGAAGGACTAAATTAAGATCCCAGGGGGGAGTCCTCACCGAAGCAGCAGGGAGGGACCTAGAAACTCCTTTACAAAATCTAATGATCCAAGGATGACACGCCAATCTGTAGTCAAAGAGGACACTCAAAGCCGCTATTTGTACTTTTAGGGTACTAAGAGCCAATCCCCTGTCTAGCCCCTTCTGAAGAAAATGCAAAATTTCTGATATATTGAGACTGGGGGTTGTCGAAGGAGGAATCCCTAGAAAGCTAAAAAATGCTCCCCAAGCTTTGTCATAAATTTTTGTAGTCACTGGTTTCCTACATCGCATCATAGTAAGACCTCTACTTAATACCAAGCGCCGTTCAAAAGCCACGCCGTCAAGTGTAACCCCTTTACTTGAGGATGAAAGACCGGCCCCTGGCTCAAGAGGTCCGGAATTTCTGGAAGCACCCAAGGATCTGCCACTGACAGGATCCTTAGCCAGGAGAACCAAGCACGGCGGGGCCAGAACGGAGCTATTAGAATTACTTGCGCCTTGTCTTCTCTGATTTTTTTCAGCACTTTGGGGAGCAGCTGAAGCGGGGGAAAAGCATATAGGAGACCTCGATTCCAGGGCTGTAGGAGCGCATCTATCCCCCATGGAACATCGGTTGCTGACAGGGAAAAGAACTTGTTCACTTTCCTGTTCTGTCTGGTAGCGAAAAGATCTATCCTGGGAGAGCCCCACAGATTTACTATTTTCTGAAAGATCTTTTGATTCAGTGCCCACTCCTTCTGATCTAACGTGTAACGGCTTAGAAAGTCTGCCCTGCCATTGTTTATTCCCTTGATGTGAAGGGCCGATAGGGAGAGGGCCTTCCCTTCCAATAACTCCACGATCTGAAGTGCCAGGCTCCCCAGGACATCCGACCTGGTGCCACCCTGGTGATTTAGATACGCTACTACACAACCATTGTCTGATAAGATTTTCACGTGTCGACCCCTTACCCTGGGAATGATCTCTCTGATAGCCATCAGAACCGCCCAAAGCACCCTCTGATTTGAAGAACTGCCCCGAATCCGGCAGTCCCATGTACCCTGGAACAGGGAAGCCCCCACATGAGCTCCCCAACCAAAGGGGCTGGCGTCCGTGGTGACTACCAGAGGATCCACTAACTTCCAAGGGACCCCTAGGGATAAATTTTTTGGAGAAAGCCACCAGGTCAGGGCCCCGCATGTCTTCCCTGAGACCTTGAACCTCCTGTCCAGATCCCCCATCGGAGAACAGGCCCCTAATATCTCCCCCTGCAATGGTCTCGAGTGAGCTTGAGCCCACTGGACAGCCGGGATACAAGAGGTTAAAGTCCCCAGTACTGACATGCCCCTTCTTATGGAGATGTAGGGGTTGTGGATCAGGGATCGAACTATAGAAGTCACTTTCAGAATCTTGTCTTGGGGTAAGAAGGATCTCTGGGCTACAGAGTCCAACATTATTCCTAAGAACCTCTGTCGCTTTAATGGAATTACTCTCGATTTTTTCTCGTTCAGGATCCAGCCCAAGGAGCTCAAGATCTGTACTACCCGCTGAACCTGACGCCCACAATCCTGACTTGAAGATGCTACAATCAGGAAATCGTCTAGGTACGGAATAAAGAGGATATTTTCCTCCCTTATATGAGCTGCCATTTCCGCTACCAGCTTGGTGAAAACCCTTGGTGCCATGGAAATCCCAAAGGGTAACACCTGAAACTGAAGATGTCTCAGAACACCCTGATACATCAAAGCTACTCTCAACAACCTTTGATGCCCTGGAAAAATCGGAAGATGATAATAGGCATCTTTGATGTCTAGCACTGCCATGTAACAATCCCCGTATAGTAGGTCCACTACTGAACGCATCGTTTCCATCTTGAAACGCCTGTAGTGCAGGAACTTGTTTAAAGATTTTAAATTTATGATAGTCCTGTAGCCTCCATCTGGTTTGCTTACCAGAAAAAGTGTAGAATAGTAGCCTCTTCCTTCTTCTCCCTTTGGGCAAGGAATCAGAGCCCCTTTCTGAAGCAGAGATGCCACTTCTTTTTCCAAGGCCGCCTGCTGACCGGAACCTACTTTGGTGATCTTGAAGGATTCTGGAGGAAAACATTTCAAATCTATTTTGAACCCTTCTTTTAAGGATTGCAGGATCCAGGCACTGTTCGTAATTTTTTCCCAGGCTGGGAGGAAGTCTTTTAGCCTTCCTCCCACCCTGGCGTCATTGCGGATTCTGCTTTCTGGCGGGATTAGAAGACTGTCCCTTGAATAGAAAGCCAGATGATCTGGCTTTGGAAAATTTCCACTTATCATTCCTCTTAGTTGGGCTTCTTTCTTTCCCTTTAAACCTTTTATTTTCCTGAAATGAGAAACTTTGCCTCCGAAAGGAAGAAGGAAATCCCTTTTTTCTATCCCCCGCTTTTTCAAGGATATCGTCCAAAGCCGGGCCAAATAAATATTTTCCTTCACAGGGGACACTACATAGTCTACTCTTCGACGCCACATCCCCTGCCCAATTCTTTAACCAAAGAGCTCTACGAGCAGTATTAGCTACCGAAGAGGCTCTGGCACTTAAACGGATGGCATCCGCTGAGGCATCCGCTGCCTTAGCAATAACTGGAACCGACTCTAAGATTTTCTCCCTTGGAGTTTTATCCCTAATCTGTTCTTCTAACTGCTTGATCCAAAGGATTAGAGCCCTAGATGTACAGGCTGCCGCAACGTTAGGCTTAAGGGCCGCACCTATTGACTCCCATGTTCTTCTAAGGAAAGTGTCCGCTTTCCTATCCATAGGATCCTTTAATTGGCCTAAGTCGTCAAACGGAAGAGATGATCTACGGGATACTTTTGCAATCGGTACATCTAGCTTAGGGGCCTTATCCCAGAGAACCGAGTCTTCTTCAGAGAAAGGATACTTCCTTTTTACTGCTCTAGGGATGAAGCTTCGCTTGTCAGGGTGTTTCCACAGGGTGTCTATCATAGCTGAAATATTTTTGTGAAAGAAAAAGGATCTCTTCCTCTTGGACTCCAATCCTTCAAACATGACGTCCTGAATAGTACGTGCCTCCTTAATCTCCTCCATATTCATCGTTGCCCTGACTGCCTTGATTAGCTGGTCTACATCGTGGAGTGGGAAGAAAGGTCTTCCCCCAGCTCCAAAGCTCCCTCTGATCTGCACAGTCATCGGTGCTAGACACATCAGAAAATTTGGAGGACATGGAGGATTTCTCTGAGTGTCTAGACTTATGAGAAAGAAGGGAACTGCTTACTTCCTTCCTAATCATTTTTCTCATGACATCCATCATGGAGGGAGTCTCTTCCGCTATAGTACTCTCTATACATGCTCTACATAAGGCCTTAGGATAGGATGGGGCCAGCTTAGCTTTACATATGCCGCATTCTTTATGGCGGGTCTTGGAGGAAGCTTTTTTAGGTTTCTCCTAGGGATAAACACATAAATAACCCAGGGGATTTGTAAAAGCAATATTCCACAGGTATCCAGGTAAAGATAGAGACCCATACCCTCATCCTACCGTTGGAACAGGGGTACTTGGGTCCTTAGGAACATCTCCAGAACTCTCCATTCTGGAACTCCTGTCACCTGGATCTGGAAACGACTGCAAAGATCCCAGGCTGGCTGGCTGGACTTGTAGGAACTTCCACCACAGGCACCCCCAGGTCTCCTCTGTGCGCCCGCTCTTATCCTGTCGGAAGCAGAAGTAGGAGGAAAGAGGAGGGGGAAGGAGTCCCCCCCTGATGACGTCACCGGCCGCGCCGCACGTGCGCGCGGGCTCCCGGAAGAGCGTTACGCGCTATGCTTGCCGAACTCCTCCTCCTTCCGTCCTGCATGCCTGAGGAGGGGAACCCCTGCCCTGGATGATGGTAAGCCAAGTGCCCCGGAAGAAACTGCGACCAGCTCACCTGTTGAACCAGGTTAGGGGCTACAGGGGATCGGCCCCGCGGGCCGTCGCCCGAGCGTTATCTTCAGGGTATGTGGAGCGGAGACCTCTCCGGTGCATACCCCCGTCCAGCCAACCATATATTTAAAACCGAGGAGAAACTACTCCTCCACAAAACAACAAACCGACCTGTAGGTTGTCCAGGACAGGAAACCACACTGAAGAGGGGAGGCTCCTTCTGAAATTTATTCCTGTGGGTTTCCTGTCCTGGGAGGCGGACCCTCTCTCCGGGTGCTGTCATAGGACGAGGGATAAATTTGTTCTTGGGAATCAGCAATGCAAAAACTTTTTTTTTCTTTTAAAAAAGGATTTTATTGCAAAAAAAGAAGTAAAACGCAAAAAAAACTATATGTATTTGGTATCATTGTAATCGTATTGATCCAGAGAATAAATATATGTTGTAATTTATACCGGAAAATGATCGCCGTAAAATTTATAATGTAGAAACGCAGTGGTGGTATTGCAATTTTTCCCATTTCCCTCCCAGAAAGAGTTAATCAAAGTTAATCAGAAAGTTATCTGTACCCCAAAATGGCACCATTAAAAACTACAACTTCTCCCGTAAAAAATAAGCCCTCATACATCTATATAGACGGAAAAATGAAAAAGTTATAGCTCTTGGAACGCGACGATGAAAAAAGAAAAAAAAAACGCTTGGTCACTAAGGCCAAAAACAGGCTGGTCACTAAGGGGTTAACAAGCTAGTTAGTAGAAACATCACATCAGTATTACTAAACTTGGTACTGAGATTAACACCATAAAACTTGCACGACACCTAAAATCTAAAAATCCAGATGGGTTGTTAACTGCACTGAAGCCAAAAACTTTACAGACATTTACCGTCATGCGCATACAAAATAGAATGTCAAGTGCCATAGGGTAAAAGATAGATAGATCTATATATAAAAAGCCACTCTTTTACAACATGCTTCGGTGTGTAATAAACTTTTGGTAAGTACCATCTCGAAAATAGAAAATATCTAAATTAGGAAAAGCTTCAGCAGTGGCCAGGTTTGGGGTGGCCCTAACGCCACGCTGGGTTCCCCAGACACCGTTAAGGTGTCACCACGTGTTGTTACTCTCTGGAAGGGATGGTTGGGTGTGGTATACCCCAATGGGAAATAAGTCCAGAGAGTCAGGGTCTGCAGTAAACCATGGTGCGTCTTTAATGGAGAAGTTCAGGTACAATACAGGCAAAGCATAGGGCTTGCTTCTCCAGTGTCCTCACTGGCAATGGAAGGGTTTGATGCTGAGGAAAGGCCTGAGCTAGCTTTCTCTTTCTGAGAAGGCTGATACCCTAGCCAAAGGCTGGTGATCCAGGGTCTGTGGCAGTGTATCCCCGTCTCAGCGTCTTCTTCTGGTCATTCAATAGTCTGGCAGAGTCTCCTCTTCTAAGCATTATTCCCTAACTGCAGCACACTAGGGGCTTTGACTGCTCTCCTTATTTACAGTTTCTGGTTAAACTATAACCTTTTAGTGGAAGGGGTGGAGTGGAGAAACTCAGCATAAACAGATACAATGTTACAACTCCCATCTCTCAGAGACTTTCATTAGAGCTTCAATGATACTCGATGGCAATGACACAGCAGTTGTCTGACAAAAACAGGTTTTCAGAAATAACAACAGAGCTAAACCAGACATCCAAAAGGTCAGTCTGTTTGGTTTTGGTGGTAAACAAGTCTGGCTTTTTCTTTCAAATCATGCTCCTCTTTAAACCCCATGGTAGCTATGGAAAATTACTAGCTTCTCATTCAAAGTCCCAAAAGTCTTTCAGTATTCATTAACCCATTCCACAGTGGTGTGTAAACACAGTGCAGATGAACAGGATATATATCACAACATATATTTATAAAATGCTGTTAAACAGTATAAGTCAGTGCAAGTTAACCCTCTAAAGTGAAATAAAGTAAGGAGTTGATGAGGAAAATTGGCTTCCACCTTTTTTTTTGCCTTCCTCTGGATCAACTTGCAGGATAATAGGCTGAACTAGGTAGACAGATGTCTTTTTTTCAGTCTTACAAACTATGACTTTGTATATGGGAAACAGGGGCAAATATCCACAAATGTAGAGACTTCAAAGTATCACTGCTCCTAAACTGCGCCTAAACTGACCATTTTGATTGCTTTTTCATCTCATGTGTAAAAAAGCATTTATGGCATATCAATAGCATATGTCAAAAATGTCCTAATTAATGAATGGCACCCCACTGTAAATGAAGAGCATGCCATGATTGAAGAGCATGTGGTGCATGCTCTCCATTGGCTACTATGGGACTTCTGAAAACAGCCATTAAAAAAAGAAGCAATAAAAAATAAAGATTATAGGTAATGTTACGTCCTAAAATGGCCAAACTATTAAAATATACGGTTAATGTATTTATTCCATGCAGTGAACACCATAATGAAAAAGAAAAAATGCTGTTTTTTTGTCTTTTCACCTCCCCAAAAAAAAAAATTGTATAAAGTAATCAAAAAACATCACTGAAAACTACAGATTGCCTGGCAAAAAATGAGCTTTGAGCTTTGAAGTCAAGGAGGCGTTCCTATCAGTGATTGACAGCTGTATGTTTATACACAGTCATAGAGGAAAGTCTGTCAATCACTGATAGAACCGCCTCCTTGACTTTAGAAAAAGCAGGGATATAAATGAAGGAAATACAAGTTAGGCCCCATTCACACGACTGTATGAATGGTGCCGTATGTATTCCGCAAAATTGCGGAATACATGCAGCCCCATTCACCTCTATGGGAGCGCACAGCCGCGGCACGGAGACAGCTCCGTGCCGCGGCTCCGCATAAAAAGATAGAACATGTCCTATACTTATCCGCATGCACGGACAAGTATAGGCATTTTCAATGGGGCCGCCCGGCGTGTGTTCCAAGCGGTGCGAAACACACGCTGGGCGGCCCCCGTATGCGGACCCGCAAATGTGCAAAAGTGAATGGGGCCTTATACTAAATAATTTCCCATAAAACTATATATCAATCTGCTCTGCTCCTCCTGCTCCATAAGATGCTGCCTGAAGATACATTGCCTTTTCATGGTAACAGGTTCCCTTTAAGAGGCCAGTGCTTCTTAAAGGGGTTGTCGCACAAAAAAAAAAAAAAAAAATATATATATATATATATATATATATATATATTTATTTATATATATATATATAATATGTGTACTTTTGTAATTGCATGTAATAAAAAAATTTGAGCTGCACTGAACTACTGAACAAAATGTATCTGTATAAGGGCTCATGCACATGGCCGGTGCCGGCCCGTGCCCGTATTGCGGGCCGCATACGCCGAATCTGCAATACATGGGCACCGGCCGTGTGCAGCCCGCATCACGGATCTCGGACCCATTCACTTCAATGGGTCCGCAATCCGGGAGATGCGGAGGCACGGATCGGAACACCGTGGAAGCACTACAGTCGGATTGAGGACCCCATTCAAATGAATGGGTCCGCGATCCGAATCCGGCGGCCCCACCGTCAGTGCCTGTGCATTGTGGCCCGCAAATTACGGTCCACAGCACAGGCACTGACTGCATACAAGCTTGTGTGTATGAACCCTAAGAGATGAGCGAATTTTTCAAAAGTTCGATTAGGCTAATTCGGCAAATTTTGCAAAGAAATTTGCTTCATGACGAATTAGTTTGTCAGGAAGCTCATTTTTTTGTAAGTAGCAGATGCAATAACAGGGAACTGCGATTGCGCCGCCACCCGTCATTGTATCCCTCAGATACCGCGTTCATACATGAGTATGAGTGTAAAAAAGTGTAAAATTAACACTAAAAACCATATAAAATTACCACCTCCATTTGCTCGCGATTGCGGCCATCTTGCTTGAAGATCTGGTGTGAAATCTCGTATGGCACGAGATTATGCCATCACGCCGACCAGCGTTGTCATGTCATAAATTACTGGATTTCGGCCAAGATCTTCAATCAAGATAGCAGATGGCGGCCCGTCGCGAGCAAATGGAGGAGGTAAGTATGGATTTTTTTGTTTTTTACACTATTTCAGGTTAAATCGATTCGCTGACACGAAGCACAAGGAAATTCGGCTTCGAGGTGAATTGAATTTATCCTGAAATTCGGATCGAATTCCACTTCGTGGGATTCGATTTGCTCATCTCTAATCTGTATAGCGCCACCTGCTTTTTGTTCATTCCCTTATTTCTCCATCCATCTCAGTATAAATCAAGTGTGACAGCCATATCTTCTGTTAGACGCTGCAGCAGAAAGGACACATCCCTTGAGCTGAAATTAATCTAGCAGAGCAATTGGAGTAATGAATGGGTAGATCTCTGGGTCCATGTGAGTACAGGGCTGGTTCTAGCTTTGTTAGAAATAGATTGTCATGTATTAGACCACATATGATTTTTATTTTTTACATCAGTCATCGTATAAACCCTTTAAAAAATTTGGGGCACACTGTGCAGACGGCATTGGCCAAGCCTAGTATATCTGCCCGCTGTATATTCTACAAATGGTTTGCCTGTAGCTCTGTATCCTGACAATCTGCTGCTGCGTGTATATAACATGAGATGACTTGCCTATTTTAAGTGAAAGTCTAGTGCCCATAATATTTTACTAATTACAGATTAGATTATGGCATGAAGAAAGACATTCATCTGCATCCTATAGGAACAGGGAGGCTTGTGCTCCTTACATAAGAAAGCCATTCTGATTGGTTCACCCTCCCCTGGTTTTCTCAAAGGTTTTAATTAAATGTTCTTTATATTCATAAGCGTGCATGTATGAAGCTCAAATTACATTTCATTTAATGTATACACATATCACCTTTCAGGTTCGGCAGGTTTCACCTTCAGGTTAGCGGAGTGATTTGAGAAGAAAATGGATGCCTCCCCTTCATAGAAAAAAAAACCCTGAAAAATAACATTTATGTAAAAATCTGTCATATGAAATGTCTTAAATTCAACTTAATATGTCTCCATTAAATGCTAGAAAAAGATGCTTAACTACTTTAAGTGCTTTTCTTTTTATGAAAACAAAGAGCAGAGATTACATTTTACGTCTGTAATTGTGCAGCCATAAACTTTGTGTAAGCTCATTTACCAACTACTTTTTCTTGTTGCAATGGATCTACAATAAAAGAAAAAATAAGCGACTTTGAAAACTTCTACAGTTTTAGCCACACAGCTCTGTAAGCAGAACTATGCGTCTCCATGGTTACAAAAAAAACCAATGGGGAACAATTCTCAAAAGCTGTGCAAAGGAAAACTGGCTTAGTTCCCATAGCAACCAATCAGGTTCCAAGTTTCATTTTTCAGAGCTTCTTTGGAAAATGAAAGGATCAATCTGAATGGTTGCTATGGGCAACTAAGCCAGCTTTCTTTTGCACTACTTAGGATTGTAAAGCGCTGTGGAATATGTTGGCGCTATATAAATATAGATTATTATTATTAAAGCTTCCAGGGGAAAATATGTGTACATACAGAATGTTTTTTCGGTTGGATTTATACAGAATTTTTGTGAAACTAGAGGCATCCAGGGGTACAGTACAGACCTCATGAACCTCTATAGGAGCACTATTATGGATCTGCAGAAAATGGAGCAATAAATACAGTCGTGTGCATTAACCATTATGAACCATATTTTTGTTCCGCATGTTTTCTTTCAATATTTTTTTTATTATTATTATTAAGTCATTTTTTGAAAAAAAAAACATAGCATACAACATATAAGTTACAGATATGGTATGGTATACATAGGATATACAAATCCAACGCTATTGTATACTATTGCAGACTGGTAATATAGCACATAAGAAATGCAAATTACGTTGGCAGGAAGCCAATAGTGAGATAACAGCAGACTTAGTATGTATGTATACTGTCAAACAAAATAGGTCTTCTCACAGACCTTCAAAATCATAAAATAAAATAGATCAACAGAATCTAAGTAAAGAACACAGGTAAAACCGAATATTCTCACGAGGAATCTCTGGTAGTATTTAAATGGAAAATTTCTGTAAAGCAGAGGTGGTCGGAGAGGTAAAATCAAGCCATGCCCCCCATTGGGAAACAAATTTATGTACAGTATGGTTTTTGTAGGCCATAATTCTTTCAAATGAACAAGTTGTCTGTACCCTAGCTAAAATCTCCTCCTTAGTAGGAACAGTACTGGTTTTCCAGTATTTGGTCAGCACCAACTTTGTCGTGAGAAAGAGATAAGCCACTGGAATGCGGTAGCTAACTGGGATTGCACTTAGTCCTATAAATAACAAGGCCCAATAGGGCGACTTAACAATACCTGTGCCACTAAATATCGAAGCATAATGGAATATCTCATCCCATAGTTGAGAGATAAGAGGACAGGACCATAGTATATGTAATAATGTACCCTTGCCTCCACAGTTTCGCCAGCATTGATGGGATGTACCAGGGTAAATTTTGCTTAATTTATCTGGAGTAAAATACCATCTCAGGCATGTTTTCATAGCTGCTTCATATAAAGAGGTGCAATGAAAAGTGGAGGATATAAATTTAAACGCCGCTAACCAATCAGCTTCAGAAATAACTACTTGAAGCTCCTTGTCCCATGCTAAAAAGGGGGTTGTTTTAGTGAAGATAGATTTAGAACCTAAGGCCAAATATAACGGTCTAATGCCTGTGTGGGAAACAGATGGAGATGGTACAGACCATAATTCAAAAAGATTTGCGTTAGCAATCACTTGAAATGGAGATTTATTTTGAAGTATGGAGCGAATCTGGAGATATTTAAAAAAATCTCCTTTGGGAATGGAAAACTCAAGCTGAAGAGTTGAGAAAGGTTTAAGAGTAGTATGGTCATATAGTTGTCCAATAGAATCCAGGCCCAGTGAAGTCCATACCCGGAAATCAGTAGCAGGTAAGTGCAATTCCAGGAGCTGTAATGGAGACAACTTCAGCAGTGAGAGGGAAGAGCTAGCACATCGTTGGTGGAATACGCACCAGTGATGTAAGGAGGTTTTGACCAAATATGGAAGTGTAGGGATTGCAATAGATGTAACACTAATCGCATTAATAAGTAACGCCCTTAGATTGTGAGTTGGTGATAGAGAAGATTCAATTTGGACCCATGGGCTCCCAACATTCCCCTGCCACCATTTTTTGAGTGTTTGAATCTGTAAAGCTAGAAAATAGTCCGCAAGAATAGGGAGATTGAGGCCTCCTCTTATTCTAGCTCTGCTTAGGGAGGAAGATGCTAACCTAGGTTTCTTGCCTGCCCATACAAATTTATTCAGTAGGCCTTGGGCTTTCACAAAGAAATGGTTGGGGACTCGGGTAGGGACACTTCTAAACACAAAAAGAAGCTTGGGTAGAATCAGCATCTGGAACGCTGCAATACGACCAACCCAGGATATCTCATAGGTATTGTATATAGCCATGTCTTTAGTCATCATGTCTAATAAGGGTAGATAGTTTAGAGTAAATAAACCTGACATCTTCGGGGGTAAGGCAACACCCAGGTACTTAATACTTTTTGTTTGCCAATCAAACGGGAAGTCACCCTTCAAGGATTGCAACATCTGATCTGGCAGATTTAAAGGGAGAATTTGGGATTTTGCCTCATTAACCTTATAATATGACAGTCGTCCAAACTCCTTAATAACCTTAAACGCTGCTGGTAGAGCAGATAATGGAGAGGTAAGAGTCAAAAGGACATCGTCCGCATAAAGAGAAATACAATGCTGATCTGTACCCACCGTGATGCCAGAAATTTGAGAATGTGATCTGATAGCTTGGGCCAGAGGCTCAAGAGCCAATATGAAAATTAGGGGTGAGAGTGGGCATCCCTGTCTGGTTCCATTGTTCCGCATGTTTTGATCCAGATGATCCAGATCATTTCAATGGGATCACAAAAAAACAAAAATGTGCGCTGTCCACATCAGTATGTCCATGCTGCAGTCCTGCAAAAAAATTAAAGTGTCCCTGCAAAAAAAAAAAATCTGAAAGTGGCCCCATGTTGTAGGTGAAACTGACAGAAGACAGGACAACACATGTAGGCAGGGACAAGAGAAGTGGGAAGGGCCAGCAATAACATAAGAACCATATACCATAGTGCAGAACCAAATACCGCCCCAGCAGAACCAAATACTATAGTGCAGAACCAAATACTGCCCTAGCAGAACCAAATACCGCCCCAGCAGAACCAAATACTGCCCTAGCAGAACCAAATACTATAGTGCAGAACCAAATACCGCCCTAGCAGAACCAAATACCACAATGCACCACAGTATAAACTGTATCATCACCCTGAGGATGGCAATACAGTTGAATTCAGGAGGGCACCTGCAGCCACTGGCAAGGTGAATACGTGCCTGATGCTCCTACATTAATTAATGCTGAGAGCATTAGATCTTTATGTACCTGACTGGTGTCCATGAGGAGGCTTTGTGTGGCCCCACTGGGCATCTGTCAACCAGGAAATTTCCCTGAACGGTATATGGCCAGTCTACCCATGGCATTAAGCCTTAGGGAGAGATTTATCGAAAGTGGTGGAAAGAAAAACTGGCTTAGATGCCCATAGCAGCCAATCAGATTTCACACCCTCTGTTAGAAAATAAAAGGTGGAATCTGATTGGTTGCTAGGGGCAAATAACTCTTTTTTCCCTTTACACCAGTTTTGGTAAATGTCCTCCTTAGTCTCTTCCATCTTCCACTTCTTCTTGCTAATACACGACATAGTAAAATAAGGGCCACATGGAAGAAAGTAATTACCACGGTAGCAGTCATAGCAGCTGCTATGGGGCCCATAGCTACTTGGAAATTTGGCGCATGGTGTCTCATGGGTACTTTTGCTGTTTGCACATCTCTTTTGTGCACCATTACTTTTTACATGTTTCTTGTGCTATGACATCACCGCATTATTCCTGTATTGTGACATCATATATGCAATATACTTGCATGTAATGTCACTGTTTGTATAACTGACAATATGGTTTGCAACGTACAGTACAGACCAAAAGTTTGGACACACCTTCTCATTCAAAGAGTTTTCTGTATTTTCATGACTATGAAAATTGTAGATTCACACTGAAGGCATCAAAACTATGAATTAACATATGTGGAATTATATACTTAACAAAAAAGTGTGAAACAACTGAAAATATGTCTTATATTCTAGGTTCTTCAAAGTAGCCACTTTTTGCTTTGATTACTGCTTTGCACACTCTTGGCATTCTCTTGATGAGCTTCAAGAGGTAGTCACCTGAAATGGTTTTCACTTCACAGGTGTGCCCTGTCAGGTTTCTTGCCTTATAAATGGGGTTGGGACCATGAGTTGTGTTGGGCAGAAGTCAGGTGGATACATAGCTGATAGTCCTACTGAATAGACTGTTAGAATTTGTATTATGGCAAGAAAAAAGCAGCTAAGTAAAGAAAAACGAGTGGCCATCATTACTTTAAGAAATGAAGGTCAGTCAGTCCGAAAAAATTGGGAAAACTTTAAAAGTGTCCCCAAGTGCAGTCGCAAAAACCATCAAGCGCTACAAAGAAACTGGCTCACATGAGAACCAATCCAGGAAAGGAAGACCAAGAGTCACCTCTGCTGCGGAGGATAAGTTCATCCGAGTCACCAGCCTCAGAAATCGCAGGTTAACAGCAGCTTAGATTAGAGACCAGGTCAATGCCACACAGAGTTCTAGCAGCAGACACATCTCTACAACAACTGTTAAGAGGAGACTGTGTGCAGCAGGCCTTCATGGTAAAATGATGAGTCCAAATTTGAGATCTTTGGTTCCAACCACCGTGTCTTTGTGCGACCCAGAAAAGGTGAACGGATGGACTCTACATGCCTGGTTCCCACCGTGAAGCATGGAGGAGGAGGTTTGATGCTGTGGGGGTGCTTTGCTGGTGACACTGTTGGGGATTTATTCAAAATTGAAGGCATACTGAACCAGCATGGCTACCACAGCATCTTGCAGCGGCATGCCATTCCATCCGGTTTGCGTTTATTTGGACCATCATTTATTTATCAACAGGACAATGACCCCAAACACACCTCCAGGCTGTGTAAGGGCTATTTGACCAAGAAGGAGAGTGATGGGGTGCTACGCCAGATGACCTGGCCTCCACAGTCACCAGACCTGAACCCAATCGAGATGGTTTGGGGTGAGCTGGACCGCAGAGTGAAGGCAAAAGGGCCAACAAGTGCTAAGCATCTCTAGGAACTCCTTCAAGACTGTTGGAATACCATTTCAGGTGACTACCTCTTGAAGCTCATCAAGAGAATGCCAAGAGTGTGCAAAGCAGTAATCAAAGCAAAAGGTGTCTACTTTCAAGAACCTAGAATATAAGACATATTTTCAGTTGTTTCACACTTTTTTGTTAAGTATATAATTCCACATGTGTTAATTCATAGTTTTGATGCTTTCAGTGTAAATCTACAATTTTCATAGTCATGAAAATACAGAAAACTCTTTGAATGAGAAGGTGTGTCCAAACTTTTGGTCTGTACTGTATATATCAATGTGTGTTCTATCTCTATAATGTGACTTCACTGTGTACATTATTCCACTATTATTACGTAATTTGGCTTCTGTTTCAGGCATTAGATATCCACAGGAAAGATGATAAATATATGATCACTAGGAGCCCCACATCTGAGACCCTCAACATTCTGCACAAACTTGAATAGAGTGATGATTAGACATGTGTGCTGCCACTCAGTGGCATGTTCCTGTGGATATGTGATAAGTGTTCTTGGTGGGAGATCTCCTTTAGGCCTCATGCACACAGTCCGCAAACAACACATCCGCAAAAAATATGGATGATGTCCGTGTGCATTCCGTATTTTGTGGAACAGCTGGCCGCTAATAGAACAGCACTAGCCTTGTCCGTGATGCGTACAATAATAGGACATGTTCTATTTTTTTGCGGGACGGAAATACGGACATATGGAAATGGAATGCACAAGGAGTACCTTCTGGTTTTTTTTGCGGACCTATTGAAATGAATGGTTCCGCATAAAACGGATCTGTTTCAATCCTGTGCATAACTGATGCAACAGGATCCGTTTTTTTACAGGATTCCGTTTTTTTCTTTCTCTCTTCTTCTGACGGAACAGAAGAACGGAAAGCTAAACGGTGATGTGAATGCACCCTTAGTTGGGTGGTATGTGTGTAGTATATATATGGTGTATTTATGTGTATGTGTGTTGCATATATATGGTGTATGTATATATAAAGAAACTAATTACATTCCCCTGTAAAAATAATTCTTTAGAATCCCTTCTTATAATCCTATGTTCCTTTATTATTCTTGCTAGAAGTAATTCCTTCATTGCAATTTACAATTTGTCTCTGTACAGTCTGACACTGGCAGCACTGATTGGATAATGTCAGACTGTTCAGGGACACCCCCCAACTGGTAACACCCATCTGGACCTTCATTGCAAACTGCTGACAATTAATTTATAACTACTAGCAGGAATAGTAAAGGAATGACACACCATAGCTTCATAAGAATAGATGCTCCAGAATCGCTATTACATGGGGAATGCAATTAGTTGCTAATCCAGACATAGGGCTTGTTCACACGGCCGTTGTGTGGCCGTGCCCGTGCTGCAGACCGCAAATTGCGGTGCGCAGTGCACGGGCACCTACTGTGGTGCTTCCGCATGCGGATCACGGACCCATTCACTTCAATGGGATCCGCGATCCGCATCCGACTGTCCGCACCGCAAAAAAATAGAACAAGTTCTATGTTTTTGCGGTGCGGAGGCACGGACAGAAACACCACGGAAGCACTCCGTGGGGTTCCGATCCGTGCCTCCGTTCCGCACCGCGTCTCCGTGATTGCGGACCCCTTCAAGTGAGTAGGTCCGTGATCAGTGATGCGGGGTTCACACGGCCAGTGTTCGTGTATTGCGGACCCGCTGTATGTGGGCCGCAATACGGCCACGGCCACACAACAGACGTGTGAACGAGGCCATAGTCAGTAGAGGTGACAGGTCCTCTTTAAGGGTGAAAACCCAGGGATTTCATAGATTCTGCACCTCAGTTTATCATGCATCAAATGGATGGCTGATTAGAGAATCCACATTCCGGTACATGATCAGAACAATAGTTTCCGTTTCTTGGCAATTTGTCACGTCGGATAGTCTTCATTGCTCAGAACTATAGCCTGATTCATTTTTTGTTCTAGCCATTTTGAGACTATAATCAAACCTGCAAATGCCAATACTGCATATAGGTTATAGAAGACCAGGTTTAAAGGCGTTACACAGGATCAGAAAACCATGGCCGCTTTCTTCCAAAAACAGTGCCACACCTGTCCTTGGGCTGTGCCTGATAATGTAATACCACAGAACCAGTGGACAGGTGTAGCGCTATTTTAGAAAGAAAGCAGACATCAAGTCCCGGAAACCCCTTTAAACAGCACGGCAATTATCCTTTGAAGATGATCATTTGGGACTATTTTATACAATGAGCTGCTGGAGCACAAGAGCGATGGTTGCTGAACTTGGGCTTTTATGTCTAGGTAAATATTTCATTAAAATCAGCCATTGCTAATTATAATAGACATTTACCAACGTCTAGACTGTATTTCAGGTTACAGTATTTTGAAAACCATAAACAATGTTATGTATTAACCGCTCGGGCTGATTTGTTCCGTGTTAAGAAAAAGCGAACATGGAAAAAGTTTGTGTTTGATCTGCTCACAGTCTGTGTACTTTTTGTGGCTGTGATGAGTGAGTCAATGTTTAGAGCAAAGGTCTTTATGTTTCAGGGCAGTAGCCCAGAACACTGCTGCTTGTTCTTCTAAGACTCACCTGTGCTAAGCTCCTGTGTATTTCAACGGTGATGACGTTTTCCTAGGATATGCCATCAATGTATGAATGGCGGTACTGCAGCTACTGAGCTGCTATAACAGACACAACGCAAGGGTCGGAGTGGGGTGGTATTTTGTTAAATGGGTCATCCCACGAAAAGTATTCATCTTCTATCTACAAGGTAGGTAAATAAATGTTGCTGGGGTCCACTCGCTGGACAGTCCCCCAGGGTCTTCAGGTCTCTGAGTAGAGCAGTAGAGTGCATGTCACTCCACCGCTCTATTCATTTCTATGGGACTGATATACAGTGGACCCCCAGTGATCCAACATATAAAGGCATCCAACTTATAAAGATATTAAGACTGACGGTGGGTCCGCCGGAGTTATGAAGAGGCACCGGCCTCTCCATAACTTCGGCAGATCCTCCGCCAGTTCTAAATGTAAGACATCTTCCTTGCTGTCTTACATTTAGACCTTTTTCTACACCTAAAACAGGCGTAGAAAATGGTAAATGAAACGGGCCTGCTGACCCTCCCTTTTCCCGCTCACAATTTTAGACCTGGCATGAGTGGGGAGAAGTTGCAGATTGCAGCGCAAATAACCGTTACACAGCAATCTGCGCCCGAAATACGCCTAATTTAGGCGTATTTCAGATTAATAAATGACCCCCTAAGCCCCTATCCCAGGGATGGCCAACCTGAGGCTCTCCAGCTGTTACAAAACTAAAACTCCCAGCATGCCCAGACTACCTACTTCTATCAGCCTACAGCAGGGCATGGTGGGAGTTGTAGTTTTACAACAGCTGGAGAGCCACAAGTGGGCCATGCCTGCCCTATCCTGTGGATGGGTGATAAATCATTTTCATGGCCCCTTAAAACCTTGAGGGTACGTCCACTTGGGATGAGTGCGCTTTGGAGAATCCACAGCATATCTGCCAGGAAACACCAAACATCACGGAATTCATAGTGTGCAGATATGCCACAGATTTCAACCTCATCAAAGCTAAGGGTAAAATCCATGGTGGAAATTGGCAGCATAAATTGATACACCAAAGATTTAGTAAAATGTCATCCTCCTGTAAAACACTGTGGATCTCCTCTTATAAATCTGCAACGGAAAATCTGCGATGTATACGCCACTTGGGAACATACAATAAGCGAGGAAGAGATGCGCCTAATTTATTAAAGAGATTGTCTCACAAAAGTATTCTACATCTTTCAAACCAGCAGCTTGATCTGAATACTTTTGTAATTGCATGTAATTAAAAATTTTGTACAGCCACTCAGTTATTAAATTAAATGTTTCTGTATAGCGCCACCTACTGTTTGCACTTTTTATAAATTCTCTGTCCAGCTTGCCGAGGTTCACATATATGAGGTTCCATTTCAAGTGAATGTTACTTTCTCTCTTGCCGCCAAACAGACCCTTGGCTTTGCAGGAGACTTGCCCACCCCCATGGGGATCTGGGAAGTGTCCTTTCATTTTAGAAGTATTCTCAACAATTGGAGATGATTATTACTCAGGCTGAGATTTTTTGTTTGTTTGTAAAATGAGTTGAAGTGAAATCCATATATTAATTTCAATAAGTTAAATTTCAGGTTGCTTAAGTGTAATTGCATGTAGGGAAAGAGGAGGTCTGGTGGTGGGGGGTGGGTGCAGGGGGTTCTTTGTCTGCCCCTAGAATCTGTCTAAAAATTTGGCACAAGTAGGTCTTGTCCAATTTCTTCTGATTTGATTAAACAGGAGTTGGGGCTTATTGAGAAGGTGGCATGACTTCACTGGAAAGAAGGTGCAGCTTAAGAGGCAATATTTTACACCAAAATTGTGCAACAATTCTGGTTAAAAATCTGCCTCAAAGTAAGCCAAGCAATAGTTGGTGCAGAGTCAGAGAAAGGTGTCTGTCCCTGCACCACATGTATCATCCAGCCTGAGCCCCTGTGATAAATCTGGTGCCGGTCTAGACAGCCAGTCTAAGCTCATGCCATCTACGAGGTTAGTAAATTTGCTCACCTGTTATCCTAGATAGACTGCATTGAAAATAAATACATTTTTTAAATGTCCATCCCATTCCGGATGTAAGTAGAAGTACCAAAAGAAATTACTTTTTTTTTTGCAGAAAAACCAACCATAGCTAGAACAGAACCCCCTTACAGTAAATAAGGATGGATAATATTGAAAGACTCTCAAACTGAATTTGAGACAGTATGGCTACCATGGATGTCCTTCCCAATATTCAGTATATTTTCCCGCGTAGTATCTGGTCTCCGGCATATTTCTCTCCCCTTCTGCCCTTTGTCTGTCATGTCTCCGTTCTGTGCATATATATGTTTACAGGCGGCCACTCGACCACTGACAGGTTCCTAGACATGATCATTATGCAGATGCCCATTGTTTGTTTTTATTGTATGGCCCTTATACGATACTAAGTTATGTTGCAGTCTGTAACTTTTCATTTACTCACTGTTGTCCAAGTGTATTTCCTTTACGTGTAATGAAGACACAGATCTTTAACTTCCAAAACACATTTTTTAGGCTACTTTCCCACTTGCATTGTTAAAACAGATCCGTTTTGACTTTCACATCAGGATGCATCTGTTCCGTTAGGATGCAGTTATGTGGAATAAAAACAAAAAAAATTATCTGTTTTTTAGGCTCCATAAAAAACAGAGCCATAACCATTGACTAATATTGCTTTCAGTGTCGGATCCGTTTTTTTCCGGTTTTATGAACGGACACAGAACAGCGGAACAGAAGACATCCTGATGCATCCTGAACAGATCTCTTTCCATTCAGAAAGCATGGAGACAAAACAGAACCGTTTTTTCCCGGTATTGAGATCCTCTGGCAGATCTCAGCATAGGAAAACAACAACACAAGTGTGAAAGTAGCCTTACTCTGCTTTTGTTGTGCAATAAAGATTGGAAAAGGTTCAATAAAAACTTTTGAAAATGCAAAAAAAAAAAAAATGTTCATAGCGGTCCTTACACACGTGAATTTGGCTTTGGCATTTTTTTTCACCTGTAATGAAAGGAATGTAACTCTGCCTCTGATGCTACCAAATGTAAGGCAGCTATCCTATAAGTCCTATAAGTGGGGCGATATGCCCCCATTGTCCAAGATGAGAATACCCCTTTAAATATTACTTCATTGTAAATATATTCCCAAATACCCTTCATTAGTTATAATGGCTCATTTTGTCTGGGGAGAAATCATTAGGAGAAATAAAATGGCCGCCGTCCTATTAGTACACAGAGAACCTGTCCTAATCACACAGGAGGACAGGTTACTTCACAACACTGAGGTAAAGCGCTGCCTCATCCTGCTCTCTGCTTGTCTGGGATTATGATCCTGAATACAGTTTAATATGATCTTCAGCTGAATGTCTGTAAGAATGGGGTTCATGAGGACACATGATGTACAGACAGGAGGGTGGGGATGCAGTCTCCATTACCACAGTCTGTCCTGTCCATCCTCTCTGTACTTCATGTCTCTTCATGAACTCCATTCCCACAGAGATTCAGCTGAAGATCATATTAAACTGTATTCAGGATCATAAGCTCTGACAAGCAGAGGAGGATGAGGCAGCTCTTTACCTCAGTGTTGTGAAGTAACTTGTCCTCCTGTGTGATTAGGACAGGTTCTCTGTGTACTAATAGGACGGCGGCCATTTTATTTCCGCTGATGATTGCTCTCCAGACAAAACAATCTATTCTAATTTTCATGTTGCAACTTTCTCTGGTCCATAAAGAAAGTCAGACACATCAATGGGCCAATTGACTTTACAGGACATCTGTCAGCAGATTTGTACCTATGAAGCTGGCTGACCTATCTCATGTTCATATGTGCCCGCATTGCTGAGAAAAATGATGTTTTAATATATGCAAATGAGCCTCTAGGAGCAACGGGGGCGTTGCCATTACACCTAGAGGCTCTGCAACTGCTGCGCCCTCTGCACTTTGATTGACAGGACCAGGCTGTCGAAATGTCATCACATCTGGCAATGTCAAACAGAATGTAAGCAAAAAAGGATCTGTCTCATGACAAGCGCTTGCAGCGCCCCACAAAAAGACCCCAATGGGCTTTGTCAAGTTTCTGTCATTTTACTGGACAAAATATTTTCTTCAGCATTTTTTTTAAATATAATATCCAAAGGAAGCTTGTAATGGAGCCTGTGCATGAAGCATTAATAACCCTGGTACTGTTGGCTGGTGACACATGAGGTACATGACGCTTTAGTATCCCTGGCATGTGCCCGGTTACAGACGTAAGAATAGACATACACCTATGTAATGACTGAAGTTGTGACCGTGGGTCAGAAGAAGTGCACAGGTGACCTGCTGCTTGCCCTTTAAGACAATAACAAGCAATCGAATCCAGGATTGCGCGTTCCCGTGTGGAGCCTGGACTGCGCATGTGCGGCCCTGAACATAGTGAGAGGAGAGCGAGAGCGCGCACGTCGGCTGGGGATACCGGGGATACCAAGTTGCTTGTAGTGGAACACCTGGGCAGAGGGCGTTTTCCCTGGACAGGAGGAGAGTCGAGAAGTCAGGGTGACTGGGAGAAGTGCGGAGAGCGGCGCCCCCCAGAGAACAGGCTGCCTGGAGCCATCCTGCAGAGTCCGGCAGGGCAGGAGGAGGAGGAATCCCAGCAGGACAGCAACTGCCACCCAACCAGCACCATTCAGTCACCACAGGGAAGCCCCAGGTCAGTGCGGCTGTGCTGCGTGTCACCTGTAGCCTCTCCGGCCGCAGCCCTTGTCACCTGTGCTGGTGGCAGCTACCTGTGTCATTGCTCCAGTGCTGTCACCCGGAGCTGTCAGCACCTGTCAGTGTCGGCTGTGCTGCCCCGTGCCCACCGCTGCCCCCCAGCATCAGTGCCCGCTCTCCTCCCTCCTGTGTGTCACTCTCTCCTCCCCTCCCTCTCTCCTCCGTGTGTCTGGAGCCGCCTGTGCTGTGCGGACCTTCCTCTGGGACAGCAGCGGGATGAGGGGGGGCTGCCCTGCGCTGCTGCCGCCGCCGTGCTCCCTGGGATGGTGGGGGCGGATTGCGGGGGTGTGAGGTAGGTCTTGGGGAGAGGATTGCGGAGGTTTGTTGTTGGGTGGGAGCAGCGAGGATTCAGCATTGCAGAAGGGCCAGGCTGTGCGGGAATGTGCAGGAGGCAGGCGCCTCTCCGGGGACCTTCTACCCGCTGGAGGGCAGACTCTGTGACCGCCCTGCCCCTGTGCTGTGGACATCTCCCCTCAGCTGACGTCCTGGGTGCACCGATCGCTGGGATCTACCGGGGGTGCTGACTTCCTGGGATCCACTCTGCATGGGTGGTATCTGCTCTACCTGTGTACGTGCACCTGAGATCTGCATGGAGCCTCCAGGGGTGATGTGACAGGAGATCTGTCATTTGACTTGTGGATCACCTTGTACTGCAGCTATGGTGGATAGGCCTTGCACTGGGATCCGGCAATATATCCTTTCATTGGTTGTATACTGATCTGTAGGATTTCCTAGGAGAAAGTTTTGATTTCCTTCACTGATCAGCGCTGTCTTTCTGTCACCTAGAAGACTGATGGCAGAGAACGACCACAAGGTCCATCTGTCCTGCCCTTGTATATCCTCTTCATCTTAGGATAGATATATTTTGAAGTTGTCGTCACGCACAGGATAGGGGTTAACTAACTGACCGCTGGGACCCCCATCAATCCTGAGAAAGGGGGTCACTTTCCCCTGATCTGATGAAGCAGCAGGTAGGACATGCCCCTACGCTCCATTCATTAGTATGGGACTGCCGGAGATAGCTGAGTGCAGCACTTACCTATTTCTAGCAGTCCCATAGAGAATAAATGGAGCGTCAGGGCCATGCTCTACCTGCTGCTCCATCAGATCGGGGTAAATTGACCCCCGTTCTCAGGATCGGGGAGAGTTTGACCCCCAGCGATGAGGTAGTTAGATAACTTCAAAACCTGGCACAACCCCTTTAATTCATTTACTGTTGATTTTCCATCCACATCTTCTTGTCCCAAGTATCTACGACTCTTTGTGTGAAATAGCATTTCCCCAAGTTGCTTCTCATCTTTCCCCTGCTAATTTCAGTCTCTTATTAGTTTCCTCTTCCAACCTTATGTAAACCTTTAATATAGTTAGAGATTTTGATCGCATGCCCCCCCCCCCGTATTATTGCAGAGGCAAACAGAGAAGTTGCGCACTGAGAATACCGACAAACAGCGCCTCATATCTCAGCTTCCAGAAGCGTGGCGTGCTGGTTGCATTTTGTGGGGTTGACTTTAGTAATCGTGGCTAGAGGCTTGGATCTGTGGTGTAGAGTAAATGTTCACTTTTAGTTGTCTGGTGATAGAACTGTTGTAAAGCTGCAGCTGTTATGCATGCTGGGAGATGTAGTTTTCCCACAGGTTGGGAAATCTGTTAGAGAATATTCAGCTGGAAGTCGCACTGTTTGCTGGGACGAAGGGATGAGTGGGAGAGCAATGCCGATGCCTGGCCTGTCAATCAGTGGGAAGGGGGGAGCGGCAGGAAGAGCAGGGCGTTCAAGATCCAGGGCCCCTTGGTGCTTCTATAAGCATAAATGCATAAAACTAAAAATGAGTATTACTCGCTTAAGAAAAATATAAGAAAGGTGTAGTTTTACTTAGCAGGATCAACCCTGCCAGGCTTTATGACTAGTTTTAAAGGGGTTTTCTGAGATTTACATATTGATGACCTGTCTTATATCCTCTCTATCCAGCAGTCAGACCCCTGCTGATCTGATGATAGGCCATCAGTATGTAAATCAAGGAAAACCGCTTTATTAGGGTTAGTCCTGCTGACAGATACTCTTTAAAGGGGTTGTCTCACTTCAGGAAATTACTTTTATCATGTAGAGAAAGTTAATGTTGCAAAACTACAACTCCAAGCATGCCCTGATAGCTGTAGGCTGTCAGAGCATGATGGAAGTTGTAGTTTCGCCACAACTGGAGGGCCACGGTTTTGGCATATGTGATGTAGGCAAAGTTAATACAAGGCACTTACTAATGTATTGTGATTGTCCATATTGTCTCCTTTGCTGGCCGGATTCATTTTTCCATCACATTATACACTGCTCATATCCCTGGGTTACGACCACCGCTGCAGCACAGATACAAGGTGGCCGGGATGAGAGCTTCTGCCCATGCGTGCCTGTGTGTGCTCCCACTGTTAACTTTGCCTACATCGCATATGTCAAAATTGTGGCCCTCCAGCTGTTGCAAAACTACAACTTCCATCATGCTCAGACAACCTACAGCTTTAGGGCATGCTTGGAGTTGTAGTTTTGCAACAGCTGGAGGGCATCCCTGGTCTACATGATAAATGCTATTTGCTGAAGTGAGACCGCCCCTTTAAGGGTTCTTTACACAGGATGACTGTGCAGACAGTTATCTGAGATGAGGCCTTAGCTCCTGATAATTACCTGATCCTGAGCAGAGGTGAGAGCTGCATTTACATGCAGCAATCACCTCCACTGTACAGGCGATCATTCATCCTTATACAAATTCCTTGTTTCTGGGCAACAGATTCTGTTTACACAGGACGATCTGCTGCCCAGAAACTGTGATTTTGGTGTCCACATAAACGATGATTTCACCCGTTGACTCATTTATCCGGTGATTGGCGACACCTTTAGACAGGACAGTTGTCAGGAACAAGGATTCCTAGGAACGCTTCTTTCTGGTAAAATGACAGTTATAGGTCCTAGGGGTCCGATACTCCTTTTTTTTCTGTTTTATACACCTATGACAGAACAGAAAACTGTAAATGAGGGCACTGCTTGGCGATCTCCATTAGTCCCATAGATTTGCAGCACGAATGCTCAACCCATGGGTGAAGTGGCCATAGACTTTACAGGGAAATTTCCCAGTGGGCCAGTGCCCATGGGGCCACTTAATCACTCCTCGTGGCCGCCAGCAGGGACATAGAGATGTAATGCTCTCAGCATTAATTAAAGTGGTTATTCAACCCCTATAATGCCCCCCCAATGCCTGGGCCCCCTTGTATACATTATACTTATCTGCTCCCCAGCACCCATGTCGCTCTGGATCCCTGCACAGCCACGGCTGCATCTCCCCATCACGCAGATCAAAACCAGCAACGGGGGAAGCAGCCAATAGCAGGCCTAGCGAAACCCTTTAATGTAGGAGCATCAAGTACTTATTCACCTGGTGAGTGGCTGCAGGTGCCCTCCTAAATTTAACGATATTGCCATCCTCTGGATGATGTTACAGCTTCATACTGTGGGCGGGCAGCAGTATGTTGTTCGGCACCTTGGTTCTGCTAGGGCAGTATATTGTGCTGCACTGTGGTGTCTGGTTCTGGTAGGGCAGTATATTGTGCTGTACTGTGGTGTCTGGTTCTGGTAGGGCAGTATATTGTGCTGCACTGTGGTGTCTGGTTCTGGTAGGGCAGTATATTGTGCTGCACTGTGGTGTCTGGTTCTGGTAGGGCAGTATATTGTGCTGTACTGTGGTGTCTGGTTCTTCTAGGGCAGTATATTGTGCTGTACTGTGGTGTCTGGTTCTGGTAGGGCAGTATATTGTGCTGCACTGTGGTATCTGGTTCTTATAGGGCAGTATATTGTGCTGCACTGTGGTATCTGGTTCTTATAGGGCAGTATTTTGTGCTGTACTGTGGTGTCTGGTTCTTCTAGGGCAGTATATTGTGCTGTACTGTGGTATCTAGTTCTTATAGGGCAGTATTTTGTGCTGCACTGTGGTTTCTGGTTCTTCTAGGGCAGTATATTGCGCTGCGTTGTGGTTTCTGGTTCTGGTAGGGCAGTATTTTGTGCTGCACTGTGGTGTCTGGTTCTTCTAGGGCAGTATATTTTGCTCCACTGTGGTATCTGGTTCTTCTAGGGCAGTATATTGTGCTGCACTGTGGTGTCTGGTTCTTCTAGGGCAGTATATTGTGCTACACTGTGGTGTCTGGTTCTGGTAGGGCAGTATATTGTGCTGCCCTGTGGTGTCTGGTTCTTCTAGGGCAGTATATTGTGCTGCACTGTGGTGTCTGGTTCTGGTAGGGCAGTATATTGTGCTGTACTGTGGTGTCTGGTTCTTATAGGGCAGTATATTGTGCTGCACTGTGGTATCTGGTTCTTATAGGGCAGTATTTTGTGCTGCACTGTGGTGTCTGGTTCTTCTAGGGCAGTATATTGTGCTGCACTGTGGTGTCTGGTTCTTCTAGGGCAGTATATTGTGCTGCACTGTGGTGTCTGGTTCTTCTAGGGCAGTATATTGTGCTCCACTGTGGTATCTGGTTCTTCTAGGGCAGTATATTGTGCTGCACTGTGGTGTCTGGTTCTTCTAGGGCAGTATATTGTGCTGCACTGTGGTGTCTGGTTCTGGTAGGGCAGTATATTGTGCTGCCCTGTGGTGTCTGGTTCTTCTAGGGCAGTATATTGTGCTGCACTGTGGTGTCTGGTTCTGGTAGGGCAGTATATTGTGCTGCCCTGTGGTGTCTGGTTCTTCTAGGGCAGTATATTGTGCTGCACTGTGGTGTCTGGTTCTGGTAGGGCAGTATATTGTGCTGTACTGTGGTGTCTGGTTCTTATAGGGCAGTATATTGTGCTGCACTGTGGTATCTGGTTCTTCTAGGGCAGTATATTGTGCTGCACTGTGGTGTCTGGTTCTGGTAGGGCAGTATATTGCGCTGCACTGTGGTGTCTGGTTCTTCTAGGGCAGTATATTGTGCTGCACTGTGGTATCTGGTTCTTGTAGGGCAGTATATTGTGCTGTACTGTGGTATCTGGTTCTTCTAGGCAGTATATTGTGCTGTACTGTGGTATCTGGTTCTTCTAGGCAGTATATTGTGCTGTACTGTGGTGTCTGGTTCTTCTAGGGCAGTATATTGTGCTGCATTGTGGTGTCTGGTTCTTCTAGGGCAATGTATTGTGCTGCACTGTGGTATCTGGTTCTTCTAGGGCAGTATATTGTGCTGCACTGTGGTGTCTGGTTCTTGTAGGGCAGTATATTGTGCTGTACTGTGGTATCTGGTTCTTCTAGGGCAGTATATTGTGCTGTACTGTGGTATCTGGTTCTTCTAGGCAGTATATTGTGCTGCACTGTGGTGTCTGGTTCTTCTAGGGCAGTATATTGTGCTCCACTGTGGTATCTGGTTCTTCTAGGGCAGTATAATTGTGCTGCACTGTGGTGTCTGGTTCTTCCTAGGGCAGTATATTGTGCTGCACTGTGGTGTCTGGTTCTGGTAGGGCAGTATATTGTGCTGCCCTGTGGTGTCTGGTTCTTCTAGGGCAGTATATTGTGCTGCACTGTGGTGTCTGGTTCTGGTAGGGCAGTATATTGTGCTGCCCTGTGGTGTCTGGTTCTTCTAGGGCAGTATATTGTGCTGCACTGTGGTGTCTGGTTCTGGTAGGGCAGTATATTGTGCTGTACTGTGGTGTCTGGTTCTTCTAGGCAGTATATTGTGCTGCCCTGTGGTGTCTGGTTCTTCTAGGGCAGTATATTGTGCTGCACTGTGGTGTCTGGTTCTGGTAGGGCAGTATATTGCGCTGCACTGTGGTGTCTGGTTCTTCTAGGGCAGTATATTGTGCTGCACTGTGGTATCTGGTTCTTGTAGGGCAGTATATTGTGCTGTACTGTGGTATCTGGTTCTTCTAGGCAGTATATTGTGCTGTACTGTGGTATCTGGTTCTTCTAGGCAGTATATTGTGCTGTACTGTGGTGTCTGGTTCTTCTAGGGCAGTATATTGTGCTGCATTGTGGTGTCTGGTTCTTCTAGGGCAATGTATTGTGCTGCACTGTGGTATCTGGTTCTTCTAGGGCAGTATATTGTGCTGCACTGTGGTGTCTGGTTCTTGTAGGGCAGTATATTGTGCTGTACTGTGGTATCTGGTTCTTCTAGGGCAGTATATTGTGCTGTACTGTGGTATCTGGTTCTTCTAGGGCAGTATATTGTGCTGTACTGTGGTATCTGGTTCTTGTAGGGCAGTATATTGTGCTGCACTGTGGTGTCTGGTTCTTCTAGGGCAATATATTGTGCTGCACTGTGGTATCTGGTTCTTCTAGGGCAGTATATTGTGCTGCACTGTGGTGTCTGGTTCTTCTAGGGCAGTATATTGTGCTACACTGTGGTGTCTGGTTCTGGTTAGGGCAGTATATTGTGCTGCCCTGTGGTGTCTGGTTCTTCTAGGGCAGTATATTGTGCTGCACTGTGGTGTCTGGTTCTGGTAGGGCAGTATATTGTGCTGTACTGTGGTGTCTGGTTCTTATAGGGCAGTATATTGTGCTGCACTGTGGTATCTGGTTCTTATAGGGCAGTATTTTGTGCTGCACTGTGGTGTCTGGTTCTTCTAGGGCAGTATATTGTGCTGCACTGTGGTGTCTGGTTCTTCTAGGGCAGTATATTGTGCTGCACTGTGGTGTCTGGTTCTTCTAGGGCAGTATATTGTGCTCCACTGTGGTATCTGGTTCTTCTAGGGCAGTATATTGTGCTGCACTGTGGTGTCTGGTTCTTCTAGGGCAGTATATTGTGCTGCACTGTGGTGTCTGGTTCTGGTAGGGCAGTATATTGTGCTGCCCTGTGGTGTCTGGTTCTTCTAGGGCAGTATATTGTGCTGCACTGTGGTGTCTGGTTCTGGTAGGGCAGTATATTGTGCTGCCCTGTGGTGTCTGGTTCTTCTAGGGCAGTATATTGTGCTGCCCTGTGGTGTCTGGTTCTTCTAGGGCAGTATATTGTGCTGCACTGTGGTGTCTGGTTCTGGTAGGGCAGTATATTGTGCTGCACTGTGGTGTCTGGTTCTTCTAGGGCAGTATATTGTGCTGCACTGTGGTATCTGGTTCTTGTAGGGCAGTATATTGTGCTGTACTGTGGTATCTGGTTCTTCTAGGCAGTATATTGTGCTGTACTGTGGTATCTGGTTCTTCTAGGCAGTATATTGTGCTGTACTGTGGTATCTGGTTCTTCTAGGGCAGTATATTGTGCTGCATTGTGGTGTCTGGTTCTTCTAGGGCAATATATTGTGCTGCACTGTGGTATCTGGTTCTTCTAGGGCAGTATATTGTGCTGCACTGTGGTGTCTGGTTCTTGTAGGGCAGTATATTGTGCTGTACTGTTGTGTCTGGTTCTTGTAGGGCAGTATATTGTGCTGCACTGTGGTGTCTGGTTCTTCTAGGGCAGTATATTGTGCTGTACTGTGGTATCTGGTTCTTCTAGGGCAGTATATTGTGCTGCACTGTGGTGTCTGGTTCTTCTAGGGCAGTATATTGTGCTGTACTGTGGTATCTGGTTCTTCTAGGGCAGTATATTGTGCTGTACTGTGGTATCTGGTTCTTCTAGGGCAGTATATTGTGCTGCATTGTGGTGTCTGGTTCTTCTAGGGCAGTATATTGTGCTGCATTGTGGTGTCTGGTTCTTCTAGGGCAATATATTGTGCTGTACTGTGGTGTCTGGTTCTTCTAGGCAGTATATTGTGCTGTACTGTGGTGTCTGGTTCTTCTAGGGCAGTATGTTGTGCTGCATTGTGGTGTCTGGTTCTTCTAGGGCAGTATATTGTGCTGCATTGTGGTGTCTGGTTCTTCTAGGGCAATATATTGTGCTGCACTGTGGTATCTGGTTCTTCTAGGGCAGTATATTGTGCTGCACTGTGGTGTCTGGTTCTTGTAGGGCAGTATATTGTGCTGTACTGTTGTGTCTGGTTCTTGTAGGGCAGTATATTGTGCTGCACTGTGGTGTCTGGTTCTTCTAGGGCAGTATATTGTGCTGTACTGTGGTATCTGGTTCTTGTAAGGCGGTATATTGTGCTGTACTGTGGTATCTGGTTCTTGTAGGGCAGTATATTGTGCTGTACTGTGGTATCTGGTTTTTCTAGGGCAGTATATTGTGCTGTACTGTGGTATCTGGTTCTTCTAGGGCAGTATATTGTGCTGTACTGTGGTATCTGGTTCTTCTAGGGCAGTATATTGTGCTGTACTGTGGTGTCTGGTTCTTCTAGGGCAATATATTGTGCTGTACTGTGGTGTCTGGTTCTTGTAGGGCAGTATATTGTGCTGCACTGTGGTGTCTGGTTCTTCTAGGGCAGTATATTGTGCTGCACTTTGGTATCTGGTTCTTCTAGGGCAATATATTGTGCTGCATTGTGGTATCTGGTTCTTGTAGGGCAGTATATTGTGCTGTACTGTGGTATCTGGTTCTTCTAGGGCAGTATATTGTGCTGTACTGTGGTATCTGTTTCTTCTAGGCAGTATATTGTGCTGTACTGTGGTATCTGTTTCTTCTAGGCAGTATATTGTGCTGTACTGCGGTATCTGTTTCTTCTAGGCAGTATATTGTGCTGTACTGTGGTATCTGGTTCTTCTAGGCAGTATATTGTGCTATACTGTGGTGTCTGGTTCTTCTAGGCAGTATATTATGCTGCATTGTGGTATCTGGTTCTTCTAGGACAGTATATTGTGCTGTACTGTGGTATCTGGTTCTTCTAGGGCAGTATATTGTGCTGTACTGTGGTATCTGGTTCTTCTAGGGCAGTATATTGTGCTGTACTGTGGTATCTGGTTCTTCTAGGGCGGTATTTTGTCCTTCATTGTGGTATTGCTGGCCCCACCTACTTGTCAATTTGGACCCTCCTACAATATGAGGCAGAAGGCAGAACTTTTTCCCAGCCGTGACTACTACAGGAGAAATGTGGTATTACATGGTGTCCATTCAGATGAGTGCAATCCAGTCCTCCAGAGACGGAGCTGCTGTTTACAAGGCGACACACTGGCTCATAGAGGAGGGGGCGAGCACTTAGGATATATGGACCAGCGTTGTTGGAACGGATCAACCTCTCTAACAAGAGGGAGAAGATATTGTCATCTTACAGAACTTCTAGTTGTTGTAGTTTATTGCAGGGTAGGGCACGTACTGCTGGTTAAGAGCTGTGGTTTACTTGCCCTATATAATAAGTGACATTTATATTGAGAGCTTCTATGACCGGCATCGGGTGAGATCTTCACTTGGGCGGGTATAGGCTGTTGTTGGCAAAAATCTGTTCAGTGAGTTGTAAAATAATCTCCTTGGGAGTGGCCCCAGCAATATGTCTATGGCGGCCCTCATCGTCTATTAGTTCCTTTTTTGAAATTCTTTTGAAACTGCGTTGCCTGTGTAAGTGGTAAAACTTTCCATGTGTGTAATGTGCAAATATAAATGTGCAGGTGACTGCTGTCAGTTTGCCTTTCTTTTGCTTATTACTTTTTATGCTGTAGTATAACTTGAGCAGTGCTATATGTATTTAAAGTGGACCTTTCACTACGACTGATGAATGATTAAAGAAGAACTCCCGCAAAAGGTTTTATTCCATATCCTGCTAGAAATGTACATGATTTAATCTGTAGTTAAAGGGGTTCTCCGGGAATTAAGAAAATGAAAATACTTAAATATTACTTTATAATAAATATATTCCCAAATACTTTTCATTAGTTATAATGACTAGTTCTGTCTGGGGAGCAATCATTAGGGGAAACAAAATGGCCGCCTGCCTATTAGTACACACAGAACTTGTCCTAATCGCACAGGAGGACAAGTTACTTCACAGCACTGAGGTGAAGAGCTGCCTCATCCTCCTCTCTGCTCTGCTTGTCAGGAATTATGATCCTGAATACAGATGATAAGATCTTTAGATGAATCTCTGTAGGAATGGAGTTCATGAGCAGATGTGGGTAATGAGCAGCCGCACTTATATGCGGTCTCCATTACCACAGTCTGTCCTGTCCATCCTCTCTGTACTTCATGTCTCCTGATGAACGCTATTCCCACAAAGATTCAGCTAAATATCATATTAAACTGTATTCAGGATCATAATCCCTGACAAGCAGAGCAGAGAGGAGGATGAGTCAGCTCTTTACCTCAGTGTTGTGAAGTAACTTGTCCTGCTGTGTGATTAGGACAGGTTCTGTGTGTACTAATAGGACGGCGGCCATTTTATTTCTCCTAATCATTGCTCCCCAGACAAAATAAGCCATTATAACTAATGAAAGGTATTTGAGAATATATTTATAATAAAGCAACATTTACGTATTTTCATTTTCTTAATTCCCGGAGAACCCCTTTAATGTCATTTTCTTACCAGTGTCTGTCTTTGTGAGTTATATCTCCCTGATGCTTCTCATCTGTGTCATGTGACCAGCAATCAGACTCACCAACTCACACAGCATCTTATGTGTGGACAGGAAGTCTATTTCTCTATGCATTCCTATAGGAGCCTCACTTTCAGTCTCAGGAATGAATAGAGAAGTGACTGGCTTCCTGTCCTGGGTCAGTTGGAGGTCAGGGAGTTGGTCACGTGACCCAGCTACAATTAAAAGAGAGGGGATAACTCCCAGCGAGATGTGTCCGATGGGCTGCTTACTGTGCTTTTTTTCACCACCCGACTTCCAAAGGACATCTCTCTCCCTAGAGTTACTGCATATGTCTGACCTTAAAGGGGTTATCCAAGACTAAAAAAATGCCCCCATATGCCCGGGCCACTCACACTAAATCTACTTACCTTGGTCTCCACTCCCTGCACCTCTCCTGGTCTCCGCACCGCCGCTGCTGCTTCTCCTCGTGCGCGAATGAAAACATCCAGTGTTGGGGGAGCAGCCAATGGCAGACTGAGACGAGCCTCCCGAGGCTCGTCACCACCTGCCATTGGCTGCTCTCCCTGACATTGGATGTTTTCATTCGCGCATGAGGAGAAGCAGCAGCGGCGGTGCAGGGACCAGGAGCGGCGTGGGGAGCCAGGTAAGATTCAGTGCGGGGGCCCGGCATATGGGGGACATTTTTTAGTCTCTGATGACCCCTTTAATGGTATGCCCTCTTTAAATGGGTTTGCCAAGTTTCTATGTTATCCTCTATCTATATGATAGGGAATAACTCACTGATCAGTGGTCTGGCCACTGGGACCTCCAAAGATCCTGAGAATGGGGAACCCATTCCCCCGTCCTGATAGAGCGGCAGGCTGAGCATGCGCCTTGCTGCTCCATTCATTCTTCATTGGACGGCCAGAAATAGACGAGCGCTGTGCTCTGATATATCTGGCAGTCCCATAGAGAATGAATGGAGCAGCAGGGTGCATGCTCTACCTGCTGGTCCATCAGGATGGGGGTACGGGACCCCCATTCTCATAATCAGTGATCACTGATCAGTTAGTTATCCCCTATCTACAGGGGGGCAACCACATTTAGGTTTTTAGTGGCCTTTTTTGGTGTAGATGCCAGCTCCAGATGTCAGTTGAAGGTCCATGGGAAATATAAAATACAAAGCGTTTTTTATTAATAAGGTGGCGCATTTTGTCTTTCTGGCTTCTTTTCAAAATGCAGCATGCTGGAGCTCTTGGAGTTTTTATTTTCAGGTGTTTTCACATGAAGAAAACACTAGAGGGCAAAAACGTCCAAAAAAGCTTCACAAAGTATGATTGTGAAAAATAGTGCAAAATAATGCAGGTGGCAAAAAAAAAAAAAGCATGCAGTTATTCTGACATTTTAAAGCCCCAATTAACCGTCAGTTAAAGTTTGTATGTGTACGGACCCTAAAGAAGAATGTTGAGCTTCTTCCTGACAGAAGGTCACCTGGCTGTGCATCTATAGCTGTCTTCTATCTTGAAAATCACTGACGTCTGGCTGAGCTACTGCTGGGGCTGTGATTATTCAGGGGAGCCAATCTGACAAGACAGAGCTGCAGTGTCAACCCATGAGGGAGGACCAGCAGCAGAATGTGTACAGGCTCTGATACACGTGTGTTCTTTTCTATTGCCCTATGGTAGACCGATCACACAGCATACCGCTCTATTGTGTCCTGTAAAATAAGAAACACAGCACCCTCCAGTAGTCACAGCAGTGACCTCTCTGAGCCTCTCTCTCTGCGCCTGTTAGACTGGATTCACATCACCATTTCACTTTCCGTCCTTCTCATCCTCCAGAAGAACAAAAATAAATAAAACGGATCCTGTAGAAAATCACATCCTGAGCGTCCGTTATGCACATTTTGCATCCGTTTCAGCCATATTTGTCTGAGATCCGTTTTTTTTTTTTTAGACAGAAAAAGGGACTTATTTTCCATCTAAAAAAAACGCATCTCAGATGGAAATTGCTAAAACGGTTGCTTAAACTGCAGAAGGGAAAATGAAAAGGCGATGTGATTCCAGCCTTACTGATGGCGGTGTGACCACCCTGTCTGTACACGTTATGGGCAGACTATCTAGGAGCTTCCTATGTAAGCAGCAGGCCGGCTCAGTGGTTATATTTTCCTTGTGTATTTCCTTGGCTTATGACTGTGCCGTGAGTTAGAGCATCTGTATTTCCACACCCAGTAGTGCACTGACAGTGGCTGTCTACAATGGCGGATGGGTCTATTACACGGCATGACTGGCAGACGCTTCATATAATCCCGGAATAGCCGGGCTGGAGAATACAGTGTATACTTCAGTTCATGGTATTTGTTGTGCGACTGTTGAGCATCTGCTTCCAGGGCTACAAATGAAATGTTATTACACTTCAGGATTTTATGGAATTAGCAAAGTTGCAAATGGCAGATCCTGGTGTTTAAAGAGGACCTTTCACCTCTCCTGACATGCCTGTTTTAATAGCTTCATGTATTTCCCATGTAATAAGAAGTCTGGAGCATCTATTCTTATGTCTGTATGTTGTGCCATCCCTTATTATTTGTACTAGAAGTTATGAATGAATTGCTATTTGCCTTCAGTAAGGGAACAGAGGGGAGGTAACCAGTTGGGGGTGTGTCCCTGCACAGTCTGAACATGGCAGCACTGATTGGCTAGAGTCTGTCTGTGCAGGGACACACCCCCCAACTGGTTACCTCCCCTCTGTTCCGTAACTGAAGGCAAATAGCAATTCATTCATAACTTCTAGTGCAAATAATAAAGGAATGGCACAACATAGAGACATAAGAATAGATGCTTCCAGAATTGTTAGTACATGGGGAATGCATGAAGCCATTAAAACAGACATGTCAGGAGCGGGGAGAGGTCCTCTTTAAGCGCTGGAGTAGGTCTTGTTATTGCGCTGTAATGAACGCATGGATCTGCAGAAGGACACCATCTTCATCTGTATCTTCCCAGAAACTCTAATCAAATCACTTTGTAGCTGATTATGACATTTGGACTAGATGGCCTGCTTTCATATGGGGAAAATATGTGGTTTTCCTGATTGATTTGGTTCAGGTTAAACTTATTTTCTTTTGTCAGGTGCTGTTCTTTTTATCTACTGTTGTTCCTATGTACAATTGTCCAGATTGTTCCCCGTCCTGATACACATACACGTATACTTGCCCTTGCTCTTCTCCTTGTTCCAGCACTGGGGAGTGATGACTGTGCTGCTGCCTCTTGGGCACTGGAGTGGAAGTGCTGGCAGCATGAATCAATATATGCCACCAGCGCTTCAGCTTAATGTGGGTGACATATTCAGATCTCCACCAGAGCATTGAGACCTGTATGTGCCACAGGTTTGTCTAAGCCGGGGTGTGAACGAGTTCTAGATGTTCAGCTGCTCAAGAGCTTAAGGTCTCATGCACTCGACCGTATGTATTTTGTGGTCTGCAAAAAACAGATCCGCAAAAAATACAGATGACGTCCGGGTGCATTTCGTATTTTGCAGAACGGAACAACTCGCCCCTAATAGAACAGTCCTATCCTTGAGAATAATGTGTCCAATAATAGGACATGTTCTGTGTTTTTGCAGAACGGAAATCCGGACATACAGAAACGGAATGCACACGGAGTACCTTCAGTTTTTTTGCGGACCCGTTGAAATGAATAGTTCAGCATACGGTACGCAAAAGAACAGAACAGACACTAAAAGAAAATACATTCATGGGCATGAGCCCCAAAGAGGACTTTTCACATTTTTTTTTTTTCAGATGCGCTGCCCTCCTGTTGTGCCCCCCGTTCTCTTTTGCCGCCCTGTATGCTGATTAATAGCAGGTTCTCAAGGGGCGTCTCCTTCTCCCTGGCTGTGACGCTCTCCGCTGCAATTGGACAGCTCACAACCAGGGAAAAGGGAGGGAGACGCACCTTGAGAAACACGTCCGTCTCCTCCTCCCTGTACCACTGCTACTAATTAGCATACAGGGCAGCAAAAGGGCGGAGCTTAACATTAAAGGGGAGTTGCCTAAGACTATATTTTGCACCAAAATTGTGCCACAATTGTGGAGTACAATTGTGTCTTAAAGCAAGCTAACTTATACTTGGTATAAAATTAGGCTAGGGCTACACGGCGACACTGGTTGGCCAGGATCTTTGCGTAGCGGGGATCCCATAGAAATGAATAGGGATCACCGCGGCAGTCGCAAGAAATCCAACACGGCTGAAGTTCCTGCGACTGCCGCTGCAATCCTGTTGTGATGTATGTATATAGTGAACACTCAGCATCCAGACATTCATTTCAATGGGTCTGTGCACATGAGCCTAGTTTTTCACACATCACTTCTGCATTCAGGAAAAATCACAGCATGTTCTATAATGTGGGTTTCTCACACAGTCCTGGACCCGTAGAAGTGAATGGGGCTAGTGTGAAAAACGGAAGGATGCAATGCATTTCTCACTGACAGCTGCTACAAGATGTTGAGTGTTAATCTTCAGACATGCAATCGGGATATAATCCGGACAGAAAAAAACACATACACTGAATGCACTTGCAGACAAAACTGATTGAACTTGTGTGCAAAACCATCAGTTTTTGCTGAACAGATCCTGACACAATCTGTATCGTGTGAAAGAGGCCTTAGACAAAAGTGTCCATCCCTGCACCACATTTATCATCCAGCCTGACCCCCTGTGATAAATCTGGTGCCGGTCTACACTGCCTGAGTTTACACCATCTAAAGGATTGGTAAATCTGCAGCACTCGTCCACTTCAAGCTTTTTTTTTTTTTTTTTAAATTTTACCATAAGGCAGCAAATAAAGTGACGTTTCACTGTGTTTGCTGTTTTAAAGGGGTTCTCCGGGAATTAAGAAAAAGAAAATACTTAAATATTACTTTATAATAAATATATACTTAAATACCTTTCATTAGTTATAATGGCTTGTTTTGTCTAGGGAGCAATCATTAGGAGAAACAAAATGGCCGCCATCCCATTAGTTCACACAAAACCTGTCATCACACAGCAGGACAAAGTAACTTCACAACACTGAGGTAAATAGCTGCCTCATCTTCCTCTCTGCTCTGCTTATCAGGGATTATGATCCTGAATACAGATAAGAACTTTAGCCAAATCTCTGGGGAATTTAGTACAGAGAGGATGGACAGGACAGACTGTGGTAATGGAGACTGCATACAAGTGCTGCTGCTCATTAGCCACATCTCACCCTCTTCTCATGTCTCCTCATCTCCGTTCCCCCAGAGATTCACCAGTATTCAGACCCATAATCCCTGACAAGCAGAGCAGATAGGAGGATGAGGAGCTCTTTACCTCAGTGCTGTGAAGTAACTTGTCCTCCTGTGTGATTAGGACAGGTTTTGTATGTACAAATAGGACGGCGGCCATTTTGTTTCTCCTAATGATTGCTTCTCAGATAAAACGAGCCATTATAACTAAACAAAGGTATTTGTGAATATATTAATTATAGAATAATATTTAAGTATTTACATTTTCTTAATTCCCGGAGAACCCCTTTAAGGTGAAATAAAATAACTATTGCTGCAGATATTCTGTCTTCCCATATGCTGGGATCCGGATTTAACACTGCGTGCACCAGGATACCTTGTATCATTATCAGGCACCCGAATACTGGGAGCTATTATTCACCCTACTGAGGGCTTTGGAGTGCTGCTTTCCTTCTATTTTTTGCTTGTAGCTGTAGTCACTTTATAGGCTTCAGCATTTTTGAAGTAAAAAAGAAAAAATCTGCCAAAAAGGAAAAAAATGCAGCACAAAATGCTGTGTGTGACCTTAGCCTAAGGGAAGTCTGGATTGCTTCCTAATGAATGAATACAATGTGGTTTCTGGAATATTCCCATATCAAACCCTAGACTGGATTGTACTGTTGTTTCAGATGTTTTGCTGTTGGGTGAATGAAGTGACTGGCAGATTACGGCATGCAGTAACTCGGTTTGGCCATCTGAGACCGAAAAATGAAAGTACCGTAAGATACAGAAAGATGTGGAAAGTACCGCAAAGAACAGTGAAAATTCACTAAACTCTTATCCCATATCTCTGTCTACCACCGCACCCGTGCTCTACGCTCTGCAAACGATTTACGACTGACTTCCACCATAATCTAAAGCTCTCACTCCCGGCTTCAAGACTTCTCCTGAGCTGCACCAGTTCTCTGGAATATCCTACCCCTAACAATTGGGTTAAATCACAAAATACAGTTTCAGGCGCTCCCTTTTTAGGGTGGCCTATCACATCCCATGATCTAACCTCTCTCTCTCTCCCTGATCCTCCACTGCGCCTATACACCCAGAAGCACTACAGATATCGGCTGGTGACGGCTTATGCAGCTTTATATCTATTCCCCTATAAAATGGCCGGACCATTGTACAAAACAAAGCACTTATTACCTTTTGTGTCACCCCTATCTCCTCATAGATTGTAAGCTCTTGTGAGCAGGGCCCTCATTCCTCTTGTTCTAATCATTGACTTGTCTGTTGCTGTGTTATTTATGACTGTTTGTACATGAACCCCTGAATTGTAATGGGCTGTGGAATACGTTGGCGCTAAAGATTATTATTATATCTTTTTTTCATAAGGCTTCATACACACCCATGTCCGTATATTAACCTGCAAAACACAGATACATTTCTTGTGCATTCTGTACTTATCCCACTCCTATCAATTAGAAAGGGCTGTTTTTGTCCACAGTGCGGACTAGAGTAGGGCATGTTTGATAGTTTGCCACACGGATCCTCCATAAATACAGATGTCTGCATGGCCCCATAGAAATGAATGGGTCCATGTGCCATCCTCAAAAATTGCAGATAGCACATGGATGAAAATTTCAGTCCTGAGGCCTAAAGCCTAGTTGAAACCAAAACCCCCGCTGTGTTTTCCTTTTTGGTATTAAGATCCATCATAGGGTCTCAAAACTGGAGGAAAATGCTTCAATTTTGTCCCATTCATTGTCAATAGAGACAAAGCTGAGCAAAACAGATCCGGCATGAAACACAATGTAAGTCAATGGTGCCGGATCCGTTTTTTGGACACAAAAGAACATGGATCTGGCAGCCATTGACAATGGTTTTAGTGCCAGATCCGTCTTGGTCATTTTAGAGATAATTACAGGCGGATCTGTTCATAACGGATGCAGACGGTTGTATCATCATGACGGAAGCGTTTTTGCTGATCCCTGATGGATCCAACAAAAATGCAGATGTGAAAGTAGCCTTACTGCTTTGGCTGTGGTGGTCCCATGGATTTCATAGACCCCTGATTCTTAGGGTGGTACCACACATAAAAGTGTGTGCCATTCCTTACCAGCTTTCCATGCCTACTGGACAATTTCTCTGCAAGTTCTGTAGTAGGAGGCACCTACAGTGGTGCTTGTTCTGGAGTCAGCATGGTCATACTACTTGTTATGTAAGATTGGAATATTTGGTGGTAATCCATAAATTCCCAGAGATTAACTGAAATGTATACCATGATTAGCGGGCAATGTTGAAATGGGATTAGTTTTATTTGAGTGAAGCTTTCATAACAGGAGAGGACGTTCCCGCCAGTATTTGTCAAGTATCGTGTGCACAGGAGGCTGACCCCGGATAAAGTTCGCTCTTATCTGATGAGCTTTGTTTTCTCAGTGTACATTAAGGGTTAATTTCCAGTTTCAGACAGCTGTGATATGGTGACATCAGAGTGTTTGTAATATGAATATAGCACCCCGACCCCACATACTGTTCCACTCAACCTGGAGAACCATGTTTTTGAGGGGTTGTGTCACCTCCTTTCTTTGGCAACGTAGGCCTGGACTTCTTGGGGTGCCGGGGAACATGCCTGGCAGCACAGGCCAGCGCCGCTGGGAAGCTGTAATTTGTGATCTGTGGGGGTCCCAGCGGTAGGACCCCCACCGATCTAATAGTTATCCCCTATCCCGTGGATAGGGGACAACTTAATGTAACCGGAATCCCCCTTTACAATTTCCTATTGTTTTGTTTCTACATCTCCTAGAGACTGTGTCTCCATGGTAACAGCCAGCAAACCAGTTCTCTGTAGTGTTTTGTCGGAGTCTTGCAGTCTTATACTTTCTTCCATTTGTCTTGTGCTGATGTACATTTGTTAGGTTTCCCCAAAGTAGAGGATGGATAAAAGAGAATATGACTTCAGGATCAGACTACACAGTTTGTTTGTTGTCTGTTACCATGGAGACAGACTGCAGAGGAGCTGTAGAAACAAAACTATAGGAAATTTTTAATTACCATCCATTACAAAGTTGCTTCATTTTTCATTTAATAGACATTGAGCGATTTTTCTTATAAAGTTGGCCATGACCTTTAAAGGGCTCTTTGTTTCCAACTGGTGTTGGCCATTTTGAAGACCTTTGGGCTGAGTATTTTGGTCTTCTAGTCATCCACCTGCTGTCAAGCATACATAGACAGTTCCCTGCTCTTCCCTCTTTCCATGTCTGCCAATCTGGCTTGGGTTACAAGTCTGGTGTCCTCTATTGTGAGCTGCTAATACCGCGGACATGTACAGTATATAGGACGTACATGCTCAGACCTCATGCTGTACATTTAAAAATTCATGGTGATTAAATGACTCTTTGACTGAAGCTTTTTAGGACCTAATCTCCGCAATACACTTTGTTCTGTTGTGTTCACGGAGACAAGATGTCCAGGCATGTGTCCAGACATGGTCTGGTGTTTCGTGTCTTGTGATCAGCGAGTCCTGCTGTGATAATTTTTGCCCTCTCTTAAAATACAAACATCTGCTGACGGTTTCTTTTCCAGCTATTACTTCCGTGAACTGGTTTTCTGGAATATGGAGGAAAAACATGACTATTGAACTGTTATTGTGTGATATATATGGGGGAGTAGATAGTTTGATGGCCCTTTGTTGCCGGACCTTCTTGAGAAGAACAAGATGTACTGTAGAAATGCTCGGTATTTATCATCAAATACAGGTCCTGTTTGTTGAAGACATTGCATTCATTAAGGTTTCTAGGTTCAGTGTCTCTCCCCTGTGTGCTTGACCTCTGAGTGCTTTCATATGTACAGAGATGAAGAGAAGCAGTGCTGCTAGAGGAGAACACCTCTGTACATGTGGTGCTTCCATATTCTAGCCATGTGTATGAGGTCTAAATCGTATGAGGCCATTACAGCAGGAGAGAACGGTGGTATTTGATGTGTAGAAGATATGCTGCTTTCTGCCATGTTTAGTGTCCCACATGTGAGGGAGATAAGCCTCTGCCAGATGGGCATGTTGAAATCCTAGAGGAGAGAATCAGGAGTCCACCCATAGACACTACACAGGTGGCCAGTCCTTCATCCATAATTTCCGACGTAATTTGGGATGTTTTAGCCCGGCCCCTGGAACTGCCCCCAAAACACACAGGAAATCCCACAAGCTTTCCACTTTGGGGTAAATTTGCATGGACCCCACCCCTTTGTGCCCTGTTTGCAGTCGGTCGTACCCCCTTTCGGCCTGTTTCTAAAAATGTATCTAAAATGTATGACCAGCTTAAATGGGTTTTCCGAGACTTTTTTAAATTTTTTTTTTTACAGATGACGTATCCTCTGGATCGGTCATCAGTATCTGATCGGTGGGGGTCCTACACCCAGGACCCCCTCTGATCAGCTGTTTGCGCCTCTGCCTTCTTGTAGCTCCCCAAGCACAGCACCGTATATTGTATAGCGGCTGTGCTTGGTATCGAACTTATCCCTATTCACTTCAATGGGGCTGAGCTGCGCCTAGGTCATGTGATCGATGAACGTGATGTCATATCGCCTAGGCACAGCTGCGAGAAGGCCTCGGAGCTACTGTGAGCACTGCTGCCTTCATGAACAGGTGATTGGTGGGGGTCCCGGCTGTCGGATCTTCATCGATCAGATACTGATGAACTATCCAGAGGATAGTTCATCAGTAGAAAAATATCATGGGAGTTCCTATAATGCACTGCCCTCTATTAGTAGATGGGTGGTCATGGGACACCTCCCAATGTGTTAGTATGTTGCATTTGTTATCTAATATGTAAGGGCAGCTTAAAGGGGTATACTATCGCAATTAAAATGCTCTCCCATAACCTGCAAATGGTTAAAAAAAATACAAATGGCCTTTATACTCACCTCACCGATCCCCCACTGCTGCTGTTCTGATTGTGCCCACGTCCTCACGGTGATGACCGGCCCTGGCCAGTGAGTGGCTGACTGCCATTTCCAGCCACTTCCTGTTGTGTCGATCTCAGGAGCAGGAAGTACAGTGTAGCGGGAGCCTGGGCACCAGTCGGGCAGTCACTGGCCAAGGCTGGTCCCTCTACGTGGGGACCCAGGCACCGTTGGAATGGCAGCAGCAGGGGCTCATTTAGGCGAGGATAAAGATTGTTTGATATTTTTTTTTTTTTACTGTTTGCAGGCCATGGAAAATATTGTTCTAGAACACCCCTTTAACAGTGATCTAATGGGTCCTGGCTGTTCGATTACTATTACCAGTGATCTAAGGGAGTCACAGATCGTGCCTTCTTGATATGCAGGTTCCCATAGCACATTAGTTTAGGTCATTTGTGTATGGGAAAAACCAAATAAATGAGACATTTCTCCTTTATGGCCTTCAAAATGGAACAAGAGATCCTGAGCTATCACTGCTTTCTAAACAGTCCCTCCAAGGCATAGGACATGTATACAGCAAGCAATCAGGCAAGGCCTCATTATGTAATCCGTAATGACACGCACAATCTGACGTTCTGATTGTTTGCCACTTTTCCTGAATAGTATCTACAGGGATTTTTTTGTTTATTTGAGCCAGCGCTGGGAACTGTTGTACGCTCCAGCTTTTCTCACATCTATCTTTGCCGGGCGTCCCCTGACATCCGCATCCTTCCTCTTTTGGATCCTGAAATATGGCGTATTGACAATTTCCTGTGTGCATACTGATGTATTACCCTGTGTGTAACATTGCCTGGCCAACCATGAATTATTCCCTGGTCTCCGCTCTGGAAATATTTCACTTTGTTCTCCTCATGATTGCATATCATCTAGCGCTCGCTGATTATATCCTTGGATTTCTGAAACGTGTCATGTATTCTTTCCTTACGACTGTAACTTGGATATCTAAATCTGAAGCCATCTGCAGAAGAATGCAATGTAGGTCTTCTTGGTCTTAGTGTCCGTGCTGTTGCTCAGCAGATGACCTGTGAGGATGGTGAAACGTCAAGGGTATCTACAGATATTAACAAGAGGCAGAGGTCTCTCTTGGAATTTGTGCAAGCCTCAGCTGGGTGACAAACTGAATTAATTGTGGATGTATCGCCCACAAATCAGATCCGGTCATGTTCTAATTGGAAGTCAAGTGTCACAGAGGATTTTCTCTGAACATGCTTGTAGGCCAGGCTGTCAAAGTAGTGCCTACAGATGTGTTATCCTAAAAGGAAAGTCACTTCATGTTCATATTTCAATATATTGAGAATGGGCAAAGAATTAAAAAATGCAGAATATTTTTGTACTGCTTAAGTTGGCACGCAGGGTTCTCGACTAATGTATTATTTGTTTTGAACACTTTTTGTGCCTCGCTTGACAGGGACCTGCTTGGATTGAAAAGGGCTGTGGTTCAAAATGTAGCAGTGAAGAAAGCCAGTTTGATCAGTTATTTCCATCAATTATTGTGAGCCAAAACCAGGAATGGAGGCTCCAGAGACAAAGTTATAATGAAAAGATCTGCATCTATTCTGTGTTTTTGACTCGCATCTGGTTTTGGCTCACAATAACTGATGGAAATAACTGATCAAAAAACTGAAGTGTGAACAAGCCCTAAGTGGTATAAAGTTAGAGAAAGGGGTCAAACATGTTACGATGTACCGAATATATCATGCAGTGTGATCACTATGGTTCAATCTTTTGACTAAGTTTACGCTTTCTAAAAATGAGACCAGAATTGGTAAGTCTTTCTCATTGTTTCTTGCTGTGTTGGCCATGCAAGAATAGGAGAGGATTCAAAAGAGAAAACTTAAATTTATATTTTTTCTGTGTTTAGGAGACAGTCCTAGTCTAATTTACCAAACAAGCATAGCATTAGCTCCAGATTACTTCATATCTCTATGGCATTTGTGCTTTATCTGGTTAGCAGTGTGCTGTTGCATTGTATGTATTTTCCTTTTCATTGCAATCAGCCATAGCAACGTGCACCTGCGCATTGGGATGTGCTGACTGAAAACCCCTCTTTTTTTCTTTTCTAGTCTAAAAAATACTGACCAAGTACCAAAGTGTGAATGAGTCCTAACTTTTTAATTTGAGGTCTTCTTAGCTTTCCCCTAACTGCTGATGTTGGGGAAATAAGGATTATGGCTGTTGGATATCCGCAGTCCATTCCTTTTGTTTCGTAAGTGATATAAACCACACCACAGGTGCCTGGCAGCATCTTAAGGCCCCTTTAGACTGCCTGATGTTCTGGCAGATTATCGCTAGTGAGTGCTCGTATGAATGCTCATTAGCGATGATCTGTCGGTGTAAAGGTGCCGCCGTTTACCCGATGAACGAGCAAAGCGCTTGTTCATCAGGTAACAGAGTTGTTTGTGCGGTCACCTAAATCATTGTTTGCCGGCAGCAGATCGTGCCATCTAAACAGCACTTTGATGCCAGCAAACAATGACCCTGTATGGGGACGAGGGATGGCATTAGCGATCACTCGTCCTCATACTATGAAGGGGATCGCTGTGGTCTCTTTCGTTAACGAGCAGGTTATTGTCTGGAAAAAAGCGTTCCTTCCAGACAATCGTCTGCTCCATCGAGCAGTGTAAAGGAGCTTTTACTCTGTCTCCACATTAAAGGGGTTGTTCGCATTTATGACCTTTTGTGCTGAAAACACAACATGACCAGACCACTTGTTGTTAAAGAAGAACTCCTGCTAAAATTTTTATTCTCTGACCTGTTAGAAAGGTGCATGATATAATCTGTAGTAAATGCAATCTTCTTATCAGAGGCTGAAATTGAGAGTTTCCACTCTCTTCTTATTGTAGCTGGGTCATGTGACCAACTCCCTGACCGCCAACTGACCCAGGACAGCAAGCCAGTCACTTCTCTATTCATTCCTATGAGGCTGAAAGTGAGGCTCCTATAGGAATACATAGAGAATTAGACTTCCTGTCCACACATAAGTGCTGTGTGAGTTGGTGGGTCTAATTCCTAGTCACATGACACAGATAAGAAACTTCCGGATGATATAACTCAAAAATTCAGCTACTGGTAAGAAAATGACATTCACTACAGATTACATTATGTACATTTCTAGCAGGACATGGAATAAAAATTTTTGCGGGAGTTCTTCTTTAACCATGCTTACCTAATCCCCAACACTGAGCTCCATACAACTCTGGCTCCATCACTGCCCCACTGGCTCTGCAGGTCCCTGGTCTCCCCGCATATGCACATCAGTCACGTTTCACCCATGAGACCTGTCACTGGGTCATGTGCCTCATGGATGACACGTCACTGCTGACGTGGGAAACCCAGGACCTGCGGGGCAGCGATGAAGCGGGAGCCCAGCGGCAGGGATCAGGTAGGTATGATTACCACTATTGGTTTGGCCACCCTGAGGGGTCTGGACAAATGGTCATAAAGGTAAACAACCACTTTAAGAACACGTGCCCACTCGGCCAAACTCAGAGTACATATGTGTTACGGGAGCTGTTGGCTGATTGGTCAGCTATCAGAAGTGTATGGCCAGCTTTAGGCTGTAGTATGGTTCTGCAAAAGCCATACATTTAGCGGCAAGTTAAAGTCCCTTTGTGTGTTTTTAGGAAAATCATTCCCAAAGTTTTTTTTTTTAAGACTTTCTAGATTTTGCTAGATAAATTACAGGTTTAGTTTTGTTATATAGAGTGTCTGTTCACAACCATAAGGCAATTTAGGTGCATGTCTTCATTTAATGTTATGAGTGGCATTTGGTAGAACTTCATGGGTCATGGCTCCAACTGTATGACCAGAGAGAGATTTGAAAAATATGACTCCATTCTAGCCAACCGTGCCACTCTTGCCCATCAGCATCAGTTTCTGAAAGCGAATGAGCTGCAATACTAGACACAGCCCGTAGCCACAGGTGATGCTGTTCCTGGAATAAGGCTGTCTGCATACGTTGCGGATTACGCGTCTTTTTCCTGCACAGCGAAGTGTACTAGATTTCCCGAATCTCATGTACACCGTTTTTTTATTCTGTGCAGAAATTGGCCTGCCATGTCCATTTAGAAATCTGCACTATGTCATTTCTTTCTCCGTTTATTTTGTGTGTATTTTACCTCTTAATCAACCCCAAAAACCGCAAGTAACAGATCCTGTTTTTGGTGTAGAAACACACAGAAATCAGTACAGAAATATTTGTGTGGAATTTCTGCAAGATGGCCGTACCTGCCTGGTCTTACTTATCTAATACAAAAGGCAGCGGATCGTGCGTTCATCTTCTCCTTATCACCGAAGTGATAGAACACAGGTGTGCTACAACAGCGCACCCATCGCTGACCAGCAGATCCAGGAGGGCTCTGGGCATATGAGACACCAACCACGGCGCCTACATATATTATACTTCACTGTATAGCCCCTCGCTACTGCCAAGGGCGACTGGGAACTTAAAGTGGCCCTGGAAAAAATACTAAAAGTGGCCCCATTTTGTAGTCGGGTCCAAATTGATGGAAGGCAGAGCCAGCAATACCATATTGTGGCACATTATACCACCCCAACAGAGCCAAATACCACAGTCCATCACAAAATACTGCCAGCAGGACAAAATACATCCCCAAAAACTTACACTTGCTGGCAATTAGGAGGGCCCAGATGGCCCCCTGGGCATCGGCCCACCGGGAAATTTCTCTGTAAGGTCTATGGCCAATCCGCCCCTGGCTACTGCCTATATTACCTTTTATTATGACGTTACTACTCCAGCAGTTTGCATGATACTGATCACTTGTATACATGTGCTGCTGTATATTGATAAACCCGTCCTTGGGGGAATCACGTTGGGACATGTTACTACCAATCACAGTGTCTATACCTTTTGTGATAAGTATCTGAGCTGTTTAGATCTGCCATTGTTGTGTACACAGTTCATATCTGGGACTGCTGCTCTGTCCTGTCAGCAGTGTATGTGAGTGATTGCGCTGCTATCATTGTACCATCAGCATGCTATGCGGTGCATTAAAGTGGCCATATGCATTAGTCTAAAGTTGAGTAGAATGGATGATTTAATCCAGAATGACTGCTTGTCAGGTGAAATTGCCTGAAAAGATTTTGCCCATGTTTAAAAAAAAATTCTGATGGTCAAAGAACTAGTCTAAAGGCGAGTTTACAAGCTCCAACCAGAAAGCTAATTATCAGGAAGGAAGTGTTCCTTCCCGATAGTCAGCCGTTCTTTCGGTGAAGGAGACCGATGCATTTACATGCAATGATCTCCTTCACAGTATGAGGACGAGGGATCAGTATTGTAGTCGCGCATACTCGTACAGAATCCCTGTTTGTGGGCAGCAGATCGCTGCTTAGACCGAGCAATCTGCTGTCCAGAAACGATAACTTATGTGCCTGCACGAGCGACAGGATCACCCGATAAACAAGTGTTTTGCTCGTTCATTGGGTAATTGGCGGCACACTCAGATGGGCAGATTGTCGGGAACGAGCGTTCACAGGAAATCTGCCAGATAATCGGGCTGTGTAAATTCACCTTAAAGCGGCTCTGTCACTAGGTTTTAACCTATGTATTTAAATACATAGGTTAAAACCCCCTTAACTTGTACAGTTAGAACATACCTGTATTGCAGAGTACAGCGCAGCGGTTGTGCTGAAAAAAGACCTTTAAACTTTATGTTAATGAGCCTTCGGAGCACCGGGGGGCGGGCTCTTTCTTCCTGAGCACCGCTTCTTCACCGCCCCCCGGGTCCCGAGGCTCTCCCCGATGCCGACGTCCACGCCCCTCTGAAAATTGATTGACAGCTGAAATCCCGCCGGCGCATGCGCAGAAGCGCTTGCAGTGCCGAACACCGCAAGCGCTTCCATCCTTGTGCGCACGCGCCGTCACTTCCGGGTTCAGCGAAAGTGACGGCGCGCGCGCACAAGGGATGGAAGCGCTTGCGGTGTTCGGCACTGCAAGCGCTTCTGCGCATGCGCCGGCGGGATTTCGCGCTAGGCCAACGGCCTAGCGCTTGTCAATCAATTTTCAGAGGGGCGTGGACGTCGGCATCGGAGAGAGCCTCGGGACCCGGGCGTGAAGAAGCGGTGCTCAGGAAGAAAGAGCCCGCCCCCCGGTGCTCCGAAGGCTCATTAACATAAGATTTAAAGGTCTTTTTTCAGCACAAACCGCTGCGCTGTAACTCTGCAATAAAGGTATGTTTCTAACTGTAGAAGTCAAGGGGTTTAACCTATGTATTTAAATACATAGGTTAAAACCTAGTGACAGAGCCTCTTTAAAGAAGAACTCCCACAAAAATTTTTATTCTCTGACCTGTTAGAAAGGTGCATGATATAATCTGTAGTGAATGCAATCTTCTTATCAGAGAATGTAATTTTGAGTAATAACCTCTCTTCTTATTGTAGCTGTGTCATGTGACCAACTCCCTGACCTCCAACTGACCCAGGACAGGAAGCCAGTCACTGCTCTATTCGTTCCTATGAGACTCAGAGTGAGGCTCCCATAGGAATGCATAGAAAATTAGCTTCCTGTCCACACATAAGTCTCTGTGTGAGTTGGTGGGTCTGATTCCTAGTCACATGACACAGATAAGAAACTTCAGGATTATATAAGTCAAAAATACAGACTCTGGTAAGAAAATGACATTCACTACAGATTACATCATGTACATTTCTAGCAGGACATGGAATAAAATTTTTTGCAGGAGTTCTTCTTTAAAGGGGTTGTCTCATCTCAGACATTGGGGGCATATCGCTAGAATACGCGAAAGGCCATGCCTACCCACGGCAGCCAAGGGCCACACAAACATTTGTCAGCCTTTGGTTTTCTTCAGTCCAATATGTGAAGGAGTATTCCTAGGAGCACTTGTTCCTGATAATTGCCCTGTGTAAAGGTTCCACTGATGAAAACCTCACTGATGCAGTCACCTAAATCATCATTTACACAGGATAATCTGATGCCCAGAAACAATGGTTCTGTAAGGAAACGAATGATCTCAGCAGCTATTGCCGATCCCCATTCAGCAGAGATGATGGCTGCATGTAGATGACCAGGCAAGAATTTGGAATAAATGGTTCATTTCCGATAATTGCTTGTTGTGTCAGACTGTGCAAAGGGGCCTTTACCCTAAAAGGCCAGTTCATCTGATTTGAAATCTGTCGAATCTGCCAGAAAACTGATCTGTCATAAGTAAACATTTTTTGCCAGTCACAATGATTGTAGCATCTAAAAAAACAACTCCATAATAGGGAATAGGAAAGTTTTGCGTTAACAGATGGGAAATATAAGAATTGGTTCTATCCCAGCGTTAAGCAAGCTTCCAGGCTCCAGCTGTTGTGAAACTACAATTCCCAGCATGCTCCATTCATTTGTATGAGAGTTATGAGCAGAGCAGGTGTGCATGCTGGGAGTTGTAGTTTTACAACAGCTGGAGTTCAGGAGGTTGCAGGCCCCCGTTCTAACAAAATATCTGTGTGTAAACAGACAACTCGGACCAATTTCATCATCTGAGTGCATGTGTGTGTAAACCCAGCTTTAAAGGGGCTTTCAGATATCCTCAGGCTAGGTCATCAATATCAGGCTGGGGGCGTCAGACACCTGGAACCTCCACCTTAGGGCTGGGCGATTAATCAAATTAATTTGATTAATTCGCCCATTGCAAGCCTCACGATTTTATTTTTTTAGGAAAATCGTGAATTCGATTTTCCTAAAATGGCGCCCGACATATAAAATAAAAAAAATCTCTCACGTATCCTGCGCCGCGGCTCCGCTCCGGTGTCCGGCGCTCCTCTTCTTTTCTGGGGCTGCACTGTCCTGACCGCGTACAGCGTCAGGACGTAGTGCGCGCACTCTGACCTGATGCTGCACGCATGCTTTTTTTTATTATTATGATGGTGGCTGATCGGAGGTCTGGAGGGGGCACTTTGGGCTGCTCTGAGTCTGAAGGGGGCACTTTGGGCTGCTCTGAGGTCTGGAGGGGCATTTTGGGGCTGCTCTGAGGTCTGAAGGGGGCACTTTTTGGGCTGCTCTGAGGTCTGAAGGGGGCACAGTGGGCTGCTCTGAGGTCTGAAGGGGGCACAGTGGGCTGCTCTGAGGTCTGAAGGGGGCACTTTGGGCTGCTCTGAGGTCTGAAGGGGGCACTTTGGGCTGCTCTGAGGTCTGAAGGGGGCACTTTGGGCTGCTCTGAGGTCTGAAGGGGGCACTTGGGCTGCTCTGAGGTCTGGGGGGGCTGGGCTGCTCTGAGGTCTGAAGGGGGCACAGTGGGCTGCTCTGAGGTCTGAAGGGGGCACAGTGGGCTGCTCTGAGGTCTGAAGGGGGCACAGTGGGCTGCTCTGAGGTCTGAAGGGGGCACAGTGGGCTGCTCTGAGGTCTGAAGGGGGCACAGTGGGCTGCTCTGAGGTCTGAAGGGGGCACAGTGGGCTGCTCTGAGGTCTGAAGGGGGCACAGTGGGCTGCCTCTGAGGTCTGAAGGGGGCACAGTGGGCTGCTCTGAGGTCTGAAGGGGGCACAGTGGGCTGCTCTGAGGTCTGAAGGGGGTGGCAGGGGGGGCACAGTGGGCTGCTCCGAGGTCTGAAGGGGGCACAGTGGGCTGCTCTGAGGTCTGAAGGGGGCACAGTGGGCTGCTCCGAGGTCTGAAGGGGGCACAGTGGGCTGCTCCTGAGGTCTGAAGGGGGCACAGTGGGCTGCTCTGAGGTCTGAAGGGGGCACAGTGGGCTGCTCCGAGGTCTGAAGGGGGCACAGTGGGCTGCTCGAGGTCTGAAGGGGCACAGTGGGGCTCCGAGGTCTGAAGGGGCACAGTGGGCTGCTGAGGTCTGAAGGGGGCACAGTGGGCTGCTCCGAGGTCTGAAGGGGCACAGTGGGCTGCTCCGAGGTCTGAAGGGGCACAGTTGGGCTGCTCCGAGGTCTGAAGGGGGCACAGTGGGCTGCTCCGAGGTCTGAAGGGGGCACAGTGGGCTGCTCGAGGTCTGAAGGGGGGCACAGTGGGCTGCCTCCGAGGTCTGAAGGGGGCACAGTGGGCTGCTCCGAGGTCTGAAGGGGCACAGTGGGCTGCTCCGAGGTCTGAAGGGGGCACAGTGGGCTGCTCCGAGGTCTGAAGGGGCACAGTGGGCTGCTCCGAGGTCTGAAGGGGGCACAGTGGGCTGCTCCGAGGTCTGAAGGGGGCACAGTGGGCTGCTCCGAGGTCTGAAAGGGGCACAGTGGGCAAGGGACTTGCTCCGAGGTCTGAAGGGGGCACAGTGGGCTGTCCGAGGTCTGAAGGGGGCACAGTGGGCTGCTCGAGTCTGAAGGGGGCACAGTGGGCTGCTCCGAGGTCTGAAGGGGGCACAGTGGGCTGCTCGAGGTCTGAAGGGGGCACAGTGGGCTGCTCGAGGTCTGAAGGGGCACAGTGGGCTGCTGAGGTCTGAAGGGGGCACAGTGGCTGCTCCGAGGTCTGAAGGGGGCACAGTGGGCTGCTCCGAGGTCTGAAGGGGGCCACAGTGGGCTGCTCCGAGGTCTGAAAGGGGGCACAGTGGGCTGCTCCGAGGTCTGAAGGGGGCACAGTGGGCTGCTCCGAGGTCTGAAGGGGGCACAGTGGGCTGCTCCGAGGTCTGAAGGGGGCACAGTGGGCTGCTCCGAGGTCTGAAGGGGGCACAGTGGGCTGCTCGAGGTCTGAAGGGGGCACAGTGGGCTGCTCCGAGGTCTGAAGGGGCACAGTGGCTGCTCGAGGTCTGAAGGGGGCACAGTGGGGCTGCTCTGAGGTCTGAAGGGGCACAGTGGGCTGCTCCGAGGTCTGAAGGGGCACAGTGGGCTGCTCCGAGGTCTGAAGGGGGCACAGTGGGCTGCTCCGAGGTCTGAAGGGGGCACAGTGGGCTGCTCCAGGGTCTGAAGGGGGCACAGTGGGCTGCTCCGAGGTCTGAAGGGGCACAGTGGGCTGCTCCGAGGTCTGATGGGGGCACAGTGGGCTAATCTGAGGTCTGATGGGGCACAGTGGGCTAATCTGAGGTCTGATGGGGGCACAGTGGGCTAATCTGAGGTCTGATGGGGGCACAGTGGGCTAATCTGAGGTCTGATGGGGGCACAGTGGGCTAATCTGAGGTCTGATGGGGGCACAGTGGGCTTTTTTTATTAATTTTTTTTATATTTTTACTAACATAAGAAAATCGAGATTTAAATCGTGAATCGTCCAAAATTTTTAAAAAATCAAGATTTTTTTTTTTTGGCCATATCGCCCAGCTCTACTCCACCGATCTGCTTATTGTGCTCTGCACACTGTACTGCTGCTCAGCTACCATTCAAGTGAATAGGATCTGAGTTTCGGTATGCTGGAGACGACAGTGTACAGAGTCTTCTACTTCCACTCTGTATACTGTTGGGGTCGAATTTTGGCTTTTCAAGACCGTGGCTGGCTTGGTGCAGTTACTGCACGGACCTATTGTAAAGCCACAGTTGAAGCCTGCTTGCAGTGTAGCTCCACTCAAATTGCACAGTGCAGCGTTTTCTGCCATGGGATATGGGGAGAATTTTGTCATACTGCTGACGAAAATGTCTGACCGCTGGAGGTGTCTGGTGTGTCAGACCCCCACAATCTGATATTGATTACCTATCCTGAGGATAGCTTGGAGAGCCCCTTTAAATACCCTTTGTGCTGGCTGTTTATTGGGCTAATTATCAGCCGCCAGATCCGTGCTGCCGCAGGGACATGTGTGGGCCCGGAACCACGCTCCGGCCCCACACGTCACACAGTACATACACACAGACACACACAGACATATACACATACAAATACACATACATACTTACATGCTCCCGGCAGGTCTCCACAGCGCAGGAGGAGCAGGATGGCGCGCACATAGGACGATTCCCCACAGCGCTCTCTGCTGGGCGTCGGGTGGAATCGTCCTATGTGTGCGCCATCCTGCTCCTCCTGCGCTGTGGAGACCTGCCGGGAGCATGTGAGTATGTATGTGTATATGTCTGTATGTTTGTATGTGTGCAGGTGACGGATCCGTCATGAACTCCATTGAAAGACAATGGAAGACGGATCCGTTCACCATTGTGTCACACCAAACGGATCCGTCCCCGTTGACTTTCATTGGGGGTCATGACGGATCCGTCTTGGTGCGGACGCCTGGACCGGAGAGCAAACCGCAGCATGTTGCGGTTTGCTCTCCGGTCTGAAGACGGAACGGAATGCTTTCAGGAGCATTCCGTTGTCTTCAGTTCAGTTTTGTCCCCATTGACAATGAATGGGGACAAAACTGAAGCGTTTTATTCCAGTATTGAGCCCCTATGATGGAACTCAATACCGGAATTATAAAACGCTGGTGTGAAAGTAGCCTAAGGATTGAGGATAGGTCATCAATATCAGATCATCGGTGGTCCGACACCTGGCACCCCCACAGATCAGCTGAAGAGAAGGCCACCCTTCATTGTTTACCTGCTCGCTGTCGACCTTGCAGTGGTGAGCAGGTGTAACTACAGGCCGTCCCAATCACTTCACAGCTTCTTTCCTATAAGAATTTATACTACAGAGCCGTCCCATAGAAGTGTTAAAATCCTGGAAAAGCCCTTTAAATGCTCCTTAAACGGGTGGAAGCATCATTTATGTGGACATGAAAATCATTGCTTCTGAGCAGCAAATTGTTGCTGGATAGCAGATCCTCGTTTACCCAGGACAATGATTCCGTATGGGGACGAACTTTTATTGTTTGTCCCTATACAGTGGAGGTGAATGCTACGTGTAAGTACAGCTCTCACCTCCTCTGACAGGCAGCCAGTTTATTCCCGATAATTGCCTGCACAATTGGCCCATGTAAAGGGACCCTTACCCTTGACTATCAGTTTGCATGGGTTTCAGTGCAGACAAAATCGTACAAAATCAAGACCCATGGCAAAAACCGCAACGGATGAGTATGTGAACATACCCATGTAACTTATTGGCATGAGTAAACGTTGTGCTTTGCTGCGCAGTGACAGGTCTCGGTTCATTTCTTGTGGTGCTTGGGTTATAAATTTTAAAATGTTTCCAAAATATAAGAGCTTGTATAAACCAAAGCAAGGGTTCCAAGACCTGGTCCATTGTGTTAATGCCATTCACTGGGTATGAAAGCCTACCTGAGGTGATAAGCATCTAAGATTGCTTCTGTAATGTCTGCCGCTTACAAGGAAACACCCGGCTGCCTTGAAAGTAGCAACACATCTGCTATTTTTGCTATGATTAATCACAATGAACGTCTTATAAATGTGGCTCTTTAAGACGAGGAACGTAAGGTTCATCTGCTGACTGGTGGAACTGGTAGAGTACCTACATACTGTAAGCAGTCAGAAGCTTTGACATTTCAAGAATGTATTTTAAGCAGCATTTTAACAGAGCTACTATGTAGAATCTCCTACATATGGTATATAGATGGTGCGCACGGCTTTTGGGCGGGTCACATTAGATTTATGGGCAACTGAAAGGCGTTTATCGAATACTTTTACTCGTCTTTTAAAGTAAAATAGTGATCTGGAATACTGGGAAACTTGAAATTCAAAAGAACTCAGGATCGTAAATCTTTCAAGCCACATCTGTACTAAAAACAAATGTCCCCTGACGCCGATGTGAACGTGCCATGTAAAATGTTTTCCCCATTTCCAGTCAAGAAAACGATTGTCACTGTCCCAGCAGCGTTGGTCTGCTGATGTTATTTTAGGTTCCTCAAGCAAGGGATGGCCGAAAAAATAGCTTTCATTTGTGTTTATTTCTTTATTTTGCCAATGTGCTACTTCCAGAGAAAGTTCTGCTAGGCTGGGAACAGCTCTTATCACGACAAATGAAGAAATGCCTATCCTCATCCGCACACAAAACATGGCCGGTAATGGTGGCATCTGAAGGTTTTCATCAGTGCAAATTGTTCATTGCTATCCAACATTGTTGCATTGTACAAAACATGACATGTACAGTGGCAGGCAAACGTTTGGGCACCCCTGGTCAACATTATGGTTACTTAATAAATGAACATGAAATGATCTCCAAAAAGGCATAAAGATAACACATTACATTTGTATTTTAAGAAAAAACATTTTTTAGTTTCATCTTTTTTATTTTCAAAATAACAAAAAAGGGAAAACAACCCGAAACAAAACTTTGGGCACCCTGCATAGTCAGTACCTAGTAGCATCCCTTTTGGCAAATATCACAGCTTGTAAACGCTTTTTGTAGCCAGCCAAGAGTCTTGTTTGAGGGATTTTCATCCATTCTTCCTTGTGAAAGTCTTTCCGTTCTATGAGATTCCTGGGCCGTCTTGCATGAACTGCTCTTTTGAGGTCCACAGACTTTCAATGATGTTCAGATAAGGGGACTGTGAAGGCCATAGTAAACCTTCAGCTTGTGCCTTTTCAGGTAGTCTGTTGTGGATTTTGAGGTGTGTTTAGGATCATTATCCAATTGTAGAAGCCATCTTCTTTTGAACTTCAGCTTTTTTACAGTTGGTGTTTATTTGCTGCCAGAACTTGCAGGCATTTCGTTGAATCCATTCTTCCCTCTATCGGTGAAATGTTTCCCGTGCCATTGGCTGCAAAACAACCCCAAAGCATGATTGAGCCACCCCCGTGCTTAATGGTTGGAGAGCTCTTCTTTTCATGAACTTCTGTGCCATTTTTTTCTCCAAAAATACCTTTGCTCATTGTGGCCAAAGAGTTCTATTTTAACCTCACTGGTCCACAGGACTTATTTCCAAAATGCATCAGCTTCTTTAGATGGTCTTTTGCAAACTTCTGATGGTGAATTTTGTGGACACAGCATATATTTTCTTTTGATGAATCTTCCACGAAGGCCATATTTGTGCAGGCGTTGCTGAACAGTAGAACAATGTACCACAACTCCAGAGTCTGCTAAATATTCCTGAAGGTCTTTTGCAGTCAAGCTGATCTGATTTGCCTTTCTAGCATTCTACGAGAAGCTGTGAAATTTTTCTTGGTCTTTCAGACCTTCTCTTGACCTCCACTGTTCCTTTTAACTCAGTTTCTTAATTATATTTCGAACTGAGGAAATGGTAACCTGAAAACACCTTGCTGTCTTCTTATAGCCTTCTCCTGCTTTGTGGGCCTCAGCTATTTTCATTTTCAGAATGGTAGGCAGCTGCTTAGAAGAACCCATGGCTGTTTTTGGGACAAAGTTAGAGGAGTCTGGGTATTTATAAAGCTTTGAAATTTGTATCACCTGGCCTTTCCTAATGATTGTGAACAAGCCTTAACCCTAAAAGGTTATTTAAAGTTTGAGATCTCGTCAAAGTTATCTAAGCTCTCAGATCTCCTTAGTTTGCATACTTATTTCCTTTTTTAGCTACAAATTGTACAAAACCAAAATAATACACTGATGTTGGTTAAAATGTTGACTAGTGATTTTCATCTTTAACTGTATGCCTTTTGGAGAACATTTCATCTTCAACTTGCTTAACTGTTCACAGTAACAGTCATTTTGACCAGGTGTGCCCAAACTTTTGCATGTTACTGTATAAGCTACTAATGCTAGATTTACACAGCCCAATAGAACAGGTGATTATGGGGAAGGAAGCTTTCCTTCTCGATAAGTGCCTGCTCCTCAGTGGAGGTGAAGAGCTCCATTTACATGCAGCATTCACCTCTGTATGTGGATGAGCGAGGGTTACTGCCATCACTTGTCCTCATACAGAGCCATTGTTTCTGGCCTGCAGAGTTCTGTTCACGTAGTACAATCTGCTGCCCAGAAGCAAAGACTGAGGTGTTCACATGAAAGCTTGATTCACCCAATGAAAGAAAGTTTAGCACCTTCACTGAATGTTCTGCGACACCTTTACACAGACAGATTATCTGGAACGAGCTTTTGTACGAATGTTTGTTCTTGATAATCTGCCTGACAATTGTGCTGTGTAAATCCATTTTAAAGGGGTATTCCCATTTAGACAATGGGGGCATATCGCTAGGATATGCCCCCATTGTCTAAGGCTACTTTCACACTAGCGTTTTTTAAATTCCGGTATTGAGTTCCGTTATAGGGGCTCAATACCGGAAAAAAACGCTTCAGTTTTGTCCCCATTCATTGTCAATGGGGACAAAACTGAACTGAAGACAACGGAATGCTCCTGAAAGCATTCCGTTCCGTCTTCAGACCGGAGGACAAACCGCAGCATGCTCTCCGGTCCAGGCATCCGCACCAAGACGGATCCGGAATGACCCCCAATGCAAGTCAATGGGGACGGATCCGTTTGGTGTGGACACACCAGTAATCCGGATCTGTCCTCCATTGATTTCCAATGGGGGGTCATTCCGGATCCGGCATACATACACACAGACATACATACAAACAAACATACAGACATACATACAAACATACAGACATACATACATACTCACATACTCCCGGGACGCCGGCAGAACGTCTTCACGCGCCTCCTGCGCGCTGCGATGACATTTCCCCACTGCGCCCAGCAGAGGGCGCTGTGGGGAATCGTCATCACTGCGCGCAGGAGGCGCGTGAAGACGTTCTGCCGGCGTCCCGGGAGTATGTGAGTATGTATGTATGTCTGTATGTTTGTTTGTATGTATGTCTGTGTCTTGTTTTAATGTGTGTCATGTGTTGGGGCCGGAGCGCTGCTCCGGCTCCACACATGTATAGCGTTAGCACGGATCCGTTGGCACCCTTTAGGTGCCGGATCCGTGCTAACGCTAGTGTGAAAGTAGCCTAAGGCTACTTTCACACTTGCGTTGTTAATTCAGGTACTGAGATCCGGCAGAGGATCTCTATACCTGAATTAAACTGATCCGTTTTGATTTTGCACATCAGGATGCATCAGTTCAGTTGGGATGCAGTTGTGTGAAATCAAAACTGAAGAAAACTGATCAGGCACTAAATACATTGAAAGTCAATGGGTGACGGATCCGTTTTTTTAGTCTCCTAAAAAAACTGATCCGTCACCATTAACTTGCATTGGTTTCAGTACCTGATCAGTTTCTTTCAGTTTTTATGACCGGACACAAAATTACAGCTTGCTGCGGTTTTGTGTCCAGTCACAAAACTGAAAGCTGCCTGAACTGAAGACATCCTGATGCATCCTGAACGGATCTCTTTCCATTCAGAATGCATGGGGACAAAACTGATCAGTTTTTTTCCGGTATTGAGATCCTCTGCCTGATCTCAATACCGGAAAACAACAACGCAAGTGTGAAAGTAGCCTAAGCTGGGAATAACTCTTTACAGCCACCTGCACATGTTGTGGAATGTGTGCAGATTCCCGTGAGGAAAAACCGCAGCCTAGTACAGTACCAGCAAAGTTCATGAGAGTACACAAATATGTACACTTTGCAGATTTTTTCAGCATGGAAATTGAGTTGCCGTGTCAATTATGTTTGCATTTTCAAATGAAGGGTGACATCTGTGGAAAACCTCATCAAAACCACACCAAAAACGCTATCATGTATTGTAGTTTTTGATGCATTTTAGGTGCAAAAACGTACAGAAATTTGTTGCCGATCTTCAACACCTTGGCCTGCACCCGTGTTCAGGTACCCTAAGTGAGCTCAGGCTGTTCACATACTGGGGAAGTTGCTTGACAAATTTGGGTGACTCATTTCATTGTAAAGTTGGTGTTTGTGACCTACATTCAAAAAACACAAGTTGTAATAGATATCTCCTTTTTAAGTACCTATGGGGCACCTATATAGCGACAGACCCAGTCCTCTCTTATCACATGAATGCTGGTGCTAAGCTTACCAAAGAAGAAACTTTGAGGCCACCAGGAGACCTTTGCTAGGCTCCATCAGTGCCTCAATTTGCCTTTTTCTCCACCAGCTGTACAACTGAGACTACTTTGGATGAGCTCCACCGAAGCTCTTAGTCATCTCAGTTGGCGCAGTTTACAAGTGTCATACTTAACTTGTCCTGTCAGTGGTATGTCCCTACAAGGGAATATTAAAGTGTTAGCACTTGCTGTAACTGTTTTCTACCAATTAGCTTGTAGGTCTTCACTGGACCACACCATGCAGCTACCTCTTCATGTCGGGGTTGATGGCGGGCTCCTCATAGTCCATGCAGGCACCATTACAGTGCCTTTTTAACTACTGAGGACTTTATTCCATGGGACAGTTTTTTCAACTAAATGTGTAGTTGACCAGCCTGACCATTAGGCTTAGGGGACATAAGCTGCCGCCAGTGGTGTCTGACAGTGGCTTTCTCCTCTCTCTACTGAGGTGGAGAGGTCAGAAATAATAGCTGCCGGCCAAATGAGCACTCGGCCAGCCTCTGTCTAAGGTGTGGCCAGCCTTGTGATTATCTTTTCATTTTGTGCGCTGTAGAATCAAGTGCTTGCCTAAGAGGATAACTTGAGAGAGTGAAAAGAAAGGGTTGGGACAAATGGAGAGAGGGAAGCAGGGACTTGGCCAAACCCCAAATCTAAATTCTTATTATGGGATATTGGTAGATTATGGTAAATGTGGTGTGATCTTGAGGAGCTCAATATCTGCATCTCATTCAGGTTGGACATCCTAATGCCCACAGACTCTCACAGGGGTTACACATTATAGCTTCCGATTATAGGAACAATTGTACTTTTTGCGTTTTAATACAGATGTAGAAGTGTCTTTCTAGACTGACAGCTGGGTCTGACAGACCAGTACTTATTTCTTCTCTACAGTTTCCATGCCATCACTTGTGCACGTGCAAATCATTTAGGAAATTCCCATCTCCAGAATACATGGGTAATAAAAGAGAGGAGCCGCCGAGAGTAATGTGTTGTACATATAATATTACCTCTCACCCGCTGTGTCCTATTATTGATGGGTATGATCCTCCTGTATGATAAGGGTATAATCACACGAAAATCACTTCCATACATATGAATAGGGCTGTTTCAGGGGCCAGCACATGGATTTCTGCAGCCTTCTATCAGATGAAAGGCGCCAGTCAACGACGTTTATGCAACTAACTTTACACATGTTTCTATACACTAAAGCTTTAACGTGGTGAAAATGTAATGCTGTATTAGGGAATCGTATAAAGTGACAATTATTACATCCGTTATTTAAAGGGGCTTTCTAACCCCGTGATTTTTTACAAACGGTTTATAATGTAATACTCGCCCTACTAATCCCCTTGTAGCTCCCCCCTGAAGCTCCCTGGACCTCCACTGGCTTCTGTTCACCCTGCTCCAGCTGTGATTTATCCCATCGACACGACATGGGACTGCTGCGGCTAGTCACTGGTCATAGTGGTGACCTCAGTAGTGCTGACACGTCACTGGTATAGCTAGTCGCTGGGTATCGCCAAACCATCACTGGAGTCTGGTAAACAGAGACTGGTGGGTGACCGGGGAAGTGTTGGCACAAAGTAAGGTACCAGTAGGTATTTATTCCTGTTATCTTATACCATTGTAAGCTGCTTACAAAAAAAAATTAGTTTGGAAAACCCTTTAATTAAAGCTTGATACCAATTACAAAACGTCTTTTCTCTAATACATAGAAATATCTCCCAACTGATAGGGGACAAGGATTGTCCCATTAACATCATCTATCCTCAGGTCATTCCCATATCAGTGAGGGAGAGGACACAGGGAGAAGACTTCTTTGCATATTTTTACGTTTTATCTGTGCTGGGGGCCAATTGCATTCTCTATATGGTGCATTGTCCAGAAGGCCCTATACAGTTTTTCTTTTGTTTTAATACTGAAAAAAAAAAAAAAAATTAAAACCTTTTTTTGCCATATTCTTACCCTCATTACTTTTTTATAGTTATGCCTACAGAGAAGGTGGGGGCTCATTTTCTGTGTGACAGTCTGTAGTTTTATTGATACTATTGAAGTGTGTATGACTTTTTGATCACTTTTTATTCAATTTTGGGTGATGAAGTGAAGTAAAAAATGGCAAATTGGCTATTCTGGTTTTTACCCCATTACGCCATTCGTTGTATGGGATAAATATTTTTAGATTTTAATAGAACGGGCATTTTTGGTTGCGGTGATATCTATGATGTTTGTTTATTTTTGTAATTATTTCTACAATATTATTTTTATTCTGAGTAAAAGGGTGGTGCTTGCATTTTTATATTTTTAAAAACTTTTGTTTACTTTCTTTTCTCCTTTTTTAGGCAGCCAAGGGCCTAAGATCATGCAATTGTTAGATTGCCACTTTTATTTATCAACGGAAATAAAGCCATTTACAAATAGAAGATTCAGTATACTGCAGTGTAGTGCTGTCACATTGGAATATACCTGTGAAAGGCATCAGAGCCTCCAGGCTTTCACAACCAATGAACTGCTCCCCCGATCACCATGTGAGCGGAAGTGAAGCTCTTCTGGGTTTTGTGCTCTCTGATGTCGTGGTCACATTTCACCACAGCATCTGAGGGATTGAATGCCTACAATTGGCGTTATCGCCGATCGCAAACATTGGCTACTGGTGTCTGTAGTGGGCACCATCTTTAAAAACCAGACTTCTAAAGCACAGGTCGAGAACGGGTTAAAGTGAAGCCATCATTACAAAATGCAGTGTAGCCTACAAGCAGCGTGTTATACAGCAGGATGAGCTGAGCAGATTGATATACTGTATAGTTTTGTGCGAAGAGATTCTGTAAACCTTGTAATTTATACATTTAAATCTCTGGTGCAGATTGTGGCGCAAAGGTCCTTTGTGCCGCAATCTGCGACTTTGTCCCCGCTCACGCCTGGTCTAAAAAAGTGGGCGGAGAAGGATAGGCTAGGAAGCTGTCTTACATTTAGAAGTGGTGGTAGATCCGCCAAAGTTATGAAGAGGCCGGCGCCTCTGTGTAACTGCGGTGCAGGGCTTAATTAACACCAGCGTCTAAAACACCGATCTTAATAAATGTGCCTCTATATTTCTAGAGACCACTACTAGCACAGCTAGAGCCTGCCTAGGTAGCTGTAGTACTAGGGGCATGGTAGTTGGTACAAATGTGCTGCTGTGTTGTATTTTCAAGATGTTCTTTTTGAAGATCGCTGCTCATGCTGAAGCAGATCCCTGGCTCGGTGTGTCAGCGCTGATTCCCACCACTCCTCCTCTCTCCTCTGCACTAAAGCCATTGTACACATTCCTATCTTGTTTGTTTGTGCCCTTATCTCGGAAAGGTTGCGTTTAGTGCCCATGGTGGACAAGGCTTGTGACAGCTGTCTCCATGGCAACGGCACATGATGTCACCGGCATGACGACTGAGCCTGTACTTGTTCCCAGGCAGAACTGTGTGTGTATGGGTGTGTGGGAGGTGAACACAAAGACAAGCGGAGTGATCAACAGGCGGGAGCCCCAGCGTTCCAGAGAACGTCTATTACATGCACTATTAATGAATCCAGCATCCAGCCCTGCTCTCTTACGTGCAGCAGAATTTTCATCGCACGTTGTTCTACTTTGTAAAACGCAGCTTTGTTTTGGATTGTGAAAGCGACGTTCACCACGTTAAAAGCATCCTTCTCATTGTAAAGTGTAAGACGGGTTAAAGGGAGCCTGTCAGCGCCAAAATGCAGTGCAATCTGCAGACAGCAGATTATAGAGCAGGACGAGCTGAGCAGATTGTATACAGTTTTATGGGAAAGTTCAGTATAGTGTCCTTTATTCATCTAAATCTCTGCTCTTTTTATGCTTTGGAATCATGTGGGTGAATAGCTTTCCTTTTATGCTTAGTTATGCAGAATTAGCTGTCAATCACGGAGGGGAACCTTCCACATGACTCCTAAAAATAAAAAGAGCAAAGACTTAAAGGGAACCTGTCATCTCCGAAACACCCCCTGAACTAGAGTAAGCGGTGTGTAGTGTAAGTGATGATGAATCCGAATATGTAATTTTTATCTTCATACTCACTTCCATTCTGACGCTGTGCTCCCACAAACCTGCAGTAAAATACATTGAGAGGACTCTTCTTTGAGTCCTCTCCATTATGTGAGTGAGCACTGGAGTCCAGTGAGTGGCATTTTACTGCAGGTTTGTGGGAGCACAGCATCGGAATGGAAGTGAGTATGAAGATAAAACTTACATATTCGGATTCAGCATCACTTACACTATACACCGCTTACTCTAGTTCAGGGGGTGTTTCGGAGATGACAGGTTCCCTTTAAAGGGGTTTTCCGGTCCTTTTATATTGATGGCCTGATCAGCAGAGCACTCCGCTCCCTCACAGATCAGTTGTTCCTGGGAATCTCAGCGCAGGGACTCTACAGCTCCATCCATTGTGTACTGGACGGAGCTGGTTACTGCAGCGCAGCTGCCATTGGAGTCAATGGCTGCATGTACCAGCTCCATCTAGATGAGGTGTAGAGTCCCTTTACTGAGATACTCAGGAACAGCTGATCGGTAGAGGCGTGAAGTGTTGGATCTCTGCTGATCAGATATTGATCTCCTGTCCTGAGGTTAGGCCATCAAGATAGAAGGACTGGAAAACTGTGTCTATACTCCATGTCTAGGAAAAGCACTTTTATTCTGCAGGAAAACGGCTCCCAAGTGCCCAGCTCTAGTTGCTCATATCTTGGGAGCGGGAGGGCCGCTTTAGTTGCTCATATCTTGGGATTGGTAAGATTCTTTGAAAGCTAACATTCCAAGCTTTCAAATGATACCAAAATCACAGCATTATATCCAGTATATTAGAAGATATAGCTGTTAGAATTCGAGTCTGGAGAGAAAGCTGTTTTTACTTTCACTTTCAGCTGGGCACTTGGGAGCTGTTTTCCTGCAGAATAAAAGTGCTTTTTCTGAACATGTAAGGGCCCATTCACATGACCGTATGCACATTTCCGCATAATATCCGCAATTTTGTGGGTAATATGCAGACCCATGCGGACTCATTCACTTCTATGGGAGAAAAAAAAATGCAACAGCGGACAAGTATAGGAATTTTCAATGGGGCGCCCGGCTATGTGTTCTGCAGCGTTGCGAACCTGCAATAATACCGTCATGTGGATGGGCCCTAATACAGACACACAGTGCACACATGTATGTCTGTGTGTAATGCAACCTGCAGGTGTCATGTGGGAAAAGATTCAGTAAAACTTATAATTTATACATTTATATCTACTACTACTACTACTACTGGTACCTTTTTGGGAGAAGCTAGGCATATGCTGCTACAAAAAAAAAAAAAATGCTTGGGGGGCCCCAGAGATTAGAGGGCCCCCTGCTGGTCTCAAGTAGTTGGCTGAAAAAAAGATGAAAGGGGCATACATACATACCACCAGTGCAGCTGGTTCTGCTATACAGGGGGGTCCATGATGAGGTGGAGCTTAGTTGAGAATTGGGACGGGCCTGAATGATAAGATGAGGTTTTGCTGCCTGGTATGATGGGGTGGAGCTTTGCAGTGCAATTGGGGTGTGGCTGAATGTTATGATGGGGTGGTGCGTGGGCCCAGATATAACTTTGCTTTGGGCTCCAGAAATGCCAAATCCACCCTAGCTGTCGGAGTACATATGTATATGTAATTTCATATACTTTCCTCCTGTATAATATCACCTAGCTGCAGGCGGTTGTCCACATTACCATCCCAGTGACTCCTGTTTTCATTTTAATGAACTGTGTCTAATTTGGAGGCCTGTATTTTAATAGCCTGGCCTTTTTGTGTACTCTGTGCTGGAGAATGTGTTATTTATATGGCCTCAGGGGGTTGACTTTTCCTCTAATAAATCCTGTGCTGGCTATTAAATAGACATAAACGTAAAGTCCTTGTGCGGGAGCGCAGCCTTTAGTTCTCCTGCCTCCTAAATAAGGTGGGTTCGGTGGACATTCAGTGTATTGGGACAGGCAGGATGAATATAATGGACCTGCAATTCTCTAAAGTTGGTCTCCGTGATCACAGGCTCATTTCTGTTTCCAGATACTAGGCTTTATAACTTGGTAGACTTTCTTGAAGTGTAAAGTGGTATGGCATTTATCTAGAACGCTTTGTTCTGTGGAAGCGCTTTATCCGGTGTCTGAACTTGTGGTGACTCATTGAGAAGTAACAATCTCTCTGCCATCACACCCCGAGCTATCGCTGGATGGTGAGTGAAGTTGTATTTTGTAACCGTGTTGTAGAATAGAAATCAAGTCTGCAAGAAAGGCTCTGTTCACACTTGTGTGGTTCTCCATCAGGTTTCTATTGCTGTTTGATTCCTATTAAAGAAGAACTCCCAACAAAATTTTTATCCCATGTCCTGCTAGAAAACATGATATAATCTGTAGTGAATGTCATTTTCTTACCAGTGTCTGAATTTTTGACTTCTATCATCCTGAAGTTTCTTATCTGTGTCATGTGACAAGCAATTAGACCCACCAACTCACACACAGACTTGTGTGGACAGGAAGTCTAATTCTCTATGTATTCCTATGAGACTGAAAGTGAGGCTCCCATAGGAATGAATAGAGCAGTTACTGGCTTTCTGTCCTGGGTCAGTTGGAGGTCAGGGAGTTGGTCACATGACCCAGCTACAATACGAAGAGAGTGGAAACTCTCAATTTCAGCCTCTGATAAGAAAATGACATTCACTATAGATTATATCATGCACCTTTCTAACAGGTCAGAGAATAAAACATAGATACCGGCCAAGTGCATGCCACCATTTTATTTTTTACACTTATAGAAATGTCCTCTCCTTGTTCACAAAACGGACAAGAATAGGACATGTTCTTTCTTTTTTGCGGAGCCGTGGAATGGACATACGGATGTGAAACGCGCTTGGTCTGCTGTCCGCATGTTTTGCAGCCCCATTGGAATGAATGGGTCCACATCCAATCTGCAAAAAGTGCGGATCTGATGGGGACCGAAAATACAGTCATGTGCATGAGTCCTAATACTAGAATACATTGCAAGGACTTATGAGCACACGCACAGTCTAGGATGAGTCCTGTCAATGTATCCCAAAGGTGGTTTGTGGGGGAACAGGGGTTAATATGGACATATAAATTAGGGATGTGGAGGTGACAGACCCCCTTTAAATGGAGGGTGGCCCAGTTATCATCTGATTGTCGCAGGTCTGACAAATCAATTATCTGGCGGAGTAGAAATGCTATGGTAGTAATATTTTATATAGTACAAGTGTATAGACCTTTGTGGTGTTTCTAAGCAAAGCTAGATATGGTTGACATATGGACTGATTGGTCTCTTCTGATTCATCAGAAGTGGTTCAGGTGAATGGGCATATGGTGCAGTTCCTGCAAAGTTGAAGGAGCCAATGTGCTGTACATAGTGTGGCACCCCTTTACATTTTTATTGGTCCGATCACTGGGATACCCTGTTGTAATGCCATTAATGTCTGTTGTGTTAAACTGCTTTCAGTGGATGATCGTGGCTGATAACGCGCCCACAAATGTGCACTGGAAGATTGGCCTATACAAAAGGTACCCATACACTTTGGTCTAAAGTTGATCAGAATGGACGATTTCAACCAAAGCGAGTGTTTGTTGGTTGAAATTTAACAATGAAGATCATTTTAGATGACAGACCATTATTTCAAAAAGGAAGTCAATAGTTGGACTGAAAAGATCTGAGACACTGCCTTGAGCTGTTCACAGAAAGATTGTTTGTTTTGGAACCTTCACCAGATGATTGTTCAACCATCAGCCAACTTCTATCCAATGTGTATGGCCAGCTTAAAGGGGTTTTCCTGTTATATTGATGTTTAAGCAAGTGCTCACAGTCTGAAACAGAAGATTCATACTTATCTCCTCCAAACTGCTCCGGTTCTCCACGCTTCCTCCACTGTCTCCATCTTCCAGTCCCTTTACGGTATACGTTCAGCTTAGCATGGGCATTATAGAATGCACCGCTCCAGCTTCAGTGGTGACATGCTGCTTGTGGCCGAATTCCCGCTGGAGCAGTGCATGTGCCTATGCTCATGCAGCACTAGACGAAAACATTGCAGATAACAGAAGTTTGAGGCAACATGGAGGACCAGAGCGACGTAGAGCAGGTAAGTGTGAATCTTCTGTTTGAAGGGGCAGACATTAAAAATGTTAATTACCGGAAATCTAATTTAGGAGGAGACTGGGGAAAATCAGCCATCGACACCTCCTGGTGCTGCTCCTGTTGAATGAAGGATAGGCCAAAACATGTCTGTGTTCCTCATTTTTCTACTGTCCAACTGTGCCCCTAAATGTTAGATTTTAAGACTCTTTTAAAGTTGTAGAGATTTGCTGAGAAAACTGGATGTGTATGAGCTGCTGCTGCTTAGGTTAGAATCACATCTGTGCTTGGCTTTTGTGGTCTGGAAACAGAAAAACTGGAAAAAGGCCCGAAGCCCTGGATACATGATATGATGGACACCAACATTGCCTAACAGGGCCCAGTAACTGGATTTGTTCTATGTTGTCTGTCATATTGCTAAACACCATGTTTTGTCTAGAATTTTTGCCGTAATCTGTAATGGAGGCAGGGGAGGATTGGCCATAGACCTTACAGGAAAATATCCCAGTGGGCCGATGCCCAGGGGGCCGCCTTAGCCCTCCTCATGACCGGCCAGTGGAAGTTTTTGGAGATGTATTTTGTACTGCTGGCAGTATTTTGTGATGGACTGTGGTGTTTGGCTCTGTTGGGGTGGTATAATGTGCCACAATATGGTATTGCGGGCCCTGACTTCCATAAATTTGCACCTGACTAGAAAACGGGCCACTTTTAGTCTGCCCCTGAATGGAGGCCTCTCCTCCTCTAATAGGAACCCAACTTATTGTGTATAAATTGTTTAACATCCAGAATAGGCGTGTTAGTAGCAGTGGGCAGTGCTCACAATTCACCGCTGATTGCCACCTGGACTTGGCATGGTTTCGGATGTAGATAGGAAATTATCAGTAAATGGTGAACGCTACCTGCTGCCCCTAACGTCCATGGGATAGCATTTGTACCTGCTGAGTGGTCTAAAGAAAAAGAAATGTAATTTTATAGTCAGTACTTTGAGAGGTAGCCATTATCTGCCAAACTATGGCGGCTGTTCATTGATAAGCCACATCTAATGCCATGCTATGTTGATTTGCAGGTGCCCAATTGAAGTCTCTCCCGATCTTCCTCCCAATGCCATCGAATTAGCAAGCTCAGAAGCAGAGGTCCTTCCTCACCTCTCCACCCGAAGGAATAAATGCCGTGTATCACCTACCCAGCCAGGAGCTTCTGGGAAGCTGCCACATCTCACTCAGGAGAGGTAAGTACTAAGTACATATTCAAGTCTCTCTTGAAACGTTAAGTGTTGATTGCATCTGCTTCTGAATATTTTTTATCTTACCTGCAGCAGAATGTCGTGGTTTAGTGGCATCTTGGTCCCCAAAGTGGATGAACGTAAAACAGCATGGGGGGAGCGCAATGGGAAGAAAGGCAAGCGCAAAAACACATCTTTGTGTGGCCCCCGTTACATGAGCTGCCTACAGGACCCTGAGATGGAGCGCAACAGCCGCAACAACGTAGGCCTCCGCTGCACGTGGCAAGAGGACCATTACGGGAAAAAAGGGACAGGAGGCGACCTGGGACTAAAATCTGTGGCCCTTGGCTTTGAGGACGGAGAGACCAAAGGCTCAAAAATGGGCTCAACTGAAGCAGTTGGCATGGATGAGGGGGAACACCATCTAACCCCCAGAGAGTGTTGGGCAAGGTTTCTTCAAGTGTTCCAATCTAAGAAGTTTCAGTCTGCCAAACTGGAGCGTTTGTACCAACGCTATTTCTTCCAGATGAACCAGAGCAGTCTGACTATGTTAATGGGTGCACTGGTGCTGGTGTGTCTTGTCATGCTTATTTTTCATTGCACGCATGGTGAGCCCCAGGTACTTTATGTTTCAGTCCTTGCCGTTGCTATGGCCCTCTTTCTGTCACTCATGGTGGTCTGCAACCGTAATGGCTTTCACCAAGACTATATGTGGATTGTCAGCTATTTAGTTATTGCCGTCCTGTTTGCAGTGCAAATTCTTGGGGTTCTTATGGTCACCCCACGTAGTGCCTCTGAAGGGATCTGGTGGAGTGTTTTCTTCATCTACATCATTTACACCCTGCTTCCTGTGCGCATGAGGGCAGCAGTGTTGAGTGGGGTCATCCTGTCTTCTCTGCATCTCATCATATCTTGGTGGCTTAACAAGAATGATGTCTTTCTCTGGAAACAGGTAAGAGAACCTTTATGTCCTAAATCATGTCTAGCATTCATGACATTGGCAAGATGGCAGAATCAGATAGACAAAAGCTATGAGCGATGTTCTCCTCCTTGGCTCTGAGTATACGTTCAAATTGTTTTTTGCAGTGTTTGTTTTGCCATATCATCAGGGAAATCTTCCAGCGCATATATGTCAAATGTATCCCCCCTCCCCCACGGAGGTCAAAATAGTGACCTTTTAGCCTCTGTCGGGCTGGTATATGCAGTCTGCCGTCCAGTGATGAATACCCTTTGGCATGTTTTTTGTTCTGTTTTATCCTGGAAACCTATGGGCAGTAAATACCGCTGTATGATGGTCAACAACACAGCACAGACCCATAATAACAGTTCACTGACAGTCCCTGTTTTGGGAACAAATTTGGTCTGAACAGAAAATGCACAAAATATTTCAAAAAATAACTTTCTCCCAGTCCTGTTCGGCTGTAAGACAAATAGCTGGAGTAAGGAGCCTCCCTGCTGTACCCTGCCTGCAGAAGGGCAAAAAGACTGTTAAACCCTGCCCCTGTTTCTAAGCCCCGCCCCTTAGCCAAGCACCAGCTGAAGATAAGAGATCAGCAATGGAAATTAACCCCTGTCATTTCGACAAGGCTGATTTTCAGTCTGCAGCATTTTCTGCATGATCCAGGCACAGACAGTAGTGGGGGCAATTATATCTATTTAGCATCGCATTTATTTCATGATCTAGTGTTACTTTTAAAGAGGTATTCTCACTTCAGTTAGTGGCATTTATCATGTAGAGAAAGTTAATACAAGGTACTTCCTAATGTATTGTCATTGTCCATATTGCTTCCTTTGCTGGCTGGATTCATTTTTCCCATCACATTATACACTGCTCGTTTCCATGGTCAAGACCCCACCCCTGCAATCCATCACTGGTGGTCATGCTTGCACACTATAGGAGAAAGTCAGCCTATCTGGTGGCCAGGACCATGGGAGCGCACATAGGCTGGTGATTTTTCGTATATTCTGCAAGCACAACCACCATTGGTGGATTGCAGGATGGTCTGTAACCGTAGAAACGAGCAGTGTATAATGTGATGGAAAAATGAATCCAGCCAGCAAAGGAGGCAATATGGACAATCACAATACATTAGCAAGTGTCTTGTATTAACTTTCTCTACATGATGATTGCCACTTACTGAAGTGAGACAACCCCTTTAAGACTGGCATCTCTTCTGCCAATCTAAAAAGAAATTAAAATAATAGGGTTTTAGAGCAAATTGCAACAAATTAATGAAAAAGTGCATTTTGGACTGTCGTAAAGTCAGAAAATCTATGTTAGGGGCTGTTGACACAGCGTTTTCTACCATGGAATTTAGGAGTCGACGGTCGCGCAGAAATCCCGCCAGCGGCTGCGTCTTTTCTGCCTCCCATTCTTTTCAGTGGGAGGTAGCACTGAAGATCGCGGAGCGGTGGTTTAAAGCCACAGAGAGATGGCTTAGATCGACAGTGGCTTTAAACCGCCGCTCTGCGATCTTCAAGAAAGGGAGGGGCTGCCGGCGGGAATTCGGCTAACATTCCACAGAAATGCAAAAATTGTGACCTTTTTTATTTTTTTTGTAGCTCAGTTCAGACCAGAAACTGGCACAGACTGATTAAGATGTGGCCTATGTGTTTTATTCCGTTAATGGCCATTGATTTGATGCCAATGCAATAATAACCTTTTATATCGAGTGAAATAGAAAGGCTAGCGCAGTTAATGGAGTGCATGTTTTGCTGTGGATTTTACATTAATTGTTGGTTTTTAAGATGTTAATATTAAGATGATTTATAAAGACGTCTTTGCCAGTCTTTGTCATGCTTGGAAAGATTTTTTTAAATACCTTCTAATAAAGCCTCCGATGCTATTTTAAGAAATCCAATAACATTGTAAGAAGCTTTGAAGCATGAGAATCCAGATCACCAACAGAATTCAGTGGTTGAACTTTAGAAGGAGATTGCAATCATCTGACAGATGTTTTCTATAACAGCGACTGTACGGTTTAGCTTAATTTTGTGGGGGAAGGGAGACTGCCGTACACCCTGGACCTGCTAATCTCAGGGGAAACAGATGAGGCTGATAAAAGCAAGTGTGCCCAGTTCATAACTTTAGGTAAATGTCGCCGATTTCTCCGTACTGAATAAACATGTAGTAGAGCGGTTGTTTGTGGTAAGGTAGGGGCGGTAGCTGTTGTTTATCTCTTGTGCTCCCAATTTAATCCTGCGCCTCCCAAGTTTAGAGCTGGAGCTTTAAAACTTTAACCATACAAAATGTACATAAATTGGCCCCTTATGAGACACCACTTCTCCTCCATTGCCTCATACACTGATCAGTCGTCCTCAATACACATACCTGAGGAGTCGGGTTATCTGATCAGTGAGGAGTCAGGCTACATACTGCCCACCAAGGAGAGGGATGAATGACATGCTGAAGGGGGACAGACACTTCTGCTGATTCTAGTACATTTTCTGTCTTGCCTTGTGCTGGATTCACAGCTACACTGCTCAGTACTGCAGTATAATATATTCCATGCTTCTGTTTATGAGGGTATACTCAAGGAGCAGGATCTCCTCTCTTCTGTATGTGCATTGTATGGGAGACATCACAGCAGCTAGTCTCCACCCACTATCTCATACAAGCGTATTTCCAATTCATGTATGGCGCATATTTTTTGTACCGGAATCCGCTTCTAATGTTTATATAGGGCTGTTCACATGGACGTATTATTACCGTCAGTATTTCCAATACGGAGCCGGAATTCGGACGCATTTCTATATGTTTGTGTGAAAGAGGCCAATTAGAGACGGCGCTTGCAGAGGGGAAAACTGATGATAAATGCAGACTACAAGTCATATAATGACCAATTAGTGTTATTCCTCGTATACACATGCAACAAATTATTCTGAAAAGCTACTTGAAATGACGGGTGCCTTTTAAAAAATTGCAGCTGTCTGACTTAAGATAGTTCTAATAGTCCCTGGTACTCAACATCTCCTTGCAAGAATTCTTCAAGATTCTCTGTCTGACAGCTTGTATATACGTCTGGTTTGATACAGACGTGTTCTCAGACGCAGAACCTGCTGTGCCGTATGTAGCAGGAACTATTGCAGGTTGTCACTGTGTAGTCATATTGGCTCCTGTCTTGAACGTTCACTTTTGATGTTGGAGAGAAGGGGCTGCTCAGTGTCTGCGGTGGTGAGGAGTGTGTCAGGTTTTTTTAAATTGTAAGGAAACTTTGGACACTTTCAGCATTTCTCCTTATGTCTATGCCGAATGCAAGCCCCAAGCATATTGTGAACAAAGCCTAAGACAAAAAAAAAATCAGATTAGTTGAAACCTCATCTCTACTAAATCTCTACTACCCCTGAGAAGGAAAAGGGGTCCAACCCCAGTTCACATCAGAGAAGTGGACACTTGAGAGATGGGAAAACAGATGGAAATACGGTCATAAGTCGGAAACCCCCTTTTAATGAGATTGTTGAAAGTCTGTGTTTGTACAGTGACACTCTTTGACATGAAATCCACATTTAGGGTCCATTCACAGATCCGCATAATGGGTCTGCATCCATTCCGCAATGTTACGGAACAGGTACCAATGGGGCCGCAAAAGATGTGGACAGCGCACCATGTACTGTCCTCATCCGCACTTCCTTTCCGCGGCCCCGCAGAAAAATAGAGCATGTCCTATTCTTGTCCGCAGCCACGGACACGAATAGGCATTTCTATTATAGTGTCGGCCATGTGCAGTCCACAAAATGCGGAACACACATGGCCGGTGTCTGTGTTTTGCGGATCCACAATTTGCGGAGTGGACCCTAATGCAGGTAAATGCAGGCTGAAATTCCTAATGGAGTCAGCAAACATGTACATCACTCCATTGATGATGAAGCCCAAAATCATATCAGCAGCTTTGGTACCATAAACAAGTCGCCATACACAAAGCCACAGGTGCCCCATATCTTTCTCTGTCGCCATGATGACCCTTTCCTTTCCCTTCCCTGTTGAGGTGGCTTTATCATTTTTGGTCATCACTCAGCCTGTTACCAGTCCAGTTCTTTATCCCCAGTATAGCACCCATCTAATTCCTGGCCCACAGAATGGCGCATGCCACCCCTTTAATTCTTGGACCCCAATGTGGCACATGTCTAATTATTGACACCCAGCATGGCACCCATCGAAGTCTTGGTCCCCAGCATGGCATCTCTCTCATTCTTGGTCCCCAATATGGCTTTCCTCTGATTCTTGCTCCCCCTCCTATAACGTCCCAGCATGGCTGACGCCCTCCATTCATTTCTATGGGACTGCCGAAAACAGACTATAAGACCCATAGAAGTGAATGGAGTGGTGGCCGCGTTTGTACAGTGCATTTCTCATTTATTTCAGTGCAACTTCTGAAAATAGCCAGGCACTCTATTTTTGGTGGCCCCATAGAGATGAATGGAGGATGGCCACGCATACGTGATGGGCCCTTCGGCACTTTGTGGGCTCTGTTCTAAGTGAGGTGGGACCCGCACCTATCATCCTAGTGATATGCCCCTAATGTCCACGATGAGCCAACCCCTTCAAGTACATCTACGTCAAGTACCATTATGGTAGGTTTTGAGGACCTGAGCCTTCATGTAACCTGCATATCTTGGATTACGAGGCTTAGATGCTACAACACAATACCTGCTCTCTAATACCCAGACTGGATAATATTTGCTGATTTATTAAACCCTTTGTGCTTGCACAGCTCTGCAATGTACATAACAGGTGGGGCTGATCTATCATTTCCTTATTGGACGCGGTGCTTCCTGCCCAGGGTGCCACAGCAGCAATGTCACTGGGATAAACTAGCGGTTTGGATATTAGGTAAAATGTAGCAAAAAAAAAAAAATACTAACAAATAAAAAAAATTCCTGGGTGCTTCCCTTCTGAACCACAGTATATCAAAGTAGAAAAGCTCCCAGGACTTTGTTTAGGGAACTTTCTGGCTTGGAAAAAAATAAATTCTATTTTTATGTCCAGGATATTGGGGACATTAAGAAAAGTTTGTGTATTTTTGCATTTTGCTGTTATGAGCCTGAATTTACAAGAGTTTATCAAAATTTCAACCTTGTCTCCTGTGGTCAGGGGAATTTTATGTTAGTCAAATCGTGTCAAGAAACAATCCGGGTTGAAAGGCATCTGTCAGCAGATTTGTATCTGTGACACTGGCTGACCTGTTACATGTGCACTTGGCAGCTGAAGGCATCCGTGTTGGTCCCATGTTCATATGTGCCGGCATTGCTGAGAAAAATGATGTTTTAATATATGCAAATGAGGCTCTAGGAGCAATGGGGGCGTTGTCATTACACCTAAAGGGTTGTTTCATACGAGGAAGTCCATTGCGGGTATCGTGCTCCGTGTGTGAGCGTGATCCTTCGTTCTGGACTTGAAGGAGATCATAGCATAGCATTCTAATGATGTGTGCCTCTGCTTGACTTGTCCGGCACGACTAGTTTCTTAAAATGTTAAGAATGACTATTGAAATGTTTAAAGGCTATGGAGACCTTTGCATTGTTCTCTTTATTTTTTTTATATCAAATTGCGTGTTTTTTGGTGTTTAAATATTCTAATTGAGTTTCATTAAAAATGTTAACTTTGTGGCATAAACAAACAGCGCATAGAAAGTCCGTTTTGATGGTTTATCACGGAATGGCTAACAGCTCGGACTCCAGCCTCTCGCTCCCAAACAGTCTTCTGAGACGTTTTATGACTAAATCAGAGTTGAAGGACAAGAGGGCTGGAGACAGCAAGAAGAGAGACCAAGCCATCAAGACAGCCTGTTTGAGGGAGTTTGCTATGTAGTGTCTATACATGCCAGCTGCAAATACCAGTAGAAGCTGCTTTTTTTTTCTTTTTTTTTAAACCCACTTAGAATGTGTTTGTTTTTTTTTGTTTTTTTTTTTAGCACAAAATACATGCAATTTAAGGCTGTATTATACAGCCAATTCTGCAGGAGATTGTCAGGAAGGAAGCAGTCCCTCCTGGTAATCGCCTGCTCGCTAGTGGAGAAGACCCCTGCTATTACTTATAGCGATCTCCTCTACAGGATGGGGAGTAGCGATCATTATGCCATTGCTCGTCCCCATGCTGTCCAGTTATTTGCCGCTGATCTTTCAGCATGCTGAAAGATCACAATTGCCCGATGAACGAAGATCTTGATTGTCCGATGAACAAAGATCTCGATTGCTAGTTCATCAGGTAATCGGAGTTAGTATTACACTGCTAGATGATCACTAATGAAGATTGCTATGAATGATAGTGATCATGGTGTCCATAGCCTTATATATAGGAAGATGACTTTGTGTTCCTGATGCCCCGCAGCAGATATTGGTCACATGTGAAACCTCTAGTAAAACATATAGGAAAGTCCAAGATTTTCCACACTTCTTAATTAGACTGATGTTCCAGAGCACTTAACACCATTATGACAGACCCATCCCATCTTGCTTGTTTGGACAGGCAATACTATCAATGTTGTTTTCGTGGAGAAGGGACATTTTCGGCTCTTCGGCCTAGTCTTCATAATCTACTGAGGTATAAATGATAAATATGATGATGTAATATTAACGATAACCATTGGAAAATGGCATTTGTGGAGTGTTATCCTGGTAGGTATGGCAACAAGTTCTCAGTAAGTTGTTTATTAACTTCTCAAGAAGGTATGTATGGTAGATGTATACCTTGACTAATACATAGTGCGCTCTTCAGTTGCTTGGTGACTAATATCTTCTACACCATCCATCTTCTGTACAAGTCCGTTTAGACTTGGTTTCATTTCCATGCTTCCAAGGCCTGTGAGCTCTCTGGAAGTATTTGTTCTCAACCAAGGCCAGAGCATTAGATCATGCAACATAATGTAGATGTAAAATTTAAAAAAAAGTGAACGTTCAAGACAGGAGAGCAGTCAAGCTATGGTGATTTGAAATGAGAAAGATGGCTGTGAGCCGATAACCCGCCTTGTGGATACACTTGAAGTGAAAGCCATATAGACGCTCACTAACTCAATGTATGAATCTAGTATCTCAGAATCTAGTTGTCTCCATGCTATGTGGCAAAGGGTCCAGCATAAGTCAGAAGTAATAAAACCACACGATCTGCTTCTCAGAAACAATGATTGGTCGTCACTGCACGAACAGCAGGATCACCTGATGTACGAGCGTGTCACTCATCGGGAACGAGCGTTCACAGGAATGTTCATTCCCATTAATCTGCCCCACAATCGGCCATGTAATTCTACCTTAAAACTATCTAAGTTGCCCATAGCAACCAATCAGAGCTATGCTTTCTTTTCCTAAAGGGCTCTGAAAAAATGAAAGCTGAGCTGTGATTGGTTGCTATGGGCAACTCAGATAGTTTTACTCTTAGTAAGTTTTTATAAATGAGGCCCTGTTTTTCATCTCTCATTCGTATGGCATTTTTGCTGTGGGTCTCAGTAGCGTCCAAAGTCTGTGTACACCCCTGCACACGAGCTCAAAGTGGTTTTTCAAGACCCCGCAGTGATATTTCCTCCACCACTGTTTGCCTTGACTCCAGTGACACCTCCGGCTTATTATGCCTGCCTTGGACTTTTGTCAGAGGACAGTGAGGCAGAGAAAGCAAAACTCAATGAGAGAGATATCAAAACTGGTGTAAAGTAGAACTGGCTTAGTTGCACATAGCAACCAATCAGATTCCACCTTTCATTTTCCAAAGGAGCATCTGAAAAATGAAATGTGGAATCTGATTGGTTGCGATGGGCAACTAAGCCAGTCCTACTTTACGCCTGTTTTGATAAATCTCCCCCAAAGTATATTTAAAGCTTGTGACTCAAGGGGCCACAGTAAATTTATTTTGGAATCTGTTGCTTATAGATGAAACTAAGAATGATGCCCTTCATACATGAAAGGAGCTGCTGCACAATCCAGAAGTCGGATGAGCAGCAAGGATAAGCCCTCGGCATCACTTAGGAACCGCACTGGTGTTTCACAAACAGACAACACAGGCAGGTGATAAGGAGAGAAGGAACACTGTGTCCTGCAAATCTGTGCATGCCTGGCATGTAGAAACCAAGGAGGGATAATGCAGACAGTACAACAGAGTGGTGAATCCACAGTACATCTGTAGATAAAATGCTAAGGTTGATGCCGGCCCTCAACTATTAAAGGGGTCTCATCACAGACAATGGGGTCATATCACTAGGATATGCACTTATAGGTGCGGGTCCCCCCATAAAACAATATGGAGAACGGAGCCCTGAGAGTGGTGGAGGGCGCACTGCGCATGCACAGCTGCCCTCCATTCATTTTTTATTCGACTGCCGAAAATGGCCGAGCGCTGAATTGGCTATTTCTGTCGGGTCCATAGAAGTGAATGGGAGCGGTAGCTGGTCATGCGCGGTGCGCTGCCGTTCATTTCCAGTCTGTCCACCACCTTGCGGGTGACCATTTATATGACTTGTATCTTTAATTTTTAAATTGCTTTCTCCATCTGTAGGTGCTGTATTTAATTATCACTTTTCCCTGAACTCTTAGGCCTCATGCACACGAACGTGTGCCGGCCGTGCCCGTGCTGCGGGCCGCAAACTGCGGTCCGCAATGCACGGGCACTGACCGTGAGGCCACCGCATGCGGATCGTGGACCCATTCACTTGAGTGCTTGCGCTACTTTTTTGCGGTGCGGAGGCACGGCCAGAAACACCACGGAAGCACACCGTAGTGCTTTCGTGGTGTTCCGATCCGTGCCTCCGCTCCGCATCTCCCGGATCGCGGACCCATTGAAGTGAATGGGTCCCCGATCCGTGATGCGGGCTGCACACGGCCGGTGCCCGTTTATTGCGGACTCGCCGTATGCGGCCCGCAGCACAGGCACGGCCGGCACACGTTCGTGTGCGTGAGGCCTTACCCTGAGTGGACAGACTGCTATGATGTCTCTCGTACACAGCACAAGTAGAAACAAGGTGATCATGCTCTCCTATCTCTGGGTGTAGCACTCTCTCAGAAGCATTACTGAGCAGTGTAGCTGCGAATCCAACATTGGGGTGAGATAGTAGAACACTTAGTAGAAGCTTTAGTGTCTCTGTGTGTTTCTTTCCAGCAGCTCACCCATTCCATCTTTATAGACATCTATGGTTTGCAGCTGTAACCTGATCTCTCAATGAGTTTCATAATCTCTGTCTCACTGGAGAAGGATTTTTACTGTGAATTAGGCGTAATCAGTGCATGAGGTAGAGGAGGAGTGCAAAGAAGTCGGAGAAGAAAACACTATTTTTTTGTAATAATATATATTTATGGGCAGCACAGTTGCTCAGTGGTTGGCACTGGTGCCTTGCAGCACTAGGCTCCTATTTTCGAATCTGACCAAGGACAACATCTGCATGAAGTTTTTATGTTCTCCCTTTGTGTGGGTTTTCTCCCACGCTCCAAAGACCTACTGATAGGAAACTGAGATTGTGAGCTCCATTGGGAACGGCAAGCAATGCAATATGTCAGCTTTGTATAAGTTAAGTAAAAAATGAATACATTTCTTATTTATACTTACAATATTCATTACTGGGAACCTAGTTTGAAACAGGTACTGCCTCAGTGTATCTGCATAAATTGCTTGATGTCTGCTGTAATGGAAACAAGCTTTCCATTCACCTACTTTCTTGCGAGTTTTGATAGACTTGTGTGATGTGCAGCAGCCAATCTGAGGAGACAGATCAGTAGAGAGGAGGGAAGCAGGCAGCAGCCTGAACCAATGAGGAGACAGGAGGTGTGTCTTAGACTACCTCAGACTGTCTCTAGGCACTGTAGCTAAGCTGTAGTCACAGACTATAGCTGTGCCGTAATGGAGCCACACTATCAAACACTGGCAGCAAGATCCGGGGAGTAATAAATGCCATGTAAGCAATTGCCTATAGGTACTGACTTGCATATCATTTTTCAGCTTGTGACTGGACAATTGCTTTAAGGGTTCGTTCATAGACTCAACCTTTATTTTAAAGAGTAAAATACTCTTGGCACCCTAAAAGCGGTCGCTGTGGCGGCCAGATATCAGTACACGTTCTGTGATGGTAATTGCTCATTGAATATATAGGTTGACTGAGGTGAGGCTCTATGGCACATGTTTTCTTTCAGGTGGACCTCTATTGTAGTTGGCTGCCTTATAATTTACATAGCCTGGTATGCGTACAGTTATAATCCAGTTATTATAATGTTGACTTTTAATACAAAAAAAAAAAATACAAACTAAAGTACGGTACTTGTCTTTTATTTAATGGTTCACAGTTACCTAGCTACATAAGTAGTCTCTTAGTCAGAGCTATTTTCCGTGGTTATTCATAAATAGTTTCATCTAATTTTGGTGATCAGGAGATGACATTTAAGACTTTAATTTTTCTTCACACAGAAAAATGGCCATGAAATGTTTGTCTAAGATGTTCTGAACATGAGTAATGTCAATGTACATTCATACTAGAAGAAATCACAGCAATGTGGTGTTATTTTTGTTGTTCCTTGAGTCTTTTAGGTAGAAGGTCAACACTTCAATGATCTCGCTACTGACTGCTGTATGGAGGTTGGAAAATGGAATATTATAATTTTTCATATGTAACGCTAGAACCTGAATCTTGTTTTTTTTTCCGCTGGTGTTTGTTACAGAAAAAATACTCTTTTGACAAGATGTCGAATGTCTTGAAGGGGTTGTGCAGCCTGTTTATATTGATGACCTATCCTAAGGATAGGTCTTTAATATTCGATGAGCGGGGGTCCTACACCCGGCACCCCCGCTGATCAGCTGTTTGAAGAGGTGGTGGCGCTCCATGCAAGCACTGCTTCTTCTTCATTACACTACACGTCGTCACCTCTATAGCAGCGGTGTAGTGTAATTACAAGTATTGAAGGTAGGTCATCAATATAAATGGGCTGCACAACCCCTTTAATGTGTGCCAATTGCTGGGAATTTTTTCTTTTATAGTGACCTCAATCAAGTTTCAACCTTCTCAACCACACATCCTAATTTACAGCGAATGTTGGGTCTTTAAAGATGGCACCCACTCAGGGGCTGAGTGGGTGGCATAGTCGTCGGGTGCCTGCTGTTTTACAGAAGACACCTGGGGCAGAGTCTGTGATCGGTGATAACAATGATCACGGACTTCTAGCCCCTCAGGTGCTGTGGTCTATTGTGATCACTGCATTTGAGCAGGTATTTTCCGGGAGCGCTGCGTTCCTGGGGACCGAAGGGGTCCCCTGCACTGAGAACAAGGGAGCTGTTCAGTTTCTATGACTGCCTTGGGTCCTCTGAAGGCTCCGAGGCCTGTCATAGTGAAGTTTCTATCCGGCCATGTCTGTGGAAGGGCTTGATAGGAGGGCACTGAATTGCTCAGCACACTGAAGTGATTAGAAAATTGCACATTATAAAATATTTAAAAAACTGAGAAAATTAAAAAAAAAATATATATATATATATATATATATATATATATATATATATATATATATATATTCAAATTTACTCCCTTTCCCCATATTTTAAAAAATAAACATCATTAGCAAGTATTTATCCTACCTAGTGATTGCTGTAACAGAAAAAAATTAAAATGGCTGATTCGCCCTTTTTTTTTCATTTTTTTTGTCGCTTCCCCCCCCCCCCCCAAAAAATAAAATAAAATTAAAAGTGATCAAAATGTCGTTCACACGCCAAATGGTATCAATAAAAACTACAGATTTCTCTGCAAAAAATGAGCCCTCATATAGCTCCATGGACATAAATATAAAAAAAAAAGTTATGTGGGTCAAAATATGGAGATGCAAAGAAACAGGTCATTTTTCCCACATAGGGAATGCCGTAAAAGCGAAAGCTATAAAACTGTGGCGGAATTACATTTTTTCCCTTTTTTTTCAGCTTCCCACTACATTATATGCAATATTAAATGGTGCTATTAGACATTACAACTTGTCCCATAAAAAAACAAACCCTCCCCTCTGCAACCCCCTGGCAATCCATCGTCCTGATATGACGCTAGCAAGTATGGCACATGATCTCTGAGGCCACTGATTGGCTGCAGTGCTTACTTGCTGATATTGCCTAATACTGCAGAAAACCGACAGGGGTCTACTGGAGCATCTGCACCGGATTGGTGAAGGATTGAAGTGGTAATACAAGGCACTTACTAATGTATTGTGATTGTCCATATTGCCTCCTTTGCTGGCTAGATTCATTTTTCCATCACATTATTCACTGCTCATATCCAGGGGTTACGACCACCCTGTAATCCACCAGCGACGGTTGTACATGCACGCTATAGGAAAAAGCACCGGCCTATGTGCATTCTCGCAGTCCCAGCCATCAGACAGGCCAGTGGTTTTTCCTTTAGTGTGCAAGTACAACCACCGCTGATGGATTGCTGGGTGGTCAGAACCCCTGGAAACGAGCAATGTATAATGTGATGGAAAAATGAATGCAGCCTGCAAAGAAAGCAATATGGATAATCACAATACATTAGTAAGTGCCTTGTATTAACTTTCTCTACATGATAAATGCTATTTTCTGAAGTAGCAGTACCCCTTTAACACACAGAGCTGTATAGCAATATATAGGATGATGATATCGCTCTGCAATTGACCAAAGATCAATGAATACCCATGTGCTTAGATCATAGAGGAGTGACTAACACAAAATATTTCCGAGGCTATCGTGCTCCTTTCTGTAGGTTGAGAACATGAGGTTATCGAGAACAGTTCAAAGCTTTATATATTTAACATACATTTTGTCATCCTTTTAACTGTTTTGTATTGAATCTTATGACTTTTTTTTTTAATAATGCTGAGTAACACGAAGATGCACGAAAATCCCAGGAACTGTAAATTGTAGCAAAGGGTTAACGTCTGTATGGATGTTTGCCTGAAAGAAACCATCTGTGATGGTTTCTGTTCAGTGACAATGACTGTGTGTATAAAACATGATTTGTTATTGTGTATGGTCGCGCCGGACTCTGCTTCCTCATGGAAACTGCGTGAAAGCCCAGTTATACCGTATTCCGTACAATAGAAGGTGACGGCATGTATGTGGACTGGGCGGCAGACCCTTTATATCAGAACCTTTTTTTACGTCCTGTCAGGGAATAAGCTAGAATTTTTTTTTACCTTATGCAATAACTGATGGATTTAATATCTACTTTGAATAGTCCGTTATATAGAGGAATGCACAACAACCAGATTACAGCTGTTGAGAATAAATGCAGCCTTTCCTTTGTTCTCAATCTGATTTACCTGCCAGTTGTTGGAAACTTTAGATTGCAATGTTCACTGGGACCTAAGACATCTGGGGCTAAGGATCAGCAACCTCCAGAACTCCAGCTGCTGTTAAGCTACAACTCCCAGCATGCACACTGTTCTTGTGACTCCCATAGAAGTGAAAGGAGGATTCTGGGAGTTGTAGTTTCAGAACAGCTGGAGTTCCAGAGGTTGCTGATCCCTGATCTAGGGCATGTCCACATGAAGAGAGGCCATTGATTTGGGACCTACCAACATTCAAGGGGTTGTGGCAAGTTTTGATGTTATCCCCTATCCCGTGGATAGGGGATAACTAACTGACTGGTGGTCGTCTGACCACTGGAACCCTTACTGATCCCGAGATTAAGGTTGAGCATGCCAACTGCCGCTCCATTCATTCTCTATGGGACTGCCAGAGCTAGCCGAGTAGAGTGCTTACCTATTTCTGGCAGTCCCATAGAGAATGAATGGAGCAGCAATGTGCATGTTCGACCTGCCACTCACATCAGATTGCAGGATCGGTGAGGGTCCGAGGAGTTGTACCCCCATGATCAGTTAGTTATCCCCTATCCACATGGAATATCTTAAAAAAGTGGTTCAATCCTTTGAATGTGGGCAGGTCTCTCTTCATGTAGTCAGGCAGTAAATACACAGTAAGGCATCATGCACACGAACGTGTGCCGGCCGCGCCCATGCTGCGGGCCGCATACGGCGGGTCCGCAATAAACTGGCACCGGCCGTGTGCAGCCCGCATCACGGATCACAGACCCATTCACTTCAATGGGCTTGCGATCCGGGAGATGCGGAGCGGAGGCACGGATCGGAACACCACGGAAGCACTACGGTGTGCTTCCGTGGTGTTTCTGGCCGTGCCTCCGCACCGCAAAAAAGTAGTGCAAGCACTACTTTTTTGCAGTGCGGACCCTCGGATGCGGATCGCGGACCCCATTCAAGTGAATGGGTCCGCGATCCGCATGCGGTGGCCTCACGGTCAGTGCCCGTGCATCGCGGACCGCAGTTTGCAGCACGGGCACGGCCGGCACACGTTCGTGTGCATGAGGCCTAAGGCCTATTTATTAGAAAAGAGTCTGTTTTGTTTTGACAAAAACTGCAAAAATGTTATCAAAAGTGCGTCAGAATCTTCTGGCACAAGTATCATGTCATACACCTACCATCTAGAAAATGTTGCATATACATAAATGCACCATTTTCGGGGGCGCCTACCAACAGAAGAGAAAAGCGCTGGTGCCCCTACATTATAGGAATATGATGCTGGCATCTGCGTTCCATTTTCTGTACCGCCACCCCTGTAAGTGGCTCTAAACAGATGCATTGGATGAGCATACAACCACCAATATCAAAGCTAAGAATAAACCTCTTCAATTACTGTCAAAAAGCGACATTGCTATTCTGAAGTGCTGGTCTGAAACATATGCTGCAGATTTTACAGACATTCACTCCCCCCCCCCTCTTGTTCTTTGGAAACCCCCCAGAAAGACGTGCACATGACTGCTTGGACCCGAATGGCACTGTATTATTTTTAGGTCTGGGACTGAGTAATTATTTGGCTCCATTAAACAAACCTAATTATCCTTGAAACACAACTTCATGGTTCGTTTAGAACAGGATTACCCTGGGATATTCCCAGTTGTCAATTACCTAGTCTACTTCAGCCTCGTGACAGCCATTGGACCTGGAATATTCCCAGGTAGATGTCAATTACCAAGTCTATTTCATCCTCACGAGAGCCATTGGACCTGGGATTGAAGTAACTCTGTATGTAGGGACAGGATTAACGCATAGGTTTCTTTGTTAAACCTAAGCGTGTGTATTAAGGAGCTGTATATGTCACTCTGACTCCGGTAAATGATAAGGAGTTCTATGGTGGTATGAAAGCACAAGGCTGCAGGTCGAGTGTATTTATACAGGTCAGGGAAATTCAAGGCGAATTGCCTCTTGAACTGAGCTATTCTGATAAATCTTAGGAAATCATATATGTACTAATTGAAGATTTTCAACAAATTTCACACTGCACTGCAAGGGTTAAAATCCATGGTCGAAAAACCTGCAGCATTTTCTGCTTTGCACTCAGAATGTTAAAGGGTCACTGAGTTTTCAGAAAACGTTTGATATGCCATGGAGAAATTTCAAAGGTTTTTTGATCAGTGGGGGTCCAAGGGCTGAGACCTCCATCATCCCTAGAACGAGGAGAGAGAGAGTGAGAAGCGCGCTCATATCACACACTCTCTCCTCATTGCAGGAGACCAAAGAGAGTCAGACCCATAGACTTTCTATGGAGTCCGTTTCGCTTCCTGTCCTGGAGCGAGAGCATGATGTGCGAGCACTTCTTTCCTTGTTCAAGCGATTGCTGTGGGTTTAGGCACTCGGACCGATAAGTTTTCTGAAAATTCAGTGACCGAGGTGGTTTTCCAAGATTTTTTTTGTTTACTGATGACCTATCCTCCTCAGGATATCCCTCCTCAGGATATAGGTCATCAGTATCTGATTGGTGGGGTCTGACACCCGGGACCCCCGCTGATCAGCTGTTTGAGAAGGCAGCGACACACCTGTGAGCTCCGCGGCCTTCTCTCTGCTTTCCGTAGGCCAGTGACATTCATCGATCACGTGGCCTTGGCGCTGCTCAGCCCCATTCAAGTAAATGGGGCTGAGCTGCAATACCAAGCACAACCGCTTGTACAATGTACAGTCCTGTGCTTGGAAAGCCACGGAAAAGGCCATGGCGCTCAGCTGATTGACAGCAGTCCCAGGTGTTGGACCCCCACAATCAGATACTGGTGACCTATGTGTGCATGGGGTTTTGAACATTATATATATATATATATATATATATATATATATATATATATATATAGCTGTAACTTGTCATTTCGCAACATCTAAATGTGTTCTTGTGGTTTTGTAGATGTGAGTCATTGTCAGGTGAGAAACCATACAGCAAATGCCACAGAGGTGCCGGTCACTTATTTTTTAACTATTTTTGGGATCTATAAAAGGTTTGGTTCCCTCGATTGATCGATACCTCCGAGTTCTGGTGAGATATATAAATGTGGTTAAACCCACCTCACTGTGCCAGGGTTTATGATATTGTGCCACACGTAGTAGTATAAAATGGAGCATAATACAATATATGAATGGCTTCTGTTAGTAGCTCCTCGTTATGAGACCTCTAGGAAAGCGCTGAAGCCGAAAGTCTTTGGTGACAAGGTCTAGTTGCCCTAGAGCAGGGGTGGGGAACGTCCGGCCCGCGGGCCGCATCAGGCCCGCGAGGTCCTCCAATCCGGCCCCCGAGGGCCCCCCTTGCCACTTGCAGGGCCGCACCGCCAATTAGCCAGGTGCGGCGCGGCCCTGCACACAGATAGGGGCAGAGGGAGATGAGCGCTTCCATTGTGGAAGCGCTCATCTCCATAGTCATCTGTATCGCCGTCCTCAGGACGGCGATACAGATGCCTGTATTGTACTGGGGCAGGGGAGGGAGAGGCGTCTCCCCTGCCCGTTCCTCTGATAGGCTGCAGGCACTGGGCCTGCAGCCTATCAGAGGCCGGCTCAGGCGGCGCGATGACGTCATCGCGCCGCCTGAGCCGTACATCGCGGGACACAGGCCGGAAGAGGCCTGCATCGCATCGCTGTCAGCACCATGGAGGTAAGTATAAGTGTTATTTTTTTTTTTATTATTTTTTTTTTAATTGTAGCAGTCACCGACCGTAGCCTAATTGGGGGCACTGGGGCATTTTTACTGGCACATGGGGGCACTGGGGGCATTTTACTGGCACATGGGGTCATTTTTACTGGCACATGGGGGCACTGGGGCATTTTACTGGCACATGGGGGCACTGTGGGCATTTTTACTGGCACATGGGGGCACTGTGGGCATTTTACTGGCACATGGGGGCACTGTGGGCATTTTTACTGGCACATGGGGGCACTGTGGGCATTTTACTGGCACATGGGGGCACTGTGGGCATTTTTACTGGCACATGGGGGCACTGTGGGCATTTTTACTGGCACATGGGGGCACTGTGGGCATTTTACTGGCACATGGGGGCACTGGGGCATTTACTGGCACATGGGGGCACTGTGGGCATTTTTACTGGCACATGGGGGCACTGTTGGCATTTTTACTGGCACATGGGGCACTGTGGGCATTTTACTGGCACATGGGGGCACTGGGGGCATTTTTACTGGTACATGGGGGCACTGGGGGCATTTTTACTGGCACATGGGGGCACTGGGGCATTTTACTGGCACGGGGCATTTTTACTGGCACATGGGGGCACTGGGGGCATTTTTTACTGGCACATGGGGGCACTGAGGGCATTTTTACTGGCACATGGGGGCACTGGGGGCATTTCTTACTGGCACATGATTTTGAGGGGGAATCAATGGGGGGAACTTCTGGCGCATTATTGGGGCATTTCTTACTGGCACATAATTTGGGGGGCATCCTATGGGTGGGGAGCACTTCTTACTGGCACATTGGAAGCATTATTACTTTCTGGGCACAGTGGGGACATTAGTACTGTGGGGGGCACTATTACTGTGGGGGCACCCTGGCACAGTATCAGCGCAGTTATTCTGGGGGACGTTATGTTCACACTATTACGGGACACTATTTGCTGGGCGCAGTTATTTTAGGACACTGTGTGCCAATAATTATTGAAGGGCACTATCTGTGTGGTACTAGTGGCACAGTACTGGGGGTGGTAGGATGATTTGTCCAGAAGATGGGAGGATGATGGAAAAGTAGTAAACTAAGATTTTTTTCTGTCAAACTGCAGAGATGAGAAATGGCTGAAAAATGGCGTCTGGTCTGAAAGGAGAAGATGAGGAAAGAGAAGATCTACATCCGAGGAGACGTCACTGGATGTAAGAGGTATGAGGCGCTGTATTATACTGGATATAAGAGGTATGGGGCTGTATTATACTGGATGTAAGAGGTATGAGGCGCTGTATTATACTGGATATAAGAGGTATGGGGCTGTATTATACTGGATATAAGAGGTATGGGGCTGTATTATACTGGATATAAGAGGTATGGGGCGCTGTATTAGGCGGGGGGGGGGGGGGCCCAAGCTGAACTCTTGCACCAGGGCCCATGAGCCTTTAGCTACGCCCCTGAGCCCACCCACCTCGTCACCGCGCTCCCTGCTTACTGTTCACGCAGTCATCCATCCTCAGCGCGCCAGTAGTACTGCCGCGCTGTAACCCGGCAGCCCTGTCACCCCGCAGCCCGTATCCCGCCACCGCAGATTCATGCCCCTGTCAATTTGTAAGTAGGGCCTGTGCCCTGTCCTGTCCCGGTCCCCCAAATAAAATGTCTATTAAGCCTCACATGGACTACCACCCCCACCATGCTGCAGTAAATTTTAAAGCAGCATGGTGGGGGTGGTAGTCCATGTGAGGCTATCCAAAAGCTAGCTGATATGATCTCTAATGTAATCTTTGGACAGATTTACCAGTTTTACAACTCTAACCATGCTGCAATAAAATGCAGCATGGTTAGAGTTGTAATTCTGGTAAAGTTGTGCAAAAATTACATTAGAGATCATATCAGCTGGCTTTTGGATAGCCTCACATGGACTACCACCCCCACCATGCTGCTTTAAAATTTACTGCAGCATAGTGAGGGTTGTAATCCATATGAAGCTGTCCAAAATGACATGAATCATTAATACAGGTAGCTTATGGACACCTTCATATGGATTACAACGCCCACCATGCTGCATAAAATTTTAAAAGTTGTTAATTTTGTACGGCCCTCGAATCATTTTGAAAATTTTCAAATGGCCCTCGACAGGAAAAAGGTTCCCCACCCCTGCCCTAGAGAATAGAGTGCCACAATTACAAAGACTGAGATATACACAGGATAGGATGTCAAATGCCTCTTCACACTCTCGAGACTTGTTAGAGCCTTGCAAAGTGATTTCTAAGCCTCCTGTTGACTACAGACTGTTTAGAAGCAAAAACAAGAAAACAATTACCGTCACCCGGGCCGAGTTCTCGCTATTCTCCGGCTGAATTATTAGCAAGCATGGGAGAAAGGCATCTCACTGTAGGGTGATGCAGTATATATAATACAATGTAGATCGGATGGATGCACATGCAAAAATATCAATACACCTGTAATATTTCACAGACACTTTCACCGCTACACTTTCAGTCTAGCCTCCTGGTCCTGTGACTGCTCAGCAAATCCCTGGCTGCAGTGGTGACATATTACCGCAAGTGGTTGGCTGCTGCATCACTAGATGGGGAAGCAGTGGAACAGAGGAGGAGTATTCCTTTTTCCAACGTACTGGGCGGTTGTCATTATACATAGTTCCAGCTTCAGCTAATGTTTAAACAGGTAAATTATTGGGCCGGATTTACATGATCCGCCACATGATTTTGGCGGTAAAGCCGAGGTCTTACATTTTGAAGGAATAAGCGATCGGCATGGGTTTCAATCATTTTCCATTCTGGTTGAATCAGGATTGTCTCAGATTGCGTTCATTTGGTTAGTTTTCTGTCTGTGTGACATCAGTTGTCATCCGTTTTTCACATCAGAGATGAATGGAAGACCGGTACTCATGTACTTTTAGATATGCTGTGATTTATTGTCACACTATAGTGTATAGTGTGACAATAAATCACAGCATATCTAAAAGTACGTGCGTGCCGGTCTTCCATTCATCTCTAAGTACGTGGGACGCCGATCCTGAGACACGTGCCATCCATACTGCGGTGCTGATCGATATCTTCACATACCGTTTTTCACATGAGTGAAAAAAACCTGAAGAATACACGCCCAGCGTATCCTAACAACCATCAGTGGAAAACAGACCGCACATGGATGGCCTCCATGCGCTATTAGTTTGTTTCACTGACCTGTTAACTTGAACAGGCCAGTCTAGCGTGAAAAACGGATTAATACCTCATGCAGATATCCGTGGATCACGGTCCGTGAAAACCCGTCCTACTGAGTGCATGAGCACACTGTGTCATTGGTTGCTATGACGCCGTGTGCTTGTGCACTCAGCAGGACCGCAGGCCGGGTTTTCACGGACCGTGGTTCACGGATGTCTGGCCCTGTCACTCAAGAAGAAAAGGGCGTGGACTAAGGCGGGCAAAGGGAGCCTCTAGGAGCAGGGGCAATGCCCCCCCTGCTACTAGGAGGCTAATTAGCATATGATAAAAAGGTTGAATTACATAAAAACGGGAACACTGTGAATAAAATAAAACAAAATCAGGTGACATTGGCATATTGAGAATGTCTTCCTGTTTAATAGGGACAAACTTGGTGACAGATACCCTTTAAAGGGCCAGTGTCCAGGTTTCACCCATTCTACACTGTCAGCTCCCGGTAGAGCATATCGCTCATGTGAAAGCAGACTTACAGATCCCATTAAACTTAAAGGGGTTGTGCAGATATATATATATAGTAATGACCTATCCTCAGGAAAGTCATCAATATCAGATCGACCCCTGCCGATCAGCTTTTTGAAGAGGAGGCAGCGCTCCATGCAAGTGTTGCGTCCTCTTTATTACACTGCTCGTCATCTTGGAAGTGCAGCATAATTACAAGTACTCACTCCATTCACTTGTAATTACATTACCCCGTGGCAATGTAATAAAGCGGAAACAGAACTCGCATGGAGCGCCACCTCCTCTTCATCAGTTGATAGATCATCAATACATACTGCACAACCCCTTTTATACAATGGCCCGAGGACAGGCCAATCACTTTATAAAAAGTGGACAACCCCTTTAATGACCTACCCTCTATTTCCACCTCTCCATTTTGTCCTGAGGTAAGACATCGTCTGAACGAACCATGGAGTTGTACTTGGTTTTCTCATTCTTAGATGTTAGCTACTAAATTGTTTTTTTTTGTGGGATATTATTTGAAATGTTTTAAAACCAGTGATCATTGAGCGACATAAAATATTCATCCAACTTGCATTAAATTGCATTTAATAATCTATTAATCATTAGACATTTGTCTTAGTTTTTGTGCCGCAGCCATGTTTGCCTTTGTTTAGGTTGTCCCCGTATCCTTTTGTGAATAAAGTAGATATATCCAACTTATTCTTGATTGAACAATACACAGGGCCGTCAGGCACATCTTCAGAAACAGTCAGGGCAAAGGGGCTGGAGTGACGCAGAGCAGGCCGGTCTGGAAATAAAATGGAGGAAGTGTCATGCAGCAGAGAAGGAAGGCAGACTCCATAGCTCTGGGGCTGAAGCGCACATTGAAAGACATGTGTTTCTTATCAGTGCCTGTAGTGCTGCATATAATCTCTGAAACCTGCCAGATTTCTTCTGCGTTTGGGCCCTGCTTCCTCTTCTCAGTGATCCTGGGTAAGCACATGTCCTACATCCGCCACTTTCTTCTCGCTGACATTTAGCATTCTAGTTAATAATCATATCAAGGCCGGTGCCAAAGACGGCCGTGCTCAAGGAACAAAAAGTGTTCACTCCTTCTCCAGCCATGAGACGCCTGTTAAACAATCCCATTGTGCTTTATGTGGCCCCATCTTCTGCTCAGACCATGGAACGGACCCTGCTGCAGGCCCCAATTGAGATGAATGTGTCCACATCCGATCCACAAAAAACACAGTTCAGATGCAGGCCGAAACTACGGCCGTGTGCATGAACCCTTACTCCAGCATGGGGTTGATTTAAGAAACTGGAGTAACATCTCTAGACACAAGTGTTATTTCTAAAGATTTGTCCATTTTCACAACTATTTGCATTGCCCATGTAATAACAATTCTGGAGAATATGTTCTTATAACTCTTATGTTGAGCCATTCCTTTATTATACCTATTAGAAGTTATAAATTGACAGTATTTAGCAGTGAAGGGTCTAGATGGGTGTTACCAGATGGGGGAGTGTCCCTGCACACTTTCTCACTATCCAATCCGTGCTGCCAATCAGATGTGCAGGGACACGCCCTCAACTGATACCACCCATCTGGGCCCTCATTGGAAACTGACAGTAATTCATTCATAACTTCTAGTGGAAATAATAGAGGAACGGAAAACAGAATTATAAGAATAGATGTTCTAGAATTGTTTTCACAAGGGGTGATACACGTAAAGCAGACATGTCAGGAGAGGTTAAGCCAACATAGACTGAGACATAACTGACTTTATTCTCATCATGATAAATATACCTCTAAATTTTTTTTTCAAAATGAAAAATATGCCAAAAAAAAAAATAAAATTAAGAAGGTTGTCATAGTTTGGGATGCAGTCACTTGGAATATTTTGCCTCTAGTTCGATGTTAAAGATCTGTTGTTGTAATAGAACAATAGAAGAGGATGTATGGAATGTATTTTATAATGACACTACTCTATACCGCCCTGCTTCTTGTGTAGGTATGTAGTGTCTAGGGGTAGTACAATAGACTTGTATGTATCAACTAGGAAACGGGCTCTTATACGCTCCACATACAACACCTTCTGTAGGAAAAAGCAAGCAAGCATGCCATTTCCCTTGACCGTTCTTGTATGATCTAGTCACCGTACATTCCAGGCGGTCCCCGGAGGCACTGGTTTTCAATGTCTCTTGTCTTCCTGTAAGTTTAAATAAAACCATGCTCATTATGGGGTATAAAGGAAGTAGACTCTGCATTGTGCAGTGTAGAAGTGGTTCATGTAGGATACACAAAGGTCTATATTCATCCTTCAACATCAGTTTATATATAGTATTTTCTATATACACTGTATTTTTCTGACCATAAGACGCACCAAGCTATAAGACTGAAGGAGGAAAATTAAAAAACAAATTCATCGGACCCAAAGCCCCATCAGCCTAGGATCAGCCTAGCATCAGTTCAGCCCCCCACCAGACCTCAAACGTTAAAATAAATAAACGTACTTGCTCCGAACAGCGCTGCCCCCCACTGCTCCCTGGTCTTCCGGCTTGTGCTGCACTGTGACCTGACGGCGTACAGCGGCAGGTCATAGAATGCGCCTGTGTGCACTATACGGAGTAAAAAAAAAACAAAAAAGCTTTGTGAGAGCCCGATAAAGATAGAAAAATATGGAATATTCCTTCTTTCTGTACCTTCACTTTCCAAAGAAAAGCATACAGGGAGCTGCATTGTTTGGTGGCGGAATATGGAAACGGGCGCCTGCGTGAATGGTGACAAGAGCCCATTGTATGCAGTGACTGCTTTCTTGATGGCACATAATGGAAATCAACACAGTCTTTAGATAAACTCCCGTGAACGCTGCTGTACAATGTGAAATGGGCATAAGCCAGACAGTATGCAGTCCTATGCTGGTGCACAGGAAGCTCCATGTACAGTATATACAGTATGCATATGCTCTATAGCAGGGATGCTCAACCTGCAGCCCTCCAGCTGTTGCAAAACTACAACTCCCGGCATGCCCTCATAACTGTAGCCTGTCCAGGCATGCTGGGAGTTTAGTTTTGCAAAAGCTGGAGAGCCGCAGGTTGAGCCTCCCTGCTCTATAGCATGCTGCGTACAGCTCAAACATCATGTGCAACATGACAGGTTCCCTTTAAAGTGCCAGGCATTGATATAAATCAGCCTAAACAGGAACCTCTCCGAAGGCCAGTAGTCTCTGGCAGCACTTATTGGATGGTGTCAGACTGTGCAGAGACAAACCTTCCGCCCTCAACTGGTAACACCCATCTGGACCTTCATTGCAAACTGTCACTAATTCATTAATAACTTCTAACAGGAATAATAGATGAATGGCACATTGGTACATCACTAGGTCACGTGCCGTGTGGGTGACAGGTCACCACTACGTCCAGTGATTGGCTGCCGTTTCACGTGACCTTTGTATGACCCCCCCACCTATTGTGGCGTTAAAGTCATAAATTATGGTGCGCGCCACCAATTTGCTACATTTTGAGCTTCTCCAATTTATCCAAAGGGTGAGACTTTGGTAATATCCACTTGTACACTCACTGTTCACTGGAGGCAGCAGAACCTGACTCTCTCAGCATAGTGACGTCATCACGTTGCGAGCATCAGCTCCTGCTGCATCCAGTGAGGAGCAAGGGTGATCCTATTGTGATGGCTGCTGTTCACATGGCCGTTAAAAAACAACCATGTGAATAGCCCCACTGACTAATATTTGACAGATATTTGACCACTTTCTGTCTAATGTGACCATATTCTGTCCAAATTGATGTGTGTGAATGACCATTTGACCTGATTGAGATCTGTCTCATCTGTGAGGAAAACCGTGCGGATCTTTTGCCTGTTCATCAAGTGATTGCTTGTTTTACGTGGCGCATAAAATATAGCCTTGTGTAAATAGACGTGCTGCCAGCAAACAGTGAAGTGGTATGGTGTGAGCGATCGCAGGATGATCACTCCTACTCAACGATCAGGCGATTATCGAGAACGTTTGCGTCACTTGGCCCGTATCAAAGAGCCTTAACCTAAAACAATATCTGTGTGTAAGTTACCAAGTCAGACCAGTTAATCATCTGTAAGATCGGTCTCATTGGTCAGAAATCTGTGCGTGCAAAGCTTATAGACTGGTTTGTCTCCTATATCTGTTTGTAGTCATGGTCCCATGTTCTTCCTCGCCATCTTCTGACCTCCATGATTGTGCAATCCTCGTTCACTGTAATTTATGGGAAAACTTAGCACTGCGTAGTCTGAGTTGCTTTTCTGAAGGTCATAGTATTTTTAGAATTTATTATCTTCATATTCGATGTTGGTTGCCAAACTTTACATCTATTACATTTGCTGAATCTAACAGCGCAGAGCTCGTCTGTGTACCGGTCGGAGCTGTGGCTTGATATGTTCCAGTTATTCCAGTCCTGACATTGTGCTTGGTGTCACCTCTTCTCCATATTGTTGATACACGTACCTAATGATATTTGCATGGATTTTTTGCTAACCAAAATTTGTCAGCATTTACTTTTGTCAGAGGTTTCATCAGTGATCTTCATCACTGGACATACACATTCCATAGTTGTAGACCAGCACTTCCGGTGGTGTCTTTATCTCCTAGGAGAATTGGGCTAGTTGCACGCTCGCGTTAAAACTATCCAGCAGGCTCTTCTGGAGACAGCCTGCTCATTGTATCCAGCTTAGGCTAGGTTCACATCACCATTTCATTTTCCGTTCTTCTGATCCGTCACAAGAACAGAAAACAACAACAGCAAAAAAAAAACAAAAAAAAAAATGGATTCTGTATTTTGAGCATCCATTATGCTCATTTTGCATCTTTTTTTAGCCTTTTCCTTGTGAGATCCATTATTTTAGACAGAAGAAAAAGTACTTTGTGGAGGGCTTGTATTCCCGTCTAAAATAAAGGATCCTATTGGAAATGGTAAATGCAAACGGATGCTCAGAATAAAGGATGCATATATATTATTATTATTATTATTATTATTATTATTATTTTATTTATTTATTTTTTGATGGATCAGAAGAACAGAAAGTGAAACAGTGATATAAGCCTACGTTAAAGGGGTTGTCCAGGTTCAGAGCTGATCTCGGACATACCTACATTTTCACCCAGGCAGCCCTTCCGGACGCCTGTCCGTTTTTTGATCAGTTATTGTGAACCAAAACCACGTTTGTGTCAAAAACACAGAACAGGTGCAGATCTTTTCATTATACTTTATCTCTGTGTAGCCTCCACTCCTGGTTTTGGCTCACAAAAACTGATGGAAATCACTGATCAAATAACTGATGTGTAGAGATGAGCGAACGTGCTCGTAACGAGCACTGTACCGCTCGGCTCCCCTGCGCTCGCATGGGCGCAGGCAGCCGCTTCCGTCCTCCTCACCCGACGGAAGCGGCTGCCTGCGCCCATGCGAGCCCTTGCCCTGCGCTGAACAGGGAGAGCATCAGAGCATGAAATGCTCCAATGCGTATTTTAGGGGGCTGTCTGGGTGAAAATGTGGGTATGTCCAGGTTCAGCTCTGAACCCAGACAACCCCTTTAACCCTCATAGTGATGGAGCACCGCTAGACCTCATTGACTATAATGGGACCCAGCAGGGATCCAACCTGTTACTGGCAAGCACTGTTTTTTATCCGGTCAATCCCAGCAATCATGTCGGAAACCAGCTGGATTCCTGCCGGGTCCCATTATAGTCAGTGGGCTCCTGCAGCGAAAGCCGTATACCACGAACTCTGGCAGGTTTCTTTTCTGCCAGAACAGCCTTTTGGATAGTTTTGATGCTAGTGTGAAACTAATATAAAATGTTCAGAAGAAAAAATACATTTTGCCCAATCCTTCAGGAGCTCACCATACACATTACACCGTCTGCTAGACCTTATGTTCTGCTTGTAGGAGGTTGAAACTGTTTTACGCTGAGAAGGGAGGAATCCGACCTCTTCTCTTTCTGTAGGATACAGAGGTAGAGGCAGCCTCCATACAATGCACCCGTATCCAACCCCGCTTCCACGTAAGATTGCTAATCGGAGGAGGCTGTGTAGACTGGCATACATACTGTAGACTGGCATAGGTCTGGTGCCATAGATGTGGTTCTACCCTTCACCCCAAGCACCACAAAGTGAAATTATTCAAATCAGTGCCCCCATTACCTGCTTCTGTATTGTTTTTATCCATCTGATTAATATTGTACAAGTTTGCTTTAATTCCTGCAGCTAATTCCTGAAATGATGATAATGTCTTGCATTGTTTTTTATTATTACAAATGAAAATATTTGCAGACGGACAATACCATATTCTCACGTAGTTGGCATCACTAAGCTATTTCATAATGTTTGCCCGGTTATTTAATGCATGAGCAAACTACGAAACAACCTTGCTCCAAGCTATGGGTGTAACCTGGCATCCTCTGGTCTTCAACATTACATAAGGCCACTTTCACATGGTCAACAGGTCAGTATTTGGTCAGAATTTTACATCCGTATTTATATGCCAATACCGAGAGTGGGACCTACAGATAAAGAGGGGATAATGGAAAGATGTTCATGTTTTTTTCACCCTCCCTCGATTTTGGCTAGGAAATACTGATCTAATACTATGAAAATGGCCTAAATGACACAGAGTCAGGTTTTCTAACACTGGCGTTTCATACATAAGATGCGCCAAATGTATTTAGAAGCACCGGCTAAATTTGGAGGCTGTACTGGCTATCCTTGCGCCAGAAACAAGTCTATGCCAGCTATATTTTATGCCAGTTCTGGGGTAAATATGGTAACTTTGTCAGTTAAGGCCACACCCCCTCTCAATAAGTACCACCCACTTTTTTTTATCACCACTTAAGTGTAAAAAGTTGCAAGTTGTAGCGCAAACATAGTATGCGCTATAACTTGCAACTTTTTTGCACTGTTGCGTAAAACAATTATGAAATCTGTTCCCACTGGCGTTCTTTTGGATAATAATCATATGTTCCATGACCACAAATTTTAGTTAAAGGGGTTTCTGAGTATTGCAGCTTAACCGTATTCACTTCAACGGGAATGAGCTGCAGCAAGACCATGTGACTGATGAACGCAACGTGACAGGCCTGAAGAAGACTGCAGAGCTGCCCCTTCTAACAGCCGATTGGTGGGGATGCTGGGAGCCTGACCCCGCAGTGATCTGGTATTGATGACCTATCCTATCAGTATTTAAAGGGGTTGGTCCATCTCACAAATGCACCCTCCATGAAACAGGTGTAGAAAATTGTAAATGAGACGGGCCTAAGTCCCCTTACACGCCTACGCCACGACCACATCTGTGCCTGAAATATGCCTAATATAGGTGTATTTAAGTATAATAAATGAACCATAGTCTTGTTGCACCTCAGTTCCATTGAAGTGAATGGGATTGAGCTGCAATACTAGGCCCAGCCTATATTCAGTGTGTTTGGTATGCAGGAAAGAGCTCCCATCTCTCTCCCAAGCACCCAGTCCCCCTCAAACAACTGATTGGTAGAGGTGCACATAGATGGACCACCGCCGATCTGATATTGATGATCTGTTTGGAGGATTTGTCAGTATTTAAGCCCCGGAAACCCCTTTTTAATGGTGTTTCCAATTGACACATCCGTTACACAGGAGCTAAAAGAACGCAATGATGTTAATCGACAGAATTGTTTTCTATAGTAGGACTGTGAACTGCGAGGCACTCTCACCGGGCAATTTACACGTAGCTGAGAGAACACCACCGCTGTGCTAGGACCTATTGTGCCACATTTATGTGCAAACTCAGATTCCTTACTCATGAATCATATGAGCTTTTCAAACCAGCAGCTTCTTATTTGCCAACAAAGTTTAATTCACATCCTTGTTGATAGACTATTACACCTCCAAACCAGTTTTTTTTATATTCAATGCAAAAGTCAAATAAGTCCAAATAAGCAATACCAGGAACACATAACAATGCAGTAGTTATCACATTTCGGCTTACCATGTCCCCTAAAATTTTTCAAAGCTATCTTAAGGCCCTTTTACGTGGACCCATGTTACAGGCAGTTATCGGGAACGATTCAATCCCAATAATTGCCTGATTGTCAGAAGAGGTGAAAGCTGCAATTACATGCCACACTCCTACCCATTCTATATAGACTCATCCCTGTACACAGGCTTGGACTGGCCCACAGGGGTAGAGGTGAATCCTGTGGGCCCCTGAGCAAGGCGGGCCCCTAGTCTCCTACCCCCTGCACAAGTGACACAGTAGACTTACTGCACTACATACATATATTCAATCTACAGCACCTCAACCAGCCTATGTTCATATAAAAACCTGAAACGTCTCAGTTTATTATTATAGACATGATCAGAGCTGAGACGACTTCTAGGTATAGAGGAAAGCTTCCAGTGTCCCTTCCCCAGGACCTGCAGGGACCTCCATATTCAGTTATCTGGTAGCATCTTGCTTCTGTGTGAGCAGGTAATATTTGAATGTATCTGTACGGTGGGCCCCCAAAATACATTTTACTAGTGGACCCTAGGCACCCCAGTCCGATACTGCCTGTACAGAATAATTGTTTCCGGGCAGCAGATCCCTAATTCCACAGGGAGATGTGCTGCATAGAAATGGTGTCTCCCAGAACCCCTGCTGATCAGCTGTTTGAAGAGGCTGCCAGTGACACAGGTCACATGGCCTAGGCGCAGCAAAGTCCGTTCAAGTGACTGTCGTGTCGCTGTTGCAGCATGACACCATAGACTAGCATTACAAAATATGTCGCACAACACATTTTGCAGTCTAGTTGTACCATATATATGTCGAGCAACACATGTCGTTGTGCAGCCCTAGCCTTAGAGTAGCCTGATTGAAAAGTGAGCTAGTTAGCAAGCAGTAAGCTTCAGTGTACACCAGTCAGTACTGCCTCGTTATTAGGCCATAGGCTGTTGTATGGGACTACACCGACCGCTCACGTCCGCTAATAACTGGTTTGAGTATTGTTCTTTAAGCAGATCTAATAGTGTTTATCGGATACCTGAAAAGCTGGAGGTACTATTGAAGTAGCTGCTTCCGGTATTAGCTGCTGTCACCTTAGCAGGAGTGGCAGGTCTGGTAATGGCACAGGTATTATCTCTGCAAACACTCTGCTATATATAGTGACTGCAGCTGCAGAGGGATCCCTGGAGCAATTCAGAGAGTAAACGGAGATCTAGATTAAACAATGGTGCAATCTGCCAATCATCCTGCCGTGCACTATTGTATTTGAGAGCACTGCCCCAGCTCTCAGTTATTTCTGGGTGTGCTGCAACATAATAAAAGAATAAATCAAGGGAATCTGTCACCACATACCTGTAACTAGCACCATCAGCCTCTGTGTGCTTGTCTGCATATTCTAGCGCTGTTTGTCCCACCTCGATATGTGCCGCCAACACTGAGAAAAATCCTGGGGCTCCCCTCACTTTCTCTGTTGGCCGTACCCCCACCACTTAGTGTAGACGTACTCATGCCTGGCCCTGAAGTCTCGCAGTACAGAGGTAGACGTTGGCAAGCAGGTTGGCGATCTCCAGCCGTGTGCTGCGTGTGCACTGAATGTGCTGCTGCAATACTTCAGGGCCACACATGAGTATGTTTGTTCTAGTGGTAAGTAGGGATCAATCTGGATAGTCGTGGCACATCCCAGCATGGTATTAAAGGGGATCTCCGGGAATTAACGCAATGAAAATACCTAAATATTACTTTATTATAAATATATTCCCAAATATCGTTCATTAGTTATAATGGTTTGTTTTGCCCGGGGAGTAATAATTAGAAGAAATAAAATGGCTGCCATCCTATTAGTACACACAGAACCTGTACTAATCACACAGCAGGACACAGCCACATCCCCACCTCCTCTCTGTACTTAAAGAAGAAATCCCGCAAAAATTTTTATTCTCTGACCTGTTAGAAAGGTGCATGATATAATCTGTAGTGAATGTCATTTTCTTATCAGAGGCTGAAATTGAGAGTTTCCACTGTCTTCTTATTGTAGCTGGGTCATGTGACCAACTCACTGACCTCCAACTGACCCAGGACAGCAAGCCAGTCACTTCTCTATTCATTCCTATGAGACTGAAAGTGAGGCTCCCATAGGAATGCATAGAAAATTAGACTTCCTGTCCACACATAAGGTGCTGTGTGAGTTGGTGGGTCTAATTCCTAGTCACATGACACAGATAAGAAACTTCAGGATGATATAACTCAAAAATTCAGCTACTGGTAAGAAAATGACTTTCACTACAGATTACATCATGTACATTTCTATCAGGACATGGAATAAATTTTTTTGCGGGAGTTCTTCTTTAATGTCTCCTCATGAGCTCCATTCCTACAGAGATTAAGCTGAAGATCATATTAAACAGTATTCAGGATCATATAATCCCTGACAAGTAGAGCAGAGAGGAGGATGAGGCAGCTCTTTACCTCAGTGTTGTGAAGTAACTTGTCCTCCTGTGTGATTAGGACAGGTTTTGTTTGAACTAATAGGACGGCGGCCATTTTATTTCTTCCAATGTTTCTCCCCAGAGAAAACGAGCCATTATAACTAATGAAAGGTATTTGGGAATTTAATTATAATAAAGTAATATTTACATATTTTCATTTTCTTAATTTCCGGAGAACCCCTTTAAGGCTCATTTTGTACCATGAATACAAGTATTTGTACATATGGCGAAATTTTTCAACAAATGTTCATGCATAATGTAGCTGCATAATGATATTACATGTCTGACTAGCAACATTTACCATTTAACCTCACTGAAACACATGAATCTGATTTTCTAAGTCGCCCCCACTGTCTTTTCGATATTACGAACAAAGTAACGCTTGTTATGGTGACAAAGTTATATGTAACATCCTGTAAAACTTTTTTTATTTACACTACAGGACTTCATGTATTACATTACCTTCAATACTTTGCCCTTTAAAGTGAGTTTCTGGTTTTGCATAAAAATGTTACATAACTTAGGGAATGTATAGTGAACGTACTTGGTGTCCTCCTTTTTAGCTCTTCTGCTGTAGATCTCCGATTCCTGGTCAAAGCACTGTTTGCTGACTATGTTAGTGTTGCTGGTTTCTACTGATTTATTTGTTACTGAAGGGCCGTATATTGTGTTATGTCAAGCACAGGGCATCTATGGGGTGGTACATGATTGTCTCCTTGCTGCTATTTGAATCCTTATGTCACCACCCCATAAGGCCCCACACTTGGTCTATCACAGTGTATCCATTTTGCCTTTGACCCTTATATCTGCATGCACACGTTGCGGATTTTGAGTGCTTTTTTTTTCTGCACAGAAAAACCACTGTGTAATATAGTACAACCAAAGTTTATGAGCTTAGACAAGTCCCATGTAAGCTTTGCTTTTTCGTTCCATGCAGAAATCGACCTGTAGTGTGGATTTTGTCAGTTCTTTGATCTCAAACCCATACCAAAAACTGCAAGTATTACGTGCGGAAACGCACAGAAATCCACATGGAAATTCATGGGGAATTTCTGTAAGACAGCCCGCACCCATATGCCTGTAGGGTTCATACAAGTGCTACGACCGCTTCAAACAGCTCGTTAGTGGGGGTGCCAGGAGTAGGACCCCCGCCGATCTGATATTGATGACCTTTCCAGAGGATAGGCAATCAATATTATACCACCACATAAACCCTTTACATTTTTTTTTTCTCCAGTGTAATTCTCCTGCCGGAGTATAGGCCCTGTCTCCTTGGAAAACCCAGCATCCAATTGCTTCTTCCCATGACTGAAATGAGATTTAGCATGAGGGTAAAATGGAGGGATACAGCCTTCTACATGGGCTGAGAATCTTAAGGATAATTGCTAATGGGCGTTCATAGGAATGCTCGTTAGCGATTCTCTGGCAGTGTAAATGTACCGCCGATTACCCGAAATGCTCGTTCATCGGGTAATCTGATGGAGGAGATCACTGTATGTAAATGCATCGGTCTCCTCTGTTAGCTATCAGCAGATTTTCGGGAAGGAATGCTGCCTTCCGGACAATCTGCAGCTCTGTCGTCCCGTGAAAAGGGACCTTTACTGCCGAAATCTAAAAAAGAGCCATAGACATTCAGTAATTGTTGACAAAAGAGCTTTCAGCCTGCAATGAAGATTGCTGTTTTGGCCCAGCTGAATATGCAGATCGATTCTGAGGAAGCGCTGAAATAAGCAACTGCAAGACGCCTCTGATGCCAGCTATCTCTGGGGTAACAATAGCAACAGCCTGCCGGCTAAATGTGATCTTCCTAAGTATTGCAATTCCCCAAAGCCATCCTTTTCTCTATAGCATAGCACAGTGGTATTAAGGCAACAGCTACAGAGTGATGACAGCAAGGCAGGGCTCCTTACACTACATAGTCATATCTATGCCCGGTGGCTAGGGCTGTGCCAGTATTTAATCATCTGGGTTGTTTGTACTGTTTCTGGAATAATTATATCCAACCTATTAAAATATGTTTTTTTTAAATTTAATGCTAAAATGACGCAGGCTGGGATTCTGTTGTTGACCATTGACATTCTTAAGAAGACATGAACTCCTGGTCAGAGATGATGAAGTTGATAGCACTGTAATAAAGAGTACCGGACATACCTGGTCTCTTGCTTACCAAATTCACCGCACGGAAGCAAGTTGATTTTCATTTTGTAAATCACACATCAAGGTGGAATTAGAGAATTGGTAAACGAAGATTTAATACTGTAAGTTTAAGGGCTCTTTCACATGAGCGTCTCCTTGTGAGAGAGGGATCCTGCGTTCTGGACTTACGGAAGCGCAGGGCGTTTATGATTGATAATGCTATGTGCCTCTGCGGTAACTTTCTTCTTCAGAATCAGGCCTTATTCACACGTCAGTGTTCGGTCAGTGATTTCCATCAGTGATTTTGAGCCAAAACCAGGTGCGGCTCTAAACACAGAACAGGCGCAGATCTTTCCCTTATACCTTATCTTTGTGGAGCCTCTAATCCTGGTTTTGGCTCACAATCACTGATGGAAATAACTGACTGAAACACTGACGTGTGAATGAGGCTTAATACTGACAGTTTTATGTCAGTTTGATTCTGTAACAAAGGTCATACAGAGGCATGCAGCCTTATCAATCATGATAATGCCCTGTGATTCTGTAAGTCCAGAACACAGAATCCCTCTCTCATACAGAGTGTGATTCTCACAAGGGACACTCTCCGATGAAAGAGCGCGAACACTGAGGACAAATCCGCTGCAGTAGTTGTATGTCTTAATCGGGAATTTGGAGGCAGTATTAGGTTGCAGAAAGAGAAATCAGGAGGAATTCCGTGACACATCCACAACAAAATCCCATAGTAAGACATGCGGATTGGGCGGTAGCATAAAATTATGGTATGTGTGGAGACACCGTTAGGCTTTAGTGAAAAGTTGTATTAAGGGTAGTGCAGCAAGCCCTGGAGGAGCCGGTGCAGAGGATGGGAGTAGTAATGGCCCTGATTAGGTGTTGTCACGGTGTACTCCTTCAGGTCGTTGCTCCCTGGCGAGGGGTGCATTGGAAATGTAATAGAAGATTGAGGCCAGAATCGAATGTAACAAACTGCAACATAGAACTTCAAATACATTCAATAGCAGCAGATTTTGAGTGCAATCTTCTGGCACCAAAAAGGATTATAGGGGTAGGTTGGATGGCTGCAATTTAGCACTGGTCTAGTATTCTGAGTGTTGGGTGTCTTAGCCGTAGTCCCTCACCTTACAGTAGTGTCTTCAAATGCTAGTCTGTCTTCTCAAGGATTTACTTGAGCCTGTAATTATCACTGTAATTCACTTTGGAGAATCCTCTCTAGGATCAAGAGCTCAGACATGTTCTTCCTTTCTCCTCAGTAGCTCAACAGGAACTCCCCCTCTTGAGAGTAAGCAGGACCAGCCCACTCCTACCAAGAGGGGAGGAACATGGTGGTTACCCCTTGTTCCTGATTAACCCTTGCAAAACACTTCAGTTGTCTGAATGTAGCCTTAGAATACTGAATGAATGCTCATCATGCTTTAAATTAGCATTTCCACAAAAGTTTTATTCTCTGACCTGTTAGAAAAGGTGCATGATGTAAACTATAGAGATGATAATCTTCTTACAGATTGTATTTTGAGTTATAGCCTCCCTTCTGATCGTCAGCTGTGTCATGTGGCCAACAATCTACTCTCCAACTAACACAGGACAGGAAGTCAGTTACTTCTCTATTTATTCCTATGAGACTGACATTGAAGCTCCCATAGGAATACATAGAAACAGACTTTCTGTCCACACATATGATGCTGTGTTATCTGAAGTGTCAGAATGCTGTTCACATGACACAGCTGAGCAGCAGAAGGGAGGGGATAACTCACAAATGCAGTTTCTGGTAAGAAAATTACACTCACTGCAGTTTACATAATCTATCTTTCTAACAGGTCAGAGAATACTTTTTTTGTAGGAGTGCTTCTTTAACTTCCTTACAAACACTGTTAAAATTTGGTTTAACCGTTGGATGCTTATTTTGGCCATAGCTGCAAGGAGGATCCTATATTTATTTTTGAGCTGTATTGACAGGTTACTCCATAGGGATGAATGAATATATGCATTCCATAGAGCTGTCTGTAAGGATGGTTTGACTGAGCAAACGGAATGATTGACTGCTTGGCCCTCTGACACAGCATTGAATAATAGATTTATATACGTGTGACATCAAAGCCATAGCCATCGGCTTAGTCTACTCTGGAGCCTCAGCTATTTGTCTCATATTTGTTGTTTTAGCTGTTAGTAATAAAGTAATACATTACATATTAACTGAGCGTCGGTGGAATGTCTAACACAGAACAATGTAGTATTATTTTAGCTTTATGGTTCATAATGCATTTTTAGTCAACAGAAGTAGATTTCCATAATCAAGGATTTTTTTCCAAGGATGGAGCTTAGAATTCTGAATTATACATGGTCTTCATGTGCCCCATTTCATGACCAACTGAGGTGGCCTACAGTGATGTTTGTGGTTAGTGACATGAAGCATTCCGCATGGCTCCTCATGACAAATCTCAGCCCTTTAAAACTTCTTTATGTTGATAAATTGAGATATCATAGATTTGTTTATGATGTTGCGATCAATGAACTGTCCAACTTTGGAAACCTCATTGATACAGAGAACTAAGACCCCTTTCGTACGTCCATGAGGACATCCATGACAAGATGGTCAGTGATTCATCTGTGAAGATGTCCATAAGGGATCCGTGTGTCCATTTTTGCCCCGTGTGTCATCCATATTCCACAGACACATCTAGGCTGAAAATTAAGTGTTGTGCCATTAATAGAGATGTGTCCTGACCAACAGATATTGCTGTTAGATCACTTTTCCCAAATACCATCATTTATCAAACCTTTTTTTCAAAAGTTATTAGTCTAGCATTACACCCTGTGACAAATGGGTTTCCATTTTCAGTTGCTGTTGGTTACGTCTTGCATTTGAGCTTTGCAGTGTAGGACGTAGGAAGCGTCATTGGGGTGTGGTTATTGTCACATGACCTGCTGATGTCAGGGCACATCTCACTTCTTTAAGGCATGAATGAACATCAGTCCATGACAAACCAGGAAGTAGAATCCAAACATGGGGTATAAGAGAAAACTGCAAATGAGGTAAATCTGAAAAAAAAATACACTTTACAGTGAAAATATCTTGACACAAACCCTTTGACTTCCAAAACATATTCTAGCAAAGATCTGGGAAAACCACAGAGCAAACATGGATAGCATCTGTGTTGTGTCCATGGTTTTCACAGACCCATAGATAGTAATGTGCAGGAGGGATCCGTAATAATGGATAAAAACAGGGCATTCTTCAGTGTTGTCACCACGAACCCATGGTCCATGGAAGGCCCTTGGTGTGTTGAACACACACATTTGCGTCAATGGATACAGACCAGTGGATAGGGGCCTAAGGGACAGGAACAGCTTCGGCTTTCTCCTGAGAACAGGTTCCTAAATACAGGTTTATATCAGAAGAATGAGAGCAGTTAACTCATTTACACATCTTATACTCCTATCTATCATTATTTGATATGTGGAAACGTTACCTCTTATTTTGTTGGTAGCCTCATTTTGCTATCTTCTGTTAGATGTTGAATTTCTGTTAAAGCATTTACAATATTTGAACCACTATTTAGACTGCTTGTCAGCAGTTACTTCTCTATATATTATTTGCTTTTTATACATGAGGAAACAGGTGGCTGTGCACCTTGCCTTCTTCTCGACCAGTGTCACACCGCGAGGAAGTAGCGGCTCAGCATTAAGCTTTGGTGTTCAACCAGGCGAATCGAAAGTTGGGGAGGAAATCAAGGGCATGTCATTGTTCTGTTTCTGAACTGCTGCTTGCCTGGGAGGGGGTCTAGAAACCCCATTATATGCCCAGTATATTAAAGGGAAATTCTCTGTAAAGGAGCTCTTGTCAGCTGGATCAACCCAGTTAAACATGGCATGTTGCCCAGTAGGGTGGATCTTGCTGATTAAAACAATACCTGTCTAGTGATAATCACAATTAGATTTCACAACCTTGTGTTACAGAAAGTTCCCTTGGTTTCACTGCTCTTACAGTAAAGAATCAGTGAGGTTCATGAAACTTTCTTTCCTCATGGTTACAGGTCTAGATGTGAAAGGATGATTAGGTTAATTTCACACAAGTGAGTTTTCTGTCTGGATGCGTTCCGTTTTGCGAACGGACAGTGTGCAGACTGAACTTTGACCTGTTCATATCTATGGGTATATGCACGTAAGCATTGTTTTTACTGTTCAGAAAAATTTGAAGCATGTATTGTTTTTCACACAGGACTGGTGCATCAGTGGGTCAGGGAAAAAAACAGCACTCGTGGCATCCAGATGCAGTCCATTTTTCACTGATGGTTGGTAGGAGACATTGAGTCTTTTTCTTTAGCTTTTCTTCATGCGCGTCCAAATGGATGCAATCCTGACAGAAAAAAGAAACCCTGAACACAGTCACAGAGAAAACTGATTCAATTTGCATGCAAAACCAGCAGTTTTTCACTGAACAGACCCTGACGCATTCTGTATGCCTCACGTGAAAGAGGCGTTAGAAAGATTTTTATACTGTCCATTCATATATGTGTACATTGTGATTAGGTTGCCCCTAAGCCGTATTTATTCCAAACTAAATAGAAGCACATTCCCAACTGCGAAGGGAGATCCGGCAGGCTATCCTGGCAGAGAGCAGCCTGCCAGATCTCAGCAGGTCCAGCATTGCCACATTCTACAGTCCACCGCCGGATCCCCATTGACTATAATGGTGTTCGGTGGTGATTTCAGTCAGGCTAAGAGCTGGCATTTCTGCCGGATCAGACATGCTGCAGATGCGAACATACCCTAACCCCAAGTTTGTTAACCTATCTTTGTACTGCAGTACACCGAAGCATGTCCACAAACATTTTTTTGTTCTCTGACCTGTTATAAAGGTACATGATGTAAACTGTAATGAAGATAATCTTCTTACCAGTGACTGTATTTGTGAGTTATAACCTCCCTTCTGATCCTCAGCTGTGTCATGTGACCAGCCCTCTGATCTACTGACACAGGACAGGAAGTCAGTTACTTCTCTATTAATTCCGAAGCTCCCATAGGAATACATAGTGAAACTGACTTCCTGTCCACACATAAAATGCTGTTATTTGGAAAGTCAGAGTGTTGGTCACATGACACAGGTGAGGCTCAGAAGGGAGGTTGTAACTCACAAATACAGGCACTGGTAAGAAAATTACTGCAGTTTACATCATGTACCTTTCTAACAGGTCAGAGAATACATTTTTTTTGTTGGAGTGCTTTTTTAATTATCTTTATTGTCCCCCTCTGCACTGCTCCAATTCAGTTACGGCCTTCTTATACACAAGTGCCCAAAATTGGATTGTGAGATTTGTATAGAGGCAAAGCAATGTCCTTGTCAAGAGCATCCATATTTCTTTTGATGCATTCCATACATGTCATGAAATGAATTTACTTGTGTGTCAAGTCGTACAGGCTGGGAGACGTTACTGTTTAATCTTTATAATGCACATTTCTCCCTTCCTTTGATGTGACCTCTACCTGGTGCATACAGTGCATTGACCTAACTTCCTGTTCTGTCCTCCTGCTATGATTGTCCTTGCTGATATTGCATAGTAATTGTGATAATGGAATTGTTGCCTTTGTACAAGGGCTTGCCTACGCTTTGCTTCTGTGTCCATAAAATAAAGTATATCAGTGCTGTCTGCATGCGGCTAAATGTGTTCCCAGCCTCTCCCATATACAAAGATTTGTGGGTCACTCTCTCTAGTAATTAAAATCTGGTTCTCAGAAGGGGTGTTACTCCCAAGACCTTAAATTATCACTAGGCCGTGCTCTAAAGGCCCTTCTGTGTTTCTGCAAGCCTTCATTTTCTGCAGGCAAATGCTAAATATAAGCTATAATTGGCAGTTTGTGTGTGTGCGTATGGGAGAGATATCAGGAAAGGGTATACAAGAAACTGGTCATTTTGGTTCTCCTATCACACTATCAAAATGCAGGCGTCGTCTATTATTGAGTATTTGTCATACTGAAATGTTTCTCATCCTTAAACAAAATGAATATTAGAATGTAGGCCCAAGGAATAGTTTCCTGCAGTTTTGCCATGTTTTCTTGGAGTGGGTTTGTATGGAAGAATGTGCTATCTCTTGGGAAAAAAACATGGTTCTATGTATAACATGTGCTACATTTTTTCTACTCTCTTCTTAGCATTTTTTAGGAGTATATTTAACCAAGGAGGAGTCCAAAATAAGGGGGTTTGAAGGGTCTTTGTAAATAACCTCCAAAGACTAGAGAGCAGCAGTCTGTAGATGGAGGGCGGGAGGAGTTTTTTTTTTTTTTTTTTTTTAATAAAGACCAACTGAAAAAAATATTTTTAGCCTGAAACGAGTGGAATTCAATGATAGAAAATTGTCCCAAAGATGTCCATGATCTTTAAAGCGACAGAAGGCTGCATAGCCATTGGGTGAGGGAATTATATCCTTTGCCTGTGATGGCTATTATACGATGGCTAACCTCTGACAATCCAGCTGTGGTAAAACTATGACTCCTAAGATGTGCACTTGCTTGGTTGTTCTCAGAACTCCATAGAAATGAATGGTGCAAGCTGGGAGTCGTAAATTCATCACAGCTGGAGTGCCGGAGGTTAGCCATCACTGCCCTATGCCATGCATTCCTTAAATGGAATCATAATGTGCACCCTCCAGCAGGTCGTGCGGCAGCCTCCTAGCTGAAGTAGAAAAATGTGCGGGGCCCACTGGACCTGCTCCCTACCCTCCCTCACCATACCCCCTTCTTGGAAAGTGGCGAGGGCGGTGTATAAATGACACTTAAATTGTGTTGCAGTGGCATTCAACAAGTTGCAAACTGCAGAATACTGGCGTGGGGGAAATAATAAATCCCCCCCCTAAAAGTTTAAACACTTGTTTGTACTAGACCTAATTGTAGAGTCCTGGGCACTGTCAAGTCAATGACTTTACAGGTGGTGGAACGGCTTTTGTAAATGGCTTCTTGTTGGACAGCCAATAGGCCAGATTTTCCATTACAGCTCTGGAACAGGTCTGTAAACCTTGACAAGAGGAGCGTTTATGTATGCTTATTCTCTGTCCATTATAGGCAGCTTTTAACCTGCGTTAATATGTCGCAGACGTAGCAGTAAAGTCCTTCCAGGGTCTGCGCACTGCTGTCAGGAGTTTGGCATCTGTCAAGAACTTGGACAGAAAACGAACGGCAGAGCCAGGGTTTTTTCGAGCTGTGTAAACCTCAGAAAGTTGTGATATTTCTATACGTCTCAGCGTAGGGTTTGTGCCGAGCTTCTCACTGTATCACCAGCGGATACTGTGAGTGATGACCTGTTCTCATGGGAACGGCTTTCTTTTAGCCATATACTCTTACATCTTGCGTTAATGTTTATCCATCTTGATATTTTTCCCAGTGCTTTGTTAAGTAGGGAAAACATCGTTTTTGAGTGATGTCATTGGAGCTTTCCTAAGTTGCTATGAAGGTCATCTAATTAAATGGGCAACAATATATTTTGCAATGTGGGAATAGAGAATTTTAATCTTAAAGGGTTTTTCCTGGTTTTCCGTAAATACTGATGACCTAAGACCGCCACTTCTCAGCAGAATGAAGGGGCCACCTCACTCCCTTCGTAGATTAAACAAGCACAACACCATACATAAAGTTGTGCCTAGTACTGCGGCTCGGTCTCATTGAAGAGAAGCAGTAGGCCTCGTCTGACCCAAGGGTCTGTATGTATGGGCAGTGGTTTGTGAGGAATAGTGACTTGTTCAGCCAACAGCTATTGAAGGCACTGTTCACATCGCTGCTGTTGACTTTTTTAGTTTTGATAGAACACAGACTAAAGTGTATAGCAAACTGTGATGAGACAAGGCCTTTAAACACAAGTTTTCTACAGTGTTTTTTCCTTATGAAAAATTTAAAGGGGGTGTCTAATCCCGCAATTACTAAGGTGAGATAACACTAAGCCCCGACCACCAGGTGTAGAGCAGCAAGCTACGATGTTTCCATTGCTCTCAAGCACTGCAGTGAAGCTGCTGAAACTTCTGAGCGCCGGACGACCCCCACTGTTTCTTGGGCACCTGGTGGTCCGGGCTTAGTCTTCTCACCTAAGGCTACTTTCACACCAGCGTTATCGCTGGATCCACCATGGATCAGCAAAAACGCTTCCGTCGTGACAATACAACCGTCTGCATCCGTTCTGAACGGATCCGATTGTAATATCTTTTAAATAGCCAAGACGGATCCGTCATAAACTCCATTGAAAGTCAATGGGAGATGGATCCGTTTTCTGTTGCGTCAGACAAAACTGATCCATCCCCATTGACTTAGATTGGGAATCATGACGAATCCGTTTGGATCAGTTTCTTCATGCGGACACTAAAACGGAGCAAGCAGCGTTTTAGTGTCTGCCTCCAAAACGGAATGGAGACTGAACTGAAGCAAAACTGATGCATTCTGAACGGATCCTTTTCTATTCAGAATGCATTAGGGAAAAACTGATCAGTTTTAGGACCGTTTGTGAGAGCCTGTGATGGATCTCACAAACGGATCCTGCAAACGCAAGTGTGAAAGTAGCCTTAGTAATGGTGAGATTAGACACCCCCTTCTTCAGTCCAGATGTTGGTTGTGAATGAAAAAAAAATACTTAACATCCACTCCTTTCATTTTTATGTAATTGCGGATAGAAGTACATGTGGTGTTTTATGTCAGTTTTTCCCTTTTCACTGATTGCAGTTTAGCATCACACCACCTGCTCTGTGTGAACAAGGACCACAGTCTACCCTGCCTCCATGTGTGATCAGGCCTGGAAGTGTGGCTGCTGCGGTGTATTCTTAAGCCGCATTGCATTGTCACAGCAGATGGCGTAGCACGGTGTTACAGTAATCTGCTGTTCTTTTAGACAGAGGGATCAAGGAAAAGTTGTACAGATTTTTGGATTAAATATCTCACATCCTGATAATCTGTACAAACCGCTTATCCAAAGTAATATTAGATAATCCTTAATTCCAAATGGCTAATATCAAATACTGCATGAACTGTGACATTAGACCACAGTAAATGTCTACACGCGTCTAAGGTACCACTGGCATCGGCCACATATAAAATTATTACATAGCCACCTATTAGACAGAGTGACTGAAAAATGTCAAAAGAGCTATACTTACCTACTTCCAGCTTCTCCGTTTGGGTCTTCACCAGATTTCTGGTCCCCTTATGTAAGCTTCTTGTATGGATGGGGTCACTTGTGCCGTTGCAGACGATGATTGACCTCAGCAGTGCGACTTGGAGGCTTGTCACTGCTGAGGCCAGTTATTGGCTGCAGCTGCGAACATGACCCTGTCCATGCAGGAAGTTTACATGTGGGGAACAGAAGTCCTGTGAAGACAGCCCGGGAGCCGTGGCGCTCGGACAGTGTAGTGGACAGCAGGTAAGTATAGGTCTTTTCACACATCATGCCATACAAGCCACTGCAATAGAAATCATACATGGACACACTGGGTCCACCAAAGTGTTGGAAGCTCTTATAGAGTAGATGTCCTCTCTAGCTCCTAGGAGGGGTCTTGTCCCCCTTGACATCAATATTCCATAATAAGGTATATAGACAGAAATTGTCATTGCAAGACAACCCCTTTCAGATGATAGCCTGCTGTAGTTGCATGAGTCAAATTATTATTATTATTATTATTATTATTATTATTATTATTATGTACTGTGGGACTGATTTACTAATCCTATAGGTGGTGTAAGCTTAGACCGGCCGTCTAGACCGGCACCAGATTTATCACAGGGGCTCAGGCTGGATGATAAATGTGGTGCAGGGATGACTCTATACCAGAGGTGCACAACCTGTGGCCCAGGGACCACATGCGGCCCTTGATACCATTCTGTGCGGCCCCCAACCATCTGGTAACAGACATGTTTGTCTATGGCTTGTGACTGCACTCTTATATTTTTCCTGTATTTCTCCCATTAGATGGGGGTTCTGGAAGTGTAACGAGACATTAATAGTATATACTGTGTGTTCAATCTGCCATAAATACAGTATTTCAGTTGTTAATAACCCTTTAAATTTTATTTTTGGCCCTCATCATTGGTTCAGTCTGGCAATGTGGCCCCCACCCAGAAAACACTGTGCACCCCTGCTCTATACTAACTATTAGGGCACTTTCACACAAGCGGATGCCATGCGTGGAATCCACTGCGTGAAAGAGTGTTAAGCCCCGTTCCGGACAGCAGAGACACGAAGCATTAACATGATTGATAATGCTCTGTGCCTCTCTGTGATCTTTTTACTACAAAATCACAGTGAGATAAAGTTGTCACTGTGATTTTGTACTAAAAAGATCACAGAGAGGCATGGAGCATCTCGCTCCTCTGGAAGTTTAGTCTGGACTGTTGATGGTCGGATCGTTCGTATAAATGATCCAATTGATTTGCAGCCATTCGATTGATCTGCCTCCCTCTCTCGCCTGTGCTGGAGGATGAAAGCACCTAATTTATGATGAGGCTCAGGCTTGTCCCCATAGAAAATAATTGTCCCTAGGCAGCAGATCGTTGTTTAGACAGTACAAGCTGCGGTATAGTAACAATGATTTTTGGTGCTGGCAGAACGACACGATTACGGCAGATTATTGGGTATGTTCGTCCCCGATAATCTGCATGATCAATGAATAAAAGGACCCTAAAACTTTTCGTAACAGGAGATTTTTTTATTTTTGGTAGATCAGCTTGAAATATCCTGTGTATGAGGACAGCCTAACTGTCCCCCGATGTATTCAGCCGAGGGATTGAACAGGTCATTTAGCAGCTGCTTATTCATACTGCACAGAAAGCGAGACTGGAAAGGTCATTGTCAGCCTAAGAATACGACAACACAACGCACATATGACGCAACTGTGCCGCGGTTTAGCTCTGCGCGGCTGTGGGTTCCAGTTAGCTAATTGGGACCACAATGTTTAGTCGCTCTGCATTGATAATAGCTATGCGGCAATACTGTGCTGTCATTAACAATGCAGACAGACCAAACAGCGCGGTCCTAATTAGTTAATTGGAGCCTGCTGCAGCTTGTACAGCCGCTTCACGACTGTACCATGGGGAAGTATCCTTGGGGTACGGCCACACTTTCAGGTTTTTCTATGCAGTTTTTGAAGCCAAAACCAGGAGTGGATTCAAAAAAAGAGAAATATCTGTCGTCAATAACTTCTCTTTTTTTATGATCCACTCCTGGTTTTGGCTTCATGAACTGCATCTAAAAACCTGGACATGTGGAAGCATCCATAGCCTACCTGCACGCCTTGCAGATTATGCACATTTTTTCCTTGTGGATTCTCATGTGAAAAAAATTACAGCGTAATACTTTACCAGCAAAGTTTGAGATTTCACAAATCTCATATACGCTTTTTCTTTTCCTACAAAAATTGACCTGCCATTCGGATTTTGAAATCTGCAGCATGTCAATTCTTTATGCGGTTCTTTTGTACGTATTTTACCCTTCTCAATGCCAGAGTGATTTCTGCTGCCAAACTGCATCAAATCTGCATCAAAAACAGCAAGTAATGTGGATTTTGGCGTGGAAACGCACAGAAATTTGTGCTGATTTTCTTCTTAGGAACCTCACACCCATGTGCAGATAGTGTTACAATCTCAAGTCTTTGACCATCTTTACACCTTAGATATTTTTGGTAAAATTGTGATTGTATGGGCAGATTTTTTCTGCCAACATCAGTATGAAAAAAACCTTAACTTAAAGAGGTTTTCCAGTGGGGCCAGTGCGCGTTTCCAACCAGCCGCTCCGTCTATTTCAGAGGGGCTCCATGGGGTTTGGGGCCCTCGTTCTCGTCATCGATGGGGTACAGTACCAGCAGTAGGACCTTCCCCTATCAGCCATTTTTTCCACTCTTTAACAAATGTCCTATCCTTGTCCGCAAAATGGACAAGAATATGACATGTTCTATTCTTTATTTTTTTATTTTTGCGGGGCAGTAGAACAGACATTACCACTTACTGATTATCAGGCCAATTATTGGAGATGAGTGTTTGTAGAAAGACTTGTTCCCAATATTTGGCTTGTGTAAAACGTGCTAATGATCACCTGATGAATGAGCATGTCTTTCTGCTGGAACCTAAAATCATTGTTTCTGTGCAGCCTAGTCCCTGTGTAAACAGGGATCTGCAGAGACAAACAGTGGAGATGAGTATTGGATGTATATGCAGCCCTCTTTGGTGATCAGGCAATTATGGGGAATGTTTTGTCTGTTCCAGATAATTGCCAGGATTTGGGAAGGGGGGGGTACTATTTCTCCTTGGGAGAGAGCGCCTTAATTGGCGTGAGGAGACTTATAGGCCATACACTCTCCTCTAGAATTCTGGGAAGAAAGGGATGTAAATGAGCTCTTAACAAGCTCTGCCTCTAATGCCACCAGATGTAAGGCAGCTATCCTGTAAATCAATGTTCAGCTCTTTAAATAAGCCTTGACTTGGATATTAAATAAGCCAGCACCTCATCTGCAGGAGCATGTATGGCCTATAAGTCTCCTCACGCTCTCTCCCCAGAGAGAGATAGTGTTCTCCAAATCCTGACTGACCTCTCAACCAGTTAAGCCAGTACTCTCTGCTCTGCCCTGATGAGGTGCAATCACCCTGAAACAGCTGTCTGCAGATGAGGTGCTGGCTTATTTAATATCCAAGTCATGTCTCAAGGCTTATTTAAAGGATTAAACATTGATTTATAAGATAGCTGCCTTACATCTGGTGGCATCCGAGGCAGAGCTTGTTAGGCCTCTTTCACACTAGCGGCAGCACGGATCCGGCAGGTGAAGGGTGCCGCCGGATCCGTGCTGCCACAGGTACATGTGTGGGGCCGGAACCGCGCTCCGGCCCCACACGTCAAACAGTACATACACACAGACACATACATACTTGTATGCTCCGGCAGCTCCGCGCAGCACAGTACAGGAGGAGGACGGCGCGCGCATAGGACGATTCCCCACAGCACCCAGCAGAGGAGAATCGTCCTACAGTATGTGCGCGCCGTCCTGCTCCTCCTGCGCTGTGGAGACCTGCTGGGAGCATGTAAGTATGTATGTGTATTTGTATGTGTATATGTCTGTGTATGTTTATGTTTATGTCTATGTCTGTATGTGTGTGTGTATGTATGTATGTGTGCAGGTGACGGATCCGTCATGAACTCCATTGAAAGTCAATGGAGGATGGATCCGTTTACCATTGTGTCACAACAAACGGATCCGTCCCCATTGACTTTCATTGGGGTCATTCCGGACCCGTCTTGGTGCGGATGTCCAGGACGGAGAGCAAACCGCAGCATGTTGCGGTTTGCTCTCCGGTCTGAAGACGGAACGGAATGCTTTTAGGAGCATTCCGTTATCTTCAGTTCAGTTTTGTCCCCATTGACAATGTATGGGGACAAAACTGAAGCGTTTTATTCCGGTATTGAGCCCCTATGACAGAACTCAATACCGGAATTAAAAAAATGCTAGTGTGAAAGTAGCCTTAAGAGCTCATTTGCATCCCTTTCTTCCTTGAAGCTGCGTTAACCTGTACATATACGTTAATGATACATTGTAGGGAAAGTGGACCTTTAGTTCTGTTAGCTGAAGGTTATCTCCCACACCAGGACTGGAGCTGTGAAGTGCAGCGCATGAAGTGCATCTGATACATATTCCATGTGTTTTTCATTAGCTTTAATGGAAATTCATCCCCGATTCAAGCATGGGAAATAATGCAGAATGCATTAGAAACAATACAAGGAAGTCACTGGGACAGCTGAGTGTTATTTATCCATGAAAATGTAATGCAATCTATATGCCATATGTTAAGTAGTACAGGGACCAGATTTCCTGCGATAGATTTTTTGTTCCATTATATACCATGGATGCTTTGAGAAGACCACCCATCTTGAAGACCCTTTTTCAGTGCAGATTTAGATGGTCGTCTCATACAGGTGTAATCGTATTATAAACCAGTTCTGTAGTGTTTCCAGTAGACAGAAAACCACCCCCCTATCACATGTTATGTTTTACATTCTGTCATATATCTGTGTCGGGTGCTTCTATCATTTATCGCCCAGTTCCTGCCCGCAGGAGCATCAAGTTTAATCCAGTTTCATGCCAACAACCCCTGTCCCTTTGCTGTTTGGGACCACCAGAGTGATGAAGTGCCTTTCATCAATGATCCAGAGTGGAGAGCTGCTTCATCATTCAAATGGTCTCCACACAATATGGAATTTACTCGGCAGTGGAGATGTTTGGCTGGAGCTGCCCCTGGTAACAATAGCGAATTCACCAGCCAGACCCCTGGATTTTCTCTTTTTTCTGCCTCTTCATTGACATAGCTGTATGAAGCCTTTTATTTAGGGGGGAGCTTTTGATATTTGTCTCTTTGTTGGTTATTTGAAGGACGCTTGTGTAACTGGGTTCACATCAGTTTTCCATCATCCTCTTAGCAGATCCGTTTAACAGATACTAAAAAAATGGACAGAAGGATGTCTATCTGGAAAACAAATTATCAGTCACTGTTCCTTTTGTATTGTACACAAAAGTGTGGATGAATACCTTTTTTTTTTATTTCTTTTTTTTTTTTTTTGGGTCACATCACCATTTAGCTTTCCGTTATTCTGATCCATCAGAACAGAAAAAAATAGTTATAAACAGTTTATGTAAAAATAACAGATCTCTCTTCACAGGGTTTATAGAACTCCGCTGTTCCTTCATAAAATAGGAGTTAGAGTGGATTCTAGATGTCCCCGATGTGGAAGGGAGGAAGCATCTCTGATGCATATGTTTTGGGAGTGCACTGCCATCGCTAGGTTTTGGGACGGGGTGTTGGAAGTGATTGCGGCTGCCTCTCAAATACGCCTGCCTAGGGACCCTAAAACGTGTATTTTGGGCATGCTTAACCAGGACGGAGAAGTTGAGGGAGTCTCCACGATGATAGGGAGAATGCTGTTTCAGGCTAGGATTTTAGTGGCGAAATATTGGATACAACAGTCTGTACCCTCGAGATGGGAATATGTTCAGAGACTGAACACCATCCTGCGGTATGAGAGGGGGGTATATCTTAAAAGAAGGTGTCCGTCTAAATTCATGAAGATTTGGCAGGGGTGGTTGGAAGCTCCAGGTCTTGCCTCACAAACACTACGTAGAGAATGCCTGTGGGATCAGTTAACCGGGGGTGGTACTAGGTAATGGGATCTGTTGTATGGGACCTTTGCCTGTGGTGCTGTCTGAAGTATGTCTGAAGGTACTAATGTGTATGGCTACTTCTGGATTGGGCCTCTCTTAAGCATACCCCATATGTATGGTTTTGTTAGTTTATTGTCCTCTATGTGTCAAGATACAAAGTTGGAAATCTGGATTGGGGGGGGGGGTAGGTAGGGAGGGGAGGGATGGGGGTAGAGGGGTAATTTGCCAGGAAAATACCAAAAACACTCTTACTACCTTTTGATATATGCGAAGTATAGATGTTTATTATCTGCACACAACTATTGTACTGCATGTTGTATGAATATTCTGTACGTTACAAACTGTCACTATGCACTATTGTTGTACAATATATATATATATATATATATATATATATTAATTTTTTATTGATGTAAAAAAAAAAAAAAAAAAATCTCTGATAAAAAAAATAACAGATCTCTGACAGAAGTGACACAAGCTGATGCAACCTGATCATAACTGAAGCCCAAAATAACGGATCCATTTTTTAAATGTTTTTCTGGCGGTTTAGTTGAATAACTTAAAGCTAAATATTGATGTGAACCTAGCCTTAGGCTTCATTCACACGTCCGTATGTGTTTTGCGGTCCGCAAAAAAACAGATGACGTTCCATATGGCATCCATGTTTCCGTTTTTTTTTTTTTTTCGGATCCATTGTAACAATGCCTATCCTTGTCAGCAAAACAGACAAGAATAGGACATGTTCTATCTTGTTTGCGGAACGGAAATACGGACATATGGAAACGGAATGCACACGGAGTACCTTCCTTTTTTTTGGCGGACGCGTTGAAATAAATGGTTTCGCATACAGTCCGCAAAAAAAAAACGGAATGGACACGGAAACAAAATGTGTGAATGAAGCCTTAGGGTATCTGATATCCACTACAGGAGTTGATGGAAAAGTGATGTGAACTAGAGTTGAGCGAACGTGCTCGCATGGGCGCAGGCATCCGGATCCGTCGGCTGAGGAGGACGGATCCGGATGGCTGCGCCCATGCGAGCGCAGGGGATCCGAGCAGTACAGTGCTTGTTACGAACACGTTCGCTCAACTCTAATGTGAACCCAGCCTTAGTGCACGTGTGTAAGGCCAGCAGCCTATGTAAGCAGTGACTGCGGAGACATCTTGTCCTTGTGCAGATTCACCTAAAACCAGCCTCACAAGCATTACATGTCATGATCAATGTTTGCATAGGGCACAAAATGTGAAGTTTCATTGCTTTTCTATTTGCTTTAGGGCTCATTCACACACCACAAATAGTGGTCCACAATGCACGGGCACTGGGCGTGGCACTCCTTGCTGTGGATGCAGACCCATTGACTTGAAAGGCTGCGCAATCTGCAAGATTCAGCCAAACATAGGACATGTCTTATCTTTTGCGGTGTGTAGGCACGGACTCGAAAGCTCACAGAAGCGCTTCAGTAGTCTTTCAGTGGGCTTCTGGTCTCTTCCTCCACGCTGCAAAAGATAGGACATGTCCTATGTTTGGCCGTATCTTGCGGGTCGTGGAACCATTCAAGTCAATGGGTCTGTACCTGCAGCACGGAGTTCAATCATCTGCTGTTTGGGATCCGCAATATGGGACGTTGAGCTGTGTGAATGAGCCCTTAACGTAAAGATTTCCTAAGGCTGTGACTGCTATGCAACAGTAGCAAGAAATCCGGACCTGATGGATTTAGTGTTGCCGGTAACACGTGACTTTTACGATATTGATTTTAATGTAAATCTTAAGTGACGTGCAACTCGTCTGCAACTTTTCTGTGACTTGACTTACAGCCAAATCACAGCTCTACAACAGTCTCTCCCGACAGCGAGTTGCAAACAAGTCGCGCATTTTATTTTTTTGTCACACGACTTTTCAGAGATTTGCTGTTGCACAGTGTATGTCACCTTGAAGCCGTAAAAATGCGGGGCAGACTGGTACCAGACGAAAGCCTCCTGACCGACTGCAATTGGGCTGCTGGATGGATAAGTAATGGGAGGAAGGAAAGAAATGTTTGACCTGTGAGGATGTGTGAGGGAGCAGATGCAGGAACAAACAAGGAAGCAATTTAACAATGAAGTGTAAGACATTAGCGGCCGCCACTAATACAGGCTTGTCCTAATGGGAGAGGGGAGTTTCTCAGAGGCAGCTATTCTCACATTCATGGGTAGATTCCGCTCTTGATATGGAGGACATGAATTATGTAAGAAAGCAGTGCATTGTATTACCTCTGATTATTAAACACTATGGACAAATGGATTATATTGACAAAAACCTCACTGGAATAAAACTTCACATAAAAGTCTTCATACTGTGCGGTGGTTCCTCAGGACAAGTGATAAATGTATGATCGCTGGGGGTCTGACTGCAAGGACCACCAACAATCACCAGAACTGGGGGTCCCATGTTTGATTGGAGCAGTGGTCCTGCAGGTGCACTACTACACTTTTCTGTAATACTTTTTACCCTTTTTTGTCCCTCTTACTACTTTGGGAACAGTGAGAGGGGATGGGACAGGACCTGAATGGCCCAACAGATTTAAAGGGGTTGTTCACCTTTTGTAGAGCTTTTCTACGCACCCCACTGCGGTGGTAATCTTGATTACACCCGGCAGCAGGGTTCAGGTAATGTGGACTAAAAGTAAAGTTTCTCCAGAATGAAACAACAGATCCCTAAGTGAAAGTTATCATTCCATTCAGCTCAACTAGCCCTGCACGGCATTGTGAATTTTCTGGTGACCGCTCCCTTTAAAATCCATGCTATACATGAATGGGATTGTGTCTGCAGCATGGGTTTCTGCAAACCTATTTGAAAAGGATAGAACAGTTTAAAAATGGAGGTCACACAGAGCCATATAAGTACACATTACTATTCGGACATCCGTCTGTCTCATCCGAGAATGTCAGTGCATGTCCTAGTCTGGTAATTTTTTTTTGTGGGTCAGCCATTCAAGTCTGGGAGTGAGAAGAAAAACGGAATGCACGTGAAAACCCACCGTGTACAATCCGATTTTCAGACATGGTCAGTCTAGTTTCACACTAGTGCTGTGGATCCTGTAGGCTGTTCCGGCAGAGAACAGCCTTCTTGATCTCTCTGTAATGCTGGATGCTTGAACGTTTCAGCCCAGAACCATTTAATATAATGGGGTCCAGTGGAGATCTGGCCGCAACCCGACAAATATGATGAGACTCAGCCGGAAGAAAACTGTTGTGCGCTGGCTGCGGACGGATTATAGTTAAAGAAGAACTCCCGCAAAATTTTTTATTCTCTGACCTGTCAGAAAGGTGCATGATATAATCTGTAGTGATTGTCATTTTCTTATCAGTGACTGTTTCTGTGAGTAAAAACCTCTCTTCTTATTGTAGCTGGGTCATGTGACCAACTCCCTGACCTCCAACTGACCCAGGACAGAAAGCCAGTAACTGTCTATTCATTCCTATGGGAGCCTCACTTTCAGTCTCATAGGAATACATAGAGAATTAGACTTCCTGTCCACACATAAGTCTATGTGTGAGTTGGTGGGTCTAATTGCTGGTCACATGACACAGGTAAGAAACTTCAGGATGATATAAGTCAAAAATTCAGACACTGGTAAGAAAATGACATTCACTACAGATTATAACATGTACATTTCTAGCAGGACATGGAATAAAATTTTTGTCGGGAGTTCTTCTTTAATAGGGCTAGACGGAGCAGTTCAATCTAAAGGCATTGGCGGAATTCAGTGATCCGCATGCTGTTCCTTGCCGGATGGCGCTAGAGTGAAACTAGCATTATGTGAATAAGGTTTTTTACAGATTTACTTCGTTACTATACTTTAGATTTCGATTTATTCTGCATGTAAACTGAGAAATGGTGTAGACATTCAGTGTAAAGAGCTGTCGCCCAACAAATCAGCCAGCAAATCTGCCTTGTTGTGCAGCGATGTGGCTGGTTCTGATTGCTCTGGGACCTAAAATTCATCTCCAATTCAGTACCTCACAATTTACTCAAAGAGCACCTAAACCTTTTGCTGAAACCACAAAGGTGCAGGAACACCTCTCAGAGCACTCTGCAACTTTAGGTTTAGCTTTTCCAGCGTGCAGAGTACAGGCCCAGATACTTTCTATGGATCTGAGAAGAGCAGTTGAAACCCAAAGGTCCAGAGCACTCGGAGAAGGGCTGCTGCAACTTTTATGGTTTCAACAAAGGTTTAGGTCCAGTTAGGCGCCAAGAAAGTTTGTGTGAGTCAATACATAATACATGGTAATAGTGCTGTCATCATGTCTCCCACACGGGTATCTGCCAGCTCCTGTACAGACGGTCTCCTTGCTTACACAGTGATGTGTAAGTGTGGACATCATGGCAGCCGCTAATGGTCATAGTCGATGTCATTCAGCTATCCCCGAAGTAGATATAATTAAGAAATAACTGAATTGAATATTTTTGATGACTCAAAAGTGGAAGATAATTTTTTCAATTTTTGGGGGAAATGCTCTTTAACATGCACACACTTTCTATGATCTTGACTTTCATTTTACTTTCCCGTGTCATATGTGGCTGTCATCGACATTATCTTCTGCTGCTAAAAAAAAAATCCCAGATTAGCAAACATCCGAGGGCCTGCAGCACCCTTTCTTGAGAGGATCACGCTCTCTTCCCGCTTTCCGTGATGCTCTGTTTTGTTTCCTCCGCTACTTTTGTTCTTGAAGGACAGGCCATGCCGTATTAACCTAATTTACTTACATTCAGGAGATGGCTTCTAATTTCAAACAAAGCAATTTACTTGAGGTTGTCTCTTTTGATTTTGACCAGGCTATTGAAATGGTGCCACTTTAGAGCTGTATGCAAAGTAAGTTTCTGGGAACAGCTAGCACCGTAAATTAGGAGTTGTTGGGGAGACGAGAAATAAAGCAGACTGGACACTGAGCACGGTGGCAGCGAGCCTCTGTTATGGCTGGTACAATTGTCCATAGTCTGCATGTAGAAAATTACTTAAAGGGAACCTGTCATCTCCAAAACACCCCGTGAAGTAGAGTAAGAGGTGTATAGTGTAAGTGACGTTGAGTCCAGTTATGTAATTTTTATCTTCATACTCCCTTCCATTCTGATGTTGTGCTCCCACAAACCTGCAGTAAAATGCACTCACTCCAGTGCTCACTCACATAATGGAGACGATTCAAAGAAGAGTGCAGTGAGTGCATTTTACTGTGCATTTTACTGCAGGTTTGTGGGAGCACAGCGTCGGAATGGAAGTGAGTATGAAGATAAAACTTTCATATTCAGCATCACTTACACTATACACCGCTTACTCTAGTTCAGGGGGTGTTTCGGAGATGACCGGTTCCCTTTAACTCTATTTTTATCTTAAAGGGGCGTTTCAGGATCAGTTCCGTTTTAGGCCTTGAACACGGCCGTATTCTTTTTCCCGCATCCGATCCGCAGTTTTTTGCAGATTGGATGAAGACTCATTCACTTCAGTGGGGCCACAAAAAATGCTGTCCACGTGTCCATCCCACAAAAGTGGTTGAATGTGTTCTTTTCTTGTCTGTTTTGCAGAAATTTTGACAATAGGGCCCATGGCCGGTTTCCATATTTTGTGGATCCATGGTTTGTCGATCGCAACATACATTTGGTCGCGTGCATGAGGCCTTAAAGGGGTTGTCCGAATTATGAAAAAAAAATATAGCACTGTAAATCTGATGGGCAGCAATATATACCTAAGTTAAAGGGGTTGTCCGGGTTCAGAGCTGAACCCGGACATACCCTTATATTCACCCAGGCAGCCTGCCTGAACAGGGCATCGGAGCATCCTATGCTCCGATGCCCTCCTTTGCCCTGCGCTAATTAGCGCAGGGCAAAGGCATTTAGCCCGGTTCCGGTGACGTACCGGGCTCTGCCAGGCGGAGGCTACCACCCGGCAGTGAGCCCGGTGACGTCACCGGCGCTGATGGGCGGGCTTTAGCGCTGCCCTAGCCAGTAAAACGGCTAGGGCAGCGCTAAAGCCGGCCCATTACAGCCGGTGACGTCACCGAACTCGCTGCCGGGCGGAAGCCTCCGCCCAGCAGAGTGTTATGTAAATAAAAGAGCCCTTGCCCTGCGCGATCCAGCGCAGGGCAAGGGAGGGCATCGGAGCATGAGATGTTCTTCTCTAGTCTGTCAGCTCCTGTGCCCAGCATTTGTCTCCTCACTGCCTGCAGCTACTCATTAAAGCCTTCAGTCCTGAGTCTGTGCTGGCTGAAGGTGTTAATGTTTGCTAATGATTCCAGGGAGGAGGAGACACAGAGCAGCCGGCAGTGCAGGGGGTGTGGCCTGCACAGTGACGTCTCCTGTACAGACTCTTATGTGATCTCTCAGGCTTGTGCACGAAACATTAGCAGAGCAGGGAGAGGAGCTGACATCACAGGACATGTGACCCTCAGTGAAATCAAAGAAGAGGCCACTGAAGTTAAAGTAAGTACATTGAAAAAAACATTACATTTGCCTAGTTAGAAACATACAAAGGACAAAAAAATAACTTGGATAACCCCTTTAAAGTAAGCCTCTTGTGTGAGGGACCTAAGGAAAAAGTCGTACTCTTGTCCCTGGCTGGTCACATGCGCCACTGCTGCCAATGACTGGGCTCACCACTGGGGCCAGTCATTGGCTGCAACTGCGCACATGATCCCATCCATACCCCAGCCGGAAGATCAGGAATGAATTCAGGGAAACTGGTGAATATACTTCAGGGGCTTAGCTATAGGGAAAGCAGCTGCTGTGGAGCCCAAACTCAGAAGGGGCACTCCCGGGAGGAGAACTGAAAAATTTTATTTCCAGGGCCCCTCAATTATGTACAGTGACAGTATATACAGTGACATAACATACAGTATATACATGTAGGAATTGGACAGAGGGGCTGCGGACCTGGTCTGAGAGAGTGATCTTTACTAGCCGCACGAGTGAGGCTTGCATAGGAGGAGGGGGAGGGGTTTCAAATTGTGGGGCCCAGTCAGTTCTAGTTCTACGCCACTGATATGATTCTTACCTTACCTCATGTTAAGAGGCTTACTTTAAAGGAACTACAGAATTTTATGTATTTTGTTTGAATATAGATGTTGACAAAGAAAATTAAAAATAACATAGTCAAAAATTCTTTAAAAATATGTTAAACCTAAAAATGTCATTTAAACAATAGGTCATTTTCTGACGACACCTTCTCTTTAAAAGGGGTCCAGTACCAGATCACCCCTTTAATGTACAGACTCTTTATCTGATCTAACTCTGCTCACCGATCAAAAACTTACCTGGAACCTGCACGTTGCTTTGAATTGAATGGAAGGAGGCAGTGGGGATCCCTTCAATAAATATATCTTGCTTTAAATTAACGAGAGCTGAAGACTTTTTTTTTCTACTTTGTGTAGAATCTGGATTGTGGGCTTTTATCTTCTACACAAAGACACTTCACAGAATCATCTCTGTGTTCGGAATTGCCTTTGACTGTATTAGAAGAGAGCTGAGAAATTGCCAGAACGAGTGTCATGATCCGATACAGGCTCGGTGTATAATTTGTGTTATTTACAACTCCTGGGACTGAGATTATTTCATCGTTCTTCTATGTGGCTGTTTCTTGAGTCTAAATTTACATGCAGCAAAGTGACAATCAAAAGTGTAGCAATAATTGTTGTCCCTTTAGAATTAGCTTCTTGAAAGCTTAGGACTAACGATCACTGCAGAGGTTTCATATTGTATGCCTCTGAGGTCAGCGATTGGCTGCAGAAGTCTCTTCCTCTATACGGGCACGTCATTTAGAGTACGTAAGCCGTGCCGCTGAAATGGAGGGGATCTGAACCGATGAGCATAAAGGAGCCTTCACACACAGCAGATTTTGTTGCAGAAAATTTCTGGGACAAAAAATAAGCTCCATTCATATTTAAAGAGGACCTTTCACCTCTCCTAACATGCCTGTTTTAATAGCTTCATGCATTCCCCATGTAATAACAATTCTGGAGCATCTATTCTTATTTCTCTATGTTGTGTCATTCCTTTATTATTTCTACTAGAAGTTATGAATGACTTGCTAGCAGTCTGCAGTAAGGGTACAGAGGGGAGGTAACCAGTTGGGGGGGTGTCCCTGCAGTCTGAAAATGCCAGCACTGATTGGATAGAGTGAGTCTGTGCAGGGACACACCCCCAACTGGTTACCTCCCCTCTGTACCCTTACTGCAGACTGCTAGCAATTCATTCATAACTTCTAGTAGAAATAATAAAGGGATGGCACAACATAGAGACATAAGAATAGATGCTCCAGAATTGTTATTACATGGGGAATGCATGAAGCTATTAAAACAGGCATGTCAGAAGCGGGGAGAGGTCCTCTTTAATGAGGCATCAGCGTGCTTCCCTCCACAGCAACTCCACTCTAATGAACTGATTTTCAGTTGTGAAAATTTTACGTAACAAAATCTGCCGCATGTGACGGCAGACTAACTTGTTTTATCATTTTAATAGCTTCCCTGCCATTTTTTTTTTAATTTTTGACAAGCCCTTTCAGTTCACTTTGCCTTCCCAGGTATAACTTTCCAGTTTTACTCTGTTTGCCTAAACTTGCCCTGGACCTTAAATTCACACAATAGGACCACTTTTTAGAATACAAAAAGGAAACATATGCAAAAATTGAATAACTCTAGGCAGCATTTACTAACCAATGAGCCACCATTTAGAAACCAGAGTAGGAAGAAGGAGAGGGGCGACATAACATCGGTGCAGCCTATGCAAGAGGATGTTCATACCACAATAAAAAGGGGCAGCAAAGCTCCCATGACTCAATTCGGATCCATCAAATGAAGACCGGCGTGCTTAATAAATTGTTAAAGGGCCCTTATACTTTTTGCACGTGGTCCCTCTACTGTCTATGTCTGACCCTAAAGGACACACATACTGTAGCACCAGGGAAAATTGATCTAAGCTCACTTTGTTAGAACAATGGGGCTCAAGTTCTGTAGCCGTAATATTGACCAAAGACATAATGATAGGGAGATTGATTGTGAGCTTTACTGTGGGACAGCGAAGAGGGATAATAGGGGAGATTCATCAAAGCTAGTGTAAAGGAAAACTGTTTTAAAAGGGTTGTCCCATGATATAAAAATGAAAATCGGCCATTATATAGTACATGACAATCTCTTTCTAACAAAGCTAGAACCAGCCCTGTACCTCACATGGATCCGGAGATCTCTCTATTCATTGCTCTGCTAGATTTATATCAAGCTGACAGCTCAAGGGGAGTGTCTTTTCTGCCGCAGCTCAGGGGGCGTGTCCATGCTCTGCCTATCACAGCTCAGGAGGCAGTTGAAGGATGAAACTGAGCATGTGCAGCCATCTCAGTGAACTGGACAAAGAAATTTTAAAAAAAAACAAACATTACTATACATTTTATTGAATAAGGCCCCATTCACACGACCGTATGAATGGGGCCGTATGTATTCCGCAAAATTGCGGAATACATGCAGCCCCATTCACCTCTATGGGAGCGCACAGCCTCCGCATAAAAAGATAGAACATGTCCTATACTCGTCCGTACGCACGGACAAGTATAGGCATTTTCAATGGGGCCGCACGGCAAATATACGGTCGTCTGAATGAGGCCTAACTCAGTGGCTATGCTAAATTTTTAATTACATGTAATTATAAAAGTATTCAAATCCTGGTGCTGTTTTGAAAACTGTAGAATATTCCTCGTGGGACAACCCCTTTAAAAAGAAACCAGATTCCACTTTTCATTTTCCAAAGGGGCGCTGAAAAATAAAAGGTGGAATCTGATTGGTTGCTTCGGGCAACTAAGCTGGTTCTACTTTATACCAGTTTTGATAAATCTTCCGCAATGTCTGTACAGCGCTGCAGAATGTGTCGGTGCTATATAAGTAAAATAAATAAAATGGACAATTGAGTGTGGCCCCATTATTGCCGACCTGTAGATTGGGGGATCAGTCTGTTACTCCCTGATGGTATTAGACACCCCATGTGTAACCTCACAGACCGCCCTATGCGTGCTTTAAACAGGTTTATGACCGTATCTGTCTGGCTCTTCTGAGAGAAGAGTAGACCCATGCTACGTTGCGGCTGAGGATGCGAGCGGGTAACTATGGTAACTCCATCGGCTCAGACTGCCTGTTACATTTTTAATGCTCAGCTTTAGAAAGCGCTGCAGAGGATAGCAGAACTTTCATCTTATATGTGCGGATGAAAGGTATTTTCACAAGGATTCCTCTGTTTGTTTTCACTAGAGAGTTGCTCGGAGTTTGGATGCACCAGGCGCCTTTTAATGAAGTCCTGTTATTACCACAGTCTCCTTCTCCTCACTGGGACAGACACTGCTGTGGCTTCTGGCCATTTTTGTCTACAAAAATAATTTTAAATTGGATTTGTAAATTTTGGATTAGAATCTTTTACATAAATCACACAATGTATCCTGTCACTTAATAAGGCTTCATGCACGCGACCGCGTCCTTATTTCGGTCTGCAAAATGCAGACTGCTTCCACATGCGTTCCTTATTTTTCCTCAGTCCCATCAATCGAAAGGGTTATTCTTGTCGGCAAAACAGTTCATAATTGTAATATGTTCTATAATTTGCAGAATGATGACTTATCCTCAAGATCCAAGTCCCAGCACCCACGCCAATCAGCAGTTTCGGGGAGCCGCTGTGATCACTGGAGATCTGGTGATCGATGCTGGCTCCCAGCAGTTTACCAAGCACAGCACCGTACATAGTATAGTGGCAGTACTTGGTATTGCATCTCAGCCCCATTGACTTGAATGGGGCTGAGCTGCAGCTAGGCCATGTGACTGATGTACAGTGATGTCACTGGCCTAGGAAGAGGCTGTGACTCCCCTCCTGAGGATAAGTCATAAATATCTTTTCCTGGATAACCCCTTTAAGTTAGGAGTCACAGATTCTGCATTTTTTGACAGGATAAATAGGGTAGCATGCAGTGCAGTTTTTGTTCCAGTAAAAATGCCAGAAACCTTGGTGGAATTTGATGGACCCCATTCAGTGTGTACCGTCACGTGTCTGGTGTCTGATATGCAATGGACCTGGCTTCTAATTAGGCACTGTGTAAGGCCTCCTGCACACTACCATCAGGCCGCCATGCCCATGTTGCAAACTGCAGGCACTGGGTGTGTGCTCTCCACAACAGTGTGCAGACCCATTGACTTCAATGGGTCTGCACAGTGATGCTGCGTGCACATAGTCGGTTCCTGTGTTTTGCGGACTCGCGTTTTGCAGGCTGCAAAACGGACACAGCGGCTGCACAGTCATGTGCATGAGGCCTACGGTTCAGTTTTTTCCTGCACTGCTGACCACGGATCACCGCTGATCACTAGGGATCTAGGCAGCAGAACACTTCATCAGTTTAAAGGGGCTGGCCACTTTCTCACTACTGTTGACCAATGTGTTTGCAAGATGATCCTATGGCACTTACTAATATAGTCTTTTATGATATGCTGTGCTATTTTCTGCCTCCTTTTTTGCCAAGTCTTTTGTGCTGTCCTCACAGAGGTCTTGTCTATAAAATGGCCGCTGATGGAGGGTCATGTGACCAGGCAAATCACTGGCATAAGAATATGGCGATGGCTATTCATTGCAGTGTATTGGAGTAAAAATTAAAAAAAGGTTTTAAAAATTATATATATATATATATAATATATATATATATATATATATATATAAATTTTTTTATTTTTTTTTTTCCAGGTAATCTTGTTTCCCCATAATTAAAATACAAATAAAAACAAATTAAATCCAAAATACCCAAACTATTAAAATATAAATGTATAAATGTATTTTTCACTGTATTTATGTACAGTGAAAGCCATAATGGGGGGGGGGGATCAAAATGGCTGATTCGCCTTTTTTTTTTTTTTTTCAACACCCCCCCCCCCCCAAAAAAAAAGAAATAAAAAGTGATCAAAAAGTCATACACAAATTAGCCACAACACAGCTCTGTAGACATAGCTATGAAAAATGTATGGGGTCAGAATATGGCGATGAAAAGAAAAATGTGTTTTTCTGCACTGTCTATTATTATTATTATTATTATTATCCGGGGTCACACAATTATTAAATACAAGAAACTATTAACAGAGGGGTAGAGGACCTGCCTAAAAGAGCTTACAATCTATATATTGCTAGCACTGATTGGACAGTGTCAGACTGTGCAGGGACACACCCTCAACTGTTAACACCTAGCTTTTTATTCATTCATAAACTTCTGGTAGGAATAACAGAGGAATGACACAACTTAGAATCATACGAAAGGATGATCCATAATTGTGGAATACAGGTATATACTAAAACTGACATGTGCATGTTTTACTAAATGAGCCATTCCAGCCCGGATTTATCATATTGAGCGCAGGGTTTATGATCACCTCATGGTAAGAAATAACAGTGGATGTCACAGATGTGAAAATGTAGGGCATCGGTCCATGGCATAGAACTGTCTGAATTCCCTGCTGTGTGTCTGCTCGGCACTTCCAGTCCTATTTCTGTCCCCTCATAAATAATTTGATTTTTTTCCCCCTTTTATTTAACTTTTCTTTCCCCCGTGGTGTATACAGAGTGTAAATGTTTAATCCTGAAGGATCGCAGCCTCCTGTCTGCTAAGATTAGAAGAAGGACAGAGGAGAAGCCTGAGATCAGGGCCACGCTCAGTTTTAGCTTCTACCTATAGCCCTCCACTTCTTGACTGATTAGAAAATTCCCATCATAACTGTCACGCTCCCTTTCTAGACCTCCTCATTGAGCCCATGGAATGCACTTAGTTATCTCTAATAGCAATCTAGTACGCCATAAATGTTTAATGAACTATTAACTTTTAATAGAGTTAATTTAGTAAGTAGAACACACTGACTCATGTGTCTGGACCGGAGCGTGGCATTTCATGTCATGTCGACTTTACATATGCTTATATATTGTCCACAGGAATCTAGAAATCCATGTGTTCAAAGGGAGGGGAGTTTTTTTTTAATAAATATAGCATTAAAGGGGTATTCTGGGTGTGTGAAGCCACTCCTTTCATGACTATGGGACTGCTGCTCCACTATCTCCGGACTTCCTATAGAACTGAATGGAGCAGCATTGTGCATATCGACTGCCGGCCCAGTTCACGGAGTATGGAGTCCCTGTTCTTGAGATCAGTGGGAGTACCCCCAACAATCTAATATTTTACTGTACTGATAATTTTTAACAACCCCTTCAACTGTACCATCAAAGCCAACACATTGGCAATGTTAAAACAGGTTGCTTGTCTTTAATAGGCATGTTCTGACTTCACAAACTTTTCATATAAGAATCCACTATTTGCAGCAATTACACATTTTGCATAGTTTAGCTATTCTAGCTGTAAGGTTATGAGTGTATTCAGGATACCCTTGATATCTGTAAATCGTTCCAGAGATGGGACTGGCTTGTATTACATTTGTCCCTGACCTTAAAGAGGTTGTGTCACTTCAGCCAATGGCATTTATTATGTAGAGAAAAGTTAATACAAGACACTTACTAATGTATTGTGATTGTCCATATTGTCTCCTTTACTGGCTGGATTCTTTTTATCATCACTTTATGCACTGCTCGTTTCCATGGATACATCCACCCTGCAATCCAGCAGTGGTGGTCGTGCTTGCACACTGTAGAAAAAAAGCGCTGGCCTCTCTGGTGGCCGAGACCTTGGGAGCGCACGTACATACGCTATACACCCTTACGGTAAGAGCAGTGAGACTAAGCAACTCTCTGCCTGAGGAGGTGGTGATGGTAAGTTCACTAAAAGAGTTCAAGAGGGGCCTGGATGTATTTCTGGAGGGTAATAATATTACAGATTATAGTTACTAGAGATGGGTCGTTGATCCAGGGAGTTATTCTGATTGCCTGATTGGAGTCGGGAAGGAATTTTTTTTCTCTAAAGTGGGGAAAATTGGCTTCTACCTCACAGGGGTTTTTTGCCTTCCTCTGGATCAACTTGTAGGAAAACACGATGAACTGGATGGACAGATGTCTTTTTTCGGCCTTAAAAACTATGTTACCCTATAGTGTGTAAGCACGTCCACTGACTCTGGATTGCAGGGTGGTCTGTAACCATGGAAACGAGCAGTGTATAATGTGATGGAAAAATGAATCCAGCTGGCAAAGGAGACAATATGGACAATCACAATACATTAGTAAGTGTCTTGTATTAACTTTCTCTACATAATAAATGCCACTTACCAAAGTGAGACAACCCCTTTAAGGTTTAAGGGGTATTCCAGTAAGTAAATGTTATCCCCGATCCAGTCCATAGGGGGTAACTAACTTATAGGTGGGGATCTGACCACTGCTGACTTCACCAATAAATATAGCAAAGGACAATACAGAGATCTCTGCAGTGATCTATTTATACCCAGGACTGTAACTATAACTAATGGGCATCTTCTATTTTTGATGTGAAGAAGTTTTCTACATCAACATAGAAGAGGATTCTTTACAGTAAGAGCAGTGAGACTATGGAACTCTCTGCCTGAGGAGGTGGTGATGGTGAATTCATTAAAAGAGTATAAGAGGGGCCTGGATGTATTTCTGGAGGGTAATAATATTACAGGTTATAGTTACTAGAGGGGTTCTTGATCCAGGGAGTTATTCTGATTGCCTGATTGGCGTCGGGAAGGAATTTATTTTTCCCCTGAGATAAGGAAAAGTGGCTTCTACCTCACATGGCTTTTTTTTCCCCTCCTCTGGATCAACGTTGCAGGATGATCGGCTGAACTAGGTGGACAGTCTTTTTTTTTTTTTTTTCAGCCTTACAATTTATTCACAGAATCGGAAAGCTCACTGTAAAGGGGCCGTTCAGACAGCCGTAATATTGCAGATCCGCAATACCACGGATGCCGCCCGCCAAATTGCGAAACACACGGCCGGGCGCCCCGTTAAAAATGCCTATTCTTGTCCACTGTTGCGGACAATAATAGGACATGCTCTATAATTTATTGCTGAGCCGCGGCTGCCCGCTCTAATAGAAGTGAATGGGGCAATATTGCGGAATAGATGCAGACCCATTCACACGGTCATGTGAATGGGCCCTAAACGTATGCGTTTCTGTGTAAGGGGCTGTCATTTGTTATGTCGAGGTATAGTTATTATCCATTTGTCTGAAACGATGCTTCTATCAGTTATGTCCTTAATGCCCCTTTCACACGAGCGGGAGACTCGCATGTCTCCCGCAACGCATCTACAGGGCTGGACTCCGCACTGACAGGGAACGCATAGCATTATATGCGATCCCAGTCAGTGCCGGAGTCCAGACCTGTAGATGCGTTGCGGGAGACATGCGAGTCTCCCGCTCATGTGAAAGGGGCATAACAGTTCTCATAGACATTGTTATAGACTCTAGCTCTGTTTCCAATTTGGAGCGATGTTTTTCTTGCACAGTAATTTATATTTATGTATTTTACAAATAAACTGTGGCTTTTTTTTTACTCATATTGAAATCACATGTATCTTGGAAAGCTTATTGTTTTATCTTATTTGACTGGTTCATTGATTGGCTCCATTTTCTTAGCCTCTAGTATCATGGACATAATATTAGTATAAATAGATCAAGAGTCATAATTAAAGGGGTTTTCTAGATTTTTAATGCTGATGACGTATCTTCAGGATAGGTCATCAATATCTGATCAGTGGGGGGCTGACACCCGGGACCCCCGCCGATCAGCTATTGTGAGAAGTTAGAGGCACTCCCATGAGTGCTGTGGCCTTCTTACAACTTTTCCTAGGCCATTGACGACACGTTCATCTGTCCCGTGGCCTGAGTGAATGGGGCTGAGTGCGATACAAAGCACAGCCACTTGGCGAGCTGCGAGATATATCTGCCTAAAGCACCGCCGTCGTGAGCGCCATAGTCAGGCGATGGTTATGCCTCCTGCTGACTCCCCCCTCCAGCACCAATTATTTGGGGTAATAGACTTATTTACATTCTTATAAATAATATGGCAGAATGATAAAGAGGGCACAATATTCAAAAGAATTACAGTTCATCTGATGGAAAATTTTATGGTTTTGTATCCGGTTATTAGTTCTTTATGCTCTGTGGTTGAAGCTTTGAACACATTTGATATGACCAGAGTCAAATGACTGCAACTTACCGGGTATTTACCACCTCTTCAGATGCACGTGTTAAAGTGCCTGGATCTTCCCTATGTTCCTAGGAGGCAAAGTGGCGCCAGATAAGATTGGCATTACAGGACTGTCATTGGTTACCATGTCTATTTTTCCAACTCTTGAATGCCAATTCTGCCTGGTTACACAGTGATACCAGGAAATTGTCTGTAGTGAGACCTTCTTAATCCGTGAAGATGGGACCAAGTCATTCAGTGCACCTGCTCCTGCTTGCTTTGCCAGCCCCTCCCTTCTTGATTGCACAGAAAGGATTTGGTCCTCCCTCAGTGCACTTAACTGCTCATTTGTGTAGGAATTAAAAGTACTTTAGAGGAGATCTGTCATCTTCCTGAGCCTTTTTTGGCATAAACAAGTTGCAAACCTTGTGCAAGTTGTGGGTCTGCGCCACCCTTGCCTCTTTCTGAAAAGGGGCGGGGACAGCAGGTTCATTTATCTTTATTTGCACGATATGAAGACCAAAATCAGCAGTAAATTTCATTCTGGCACACAGCCAGCCGGAGGATGCACCTGATTTATGAGGCCTGCACCTGGTCATAGGTCATATTTTGGCTGTTCCATTTTTTGTGGCCTGTATGCTGAACCATTCACTTCAGTGGGGCCGCAAAAAACAAAAATGACTCTATATGCATTCCATATCCGCATGGCCGTTCTATTGTCTGCATTACGGACAAGGATGGGACTGTTCTGTTAGGGGCTAGCTGTTCTGTTCTCAAAATGCGGAATGCACATGGCTGGTATCTGTAGTTTGTAGAGCCGCAATTCACAGACCACAAAACATCCTTCACTCCTGTGCATGAGCCCTAAGGTGCAGCCTCTGGCAGCGCAGGAGATTTCATAGGATCCTTGATAAATCTCCCCTTTTGTCTTCAGAGTGAGGCATTTCCGTTTTTCACCGTGGAAAATGCAGATAGTACACGTACCCATTGATTTGAATGTGCCTTTTTACACATCAGTATTTTTTTAATGACCGTGTATCATTGAAAAAAAATCCCGAAGACATGCACTACTTGGGTCCATGAAGATCAAACACGCCCCATTATAGTCTATGGGTCTGTGAAAATCACGGATAGCATCCATGTAGCGTCCGTATTGCGTCCTTTTCACTGACCATTAATAGAAGATGCTCTGGAAATGACACACACAGCGCAAAAAATGGACATACAGACCAAACAAGGATGCTTCACGGACATCTTGATGGATGTAACGTTGACTGCCTTTTTCCACGAACGTGAAATGGACACGGAAATGTGAATGAAGCCTGAAGCAAAGTGAAAGGTATCATTACATTCAGCAGAGATAACCGTACAAAGCATTGTGCCTGGGTAATGTCTAACTCCCATGCGCTGCAAGGACCTTGTGATGTCACATGAGATGCTGAAGTCACGTGGCTTTGTAGCCACATCCCATGCGCTAAGTTAATAAAGATTACTAATATAATATTAAAATAGTAATTAACCCTAATCATGGTTTTTAGGGCGAGTCCTCTGGTGAGTTTGTGATTCCAATGCCATGTGACCCTGTGACATCACAAGGTCCTTACGGCACATAGACACTACCATTGTGCCTGGTTAATCAGTTACTTTCCTGGTGACAGCCCACTTTTAATTTTTGTAAAACTACGATGCTATTCCTCACGGGACTCCAGGGGATGCTAGGGGAGATGCTTTGTGAGTGCAGGAATGGTAGCCACTCAATTTTTCCAAAAATTTATTATTTAAAGGGAAATGTTTAACGGCAGAAAAAAAAAGCGAAAATCCCAATACTTTCAGATGTTCATGTATAGTCTTTAATATCGTCATATATTGTGTGTATGACCAATGTATATATGGCTGGTGCCTGATAGTGCTGCGATCATTTAGAAGGGTTTGAGGTCTGACCTCTCCTCCACTTCTAAATACAAATATTTCTTCATATTCCCTGCTTGGTGACATCACAGAACTGGTGCCTGTGTGAACAGACCCGCTCTCTGTATATAGGAATATTTCACACGTTGAAAATGGAAAATGTTACCTTGCTTTTGCTTTTAACCATTTTGATGTTGCGGAGTTTCGCAATGCAGCACAAGACGTTTGTTGTTGGATCCCTAAGGATACAAAGAGGCTCATTTTAATGCCTGTCAGTGTGATTTAAAGCAGCGGGATTTTATTTGTATGGCGTCGAAGGCTGGGTGCTGATGTAAGACATCCGCGATGTGACCCGGGGACAGTATGACAGATGAAAGAATGTCTGGGATCGACAGACTTCTATCCCACATACGATATTTGGATGTGACATTTTATTTTTACCCTTCATTCCAGTATGAATATGTAATTACAGATATAAATAATCCTATTCAGTTTGTAATAGCGGCAATGAAACCTCAGCAGTAAGGTTCCCTTAAATGGGCATTGTATGTAGGTATGTAAGATTTTCACGAGCATGTCAACGGATTTGTCATTAGGCCTTGTTTTTCGGATTGCTTTACAGGCCCATTTCTCATTCTGTGTTCCTTAACCAAAAATGGGAAGGAACCAGGAAAACATTCCCAAACCTTTCCATGTTTTCCTTGTTTTTCTCTCCTGCCATCTTTTTCCATTTTCGGCTCAAATACAGAATGTAGGGGTTAAATGTAAGTAAGAATAATGTGCATTTTTGTGTCTTAACTACCATGTAAAATTTTCAATATGTCTAGTTAAAAAAATGCGGAATGAAGAATTTATCAGTATGACAAACTAGGCTGCAGGTATGAGAACCATGAGGCACATTTATTAAAGACTCATAGCTGGCGGAGACGCCAGCTTCTCTATAACTTCTGCGTATACAGTGCCGGTCTAAGGGTCATGCACACGAACTTATTTTATTTCCATATTTGTTGGGGGTTTTTTTGTGGACTGTATGCGGAACCATTCCGGAAGTTACGCCGTGTGTATTCCGTTTCTGTAAGTCCGTATTTCCATTCCACAAAAAAATAGAACATGTCTGATTATTGTCTGCATTACGAACAAGGATAGGACTGTTCTATTAGGGGCCAGCTGTTCCATTCTGCAAAATACATACGGTGGTGTGCATGAGCCCTAAATGTAAGACTGCTTCCTTGCTGTCTTACATCTAGACATTTTTCTACGTCTAAAACGCCCGCACCACGCCCACAATTTTAGACCTGACCTAAGCGGGGCAAAGTCACAGATGGCGGCCCAACTAACTGATGTGCTGCGATCTGCGCCTGAAATACGCCTAATTTAGGCGTATTTCATTATAATAAATGACCCCACATATATGGAAATGTGCAAATATTTTGCCGCCTTTGCACCAGAATTTTGACAAATAAAATGTAGCAAATTTTGTTACATGCCATTCTTGAAATTTGGTAAATTTGGTCTGGTATACCTATCACAGAACATAAAAATTATATATATGCATGTTCCAATTTTGCCAGCATATCGCCTAACCACGGGTTATATATAAAACTTAAAGGAAATGTGTCATCTGAAAATCGCCTACTGTTTAAATCACATTTTATGTTTAACATATTTTTAAAGAATTTTTGGACCATAGGACTGCCGTAAAACTATTTTCTTAATGCTTTATAAATACTGTTAAGAACAGCTCAGGCAAGATGGCTGCCCCCATGATCATGTTCAGGAAATAGAATTTAAAAAATATACAATCCGAAAATATGACGAGATTTGGAAAAAAAAAAGGATGTGTCGCTATCTGGTTTTAACTGGCAGAAAAAATGTTGGTGACACATTTCCTTCAACTGTTAATAAATTGGTTAGAAACACAACTGATAATAACTAGCATGAGTGTAAAGTACCAGAAGTCCAATAAAAATATCACACAGCCAAAAATGCATATAGAGTAGTGGAATAACATCCCTACAGGTAAAAGGAAGGGGGTAGGGGGGGCGCTATGTTCTAGTTTAACTCTACATTCCCTAAAAGAAGAAAAAACTGCACCCTTCCTGACAAGAATGATCCCGTACAGGAAGCTGCCTCTGCTCTGCCCTGTGATGTCCCTTACATGTTCTGGTGCCTTTCCCCTAGAGAACAGATTGATCGGGGACAAAAGAAGGGATGCCCAAAACATGTTATATACACCCCACACCAAAGTCCATTGTCTCTAAAGAGATAACTGATGGTGGTGGTGGGAGTGCTCAGTGGTCATATGGTGTTCCCGCCACTAATTGGCCAACTGCGGTGGCATCCATATAGATGTCAAGTCACACTTCTGGTCTGGTGGGGACGGAAGCCATGATGCTGGAACTGGGACAACCTTTTTAATAGGAGCATGCCAGATTTATCAACTATAACTTTTTAAAAAGTACAGTCTTGTACATATTTGAAATTTGAAAAATTTGGCATAAAAATTCCCCTCATAATAATGCCTCATGCACATGACTGTATGTCCAGTCCGCATCTGATCTGCATTTTTTTGGATGCAGACCTATTCACTTTTTGATGGAACAGTCTTCAACCAATGATTAATAGTCTTCCCTTTAGAGCTCATTCAGACAGCCATGTGTGTTTTGCGGTCTGCAAATTGCAGATCCGCAAAACACTAATACCGTCCGTGTGCGTTCCGCAATTTGCAGACCGCACATGGCCGACACTCTTGTAGAAAATGCCTTCTGGCACAAATGCTACCAGTACTGTGACTATGACGTACAAAAATCGGTCTGTGTTTAGTCTTTTATGTCGTATCACTCTAGGATACTGCCTTTTGGCAGTTTTTATCTGTTCCAGCCTAGGCCATAGGGCAAGTATAGAAATTTGGATTAGTTCCTATGGAAAATAACTTGCAGTCCGTTAGCGTGCAGCATTCAGGGTGACCTTGTTTAGAATATTCCCAGTGATGATAATCCTCGTGTGCTTGTCTCTGGCCCGACGCCAGCACACATGATATGGGGCGATGCTTGGGACATTTCTGCTCCAGTTTTATAAATCTATCAGGCGGTGACCATGATAACAGTATCGTCCTATGGAATCAATTACACAAGTGTCAGGCGACTCTGTGTCCTCTGCGAATCCTGAAGGGGGTCTCGGCGGTTTCATTGTTACTCTGTATAATAGAAGTTCAAGGTAACCCCTTCCCCAGAAGGAGGGAACAGATCAGTCATTAACTCGGTCAAGGCCGCCTGGTATAAAGGGAATCTGGAGGAAGATGCGTTTGGTGCTGTCGCCTGAAATGCCACGTAACACTGCTCCGGTTAACCTTCGCGAGCCTCGGTCTAAATGGCTCCACTGTGCAGATCTGGCCATTATATGGTGTCGTTTATGACATTTTTTTTTTACAGTTCAATCCAGTATATTGTTCTTGCCTCCTCCTTATGTGAGTCATATTCAGCGAAGAACTATTTCATGTGACTTTCTCATTGTTAATTATGTGTCTGAGCAATGATGGGGGAATTACATGCAGAGCAGAAATGCTGAATGCTTGCATTTCAGAACTTCGCCTATAGTCTTATTCGTCTGAAAAACATCAATTTTTTTAATAAATAGGTGTAACGAACGGAGGAGAATTGTGGTTGAGACTAGTCATTTTGGATAAAGCTGGACATACACATTAGATGTATATCGGCCGGACCCAACAGGCCAACCATCACATTGAGTATGTGAGTGCATCGACTCTTTCCTGATGGTTGATGTTGGGCAGATCAGGATCAGGCTGTTGGATTTCAACATACCCGATCCATTTTTTCTTGGCAGAACAGCCATCACCAGAGGTGTGCAGCAGCAGCTTACTCCTCATATGTGAATAGGGGGTGCGGAAAGAGAGGGAGGTCAGCCGAGTGAGCGGTCGGTTGAGAGGTATCTCGTGTATACTTCCTTGTAAGCATTGTACATATATATTAATGTGCACTGCGCAGAGTCATCTGTATGGGAAAGCACATGCAAGGCTTCAAAATAGAAAGGGATTTATTAATACTGACTAAACTAGGACAAAATACAACTGGATGACACAGGCAGAAACTATATTAACCCCGTCGGAGTGGTGATAAATTTGCTGTATCTTTCATAGTACATTAAACACTTTCTTACACCGTCTCTATCAGTGGCGTACATAGAGAAGTAAGGGCCCCATAGCAAGGAGCAAACCAGGCCCCCCACACAGGAAAGAAGGGTTTCTGCCTAAACCCTTTTCAATGACCCTTGGGCCATTTTTTCAATGCCTCATTTGCTAAAAGTTGTTCCTTTAGAGGGTAGAGTCCTGACCAAGTTTTCACCTCCAGTAAGGCTTCATTCACACGACCGTATGTGTTTTGCGGTCCGCAAATTGCGGATCCGCAAAAAAAACGGATGACGTTCCGTATGGCATCCGTGTTTCCGTTTTTTTTGCGGATCCATTGTAACAATGCCTATCCTTGTCAGCAAAACGGACAAGAATAGGACATGTTCTATCTTTTTTGCGGAACGGAAATACGGACATACGGAAACGGAATGCATACGGAGTACCTTCCGTTTTTTTTGCGGACCCATTGAAATGAATGGTTCCGCATACGGTCCGCAAAAAAAACGGAACGGACACGGAAACAAAATACGGTCGTGTGAATGAAGCCTAAAAGAGATGATCCCAACTAAGACTGGGCCCCCTCTTGCTCTGGGCCCCTGTATTAAACACCCTTCTCTTCTGTATGCTGCTTTACACCGATACTGCATGACATTGATAAATCTGGTTGCTTTCTACTTAGCCGTGACCCTTTTCTAGACGCTCTTCAAAATTGTCTAGAGAGGCATGTAAAGCGTCCGACAGTTTTCCAGAGTCATATTTTACTCACTATAACTCCCCCACAGTGTTCATCATTTGACAAATACTTATCCTACATAAATGTCACCGTATATAAAGCATAAACCTATAAGATCAAGCCTAGGAAGAATGCTACTGACTGACATGCTGTGATGTGGCGGTGTGTTCTAATATTACTGAAACTGGACCAGTGGACTTAAAGTGGCCCTGGAAAAAATATGAAAAGTGGCCCTGTTTTGTAGTTGGGTCCAAACTGATGGAAGGCAGGGCCAGCAATACCATATTGTGGCACATTATACCGCCCCAACAGAGCCCAATATCACAGTTCATCACAAAATACTGTCGGCAGCAAAAAATACATCCCCACAACTTCCACTGGCTGGCCCCCTGGGCATCGCCCCACCGGGAAATTTCCCTGTAAGGTCTATGGCCAATCCGCTCCTGCACAGTAGGTTTTCAAAGATGTTCCATCAGGCCTCATGCCAGTCGGCACTCTGTACAGATAAGTGAGTCTGTATGGTACCATATAGTGTTCTGTGCACGTTACTGTATAATTTCCAGAATATTTCTTGTCGGTCAACAAGCCATCCTTACCAGCGGTGTACGGGAGAGCAGCCTTTTTGCATTTTATGGTGTATGTCATGGCCATTGATATGTAGGATTATATGTGACTGTGGTAAATGGCGTTGAGACTGGATCTGTACAGTATACAGAGTGGGTTTTTTTCCAGCTCTGGACGCCTGTCATAGCAGCGTGGCACCAGGCCAGACTCCAGCTGGCTGCGGTTAACCGCACTTACCACACAGGAAGGTGTAGCTTGTGCAAACCTTTGGCTGAGGGATCATTTCACTCCCCGTCTCTCTGTTCTCTCAGTGGAAATTGCTTGGTTCTCACGAGTATTTAGAGGTTATTATTTCTTCCTCGTCTGTCATTGCCGTCTCTTACTGTTACAAAAGTGGAAAATCTGATATTCAGCGTCTAAAAACAGAAGGAACAGAGGAAGGAATCTACATCGAAATCATATAGCTTAAAGCGGCTGATTTTTCAAGTGCTGGCTTTTTTGATCTTCAGTATTTGATGGGAAGAATGGTTAATAACCAAATATTTGTAAGAAAATAGACATTTAAGATGAACTGTACATCCTCTTTTCTATCGGTTTCTATTGTTTATACTAGATGTGATGGGTGACTTTTTTTACATTTGATTTTATGCTTGCACATGTTATACAATGGCCTTAGATGATGCAGAGATTTTTAAGTTCAGCAGATTTACATATATAGCTCTATAGCAGCATAAAAAACCCCCAATGATCACCCCACTGGATTTTTTTCCTATGATAGTGGCACAGTGATGTATGTGTCTTAGCCCTCATACATGTGACTATATTTGTCATCCGTGTGCTATCTACAATTTTTGCAGATAGCACACTGAGCCATTGTTTGTATGGGGCCCTAAACATATCTGTACTTTTTATGGATCCAAGTGGCCGTTCTGCAAATGATAGAACGTGTCCTTTTCTGGTCTGTATAGTCCCTTCTATTGATGGGCATGAGAACAATGCAGAATGTACACAGAATGCAGCCATATTTTGCAGATCCGTAGCTTGATCTGCAAAAAATACGGATGACGTCTGTGTGCATTCCGTATTTTGCGGAACGGAACAGCTGGCCCCTAATAGAACAGTAATATCCTTGTCCATAATGCGGACAATAATAGGACAAGTTCTATCTTTTTGCAGAACGGGCATATGGAAACAAAACGGATGCGGACCCATTCACTTCAATGGGTCCGCAAAAAATGCCGACAGCACACTGTATGCTGTCCGCATCTGTATGTCCGTTCCACAGCTCTGCAAAAAAGATAGAACAGTCCTATTCTTGTCCATATTGCAGAGAACGTGTCCGTAAAAAAAACCAAACGGATGCAACACGGACGTCACATGGATGTCATCCGTATTTTTTGCGGACTGTAAAATACATACGGTTGTGTGAAGGTAGACTCAGATTGAATCCACCAACAATTCAATTTTCTTTGAGGACTCTCGCTTTTCACTAAAGGAATGAAATACAGTAAATTGGCTGAGTTGGCTTTTTAAGACAATATATAGTTAACACACCTCCCCGCCTTGTCCTCCCCTGTGTACTATGACCCCAAAAAATAGGAATCATAGCCGCTTAATTTTAAGGTTCTCCTATTGGATGTCACAATATTTGCCCCTTGGCTTCCTGTGTCTTCACAGTGTCTGTAACCGTTCTGTAACATGCAGTTAGTCATACGGAATAATTCGGGCTTTCCTCCTCCAGCTCTTGCCTCTCGTTTTTATTTTTGGATTTCTCTTTTATATGGCAGGTTTTTCTCTGCTCTAGGGTTTCGGTTGATGTCTAATATAGGGGCTGTTTCCTCTACTAGCAGATAATGATTTAGCAGTATAATCATTATGACAAATAAGGAGACTTTATCAAACTTCAGAACCGCGCTGCCATTTCCTTCCTCTGTACCAGTGCCCACAAAGTTGTGTCATTCTTTATTAAACTTTAAGAAACTACACTTGAACGGCCTAAACACGGAGATAAGTTTACACCATGTCGCGGAGCAAATCTGTCATACAAGAGATCCGAATGGTGCCCAACTGACCCTCTCAACTTCTAATCGGGCCTGTCAAAGTGCCATCAGGATTTCCATCATTTTAGTACAAGAATAGAGCTGCACGTTGCACTATTAGACTGTCGCGGAATACGTGCGTTTTTTCTGCACGGATTTCTATGCAGAAAATATGCAGCGTAGTATAGTACTAACAAAGTGTATGAGATTACACAAATCTCCTGCATACTTTGCGGATTTTTTCTGTACGGAAATTGACCTGCCGTGCGGATTTCCAATTATGTTTTCACCCTTTTCCACAAAAGCCTGCACCAAAAAACGCCGTTAAATATAGATATGGTGCAAAAACTTACATAAATCCGCACGGAAATTTGTGCTGGTCGCATGTAAGTTCACATGCACTCATGTGTAGGCGGCCTTAAGGCAAAACCAGATAGCGCGGTCATTTACTGTGTGGGCTCTAATTAGGACTGCACTGTTTAGTCGGTCTGTATTATTAATGGCCAAGGTATTGCGGGTGCCTCGCAGCCCTTATCAATGCAGACTGACTAAACAGTGCAGTCCCAATTATCTTAATTAGCGCCCACGGTGGTTCATATGGGTGCGTGGTACACAGCCGCGCCATGTGGTTGTACCATTAAAATTCTGGAACCCTTGAAGAAATACGCTCCATGTGGCAGCTTTATTTCCCTGTAAAGCCTGAACTCTGCTCCTGTGACAGGGCCTTGCGGCATTATACTCATTTATACTGCTATGTCCCTGCCTGACGTCAGCCGTAATGCATTGTACTTACAATATAATGTTAGTACAGTTGATTACACCTGATTTCGGGTAGGGACACACAGCATTATAAATCATTATAATGCCATGAGGTTCTGTCACGGGGGAAAAGAAGTTGCTAAGATCACAATGAATTATGAAATCTTTTCATGGATTGGGGATATTAATATTGAATAAAAATGACTGTCGAGCTAACAACGGTAGAAATCGTCTTTGCCCATCATTGCTCCAACATACAGTATATACCCAACTACCACTATTTAAGCCCAAAAGTTAGTAGAAATTGTTGTATTTGGTTACATCCATGCGCGGGGTCCATGACTGCACCGCACCTGACAGATACAGAACAGGACATGTACAACTTCAGACTCTGGACCTGTAACATCACACGATCATTCAGCATAAAAATAAGATGAAAAAGCAGGTTTACATTATTTATAGTCACTAAAGATTTTTTGGGTTTTGGATTGATCTCATTATAGACAGATATGCCATTTAAATGATGAATAATAAGTATATCTTTAACAGCGACATGAAGAGGCTGTGGCCCTCCGGTGAGCGGCCTCGTCACAGCATGCTGGTTACAGCGCCATACATTTTGTAGTGGCTGTGCTTGGTATTGCAGCTAAAGCCCATTCCCTTGAATGGGACTGAACAGCATCTAGGCCACAGCCTACCGATCGCTTATTGATGACCTGTCGTGAACATAGGTCACCAGTATTTTACTCCCATAAAACCCCTGTAAGATAGTTAATATTAGACCAACTACTATCTCTCTCGACTTGGCCGATATTTATCTTGATGGAGAGAGGAGAATACGCCACTATCTGAAGTGTCTGGAAGCAGTATATAGGCAATGGCAGCAAAACATTGGGGGTCATTTATTATCCAGAAATACACCTATATTAGGCATATTTCTGGCGCAGATTGTGCGCAGCAGTTAGGTGCCCTGCAATCTGTGACTTTTCCTCACTCATGCTAAGTCTGAAAAAAAAGGAACAGGGAAGGGCGTGGGCGCAGAAGGGGACAGGCCGTTTACCATTTTGTATGCCTGTTTTAGGTGTAGAAATGGTCTAAATGTAAGACAGCTCAGAAGAGGTTTTAGACGGCGCCGGATGCACCGAAGTTATGGAGAGGCCCACACCTCTTAAAGAAGAACTCCCACAAAAATTTTTATTCTCTGACCTGTTAGAAAGGTGCATGATATAATCTGTAGTGATTGTCATTTTCTTATCAGTGACTGTTTCTGTGAGTAAAATCCTCTCTTCTTATTGTAGCTGGGTCATGTGACCAACTCCCTGACCTCCAACTGACCCAGGACAGAAAGCCAGTAACTGCTCTATTCATTCCTATGGGAGCCTCACTTTCAGTCTCATAGGAATACATAGAGAATTAGACTTCCTGTCCACACATAAGTCTCTGTGTGAGTTGGTGGGTCTAATTGCTGGTCACATGACACAGATAAGAAACTTCAGGATTATATACGGTAAGTCAAAAATTCAGACACTGGTAAGAAAATGACATTCACTACAGATTACATCATGTACATTTCTAGCAGGACATGGAATAAAATTTTTGTTGGGAGTTCTTTAATAACTTTAGCAGATCCACCACCAGATATGGGGGGTTTTAATCTTAATAAATGACCCCCATTGTGCTTATTGACCTCTAATATGTTTGATTCTTCTTATCCTCAACATTTTATATCAAAAGACAGGAGACCTCCATACACCTCCCTGATAGATGGCCTATCCCACCAAAATTGGGAGATTCAGAGAATTCTTTTGTATGACCGGCTTTAGACATGTAGCTATGTATTAGTTATCATTCCTTTGGTATAGCTGATATGTCATATTCCTAATTTATTATACTAAAACTACATTTGGCCATCCTGATCTGTCCGTAGAGCCAACATCTGTTTTCATTTTGCACGTTGTTTTTATGAAGGCTAAGTATAAAATGGTAGATCAGGCTCCATATTTAAGAAGGTATTTACCGTACAGTATAAGTTGGTGAGCTGCCTGGATTATTCCATAATCAAGTTGTCCGCAGGTCCTAATGCGCGCCATTCTTCATTTGCACGGTTTCTTGGTTAAGCTTTTGCATGAGACATTTGCTTATATTATTATTATAAATGATGATAACATGTTGGAATTGATCCTATTTTCACTCATTTCAGGAACGTAATCTGGCATTTATCATCATCATACATAGTAGATATGTTTCTGATGTCCATTGTCTCAGCTCGCTCCCCTCGTCTATTGAAATAATTGTTACCATTATAAGTGTAATTGCTTAGAAGTTTTCTGGCATTGTTGCTTTGATAAAATTTTCAGCATGAACTCCATATTTATGAAACCACTGTGGCAAATCCACAGCAAAATCTGCTACAAATCATGCAGATTTTGCAGTTGATTTTCCTGTCACAAATTCCGTTCCATGTGGACATACGCTTACGATCCGCCTTGAGATAATGTATAGATTATTCCTAATACACTTGCAGCAGGATTTTATTTGTTTGCAAGTGGACACGGCTGTTTTTGCTCTGTTCAGTGAATGTCAGTGTATTGGCATTGGCGTTTTTTATTTCTCATATTTGTTTCCTCTTTTTCTTGTCTAGTTGAGCGCCAATGTGCTGATCTTCTTGTGCACAAATATTATTGGCATTTGCACGCACTATCCTGCCGAGGTGTCGCAGAGACAGGCGTTCCAAGAAACACGAGGGTACATTCAAGCCAGGCTGCACCTTCAGAGAGAGAACCAGCAGCAGGTAAGTGGGCCACACCATGGAGCATGGGCAGGGAAATGGGGAGCAGAGGCGTCACTTAAAGGGGTTTTTACAGGATTTTACAACTGATGACCTATCCTCAGGATAGGTCATCAGTATCTGATTGGTGGGGGTCCGACACTCGGGACCCCCGCCGATCAGCTGTTTGAGAAGGTACCGGCACTCCTGTGAGTGCTTCTGCCTTCTCGCAGCTTATCGAGTACAGAACCTTATATTGTAAAGCAGCTGTGCTTGGTATCGTGCTCAGCCCCATTCACTTGAATGAGGCTGAGCCGCTCCTCGGCCACGTGACCGATGAACGTGACGTCACTGGCCTAGGAAAAGTTAAGAGAAGGCCTCTGTGCTCACGGGAACGCCGGTGCCTTCTCAAACAGCTGATCAGCGGGGGTCCGGGTTGCCAGACCCCTGCTGATCAGATACTGATGACCTATCCTGAGGATAGATCATCAGTAGTAAAATCCCGGAAAACCCTTTTAAAGGTCCTGGGCCTTAAAGTAAAACTTGCAACAGGTCCCCACACCTACTATTAATTAGTTAGATGAGGGTCTAACGCCCTGCACCCCACCATTTATTTCACAAAAGCTATGTCCCCTTCATTGTTTCCTTGGCACAATGCCAACTAATGGGTGAAACCTGTTCTGAGGATATATACCACCAGGCAAAGCCGCTTAAAAGTGTATGGTGGTGTGCCGGTGACCAATGAAGGGGAGCGCCCATTGCCTGCCAACTATCAGTGGGGCCTACGAGTAGACCAGCAGTCAAAGCGAGAGATTTGTCAAAGACAAGCATATCCCCTGCACTGATGGACGATGCAGCTAATTTATGATGAGACACATATATCCTCATATATTAGGCGTACTGTCTGGTAGGTTGTGCGCCAGACTGATATCTACGGCAGCTCAGAGCTGCCGTAGATATCTGTCTTCATTTGCACCTGAACAGGAGCAAATGAAGATGTCTGGCCTGCTGCCCAACCCCCCTCGTCACACACCCCCTTTTCAGAAAGTGGCAAGGGTTGCGCAGAAAGGCCACTTGCAACAAATTGTGTCGCAAGTGGCGTTCAAAAAGCCGCGCAATTGCAACCAACACCTTATTTTTTTCCCCACCATTTTTCTGGTGCAGGAAGATGATAAATCTCCCCCGTAGTCCCAGAAAACCCTTATAGTATTGTATGCATCAGATTATGCAGTTTTTAAAAAGTCCGAAAATAATGATTTTGATTCACACAGCAGAAGTAGATGTTTGCATGGTGAAGTGCAGTCGGCCATCTTTTTGGGATGACGCTTGCTGCTTTGAAAAGTAGAGGGTTGCATAGCATCATTACGTGGTCTCCGTCAGTTCCAATGGAGATTCTTCAAAAAAAAAACAAAAAATAAACCCAGACTTGGTGCACTTCCAAGGTGCAAATTGCCTCTTGCATGCATGCAGCTATTAACTTTGGCACTAATGGCCACTAACCGGTAGCACAGGTTTTTCCCGTTTGTCACTGCACCTCTCCCCTGTACAGGAGCGCCTCCTACTGTCCGTGCTGCCACGCCATGTTGCAATGGAAATGAAAGAAGACATAAACACCAAAAAGGAGGATATGATGTTCCACAAAATCTACATCCAAAAGCATGACAATGTCAGGTAAAGCGAGACTTAGGCTTTCAGACGTACAGTATTCTGCGCATTTCAAGCCTCCGCCTATAGGTTGTCATCTCTGATTTAGAAGGGTATAAGGACTTGGCACTAATATGTGGCAGGAGCGCCAGTCTAGTGATAAAAATATAAAGTTCCTGTCCGCTAGAAACAGTGTCATTTGGCGGGTTGAAGTGCCTCATAATGACTACATTCGTGTTTAGAAGGGGGTGCTATAAGTCAGGTACTTGGGGAGAGGATGGCTATATCATGTATTGGATTGGATCTGACGGTCTCTCTCCTTGCAGTATCCTGTTTGCGGACATTGAGGGCTTCACCAGCTTGGCATCACAATGCACAGCCCAGGAACTAGTCATGACTCTGAACGAACTCTTTGCACGTTTCGACAAGCTGGCTGCAGTAAGTACAACTTATCACTCAGAGATTTCTCATTTTACAGAGGACCCGTCCCCTCTCCTGACATGTCTGTTTTAGCAGCTTCTTGCTTTCTCCGTGTAATCACAATTGTGGACCATTTATTCTAATGATTGTATGATATGCTATGCCTTTATTATTCCTGCTAGGACCGAGGAATGAATATCAAGCAGGTTGTAATGAAGATCTGGGGGTGTGTCCCTGCACAGTCTGACACTATCTAATAAGTGCTGCCAGTGTCAGACTGTGCAGAGACACACCCCCAACTGGTAACACCCAGATGGATCTTTATTACCAACTGCTAGAAATTTATTACTAACTTCCAGCAGGAATAATAAAGGAATTGCACATCATAGTCATCAGAATAGAAGCTTCAGATTGTTACACCAGCAATGCACGAAGTTACTAAAACAGACATGTCAGGAGAGAAGACAGCTCCTCTGTAAAGTGGATCTTTTGGATTTTTGCTACATTTTGTGAGAAATTGATAATTGAAATTGATGGTTTAAATCTACATGACAGGCTAACCGCGTTGCGCTTTTCAAAACTTGATTGAGCAATGTAAAAATGCAAAATGTTACAACGCCCTGTTTTGAGACGTCAATTATCCCATATGTGTCCAGTGTATTATTTCACCTCTCCCAGTAACCAAATGACACATTTGTATGCCAGTTTGGTTTCTAGGAATGCAGACTTGTAGTTCTAAAATACTGCCCTTATATTAAGCCAACAGATCTGCTGTAAGTAAGCACACCCACATACACAGTAACTGAAATAAAAATTCAGACTGTTTTTTTAAAGAAGAACTCCATCAAAAAATGTTATTCTCTGACCTGTTAGAAAGATACATGATGTAAACTGCAGTGAAGGTTTTTTTTTTTTTTTACCAGTGACTAAAAAATGTTTTAATATGCAAATGAGCCTCTAGGAGCAACATTAGCAGTTGCCATTACACCTAGAGGCTCTGCTCCCTCTGCAACTGCCACATCCTCTTCTCTTTGACAGGATCAAACAGCGAAAACATCATCACGCCTGACCCTGTAAATCAAAGTGGATAGGATGCTTCCGTTGCAGATAGAGCAGAGCCTCTAGGTCTAATGGCAACACCACCATTGCTCCTACAGGCTCATTAGCATATATTAAAACTTCATTTTTCTCAGCAATGCCGGCACATATGAACATGGGACCAACACAGATGCCTTCAGCTGCCAAGTGCACATGCAACAAGTCGGCTAGTTTCATAGGTACAAATCTGCTGACAGATGCCCTTTAAAGGGGTTGTCCTACGAAAACTATTCTACAGTTTTCAAATCAGCACCTGGATCTGACTACTTTTATAATTGCATGTAATTAAAAATTTAGCATAGCTGCTGACTTATTCAATAAAATGTATCTGTATAGCACCACCTGCTGTTTGTTTTTTTTCTTATTTCCTTGTCCTGCTCACTGAGATGGCCGCACATGCTTAGTTTCATCCTTCAGCTGCCTCCTGAGCTGTGATAGGGAGAGCTGAGACACGCCCCCTGAGCTGCAGCAGAAAAGACACTCCCTTGAGCTGTCAGCTTGATATAAATCTAGCAGAGCAATGAATGGGGAGATCTCTGCATCCATGTGAGGTACAGGGCTGGTTCTAGCTTTGTTAGAAAGAGATTTTCATGTATTATATGATGCCTGATTTTCATTTTATACAGTATTCATGGGATAACCCTTTTAAGTATTAGGTGGGCTGGAATCCCTACAGAGGGTTGAAGTCACCAAGTGACCCTTCTCGCTCTGAACAATAACTCACTTGTTGCTGAGAGAGATCTGTCTGGAAGAGCTGCTTACAGTATATATTTGGATATTTTTGTTTTGTTGCCCTCTCCCTCTAAATCTTTGGGCACCCAGATTAATCGTTACAAATGTATATTTTAACATTTCTTCATTTTGATGTCCAGATTTTGGCCACTCATGGAACTTTAAATTAACATATTACCATTTATATGTATAAGTTTCACCTGCGGTCTCAGAGCTAGCTTACCGTCAGGTATTAAAACAAAATGGCTGCTTTAGAAATTGTGACACACATAGTACACATATGTAAATGGCTGAGTATGAGAAGGAGGTCCCCTGGTGAGGTCTGGCAGACAGCGCTGCTCCTCTCACACGGTTGTTTTAATTCCTTCTTGGAGTTTCTTCTCTTTGGATAAGTTTTCATGGTCCTTCTAATTAAGTTATTGCGTCATGGTTTAACAATTTCTTTTAAATGGTTCTCACTTTTATTCTGCTTGGAAAACAAGATCTGTAAAAATGTTAAAAGCATGAGGAGCAGAGTATGGTTAGAGCCCAAGAGGTCTAAAGCTGCTTTCACATTACCATAGCATTTAGTACTTTTGAAGGAGACTCTTCTCTGAGATGAATATATTTCAGTGCATTCCTGCTATGTATTTTTATAATTTCATAAAGATATCTTTCTTTTAGGAAAACCACTGTTTGCGCATTAAGATCCTGGGGGATTGTTACTATTGTGTCTCTGGATTGCCTGAAGCTCGCGCTGATCATGCTCACTGCTGCGTGGAGATGGGAGTTGATATGATTGAAGCCATCTCGTAAGTGGACCTTTGTGTAAAGGGAACCATGAAAATGGAGTGTAATCAGTCAGCAGCATGTTATAGAGTGGGAGGAGCTGAGCAGACTGATATATAGGTTTATGGGAAAAGATTCAGTGAAACTTGTATTTCATTCATTTACATCCCTGGTCATTCTGGGCTTTAAAGTCCAGGGGGCAGTCCTATCAGTGATTGACAGCTATATGTGTATGTACAGTCATAGAGAGATAGCTGTCAATCACTGATAGCACCTCCTCCTGGACTTCAAAGCCCAGAATGACCAGGAATGTAAATGAATAAATTACAAGTTTTACTGAATCTTTTCCGATAAAACTATATACAATCTGCTCAGCTCCTCCTGCTCTATAATAAGGTGCCTACAGCTCAGAAACCATGGTCAACATGACAGGTTCCCTTTAAAGTATCTCGCATTTCCAAAGCTGGACTTATGACTTGAATTCAGTGATTTCTTATTATGGCAAGAAAATGACCAAAAGGATATTTCTAGAATATAGAAATGTTCTGTCCATATACACTGCTGGTATGTCCACGCAGCAGAGAACGTGGACTAGTGTATCTTTTTGGCTTGTACTTTTAGCTTTTGTACACAGAAATGGGCCATGTTCTTGTATCATTTCCTTAACGGGAACTGTTCTAGTGTATAGACTAAAATGTTGGAGCTGTTTATGTTCATTTATGGAACTTTTCCTGGGGGCAGCCTTGTTGGAGACACTCCTTTCATGTACTTCCTGTATGGCAAGTACAGCAGGTGTGTGCTTTATAGCATCTGAAATAAATTGGAGTCAGTTGACAGGATAGTCGCATAAAAAATACAGAACCTGTTATGAAGCGTCCGTAGACATCTGGATGGTCCACGTTGGTTTCTGCAAGGACGTTATTGAATGTCCTTCCAGAGCTGGCAGCTGTGGGAGCAGGAAGCCCATTATCAGTGACAGCCGGGCACGGGCTCCGCATACAGAAGTTTTTTTTTTTTTTTCCTTTTTTATTGTCCCTGGCTTCATCATTGCTCAATAAGGCCCCTTTCACACCTGCGTCAGGGGACTCCGGCAGGCTGTTGTGCTTTTGTTCCGGCCGCCTCTCGGCAGGGTTTGCCGTGCTGCGGCCGGATCCGTGGCCCACCCCCATTAAAGTGAATGGGGCCGGAGCATAGTTCCGGCCCCACACGTGCACCTGCGGCAGCATGGATCCGGCGGGCTGTTCACCCACCGGAACAGCCTGCCGGAGTCCCCTGCCGCAGGTGTGAAAGGGCCCTAAGCGCTGTGTATACAGATAAGGCAGCAGCAATCCCACTGATCACTGGGGGCAGGGTAACTTGCAGGAGCTTCTAGGTCTTAGCTAACCCAGATCAGCTCTGCAGTGCATGTCAGCAGGCTGAATACCCCCAAATAAGTCAGTCCCAGATACAGGAGAAATCAGCAATAAATAAATGTAATGTTGCTGCAGGACTTTTTTTACCTAATTGGACGACAAAAAAAATAGCAAAGACAAAAAAATAAAAACATAATAATAAAAAAAGAATGCCACTACTAGCCCTGCCCCTTCAACTATAAACTATATCATATATATCAAAATGACTAACAGAAAGGGGATACAATTTTAATTCTACACTTTGTTTTTGAAGACTGAAAGAAGCGTGAAAAATAGTTTTCCCCCTGTTTTTTACACTTAACTGGGTTTAAAAATTCTATAATAAAATTGTGAAAAAAATAGATTATTCAAAAAAAATATTTAAAATAACCAAGTGAAAACAAGATACAGCTTTCAAAGCTGCATGTACTAAAAAAATGAAGATTGTTCTAGTCAAGGAGGAGGTAAATTTCCTGGTCCAGAACTGGTTGATTATATTTTTGATACAAAAATTATTAAAATAACCTTGTCTATATGTTCCCTTTTTTATGGATGATGATATGCCTCTTGATAATGCTTTACTGTTGACTGATATGTCTTTGTATTTCAGGTTAGTGAGAGAGGTAACGGGGGTAAATGTGAACATGCGTGTGGGAATACACAGTGGACGAGTTCACTGCGGTGTCCTTGGCCTGCGAAAGTGGCAGTTTGATGTATGGTCTAATGATGTAACTCTGGCCAATCATATGGAAGCTGGTGGCAAGGCAGGGTGAGCGAATCACTTCTTTTCAACCTTAGCGTTGCCGTACATTGCTGTATTACTTGTCAGTGCAAACTGCAAAGATAATATTTACCTTTAGTTCATTCATTCCCTATTTATTTCTGTTCAGGCGCATACATATTACAAGTGCTACATTAAATTATCTGAATGGAGATTATGAGGTGGAACCTGGTCACGGAGGCGAGAGAAACGCTTATCTCAAGGAACACGACATCAAAACTTTCTTGGTGACTGGATGCAGCCAGAAGAGAGTAAGTTATAGGATGCAACCTATTAAAGGCATCAACTGGAATAGTTGCCTTGATCTTCTACGCTATTTGATGCTGATAATACAGCAGCATGATTATTTCACAAGCTGATCATCTATAACTGTTATTTATGATATATTTGATTTTCTTTGGATTAGCTCGTTGTTGCACTCCTCAGATATCATCATTTACATTTCTTGATAGCGTTAAATACTGGTTCATACAATATACAAGTAAGTACTTTCATGGAGTTTAAAATGGCTGTCTTCCTTAACCACTTAGTAGTTTTACCCAAGCTCTGCTCGGGCTTTGAGAAAGGACCAACCTACCTGAGCTCAGGCAGCAGGGTGCGGTGGGGGTAGGTGGAAGCTCTGATTTTGCTGCTCATATCTTGGGATTGGTAGAAGCTAGAGTTATGGTCTTGTTTGAAAACTGGCATTCAACGCTTTCAAACAAGACCAGAATCTAAGCATCATCTGCACTAAATCGGGAGGTATAACTATTAGAAATCTAGGTGGGAGTGAAAGCTGTGAAACCTGCTTTTGCTTCCACTTTCATCTGTATTCACTCCTAATCCGATTTCTAACAGCAATATCATCTGATATAGTGGAGATAATGCCGTGTTTCTGTTCTGTTTTGAAAGCTTAGAATGGTAGTTTTCAAGCAAGATCATCTCTAGCTACCAATCCTGAGATATCAGGGGTTAAAGCAGCCCTCTCCTCTTCAGTCTGCAGGAGGAAGGGGGCATTGGGAGAGCTGACAGCCTGCAGGAGGAAACAAAAATTTGTAAATTTGGCATTATTATATTTGTACTGACCCACGTAATAAAGTTATGTTATTTATTCCACGAAATGGAATGTTAAAATTGTAATGTTTATCCCCCCCCCCTAAAAATAAAATAATAAAATTTACTTAATATAAGTATATATAATATAAGTATAAGCCAGTATTTGGAATTGAGAATTGGGCACTCTGTAGTTGAGCACTTGATGTGGACTACAAATCCACTAATGTTGTTCTCATTAGTTATTGGCAGAATGCAGAGTGATCAGTCAGTGATCACTTACGTCCTCCTGGTATCGGAAGAAATTCAGGAGTTCACTGAATTCCAAGGAGGATGATCATTTGTGATCAGATTTAACTAGGAGACGACAGTCTTTGCCCTGCTTTTTTTTATTTGCTTTTTTTTTTTTTAATTCCTTTTTGCTTTTTCTTTTAACCCAACAATATAAAATGTGGACAAGAACTGCTGTTTTGGCCACTTGAAGGACCTGCGCTTGAGTTAAGTGTGTCATATAAAAGGTGTTCCTGTATGTTGTTCAATTCAGAAAGAAGAAAAGGCCATGCTGGCTAAACTACAACGGACAAGAGCCAACTCAAATGAGGGCCTTACACGAGTCTGGGTTCCTGAAAGATCCTTTCCACGCAACAAAGGCTCAAAGGCATTTCGGCAAATGGTGAGTGTGAGAGGTCATTTTCTCAGTAAACATTCCTTATTTTTATGTTAAACATACTTTTAAAGAATTTTGGTGATGTTATTTTTAATTTTCCATGTCAATGTATAAAAAAAAAAATCCTGCAGATTTCACACTGGCCACTAAGCCTAATAACAGACACTACTTCTTTGTCTGTACGGATAACTTTATTGCAGTTATCTGTTTATTATTATAGGCAGGATTACAATGACAGATATCACAGATATATCTATATAGATAACACAGGATCCATCATTCACAATAGTTGATATTGCAGCTTTTTTCTGTTTGTGTTTTATATTATGTATGTGTAACCCCCTCTTGATGTACAGCGATATGGAATTAATAGCGCTTTCAAATAAATAATAAGAATCTTCTCCCTCCTTAACACTGTACAGGTCACGGAGCATGCTTAGTAAACTCTCTTATAAAAATCAATGGGGTCCCTCCAAACATTTTTGTACTATATGGCCCATGTGGCTGCTGTAAAGCATATCTCTTAATGCCGTTGAGAAGAGCTCAGGCAAGATGGCTGCCTCCGTTATCATGTTCAGGAATAGATTTTTAAAAAAATCTGCAATCTAATATATAAAGCTGAGTGTATGTATGTGTGTATGTATGTCAGCTAAAGGAAACCGCACCGTCCCATTTACAATCACGAAATTTTGCACAGCCACCTCCTGTGACTTGGGGAGCCTAATTTTCGATTGCGACTTTTAGCCAACGTTGTTGTAGAGGCTGATGTAACTCACATGACCTTAAGTGTATACTAATTATGTGGGTTTTATATATTATCAATTAAAGACAATACTGCCCTGCTGTGGAGGTGTTTGTTAGCAGGGCGAGTGGTGTGTTGTGGAGGTCACTGTTAAAGGAGCGGGCTGCTGTGAAGGTCAAAGTTAAGGGAGTGGACTTCTGTGGAGGTCACATTTTAAGGAGGCGCGGCGCTGTGGGGGGGGGTTAGTGTTAAGGGGTGGGGGGCTGTTGAAGTCACTGTTAAGGGGGTGGGGGGCTGTAGAGGTCACTGTTAAGTGGGCGGGGTGCTGTAGAGGTCACTATTATGGGGGATACTGTTGATATCTTTTAACGACACACACAAATGTTAGATGAAATATACCCGTGCGACTCCGGGTCCTTCTGCTAGTCAGAAATAAAAAACAGAGGACACATTCCTCTTAAGCTGTTGGTATATTGGTGTTTGGGTAAACTATCCAGTGGCTGACAGACTGTATGACCAGCTGGAGCTGATGCCACGGTTATCGGAAACTGATCCCACGGCGATTGGCGGATTCTTGGGCCTGCTCGATATGAAAGTGGTTGGCATGATGATACAACCGTTTTAAATCTAAACTGCATGTCTTCCGATTATACATTTTGGCTACTAAAGTCACAAGCCTTTGGAATTTCAAGGGTTTCTAGATTCTGCAATCCACGGTATATTATAAAGTATGAGCCCCGCATCATTTATTGACGCCATTTATAGAACCCCATTAATGATACTCCGAGCAGGTTATATTGCAAATCAGTCTGAAAATGGGATTAATGAAGGACATTTTTCTCAGTGTGCATGCATGCGGCAGAGTTTGTCTTGGTGGAAATGCTGTGAGAGTGAAGCTGTGTTGTTAGTCTTTCCGGATTCTTTGGCCTCACACAGACTGCTGATTTTCCCAAGGATTGAGCGTGAGAGAGGCCTCCTGGTGAGGGTAGGCAGAGACAACACGGGGACGCACAGCTCCTCTCTCAGAAACACTTAATTAAATAGTTCGTCAGAAGGCCTCCTGTGGGATCTGCCTAATGAGACATGCCAAGGGGCGAGCAACTCTCAAGTCACATGCCTTTCGCTGCCTAATCTTTCCTAAAGGCATGATGCAGCCTTGTCACATATACCCTGAAGACCGTCTATTCAAAACGTGTTTTGCTTCACTAGATTAATACAGACGAGCGAATGAGTCAAACTGCAATGTGCGCACGTGGAACCAGGAGGTATTTTACCCATTCTGATGTCAGGCCTTAGCAAAGGCTAAAGCCCCTGGAAATCTATCCATAATAAATAAGCCCCAATTACTGATTCCATGTGAACGTTCTCCAGACTAATGAGCGCAGCATCTGGATGAAAATAGGCTTCACAGTACACGCGCTGTATACTCGGAGGAGAGGCTGCTGCTTCTAGACGCGTTTGTAAAGCCTGTCTTCAGACTTGGAGATCTCTGAGCTCATGATATATGTTCTGACAAATGCTGGCCAAGGATAAACCTGTTGGGGTCCCTTTACACAGGGCGGTTTTAGCTCAAAATGAGCGTTCTTACATGGCCCAATGCAATGTGAATGAGTGGACAAGTGATCATTACTACTATAGTGCGTCCTCGTTCAGTTTTCGTGTTTTTACCACATGAAAAAGGCAATCGCCCAGCAAGCGAACGCTTGCCTCGTTTGTCTGGTGATCGATGGCATGTTTATGCGGGATCGTGGTCAGAACTAGCGTTTTTCATGTCCAAACATCCAATTTCCATGGGCCGATACACTGTGACATTGATTGAGAACAATCATTCATAGGGACTTTCATTCCTCGTTACTGCGCCAATTTTCTGAGCAGTTCATGATGTGTTTTTTCAGCTTTCCATTGTTTTTGTCCGTTTTATATATACATTATTTTCCATATGCAACTGTACCCATAGGAAAAAATTGGTTACTTGATATGTACATTATTATGTATTTGCGAATTCTCCTTTACTTGCAAGCAATTCAATAAATATCTTTTGGACTTAAAAAAGTATGGCCTCCGACCAGACGAAGTGAGGTATGAATAACTTCGGTATTTGATGTTTAAACTGACATTTGTAAAACTTGAATCCGAACTAGCCTTCGGTTCTGAGGTACCAGTCGGAACCGAAGCCGAGTTCGGATCCAAGTTTTAAAATCATTAAATACTGTGTGCTATCCACAGACCACCCCATTCATGGTTCTCCACAAAAATCCATCCCCCCCTGTACCAATCTACCAGTAATTGGGATATATGATTAGGAAAAGGCATAGCCTCTTCTTACATGTCAAATATGTCGCCGTATGGTCGCCTATATGGTATATTTGCCCCTGAAAATATGTAAAAATAAGTTGGAAAAGTGTAACCTATATCTTACACCAAAAATGTTCACACCGATGTCCTTTTTATACAGCATAACATATGTGAATCGGACAGATCCCATAGACTTTAACTTGGTCATCTAGATTTCTAGTTTGTTTTATGGGATAGAATAGCAGAACATTTTACACGAGCAGCGTGAATATTAACAGAAGTGTGAACAGACCCTCACTCCAATAAGTGCCGGTGTAATTTTGAAGCCCATAAATGATGATCCGTTGTTCTTATGATTAAATAGTCTCGTAGACATAATGGAAAAATGTCATAGGCGTTAATTTACGTTTCTAGTGGTGTGCAGGAGAACTAAAGATGCAATTGGCGGAAGGGTGTATATATTTTATCTATTTATAGCGTGTTATCTGACATCTTTTCATTTTTACATTTATACAACCTAGGGCAGCCATAAACATTACTCTCCGGGACCATGGTTACATGGAGATAAGCTTTGTGTGCTGTCGCTCCCTGAGAGATTGATTGGCCAGTTCACTTTCCATGGACAGCAACAGCCAGTCAGTCCAGCAGAGAACCGTATGTGAACAGAACTGATCTCCAAGCAGCCGCAGTCCTCAAGGACAACGCTTAGGGGGGCATCTGTCAGTAGGTTTGTACCCATGAAACTAGCTGACCTGTTACATGTGCACTTGGCAGCTGAAGACATCTGTGTTGGCCCCATGTTCATATGTGCCAGCATTGCTGAGAAAAATAATGTTTTAATATATGCAAATGACCCTCTAAGAGCAATGGGGGCGTTGCCGTTACTCCTAGATGCTCTGCTCTCTCTGTAACTGCTGTGTCCACTGTACTATGATTGACAGGACCAGGAGTGATCACGTTTACACTGCCTGGTCCCTGTCAATCAGTGCAGAGGGCATGACATTTGCAAGGAGAATGGAGCCTCTAGGAGTAATGGCAACGCCCCCGTTGCTCCTAGAGGTTAATTTGCATATATTAAAACGTTATTTTCTCAGCAATACGTTCACATTTGAACATGGTATCAACACAGATGCCTTCAGCAACCGCAGATACAGCAGGTCAGCCCGTGTCATATATCTCTGACAGGTTATGTTGCTCACTGGCCGCACCTGTAGATATTGCTGTAGAGCCCGCTGTGTATCCAGTTGTGGTTCAGCGAGCTTTGAGGAGTGACAGGCTCCCTAGATCTGGCTCATATCAATATACTGTTTACAAACAGGTTTTTTTTTGTAACGTGCGGTGCCAAAAGTGACATCAGTTCTGAATGACTGGCCAGAATTAAACATGATTTAATTGTTTCCTGTGATATTCTGCAGCATACCACGTCTTCTGAGCAGATGTGTGCTTGGAAACCGCCTGCATCGGGAGTTATAAATAAACTATTGTTAGACGTGACTAATTACTCCAAGCCTGTGCAAGTGCTATAAAGATACCTTATTTTTAACAAAAACTGACGGAGAGAAATATATCAAAATATTTTAGCGTGTTGGGACCATTCTTAAAGGGGTTGTCTGGGAATTTTATGTTGATGGCCTATCCTCCAGATAGTTCATTAATATCTGATCATTGGGCATCCGACTCCGAGCACCTCCGAATGGGCCAGAGCTGCAGTACCAAGCACAGCCACTATACAGTGTATACCCCTAGGCTTGGTAGGTTGTGAGCAAGTCAAAGCACTCTCCGGAGCATGCTGCGGTCTCTTGAAACAGCTGATTGGTGGAAGTGCCAGGAGTCGGAGCCCCCATCAGACATTTAGGATAGGCCATCAAAATAAAAATTCCTTTAAATTGGCTATTTGTCCTAAGTAAGAATAAAACAGATCTCCTAGTAATTGATTCTATACAGCTAAAATAATATAAATGCTTTGTTCCTTCTCATTCTAATAAGACAGATGACCCGTTTTGAATATGGACCATGATTTTTATTTTTATTTTTTTTGTAGAAGATTTATCGCCTCTTTTGGTATTTTGCAGAGACACAGTGTTCTAGTTCTCTTCCTGCTCCAATCCTGTGCTCCATGCCGAGTGTGCAGAGGGGCACTAGTACCAGTCATTAGCATGTTACATACAGAGAGCGAATGCAAAGCAGGGAGTCGCTAAAGCCCATTTGTAACATGGATTTTCTAGTGAGAAGTTACATAAGTAATAATCACATCAGGGGAATCTGTGCCGATTCTGTTTGAAGAAACGTGTAATTTCTAATAAATAAAAGGAAATGGTTTACACTATAATTCTGGGGAAACGGTAGGTTAGTTAGGGAGGGCATGCTTAAAGGTGTTATGCAATGATTGATGTAAGAAATCTAAATAAGATAGTCACTTTTTAAAAAAGCAAGAACCAACCCTGTACCTCACATGGATCCAGAGATCTCTCCATTCATTGCTCTAATTCCTTTGCTAGATTTATTTCAAGCTAGCAGTTCAGGGGGTGTGTCCTTTTTGCCGTAGCTCTCTCCCTGTCACAGCTTAGGGGACATATCCTTTCCTGTGGCCGTATCCTTTCTGCTACAGATTTTTCCCTGTAAAGACTATTTCACATCAGCAAGTGCAGTCTGGAAAACTTGCTCTGTGTGTGTGAGAGATCCCCTGTTCTGGACTTGCAGGAGCACACGGCATTTTACTGATTTATAATGCTATGTACCTCTGTTTGACCTTACTTCTATAGGATCATACTGACATAAAGCCGTCACTATGATTCTGTAGCAATTAGGTCACGCAGAGGCACACAGCATTATAAATCAGTATAGTGCTGTGCAATCCTGCAAGGCGAGCAGTGTCCAGAATGGAGGGTCACTCTCTCACACGGAGCGTTATTTCCGGACTGCACGCCACTCGGCTATTATCGGCGGGCCAATAGGAACGATTGGTGGTGGATGGGCCCCAGGGCCGCCGATAGGGCAGTACAACTGGTACTGCCCTATGGGGCCCGGACTCTAGGACATGATGGGGGGGCCCGGCCCGGCCCGGGCGGCCCGCCTGTAACGGGCCCGCCGGCCGCCGCGGGCCAGGGGTTAGAGGGTGCTGTCGCACTGTTGTGACGTGGGCGGCGCGATGACGTAATCGCGCCGCCTGCGCCGTTCCTTAGGAGACCGCCCGGAGGGGAGACCGCGCCAGCCGGCCTGGTAGGACAACTCTTGGGGGCACAAGACGCTAACCTGAGGTCTGAGGGGGGCACAAGACGCTGACCTGAGGTCTGAGGGGGGCACAAGACGCTGACCTGAGGTCTGAGGGGGGCACAAGACGCTGACCTGAGGTCTGAGGGGGGCACAAGACGCTGACCTGAGGTCTGAGGGGGGCACAAGACGCTGACCTGAGGTCTGAGGGGGGCACAAGACGCTGACCTGAGGTCTGAGGGGGCACAAGACGCTGACCTGAGGTCTTAGGGGGGCACAAGACGCTGACCTGAGGTCTGATGGAGGCACAAGACGCTGACCTGAGGTCTGATGGGGGCACAAGACGCTGACCTGAGGTCTGAGGGGGGCACAAGACGCTGACCTGAGGTCTGATGGGGGCACAAGACGCTGATCTGAGGTCTGATGGGGGCACATTGTGTTAATTTGAGGTCTGATGGGGGCACAAGACGCTGATCTGAGGTCTGAGGGGGGCACAAGACACTGATCTGAGGTCTGATGGGGGCACAAGACGCTGACCTGAGGTCTGATGGGGGCACAAGACGCTGACCTGAGGTCTGAGGGGGGCACAAGACGCTGACCTGAGGTCTGAGGGGGGCACAAGACGCTGACCTGAGGTCTGATGGGGGCACAAGACGCTGATCTGAGGTCTGATGGGGGCACATTGTGTTAATTTGAGGTCTGATGGGGGCACAAGACGCTGATCTGAGGTCTGAGGGGGGCACAAGACGCTGATCTGAGGTCTGATGGGGGCACAAGACGCTGACCTGAGGTCTGAGGGGGGCACAAGACGCTGACCTGAGGTCTGAGGGGGGCACAAGACGCTGACCTGAGGTCTGAGGGGGGCACAAGACGCTGACCTGAGGTCTGAGGGGGGCACAAGACGCTGACCTGAGGTCTGATGGGGGCACAAGACGCTGACCTGAGGTCTGATGGGGGCACAAGACGCTGATCTGAGGTCTGATGGGGGCACATTGTGTTAATTTGAGGTCTGATGGGGGCACAAGACGCTGATCTGAGGTCTGAGGGGGGCACAAGACGCTGATCTGAGGTCTGATGGGGGCACAAGACGCTGATCTGAAGTCTGATGGGGGCACAATGTGTTGATCTGAGGTTTATTATCCCTGTACAGTGACATCACTGTGTGTATTATCCCTGTACAGTGACATCACTGTGTTTATTATCCCTGTACAGCGACATCACTGTGTTTATTATCCCTGTACTGTGACATCACTGTGTTTATTATCTCTGTACTGTGACATCACTGTGTGTATTATCCCTGTACAGCGACATCACTGTGTTTATTATCTCTGTACTGTGACATCACTGTGTTTATTATCCCTGCACTGTGACATCACTGTGTTTATTATCCCTGCACTGTGACATCACTGTGTTTATTATCTCTGTACTGTGACATCACTGTGTTTATTATCCCTGTACTGTGACATCACTGTGTTTATTATCCCTGTACTGTGACATCACTGTGTTTATTATCCCTGTACTGTGACATCACTGTGTTTATTATCCCTGTACAGTGACATCACTGTTTATTATCCCTGTACAGTGACATCACTGTTTATTATCTCTGTACAGTGACATCGCTGTGTGTATTATCCCTGTACAGTGACATCACTCTGTTTATTATCCCTGTACAGTGACATCACTCTGTTTATTATCCCTGTACAGTGACATCACTGTGTTTATTATCCCTGTACAGTGATATCGCTGTGTGTATTATCCCAGTGCAGGAAGAGGTAAGTGGTCTGTGTTTGTGTGTTTGTTTTCTATTTTTCAGGGTCGTGAATGCAGAGGACTACGTCGGATTCGGTGGACTACGTCGGACCAGCTTTTTTTTTTTTTTTTTTTAATAAAATGGTCAAACAGGGGTCTGGGGGAGTGTTTATTTCAATAAAATGTTTTATACTTGTGTGCGTGTGTATTTTTTTTTACAATACTACAGTTTTAGTAATTACGGCTATCTACAGACGGCCCTGATTACTAATACTGGGCTTAGTACTTGCCGGTATGGCAGGCCAGCACTAACCCCAACATCTATTACCTCGGCACCCACCGCCACCAGGGGTGCCGGGAAGAGCCGGGTACCCGCAGGACCGGACCTTCTAAATTGAGGGTCTGGCTCTGGGGCGGCTGCAGGCTGGTACCATTAGGCTGGGAAGGGCCAATAACCGTGTCCCTTCCCACCCTGGTAGTGCCAGGCTGCTGCTGCTGGTTGTATCTGGCTGGCGAAGGAAAAAAGGGGGGGACCCCACGCCATTTTTTAAAAATTATTTAATTATTTTTTTTTAAAAATGGCGTGGGGTCCCCCCCCTTTTTTCCTTTACCAGCCAGATACAACCAGCAGCGGCAGCCTGGCACTACCAGGGTGGGAAGGGACACGGTTATTGGCCCTTCCCAGCCTAATGGTACCAGCCTGCAGCCGCCCCAGAGTCAGACCCTCAATTTAGAAGGTCCGGTCCTGCAGGTACCCGGCTCTTCCCGGCACCACTGGTGGCGGTGGGTGCCGAGGTAATAGATGTTGGGGTTAGTGCTGGCCTGCCATACCGGCAAGCACTAAGCCCAGTATTAGTAATCAGGGCCGTCTGTAGATAGCCGTAATTACTAAAACTGTAGTATTGTAAAAAAAAAATACACACACACCAGTATAAAACATTTTATTGAAATAAACACTCCCCCAGACCCCTGTTTGACCATTTTATTAAAAAAATAAGAAAAAAAAAAAGCTGGTCCGACGTAGTCCACCGAATCCGACGTAGTCCTCTGCATTCACGACCCTGAAAAATAGAAAACAAACACAGACCACTTACCTCTTCCTGCACTGGGATAATAAACACAGTGATGTCACAGTACAGGGATAACAAACACAGTGATGTCACAGTACAGGGATAACAAACACAGTGATGTCACAGTACAGAGATAATAAACACAGCGATGTCACTGTACAGAGATAATAAACACAGTGATGTCACAGTACAGAGATAATAAACACAGTGATGTCACAGTACTGGGATAATACACACAGCGATGTCACTGTACAGGGATAACAAACACAGTGATGTCACTGTACAGGGATAATAAACACAGTGATGTCACAGTACAGGGATAATAAACACAGTGATGTCACTGTACAGAGATAATAAACACAGTGATGTCACAGTCCAGGGATAATACACACAGTGATGTCACAGTACAGAGATAATAAACACAGTGATGTCACTGTACAGGGATAATAAACACAGCGATGTCACTGTACAGGGATAATAAACACAGTGATGTCACAGTACAGGGATAATAAACACAGTGATGTCACTGTACAGAGATAATAAACACAGTGATGTCACAGTCCAGGGATAATACACACAGTGATGTCACAGTACAGAGATAATCAACACAGTGATGTCACAGTACAGGGATAATAAACACAGTGATGTCACAGTACAGGGATAATAAACACAGTGATGTCACAGTACAGGGATAATAAACACAGTGATGTCACAGTACAGAGATAATAAACACAGTGATGTCACAGTACAGGGATAATAAACGCAGTGATGTCACAGTACAGAGATAATAAACACAGTGATGTCACAGTACAGGGATAATAAACACAGTGATGTCACAGTACAGAGATAATAAACACAGTGATGTCACAGTACAGGGATAATAAACGCAGTGATGTCACAGTACAGAGATAATAAACACAGTGATGTCACAGTACAGGGATAATAAACACAGTGATGTCACAGTACAGAGATAATAAACACAGTGATGTCACAGTACAGGGATAATAAACACAGTGATGTCACAGTACAGAGATAATAAACACAGTGATGCGACTTGTTAAGAAAAAAAAATTAGCCATTTTGCAATCTGTAAAGTTTACCCGAAAGGGGGGGGGCCCGCGAAATTTGCCTGTAGGGGGCCCCGAAATTCCTGATGGCAGCCCTGATGGGCCCAGCACTGCTGGCCACCACTTTGCCGGCTTCGTTTTAGAGATAGGTGCAGGTTCCAGAGGTGGGACCCACACCTATCAGACAATGGGGGCATACACTTGCCTTTATTATTTAGATCCAAATGAGAACAGGAGACTTTTTGATGCCTACTTATAATATACTAAGCTCTGGTCTCCTGGTCACTAGAGGGTCTAATCAAGCAGTCACATGGCCAGGACTTATTTATAAATGTGTGTAATACAGGTCCACAGTACATACATATTGCATTAGTATGTGATCAGTATTGCATCTGTATTACACATCCCTAATACTAATAAGGCTGTGTTCTAGAGAGGAAATTAAATTACATACTGTAAGTGTAATCTGAACTCACTCCATAGACTTCAGTGGGTGTTGTCCATCTGCAAAATGGATGAAAGTAGTGCATTATATGTTTAAAAAAAAAAAAAAAAAATGTTCACAGTTTTATGGCTCCATGTGAATTTTCCGCTAGAATAGAATAGCTTTAGTTCTTTATTATGGACCCAAAAAATGGATATGAAAGAAAAATATGCTCATGTGAAAGTCTAACAGTGCAGAAAACCAATCCCCAAGAAACAGTGAACACTTTCCTTTGTCACCTCCCTTGCTGCATTACAAATCCTATCCCATTTATTGTATTCCCGGGATTCAGCTGCAAGTGATATCTGCAAACTCTAAATACACGTCTAATAATCGCTTTAGGGAATGTTAGGCCCCTTTCACACGGGCGAGATTTCCACGCGGGTGCAATGCGTGATGCGAACGCATTGCACCCGCACTGAATCCTGACCCATTCATTTTAATGGGGCTTTTCACATGAGCGTTTTTTTTCACGCATCACTTCTGCGTTGCGTGAAAAACGCAGCATGTTCTATATTCTGCGTTTTTCACGCAGCCCAGGCTCCACAGAAATGAATGGGGGTGCGTTAAAAACGCAACGCATTGCATCCGCATGCAATCCGCGCGTTAAAAATGCAACGCATCCGCAACGCATCCTGAACAAATCCGCGATGCTCGTGTGAAAGAGGCCTTACTTGTAAAGGATTAACCCCCTAATGCCTTTGTCTTTCTTTTCTTAGGGCATCGATGAATCAAGCAAGGACAAGTAAGTAAAAGACACAAGTGGTTATATACAGATAGGAACCAGGGAAACACTTTCTGGGTCAATATTGTAAATTCAATCATGACAATCTATCCCTTAGATAAAAAAAAGAGGGACATTTATGGAGCAAAGAGGGGCTATCCCTCCAAAAGACACTTGGAAAGTCTGTACGCACACATATATATGTATGCACCTCCGCCAATCATCTATTCAAAGAGGTTGTGGTGCTCCAGTCAGTGCTGCGGCTAGACCACGTGACCAATGAACGTGAAGTTAGTGACCTAGGAAGAGGCCACAGTGCGCACTGTCGGACCCCTACCATATTGATGACCAATCCAAGCCATAAATATATGAATTCAGGAAAACCCCTTTAATTGATTTGGTTATTGGTCACGGCAGTGATATATAATAGCGCACAGTGACCACTATCCTGTGTATGCAGCTAATAGTTGGGCCCTTGAACCTGTTATGCAGTCTGGTCATTTAGTTATAGGGTCAGTGGTGTCTGGATGTGGTCTTCACATTAACATTATTGATTACTTTGTATTTTCCAGCAGGAACACACAGGAAGCTCTAAATCCAGAGGATGAAGTTGACGAGTTCCTGGCAAGAGCGATAGATGCGCGAAGTATTGATCAATTGCGAAAAGATCATGTGAAAAAGTTCATCCTCACTTTTCAAACCCCAGACCTTGAGAAAAAGGTAACTTGCACTAAATGAAAACTTCTTGTGGTGCCTCATTGAATTGCACTGCGGCCATAGAACAAAAGACAAAATGTTATTATCCAAATGTCACTTGTTGATCTTCAAGGAGCATGGATAAGATTTTTATAATGAATATGACTAGGAAATGATGTGCCAACTACCATTATTGCTTATGGACAGGGGCGGACTGAAAACTTAAAGTGGCCCTGGAAAAAATACTAAAAGTGGCCCCGTTTTGTAGTTGGGTCCAAATTGATGGAAGGCAGAGCCAGCAATACCATATTGTGGTACATTATACCACCCCAACACAGCCAAATACCACAGTCCATCACAAACTACTGCCAGCAGCACAAAATACTTCCACTAGCAGGCAGTGAGGAGGGCTCAGGTAGCCCTCTGGGCATCTGCCCACTGGGAAATTTCCCTGTAAGGTCTATGGCCAATCTGCCCCTGCTTATGGATCTTTTCAGTACGAAATGAGCATAGAACGCACTTCATCTCCAGGGGCGGATTGGCCATAGACCTTACAGGGAAATTTCCCGGTGGGCCGATGCCCAGGGGGCTGCTCAGTTCTCCTCACAGCCGGCCAATGGAAGTTTTTGGGGATGTATTTTGTGCTGCTGGCAGTATTTTGTGATGGACTGTGGTATTTGGCTCTGTTGGGGTGGTATAATGAGCCACTATATGGTATTGCTGGCCCTACCTTCCGTTAGTTTGGACCCAACTACAAAACGGGGCCACTTTTAGTACTTTTTCCAGGGCCACTTTATGTTCCCAGTCCTTCCCTGTCCATCTCCTTTTCTAAGGTTCCATGCGCACAATAGACATAGGCATTTAGACTTCAAATGTTCTGGATTAGATGCGGTCTATAATATGACATGCGTTGGCGCTAGCCACAAACCCTTCTCTGGATATAAAAAAAAAAAAACCACAACAACCTATGGGCTCTGTGTATCTATCTATCTATCTATCTATCTATCTTCAGGACTGTGTATGTTGTAATATTTACAAAGTAATCATACGCCTTTAATTCTTCCTCTTTTGTATATGTTGCAGTATTCTAAGAAAGTGGATGATCGCTTTGGAGGTTACGTTGCCTGCACCTTGCTGGTCTTCTGTTTCATTTGTTTTATCCAAATCGTCATATTTCCCCAGTAAGTACACAAGTATTGGACATGGTTTAAAGGGAACTTGTCAAGTACGTCATCATTTCTTCTCTGAGAGCAGCACGTGTAGTGATAGGCGCTGATTTGGCCATGTGTCTTATGTATGAATATGCTGTAGTTTAGCCAAACCTATATTTAATTTGTTGCTGCACTATGTCAGCATTGTGTGAGACAGGAGTCTGACGTATCCATGAAATGCAGACTTCACCCACCGATGATTGACAGCTTTCTCCATATGCACAGTAATAGGAAGATTGAGGCGAGGGGGCAACTCATGAATGTACTGGCTCACGCACTGTATGGAATGAAATGTCAATTCAGCCTAACTACATTGTATGCATATAGAACAGCCTCTTTTCAGTGATTGTCCACCTATGACTTCATTCTCCATGTGCCCTATTAGGACATATGAAGGTAATAAAATGGTGCGTCAGTCAGGGACTCTCCTGTTAATCAATTCAAAATGGTGCTATGTCATTTTTTTCATTTTACCTTGCGTCTTTACTCCCTAATTTTAGTTACTTGCTAAATGCAACAAAGTTGTCAAAACTGAACATCCCCTTTAAAACATTTGTGGTCATTAAAGGGAGTCTTGTCACTGCCAAAATCCATTTCAAGGCAAGTATACCGCCTGCAAAAACCCAAAATTAGACCCTTAAAAATCACAATCTTCATTAAACTAATATTAAAAAGCCCTATATAACAAATCAAAACCAGTGAGTGAGAAAATCTCTCAAAGCATATATAATACACATCACTCTAGTAAGGCCACAAGGTAAATCCATAAAGGAAATGACCGAGGGAAATTCAAACAGGGAAAAGGGGATAGATGTCTTACCCTGATACATCCCTGTGTAGCCCTCAGCCCAGAGACATCTCCTGGAGGCTCCCTGTCCTCAAATCTACCCTATAGCACCCTAGACGGCCAGTTGGGGTATGACAGGAATAAGGACCTATTAGGTTATGAATAGTTAAGTTTCAGGGCACCTAACCTACAGAAACACTCAGGGCAAAGGCTTTTTTTGTAGATCCGGTGATGTACTGGGCTCTCCATGGGGAACTGCTAGGCGAAAGCTCCTTCCTAGCAGTGAGCCCAGTGACATCACCGGCACAGATGGGCAAGCTTTAGCGCTGCCCTAGCCGTTTTACAGCCCACCCATCTGTGCGCCCAGCAGTGTGTTGTTATAAACAAAAGAAAAAACTCTTGCCCTGCGCGATCCAGCCCAGGGCAAGGGAGAGCATCAGAGCATAAAATGGGTATATGCTCTGAACCCGGAGAACCGCTATAAGTATAGGCCCGGAAATAATGAATCTGTATGAGGATGAGTGATAGCAGTGGAGATGATTGCTGCATGAAATTCTCTTTCCTCCACTGATAGTTCATTCCCGATAATTGCCTGCTCGGTCGGCTCATGTACTATAAGCGCACCTTAAGCCTTTGCATCTGTTATATGACAGATTAGAGTGCGGCGGCTGAAGGGGAGGCTGCAAGAAGAACTGTCTGGATAAAGCATGTTGTTGGCATCTGTCTGACACAACCCCTAGGGCTAAGTAGGACTACTGGCTCTAACTGCAAGTGTCAAGAGCTGGGACCTCCATGATTTAGATACCTTAACCAAGGATCAATTTATAACACTGATGGTTTTCTTAAATGGAATTACAGCATTGAGCTGCTGCATCGATCAATAAACTAATATCACAAATCGTATTTCCTTTGATTCAGAATTGGCTCCACGTTCAATAATTGACTGAATATGGTAGGAGATATTGCCTAATAATTGCAAATGATTGAGCTGGGGAGATGATAGTAATTGCAGAATTACTCTAGTTAATTGTGTTTTTTTTCCCACACAGTTCCTTCCTCATGCTTGGCGTCTACACCAGTATTTTCGTTATTTTGGCGAATATTCTCTTTGTGTGTGCTGTGTATTCTTGCATAAAGGTGAGCCGTTGTGAAACGTATAAAGAACTGTAAGGGAATGATTGCTTCTTGAAGTCATACATGAGCATGGTTTTCTACAGCTTTTTCCTTCAGTCTTGCAACGGTTGTCTCGGAAGATTGTCCAGTCACGTACAAACAGCACCTTCATTGGGATCTTCACCATCTTACTTGTCTTCACCTCAGCCTTTGTCAACATGGTGAGTTTCTACATATATCAACTTGGAACGCTAGTAGCGCTCCAGCTGTTGTAAAACTACAACTCCCACCATGCCCTGTTGTAGGCTGTTAGCTGTAGACTGTCCGGGTACGCTGGGAGTTGTAGTTTTGCAACAGCTGGAGGGCCACAGGTGGGGTATCCCTGCTGTAGATCATGACTACTTGGCTCATATTCGGGAGGATGTTTTGGTGGGGATTATATAGAAAATGAATCTTCTGTAAACAGTCACTTTGACCAATGTGTTATCTAATTGGGCATTCTTTTATATCACCGCCGGCGATCTGAAATTTGATCAGCGGCTTTGATCTCACAACCTCTCATTTTGCCTTTCTAGTTTGCCTGTAATCACCAGAGTCTTGCTGAATGTGCTGCGGAAGAACTGAACATCAGTAAGGATTCTGTCAATGCCTGCCATTTCCAAATGCTTAACTATAACCTAAGCATGGAAACTGCTCCCTGCGGCTCTGATGGACCATCTTGTAATTTCCCAGAGGTATGACCACATGAAAGTAGTAAATCCTCTGAAGTATTATAGTAACAATATACTATTAGAAACAAAGGACAGTTGCAAGTGAGTAGATTTGAGAAAAAGAGTTAAATGGACAACTATCTGCAATATCAGGTTGCAATAAGAATTGAAACTGAACAAGAAAACTGGATGACTGGGACAATTGTAGCCAAAATTCTGTACCATTTTCTTTTTGGCAGTACTTCAACTACAGCATACTGCTGAGCCTGCTGGCCTGCTCCGTCTTCCTACAGATCAGCAGCATTGGGAAGCTGGCACTCATGCTCTCCATCCAGATCCTCTACATTATCATCGTGGAAGCCCCTGAAGTTGTCCTGTTTGACAATTATGACCTGCTGGTGACTGCTAATGCACTGTAAGTCTTAACCTTGTAAGATGTATGTGATCCTCATCTCATGACTTTCCATCACCTCTCCATTTATATGCTAGGCTCTAAAAAGGAAGTAATTATATATTAATGGAAATATGTCATCATAAAGTGACCTATTGTTTAAATCCTGTTTTTATGTCAGACAGATTGATTTATTTTTTTTAAGAAGTTGTTAAAGTTTACAAGGAAGAATCAAATCTAGCCCCAGTAGACGTCAAGGGCTAGAGGTTTTGCCCAATGGGGTTGAACCAAGTATTTAAGTTATCCTCTATCCATAGGATAGGGGATAACTAGCTGATTGCTGGAGGTCCAACCACTGGGACCCCCATCAATCTTGAGAACGGGGGTCCTGTTCTGATAGAGCAGCATCAGAGCAAGGGAACGGGACACCTGTTCTCAGATCGGTGGTGATCCCAGTGTTTGGACCCCTGGCGAACAGCTAGTGGATAGGAGATAACTTAAAAGTGTGGCACGTCCCCTTTAAACAGGTTTTCCGGGATTTTACTACTGATAACCTATCCATAGGATAGGTCATCAGTATCTGATCGTGGGGGTCCGACAACCAGCGCCGACCAGCTTCTCTTAGCTGTGACGTCACAGGAGCGCCGGTACCTTCTCAAACAGCTGATCGGCGGAGGTCCCGGGTGTCAGACCCCCACTGATCAGATATTGATGACCTATCCTGAGGATAGGTCATCAGTAGTAAAATCCTGGAAAACCCCTTTAAGGCAAATATGTACCGCCATTACTACTTGTAGCAGAATTTGCTTCTTTGCTCCAGTTGTAAAATAGGTGATGGCGGTAAAATATATCCTTGCAGCTATGGCTATAACCTCCAGTATATCATTGATTCTACATGTTAATTGCAATGTACTTGGGTAAACACTAGCTCTTGTCCGCCAGAAACGACCCCCTCTTTTCTCTTAATAAAAAGGTTCTACGTTATTTTCATTTTACCATCTTGTTCACATCATCTGCTTCCATGAGAATTCCTCCGGGCACTTCAGTTTTGGAGTAAATTTGATGTAAAGTAATCTTTGTATGCATCATTACAGATGAGCGCTCTGCAAATTATGAAATGCTTTTCTGGAACTTGTAACCCTTTTTCAGCCGGATAATGGTCAGAGTTGTGTGCAGCTTGGGTAGAATTGGCACAGATGTGCCAGATGAGTGGATCTTGATGGTTTGCTGAAATAAAGCTTACTGAGGCAGATTTACTAAGACTGGAGTTTCATACTTCAGTCTTAGGGCCCGTTCACACAACCAGCGGAATAGATGCGGCCCCATTCATTTCAATGGGCAGCATTAGATCGCGCACAGCCACGGCTCCGCGAAAAAAGATAGAACATGTCCTATTCTTGTCTGCAATTGCGGACAAAATACGCATTTTGTATGGGGTGCCAGCCATGTGTGTTCCGCAAATTGCAGAACACACACTGGCCGACATCCATGTTTTTGCGCATCCCCAAAAACACGGCTGTCTGAATGAGCCCTTAGTAAGATGCACCAAAGTTGTTCAGGGACATAGGCCTCTTGATAAATTTTGCTCATCTTCCAGCAGTCTGTGCGCCACAAATTTAACTTAACCCAGCTATGAGCTGATGTAGATTTCAACTATAATTTGCAATTTATACCTAAATTATAGCAAATCTGGTGGGATGCGGCTGCCCTTTAACGCCACACTTTGAAAATTGGTGAGATTCATAAATGATGCTGCAGCTATGGCGTGTGCGAAAATGTGTCCCTGTCTGTGGCACAAAAGTGGCAAAGAAAGTATCAGAGATGCTGGACATTCACTTTAGATTTATGTCTGTTCCTTCAATTTTATGGGGCTCTGTTGTAGTGCGCTGTAATGCTGTTATGCAGGAAATAACATGGAGAGGGCAAGTACGGTGACCCACTGATTCTCAGCATCAGTGGTGATCCAAATTCTGGAACCCCACCAATCTGGAGGATGCAGTCCCTCCAACCTGACCTCCTCCATGTCTGTAAAGATACGTGATGTTTTTTTACAGCTCTGTATTTAATTCTGTCCTTGGTTATAAATGCCGCAGTTTTGGCGAGCTGCTTTATCACGTACAAATGTTGTTGTGGGGTTATGTCTATTTTGCGAATGTGCTATATTTTTCATGCCCCTCTCCTTCCCTCAAAAAAAAAAAATTCTTTCCAGTGTCCAAAATTATGTTTATGTTTTTGCTTCTATTATATAATTTTTTGAGGAGTATTTCTTTTTCTATGTGGTATTTTCATGCTGTATATAAGTAGGGTAGGGTTTGTAAAACTGAAATGTTACATAAATGCTGAAGATGTGAATCAGACACTGACCAAAAATATGATTGTGTGAACGCACCCTTTCATTGCAGTATTAAGTTTTAACAATTCATTCTATGCTCATTTGTTTTTTAGCACCTTCAATCACACGCAAGAAGAAGAGCAATGGTAAGTGAATACCAGATGTCTTCTAGGTGTACTTATACTTGTTCCCATAGCAGGAGGTGGTGCTGTACAGTAAGTAGTAACACTGTAGTGTTTGACCTTCATACCCCTCATATTTACCAGTGTTCCGGTCCTCCCCACTGGTGTTTGTTTTTCTTGGCTGCAGCAGTGACATCCCATGCACACCATGTAGCCTCTGCAGCCAGTCACTGGCCTCAGCAGACATGCGACACTGCTAAGGACTGTGATCGGTTGCACAGTGATGAGGTGTGTACAGAACACAACTGCTACAGGGCAGAAGATTACATCAGTGCTGCAGGAACAGAATGCTACTCTGGAAGGAGCAGTGGAGAAAAGTTTAACTTCATTTATTATTACATCACATTTACGGCTCCTGGGAATGTATTTGAACAACCAGGCATATCCACACATGCAGTTTTTATGCTATTTTTTTTTGTTCAGGATTATAGAAAAACTGCAGTCATTAAAAAACAAAAACAAAAGCTGGTTCATGTAAATACCCCCTTAAAGGGCATCAAAACTATGTATTCTTTAAATCACGTTATCTTTACAATTTTTAGTAATTTTTTAAAAATTTCTGTGTCATTATCTATTACTTGGCTATGGAGCCTCATAATAAATTGATACCTTCTTTTCTGTAAACAATCCCTTTACAGCAGTCATCCCATTATCTTTTCTTAAATAACCTTTTACTAGGCATTGCTCCCACTAGCCAGATTCCTGCTCTGCACTGATGAGGGGCAAATACCCCAAAACAGCTGTCTGTGGATGGATACCATGCTTTGGCATAGGTGGTTTCCTTTTGGAGACTGCCCTTCCCTTGGTTGTTCCTTCCCGGTGAAAGGCCTGGCTAGTTTGACCGTCGTTGAGACACATGATGGTGTCTCTGTGGTTTTCTTTTATTTGCATATTGCTTTTCCCAGGGAGCCTTGTTTTAGATTCACCAACGTTTAGACTCGTGATGGTGTCTCTGTGGTGATGATGGTTGATCTCCCTGAGGTCAATCATCTTTTCTTAAATATCCCATTATCATAGACAGGAATCCAATGAAAGATAACGTCTATATATAGATAACACAAGATCCTCCATTCACAGTAGATGATGGTTAGAGCTTATTTACTCCCCTCCCCGCACAATGAGTTCCACACAAATCACAGAGCGTGCCTAGAAAACTCCCCTATACATATCTATGAGGTCACCTCCAGTTTGTTTTGTCTTTGGTCCATGTAGCTATATTTCTAAATGCTGCTAACCTCAGCTTGCACAACATGGCCACCCCATAAACAGAGTTTAAAAATCTACAATTGGAAAAAAATATTGGATGAGAAAAAAATGATTTGTCTCACTCTCTGGTTTTATTTAGTAAAACGCAGATGATGCATTCCTTGTCTATTTTTGATTTGTCATGCTTTCATACTTTAAAGTCTGATGAATCCCCTTCATAGAACAGATGGATAGATGACAAATAAGAATTACAATAATTGTCCAGTTTTGGCCTCTTTTGTTTGCTGGGTAGTGAATTTTTTTTTTGTGGCTGTTTTTTTACTTGTAGTTTTGTGGAAAATAAGATACACCTGAAGTATGTGACTCCTGTCATCTTGACTGTCTTCGTTTTGGCTCTCTATCTCCATGCTCAACAAGTGGAATCCACTGCTCGTCTAGATTTCTTATGGAAACTACAGGTATATTTGGCAATTGTAGTTTCTCTGCTCTTACTTAGAAACTTAAGAAAGAAACCAAGTTAGACCCTTTTGAATTAGAGCATCCCAGAGACGTCATATTGGTAACTGAATTAGCGGTGTAAATTCAACTAGTAGCCTTTACAATGCTGATTGGAAGCTGACATGTAGAGTGTCACACGATGGCTTCCCCAAAGAGCTCTCAGCCATGTAATATAGCTATGATAGCTTATACAACATGCTGCTTCCAAGAGTCCTGAAATGTGGAAGCATCTAATTTGGTGTTGGTTTGTTATAAATCAGATATATGTATGTTTAGGTTTGTATTTCTGATCGATTAAAGAGGTTGTCCTCTCCTTTTACATGGATGGTCTATCTCCAGGATATTAGTATGTGATCAAAGGGGATCCGACATCCCACACCTCTGCCAATCACCTGCTCTGCTGTAGCTCTGGCGGAGGAAGTACACTGCTAAATCTATTGCATAGTGGACAGAACTAGTTAGGGCAGTACAACAACTCCCAGCATGCTCCATTCACCTCTATGGGAGATCTGAGAACAAACAAGCAATTGTGCATGCTGGGAGTCATAGTTTCACCATAGCTGGAGTTCCAGAGGTTGCTGATCCCTGCACTAGACAATAGATAGAGCTGTGTAGTTCTGGCACCGGAGCTACTGCTGATCAGTTTGGTGTCAAACCAATCAGATATTGATGGCCTATGTGGAGGATAGACCATCAATATAAAAGTACCGAAAGCCACTTTAATGCAGAATAACAATATAGTTCACTGAAAGTGGTATCACTAGTGCATAAAAGTGGTTATACAGCAGTAGGACAGAACACTGCTAACCAGATAAAGCTAACCAGATAAAGCACAAAATGCCATAGAGATATAAAGTATTCTGGAGCTAATGATATCCTTGTTTAGTAAATTAGAGATTCTTGGCAAATATATTTTGTACAAAATTATCTGGGCCCGTCCACCATATTCAAGGTGATCTCTGTAGAACGGGAACCTAACACTATTTCCTACCTGTTATGTGCCAACCTTGGAATCCGTATAATCAGGGGGTGTTTGGTTCCACATGCATGCTGGGTCCCTTCTGCCATTTATGGTGCTTCAAAGGCCTCCACTAATACAGGGATGCTGAGATCACCTTGATGATTTGGTGGACGTCCCAGATAATTTTGTACAAAATATATTTGCCAAGAATCTCTAATTTACTAAACAAGCATAGCATTAGCTCCAGAATACTTTATATCTATATGGCATTTTGTGCTTTATCTGGTTAGCAGTGTGCCGTTGCATTGTATGTATTTTCCTTTCCTTATGGTTTAGTCAGTACCTAGGACATTACCATTCTTCTACTTGAGTATATTTGTCTTTCTGTTAGTATAAGGGTATGAGAACCAGAATTTTTGAAGTATTATATTGATATTTGTCATTTAGGCAACTGGTGAAAAGGAGGATATGGAAGAGTTGCAAGCATACAACAGGCGTCTCCTGCACAACATCCTTCCTAAAGATGTTGCAGCTCATTTTCTGGCCCGGGAACATAGGAATGATGAACTTTACTATCAGTCCTGTGAATGTGTGGCTGTGATGTTTGCATCAATCAGTAATTTCTCAGAGTTCTACGTTGAACTTGAGGCCAACAATGAAGGAGTGGAGTGTCTTCGTTTACTCAATGAGATTATTGCCGACTTTGATGAGGTGATCATAAATGTGACATTATTTAGTTCGTGTAAATAATCTAAACCTAAGTCTGATCTATGTCTAAATGTTAATATGCAACTTCAATAGCTGTCAGCTAAATGATAATTCAGTTTTGTCTCCTGACGGTCCCTTGCACAGTAGTGCTTGAAAGTTTCTGTATAAATTTCTGTATAAATTTGACCTAAAACTGCATCAGATTTAGTATATAAAGATAACCAAATCAAACAAATTAGTCAAAACACTAGACTTGGTTATTTATTAAAAAAAGGGATCCAATATCACATGTCCATTAGTGACATAAGCATGTGAACCTTGGCCTTCCATATCTAGTGTGACTGCCTTGTGTAGTAATTATTGCAACTAAATATTTCTGGTAATTGTTGATTAGTACTGCACATTAGCTTGGGGGAATTTTACCCCATTCCTCCGTACAACAAATCTTCAACACAGTTGGAGGGTTTGCTCCAATTTTCTGCTTTCATCAGGTCCTTCCACAACATTTCAATTGGATTAAGGCCATGAGTTTGGCCATTCCAAAATTTTTACTTTATTTTTCTTTAACCATTCTTTGGTAGAATGACTTGTGTGTTTAGGGTCATTGTGTTGCTGCATGACCCTTGTTCTCTTATAGTCTGGTAAAACATTAGTTATACTTGTAGATTTTTTTTATTTTTACATTTTTTTCATATTGGATTCCAACTGTGGATGAAGCATCTTCTAGGTGTTGGGTAGCTCAGACAGGCTGCTTTTCGTATTACATTCATAAATGACTCTAGTTACCTCTCTAATCTCTTCAACAGATCATAAGTGAAGAAAGGTTCAAGCAGTTAGAGAAAATCAAAACTATTGGCAGCACTTACATGGCAGCTTCAGGGCTAAATGATACGACTTACGACAAGGAGGGCAAATCACACATTACTGCCTTGGCAGACTACGCAATGAAGCTGATGGAGCAGATGAAGTATATCAATGAGCACTCCTTCAATAACTTCCAGATGAAAATTGGTAAGCATCGCAATATCAGAGTACATCTTTTTCTTCATACTGGAAAATGCTTTTTACCTTCTCCTGACTTCCATAAATTCAGCTTCCAGCTTTTATTTCTCCTGTCTTAGAAACACAAGATGATAATTTATGTTTCCATCATGAAAAAAGTATAACATTCACAACTGCTGAGTTGTCTTCATAAAATCCAGGAAATGACTATGCTCAGTCACACAAGGCGCACACGTTTTGAAGTGCAGTGTTCTTTCAGGAAATATCTAGATGTGACTGATTTTTCTTTTATGCTTCCTCTGCAGGACTTAATATTGGTCCTGTCGTTGCTGGTGTTATTGGAGCTCGTAAACCCCAATATGATATTTGGGGAAACACTGTGAATGTAGCAAGTAGAATGGACAGCACTGGAGTACCAGACCGCATACAGGTTAGTATTTTATGATGTATCTTACTGATGTAAGAAATTAACCCCTGTTTTGCCAGAGTGGAGCTCCAGCAGTGGGAAAAGTAGCTACCTGGAGGGGAGGGCTGCTTTAGATGCTGGTACCGTTCAGGAGAAACATGCAATTGATTTTGTTTGAAAGCAGACATTCAAAGCTTTCAGACAATAATGACAGAAATATGTTCAGGGCAGAGAAAGAGATCACTGATAGAAATTGGGATGCTGTGAATGCAGCTGAAAATGAAAGTAAAAACAGATTTTACTTGCAATTATTCCTGATTTGATTTCTAACAGTGATTTCTCCTCTGTTGCTTGGACTCTAGCTGTCATTTTGGTCTTTTATGAAAGCCTGCACTGTCAGCTGCATGTTTCTAGCTGCTACTATTGAGGAGATATCACCATCTAAAGCAGCCCTCCCCCTCCAGTGAGCTACTTTTCACACTGCCCGAGCTGGACTCGGGCAGAACAGTTAGGTGGTTAAAATGATACATCATATACAGTACTACATAGCAGTCTCATTCTCACAAAGCTAGAACCAGCCCTGTACCGCACATGGAACCAGAGATCTCCGCATTCATTGCACCATTTGCTCTGCTAGATTTATTTCAGGCTGGCAGATCAAGGAGTGTGCCCTTTCTCAGTGGGTGTGCACTTCTCCTGTAACTGCCACAGCTTCTAATAGAAGATATGGCTCATGGCAGGTGAAAATTTAAACTGAGCACGTGCGACCACCTCAGTGAGGTGGACAAGGAATAAGGAAAAGAACAAACAGCAGGAAGTGCTAAACATATACATTTTATTGGTATATTACATTTTTAATTATACACAATTACAAAAGAATTCAGGTCCAGGTGGCGGTTTGAAAAATGTAGAATATATTTCTTGGCAATACTCATTTAAGTCATGTTACATATTAAAGGGGGTTTTGGCTGTTGACATTTTTGTTTAAAGGTACCTCATTCCATAAAAACAAAATAAGTGATACTTCACTCACTGATGTCTCGCTTCTCCTGTTTGTGCGCTTCCAAGTTTCCACAACGCTCAGCCACTCACTGTTTGAGGCAAGTCAGTGCTATGGCCAGTGACTGGCTGAGCAGTCATTTCTTGTGTGTTGAGAGGGACCAGGAACTAGAGACCAGTAGGGACTTGTCCTGAAAAGGGTGCATTGGAAAATTGGTGAGGTGAGTATCTCCCAAAGAACTAAAGGTCTGGTCGGTTGAAATCCAACGTGCCCGATCCTTACATTCCATGAGAATTGTAGCAATTTGCTACTGGGTTCAAGACCTAGATAAGAACAAAATAGATAAGAAATATATACTATAGAAGGTTATGGCATCATAGCCCTGAATCACTGGACTATAGAGAGTTTAGACATTTGTGTGAATGCATATTGTGTTGTGTACAACCATTATTTAGGTGGTATTTACCTTTAACTGGATGTTTTTTTTAGTTTTTACATACATGTATCTCCAATAAAATGTTTCTTCTCCTTTAGGTTACAACTGATCTGTACCAGGTGTTGGCAGCCAAAGGCTATCAGTTGGAGTTTCGAGGGGTTGTTAAGGTTAAAGGTAAAGGAGAAATGACCACCTACTTCCTCAATGATGGTCCAGCCAGCAGTTAGCAGCAGTCTGCTTTACGGGGAAGGAGGAATTGGAAACCTCATATTGACCCCACACAGAGTATCCAGAACAATAAGGAAGCTACCTACATCATCTGCAACCGTGCAGTTGCAAGGGGGCTCAGTGGTGCCAAAGCCTCGCACCTGAGATGGAGAGCTTGGCAGGGGAGTATATGTGTGGTGCTGTACTCAGTGTCCGTGCTGCCCTGCCCGGGAGACTGTCTCACCTGTACAATGAAAGCCCAGAGAAGCCGCTTTTCACGCTGGCACTTGAAAACAAACTACTCACAGGCGGTACTTACACATTATTTATTGTGAACGAGACATTATGCTATTTTCTTTTGTCTTTTTTTATTATTTTATTGAGATAAACACAGCAACTGAATCATTTTTCAATAGACTTAAAAGATGAAGCTTCTCTAAAAACTGACCAAAGAGCCAGAAGTACGGGCCACAGCAGGGAGCGAGGGCATTGCCTTGTACGTTATTATGCGCTGTATGTTTTCTCTTGTGAGCGAGTGACATGTCTCCAGCAGCAGGTGGGAATATGACAGTTCTCTATAGGATCCTCATTACCACACACAGGGACTTGAAAGGGCAACAAAAAATCCTGCAGTTCAATTCTTTCCTTCCATTCCACATCCTGACTCTGATCTCTCATGTTCCACACTTCCTCACCTCCAGCTAATGGAGACTAACAAACAGGAGCAGAAGATAGTCCTACATGGATCTGTTGGAAGGTTCCACTTCAGTGCATTTTTCATTTATGTTCCAACTGGGAAGTGTTTTCGACAGACTCTCTGAGATTTCCCTAGCATCCAAGGAGAGTTGCATGGGGAACCACGTCCTGACAGCAGACATCAACAGTCTTTGCCTTTTTGACCCATTCCCTCAACTGCCTTTTATTCTGTGGAATTACATGAGCAGAAGGGTGAGGAAATTGTGCTTGTGCATCCACATCTGACAATGCACTTGTCTTTTTTCACTGTGAACCTATTGTAATCTGTGTCTCATTTGCCAAAATTCACTTCCAGCCTGCAGATTTATAGATTCTCGGGTTTGGAGACAAGGGATAAATGCCTCACCTATGTGGGGCAGCACAGACTGTATTAGGTACTAGCTGGCCTAAGAATTCCTCAGGCTGCAAGGATAGCCAGCGCCTTAATCCTTTTATTGTAGAACTGGTTCCTGTACGTGTTCTGTAACCATCAGATGGTCAATCATATGGTAGTCCTTATAGAAAAGATATCTTCTTCAGGTGAGATTGCACATCAAGTAAGGGGGTACCTGAACCTCTCCAATGACAGAATGGTCTGAAGAACATGGTTAACCAAAAAGCTGCACAGATCGAAATGGTTACGTTATAAAAGTGTCTCAACTAGTGATGATGACTGTGGAAAAATACAACTCAAGAAATATGGTTGAGCCTCAAATATATGTCGAGGTATTACCTACCTTTAGTCTTTTCTGCCTGTTTTACAACTTTTAATGCAGCAGTCAAGGTTCTTTGTGAAAATGTAGTCTCCGATGTAAACAAGTCTTGATCCCTAAATAAAGGGCCTGACCCAGACACCTTTTAGCAAAATATTCAAATGGAATATCACGGGGCAGTGCAATTCCATGTCTGGTGCCAAAGAAGGAAAAAAGTTACAAAAATACACTTGGGCTGCTTGTGTTGGCGCTATCATGTTTTGTTTTTGTTTTTACCATTTCTCCTCAGTACTATTCAACCAACACTAAATATTTTAGGGGAGATGTGGTAGTAAACTTTTTGTAGAGTTGTGTCGGTTTGTCTTCAGTGAACGGTAACCTCTGGTATCACCATAGCCACCATTCCAGCACACATCAGAGTGATGATTAAAAAAAAAACGTGGTTGTTGCGAAATACAAATCTCAGCATGCCCATGCCAATGGAAGCATAGATTGCTGATGCCTGTTGTAAAGTCTCTATTGAACTTTTGTCAAACGTGACTAAGTGGTGAACGAATTATGTCTAGGTGCTCTGTTAGTTTGCTAATAGATCTGTTACATTAGGATTGGTTAGAATGATCTGAAGGACTTTGCTACAGCCAGCATCTTTGTGGGAAACAGAGTGATGTGCCTTGCTCATCTAGAAAACACACTTAATATTAATACCAGACTCCCAACTGTCTACTAATGTATCCCATAATATGTTTATAAATTCTACCATTTTGTTAAATTTCTATGAATGCATAAATCAATTGTTATATGCAGAATTTAGCACCATTTTCTGGCCACATAGTATAGCAGGTGCTCACTGTGCTTTGTTAGGGTTGCAAGGGCTGAGAATTAGTTTTAGTGGGTCCATAACCTTGACGTTATCTCAATGCACTTGTTTAGAGGAAGGGGTGGTGACTCATATACAGGTTCTCTAGTCAATCAGAAATTATTTATCAGAATTTTACTTATAGTTGTACTTGGTTTTGTTGCAGCACATTGCTATGTATTTGAGACCTTGAATCCTCAGTAGATACTTCTAACCTAGATGTCCTCGTTGACTGCAGTGTGGCCATCTGCAGACTGTAGAAGTGTTCACCAGGGAAGAACCAGACCCCAAAAGTCGAGCATCATTAGTATATTATCTTTTATAAAGGAATAGTTCCCCGTCAAGTTTTAGTGGACAACCTGATTTTAAAGCCAGGGGCAAACTGTTTATTCTGTGTTGAGCACTGACTGCTTTATGTACTCGTATAAGGATAAGCTATATAGGTACAATTTGCTCTAATGTAAAGTTTTATGGGTTTCTTTCCTTTGACATGCTGTTTACTTAAAAGCGTTCTCCACAAATGCAGCTTGCAAAAGCCACCAGCCCTCAGTGGGATACATGCTATGCAGGTATGTCTGCATGGAGAACACAGTGCAACAGTCACTCACCTCTCAGGCTTGTGCAGATTTTCCAGCCAGAAACCGCAGTAGTGAAGATTCCTTTTAATCATTCTTGTTTCATTGAAGATCCTTCCAGACCTGTATACCTTTTTTTCCCCCCTAGGAATTTCATGATTTTATACCGTTCTTTAGATTTTATCTGTTTTATTCAAGAAATGACTGTATGCCACTTGTAATTTCTAGCTACAGTAGGCTGACATATACACAGGAGCAGATTTATCCGTTCAGTTTGGGGTCTATATAGCTTGTTAATTTGCCGCCATTATATTTTTCTTCATGACTTATGAGAAGTGTCTCTAACAATAAAGACTGTAATAAGGCCCCTCTGATATATGTCCGGTGATCCGTTTCAGTTCCCCTCCAGCGTGAAGTAGAAAATACTGGAGAAGAACTGAAGCCACAACTGATCCCCTAGTCTTCTATGAGAGAGTTCTCATACGTCCAGCGTATCGGTTGTGATGCCGGATGCCAAGTAGCGCTGGACAGAAAAACACTGCACACTTAGTTTTTCTGTCCAGCGCTATCAGTGGATAGATGCCTCGTCTGTGCACTGAAGTGCTGTATACATATACTGTATCAGTTGTGCCTGATCGACGGCCTACCAAACCAGGCACAAGATCTGCCCCAGGTCAGATCTGTTGTACAAGCGGACACCTAAGACTAAATTCTGTTTTCAGATATTGATTAGTGCTGAGCGAACTTGTGTTTTTAAGTTCAGTGTACAGGTTTGGGTTATCTAAGTATCTCATTATGGATTCCGCTACCACGGACCATAACGGAATTCTATGACGGCATGCACCACTGAAGCCTATAAGAGGCATTCCCTATTGCATTATCTGGCAATAGACTTCTATTATGTCGGAATGCAATACGTAATGCCTCTTACAGGCTTCCGTGGTGGACGTCGTCATAGAATTCCGTTATGGTCTGTGGTAGCGGAATCCATAATGAGATTCTTAGATAACCAGAACGCCGAACTTTGAAAACACAAGTTCGCTCAACACTAATATTGATGAATATGTCACTAAGGGTGGGTTCACATTTTTCCTATCCATTTGACATATAAATTGAAAAAAACGTGATGTGAACCCACCCTAACAAGCCATGCCCTGTAAAGGGAAGCTGTCACCATTAAATGCAGTGCAATCTTCAGCCAGCATGTTATAGAGCAGGAGGAGCCGAGCAGATTGATCATTTTGTGGGAAAAGATTCAGTAAAACTTGTAATTTATTGAACTTCTGCTTCTGCTCAGTGATTGACATTCTTCGTTGTATTCTTACAAGGGCAGAGATTTAAATGAATATATTATAAGTTTTACAGAATTTTCCCTTGGAAACTACCGGTCTATATCAATCTGCGCAGCTCCTCTTGCTCTATAACCTACTGCACTTCATTTAGATGGTTCACTTTAAGAAGTGTCTTAGGCATTATTGACGAAGTATTAGAATAGTTTGATAAATATGGAGACAATGTTTAGAATTCTGTTACTTCAGCTTTTTCTTAGATAACATGTCATAAATCTGCCCTGGATTTATTTGAGCTGAGCATAAATTACTAGACTTCTTATTTGTAGTCAGCGACTAATATTCAGTGGGCCCCATGTATGAAAACTGTCTTGGAGAACCTTGTTGCCTAGTTCAGCCAATCATAGCCCATGTTTTATTCTTCCAATGCAGTTTAGAAAATGAAAGCTGAACTATGGTTGTTTGCTATAAGCCACTTTCCCTCTGCGACAGTTTTGATACATAAGGCCCAACGTGCCTTAACCATTGGGCATCGAGAGTTTCCACACTATGTGCCATCATTTATAAAAAGGCTATATTTTGTAGAGGACTCTTCTCTAGATACAGACGGCATTTAAACGAAAAAGTGAATATTATGTTTATTAGTTTATTATTACGTTTACTACTGTGCACATGAATGATATTAGGGTTTTAGAATGAATTATATGTTTTACTGTTATCAGTGCAATTCTATCAAGATGTTGATGATGAAGATACTGCGCAGCTTTGCTACTTCCAATTTTATTTCTTAATCCGATGAAAGTGGATTCCAGTATGTTTAAAGGATAGCAGGTGTGCAATATTTGTATGTCTGTGTGTTTGTGTTGTTTGCAATACTGATGTATGTGTGTTCCTAAAAGTAAAACGAGAAAATACATAGCAACAACCTTGACCACCAATATGGTAGCTAGCAGTTCGCTCAGTTACAGGTTTAAAGGGGTTGCATGGGGTCCAAGGCACATGTATTTAGCTCAAATAAGTTTCTAAAACCATTCTTAATTGTGGTTTGTACAGTCTGTGATTTAGTCCATAGTATGTATGATACTAATGCCATAGGGGTTACATCTGCTTTTAGATTTTCATTTTAAAATCATTTTAACTTTAAAGGCTATGTACGCGTTCAGGGCAGTTTTTTTAATGACTTCATTTTACTCATTTTGGGCTTAAAATCAGTTTTCAATTGGTCTTTATTAAAAATGTTCAGCCGTTTCTGAGATACAAGGGTTAAAAATCAGTCTGTTTGCATGCTGTCACAGTCTGTTTTCGTTGAATCCCATCATCTGGTGGCTCACGTGTAGCTCTGACCTCATAAACACTCATTATAACTCAATTCCTATCAAACTGATAAGAGTATGGCTTAAACAATTGTTTATGAGGTCAGAAGGTGAGAGCTTCACGAGTCATTAGATGATGGGATTCAAAGAAAACAGACAGCTTTTAAACCTTGTAACTCAGAAACAGCTGAAAGATTTTAATAAAGACCAACTGAAAAATACTTTTTTTAGCCCAAAATGACTTAAATTCAATAATAATTTTAAAAAATGCCCTTGAACTTATGGAATTGCACTAATAAGATTTCATTATTTCTGGTGTCAAAAGCATCATATCCTGATTACTTTAAAACAGAACTTTGACATCAGTGTTAGGAAGTCAGGGGCACAGTAAAGTCATGTGTACCGTGCACATACAGCTGCAGGAGGAGCCCCAGAGACATAGGCACCTTGTTGTATGATGCGTCCCAGCAGAAATACATTGTCCCCTAGAAGAGTAATATCTCTGTAAACTGCATATGGGACATGCCATATCCTTTCATGGAAATTCATGGAGAAAAAAATTCCATTATGATTATTTATGGAATCAATAGAGTTTGGGCCCATAGATGTGTGCCATACTACAGAGATCTTTAGTATGATTGTGTGTATGACGCCTTACAGAGTATTATGTGTTAGCGTTCACTTTTTTGTTTTAACTAGTTATAGTAGACCTTTTGTATTGTTGTATGCAGTATATTAATGTCCATAACAGAAATTCATTTGTATACAAGACTATAGCTATACATGGATCCAACTAATGCAGAACAGAAATTAAAAATGGTTTTGGCATTTTAAAATATTAAACTATGTAACTTCATTACGAATAATTGCGTAAAGTTATTTGTTGTACAAGTGAGATCAGTAAAGATTCTAAGCTGCTACCCTTAGACTATGTTCACACTGCCACCATGGCTTCACATACAGGTCACTCTCTTCCTGTATTCTGCAAAAGGCGTAGTGGGTGTGCCAAGTCGTCCATGGAAGCGGTTGGCACATCTTTGTGTGGGTAAGCCTTAGGACAAGTAAAATGCAGTAAAATTATTTCATGGTTTCAGACAGTTAATGAGGTTAAATGGCACATCACATACTTGAACTCATTGCATTGAACATTCCTTTGAGAAAATTGAATTACAAGTCGTGCAAGCAAATCCTTGTATGGACTTCTGTGGGATGGCCCTTGTCTGTTCCAAATCCCATGTGTGCATGAGAATGTTTCCTACTCATTTCTATAGCCGCCCTGACTGCAGATATGTGCTGCCGCACATAAAGCCAATGTTACTAAGAGTTTATATTAATTTATTTAAAGTTCCAGAAGAATATTTTTATAAAAAGTAAATGTATTTTAAATTATTTTAGATTGTGCATTCTGTATAGAGATTGATAAGATCTAGTTCTGTCGTGTTTGTGCATGAGGCACAGGCTGTAGTTGGATATGGACAGTTTTTGATATGGGTTTTAAGTATAGTTAGGTAACATAAAGTTCATTCAACGCTACTGATCAATCAGTTGAATAATTCCCAGCTCTGTTGTATTTGACCATAGACAGGATATTTTAAACTGCCATTTAGGGCCATCTACCAAAATGATCACGTCCACTAAAGAATGTTTCTAAGAATTTGAGTCTGATTTGCCATTTTGGTCAATGTTCATCTTATGTTTATGGTTGGCTCTTAGGACACAAGAGGTCATTAGGAATTCTAAGGGACTGTTCACTTGTGATTTTAGCGCGGACATCATACCAAAATTCTGGTGGCGACCGTGTGGTGTCTGCCTCCCTATGTTTTCAGTTGTACTCAGTGCTGCAGTTCACAGCCTGGTGGCTAAAAGCCGGTACCACTCCAAGAACGACAAGTCCATTTGTGGTGCAGAGTGTGGACAGCCGTCGCTTGATGGCCGTCAGCGGATCTGTGACATCTGAAGTGAGCAATAGCCTCAGAAACTGCGGTTTGACACCTTCAAAATCCACCATGTGAACATCACCTAACTAATCTTTTGACCTTTGTGTTTAGAAAGCAGAGAAGAGTATCCGTTTGAGCTTAGGGAGCTTTGGGACCACAAAAAGATATTTAGTCCAGCTCCACTGTGTGTCTAGCATATGCCATTTGTCACACTTATAGTTCTATAAAAAAAAAAAATCTAAATCCCAAAATTAAAAAAAAAAATTATGTTAATGACTGCATAAGAGGCTTTCTTTAGAATCTGGCTTACTTTACAATACAACAGTCAATTGTGTGAGCCTTTTTCATTCCCTCTTCTTATATCTAGAATCTCTGTCTTGTGATGGTCATTTTTTTTTAAATTTCTTTCCTATATTTGTTCTTTATTGCTGTTTTTAGTGCGTCATCCTTTAATAAATTTTATACCCTGCCATAGAGACACTACACATGTAAGTCTCCAATATGTTGTATCATTCTTATCAAAAAGAAGCTGAAGGAACAGATCTGTCAATATATTCTTTGTGTGTATATATATATATATGTAAGGAAAGAATGAAGAATGCGTTCTTCCAGAAACAGCACCATATCGGTCCATGGGTTGTGTCCGGTATTCCATTGAAATGGATGGAGCTGAGCTTCAGTACCTGACAAATCCAATATATGTGTGTAGTACTGTTTCTAGAAGAAAGCAACCATGTTTCTCTAATCCTGGACAACTAATAATTAATTTTGACATGACTTTGCGTCTATTCTTGTTTAATCTGCCTTTTTTATCTAAATATAAAACCAGGCTTGTCAGTTTTCTCATCAATTTTCCTTAGACCTGAATGAGAGAGAGAAATATATTTTGCACAAGACTTTCTTTATCTTTTGATTACCGTGATTCTAAGAATAAAGTTCAGTTTGAATCTGTCACATGAATTCTAATAATGCTGAATAACTATTGCTCTCAGGCTTTAATCTGACCCTTATGTCTTCTGTTCTATGATTCTTCAGAAATTTGCATCAGTTTGTTATTTTAGCTACTAAAACTGTTACCAAGATTTTTACTTTTGGAAAACAATTGTTAAAATAAATCGGTGAGGACCTATGTATATTAAATGCTGGTCAGAATTATGTTGTCAGTGCAAAAAAAACCCAAAAAACTACCTCCCCTCTGGTATATTCATAAGACCGTAAATGTGTGTCATTAGATAAATTACACTGGCTTTTTCACTTGCCAGTTGTATGGTATATGTACCATCTGTCTGCTCAGAGGGTGGCACACATTAAAGTATTCTCACAGTAGAGAACATGCCAAGCCGCAGCATCTCATTAGCTGTGGTGGAAACTGAAATCTCTGGTAATATGCCCACCTCCTACAGCACTTAAAGTGGCTGCTATTTTCCTTTGTGAACATTTCTCATGTTGTAAATAATTTTCATTTTTCTGGCATGGTAAGTGACATTCTATTCAGTATAGAAGTGAAAAGTGAGAGTGTGCAGTGGTAACGAGACCCAATCCCTTATACTGTAATCCTAGCAGATAGAGGGTCCAGGGACAGTCATAGCAAAGTACAGTGATACACTGTGACCAGGGGCGGACTGGGAACTTGAAGTGGCCCTGGAAAAAATACTAAAAGTGGCCCCGTTTTGTAGTTGGGTCCAAATTTATGGAAGGCAGGGCCAGCAATACCATATTGTGGCACATTATACCACCCAACAGAGCCAAATACCACAGTCCACCACAAAATACTGCCAGCAGCACAAAATACATCCTCAAAAACTTCCACTGGCTGGACAATAGGAGGGTCCAGACGGCCTCCTGGGCATCGGCCCACCGGTAAATTTCCCTGTAACGTCTATGGCCAATCCGCCCATGACTGTGACCAGGAAACAACCAAGCTTTTAGCTACTGAAGTAACTAATTTGGTATACAGTTGCTATAATGTACTAGTTTTAGATACTAGCTGAATTAACCACTCTCTTTCTAGATTCCAATATCTCTGAGGGAACATTTACTAATCGAAATCCTGGACATCCCCTTTAAGACCATCTATTATGTTATTTTACCCCACTATTGTAGTGTAAAAAAAAAGTCACAAGTTTTGGTGCATGCCATGTTTGCTGCAGAATGTTTGATCTTTTTTCCCCCTGGCAAATCTGGGAGAAGATGAGGTTAGCACGCCAGTTTTCTGGTGTAAATTAAGACCAAAATCTGTAGCCCCTAGGAGGCTGTTGTAGATTTTAGTCTGACGCACGGTTAGCGGGAGGATGTGCCAAATCTATGAGAGGCCTGTGATGAAAATGCCGGTCTTGATAAATGTCCCCCTTAGTTTGGGTACATGCAGAGTTCTGTAGAAATCTCAGTTACTGAAATAACAGGCATGATATGTGAAATGAATCAAGTGCAAAATGTATTGTGTGACAAAAGTCGCCATGTAAAACTATTCTAAAACCATAAACATGTAATAACATGGATCCACTAAGATATTCAGCATAGTGGCCCTCAGCATTAAAATATTGTCTTGGGAGAAAAGTGTCCATTTTGTCCATGGCAAGCAATCACAGTTCAGGTTTGGTTTTAATTTTTTTATTCTTATTTTCTTGTTTTAATTCTCTTTTATATGACCGAAAACTAAAACAGAACCCTCCTAAATTGTCATTTGTAAAGCAGTTGTAATCCACGAGGCCGAGATCTTTGCTTACATCCTACTTGTATGTCAAGCCACAGGAATGCACAAGCCATAGGGTAATTGTTATTTATACCATTGCTCAGTCAATAACGACTATAAATAATATGTCGTAGATCATCTGTGCTGGAGTGAAGTGGTTTTAGGTCATCTCTGCTTCTTACCCCCATAGGATTTAGAACAAAGATCTTTCTAATGTGTCCCATAATGACATAACGCTTTACATAGTTGTGTTAACAGTACTATTATTGATTTGTTAAAAATGCATTGAAGCATTCTCAATTAGATCTTGAGTTCTCTGTTTAAAAGCTATGGACATTCAAAGCAATTTTTTAAAGTGAGTCTTTCACCTGTTTTCACCAATATAACTTAGAGCACTTCCCCACAGAAGATTACATACACATCCCAGACATACCTGTGTGCACTGTGTGTCTGTATTCCATGTCCAGAAAAAGCACTTTTATTCTGCAGGAAAACAGCTCCAAGGGCCCAGCTCTGCTGCTGTAAGTGCTCAAAGCAAACCAGACTGAAGAGGAGAGGGCTGCTTTAGCTGCTCATATCTTGGGATTGGTAGCAGATTAAAAATGGTTTTGACCTTCTTTGAAAGATGGCATTCCAAGCTTTCAAATTATACCAAAGTCATTACATCCAGTATATCAAAAGATATAGCTGTTAGAAATCGAGTCGGGAGAGAAAGCTGTTTTTTACTTTCAATTTCAGCCGGGCACTTGGGAGCTGTTTTCCTGCAGAATAAAACTGCTTTTTCTGGACATGTAATACGGGCACAAAGTGCACACAGGTATGTCTGGGATGTGTCTGCAATCTTCTGTGGGGCACTGCTGTTAGTTATATAGGCGAAAAACAGGTGGAAGACTCACTTTAATGATTGCATTTTACTCATTGTGGGCTAAAAATAATCTTTTTTCTCAATTGGTCTTTAGTAAAAAAACAAAAAATTTAGCAGTTTTTGTGATAGACTGATTTTCAACCGCACGTATTTGCAGACTGTTCCTCTTGAGTTCCATCAGCTGATGGCATAAGTGAAGCCTTATCTCTGATCTCCTGCCCTCATAAACACTCATGTAAGCCATATTCCTATCGTTTTCATAAGAGTTTAGCTATAATGAATGAGGGCAGGAGATCACAGGAGATAACAGATAAGGCTTCACATGAGCTGTCAGCTGACGGAACTCATGAGGAACAGTCTGCAAATAGATTTTTAACCACATGTATCAATTGACCAATTGAAAAAATAATTTTTAGTCCAGAATGAGTAAAGTACAATCGTAAATATCCTTTAAATATAGGGTTGAGGTTTTTTTTTTAGGAAAATTGGTACCATAATGTACTGTACCTTGCATGCCATAACTTAATTAGTTCAATTACATAGGCTGGCATGGCCTGGTCTGACTGCTAGAAAGTCTCTCTTTTCTTGTTTGGTCCCGGTTATAGAAATGCCTATTGTTGTCCACAAAATGAACTAGAATGGGACATGCTCTCTAGATTGCAGACCAAATGGAGATCCTTGTGCTGTCTGCATTTTTTGTGACCCCATAGAAATTTATGGAACTGTAAAAAATGCAGATTGGATGCGGACCAAATATATGCTCATGTGCATGAGGCCTAAGTGAATTACAGTAAGTACAATATTGTAATAACCATTATAGTCCACTACTGCCTAGCCAGGAAGTTGGATTTAGAGTTGTCCATACATAGCTACAGTAGATCCCACCACTAAATATTAAAGCAAGGTGAAGATAACTGCATCGACTCATAAATGACTTGTACTGTGGCTGATCTGTTACTCTCGTTTTCTTTTTCTCTCGTTATGTTTTTACTTATCTACTTTCTAGATCAGTTCCTGAATGTTTTCAGTGTCCCCGCTTGTAGTCATTGAATGGAAACCTGTATTAATTACTTCCAGAGGTCTAAGATCTACCCCATTTATATGATAAATCAAGCAGGTGCACAGCTTGTTACAGTATAGCTATAAGAGCCCTCTCCTGTGGGATCATCTCATGGCCACCACTGATTTTTATCCTGTAGAAGAAAAATCAATGAGGATTACCATTAAAGGGGTTGTCTTGGAGGAATCATTTGGTTTTTTACAAAGGGCTAGAATGGGGTGAAATAAATTCTGGTGCATTTTAAGGAAATTCAATCCCCTTTAAATGCTTATATGTAGAAATCACATACATTTTATCATAAAATCTTATATTTAAAGATTTGCGTTGGAGGTGGTTGGTTAACTAACAAACAGATCCAGGTCTTCTGATGTAAAAGTATTAATAGGTCATACATAATATAAAGAACTTTCTGGGTCTCTGTTTTCCAGTAGATTCTTAAATTGTATTGTGGATTACTTTTACTTCTGCATCCATTGATGTTTACTTTTCACCTTTGGTCTTTTTCGGTAATTTCCAGAGATAATGCATCTGGTGGGGGTTGTAATCTGATAAATATCTAACACAGAATTAGTCTGATGTTAAGAATCCAATGAACCTTACCTAAATATCAAAGACCCCTTATTTTAATTGTCTCCATTATTTGTTTTGTTTTTTTCATAACATAGTTGCTATATGTATATTACATCTTTAAACCTGACACTTTTGTCTAGGAATGTTACTCCAGTTTTCCTAGGCCACCCTTGTACTGGAGTGAGTTTGAGACTTTTTTGCAACTTTTTTTTTTTTTTTTTAAAGTCTCAGTGATAGATATGGAGTGAAACCAGGCCCATTCTCCACCTACTTTGGAATGGTGTAAAATTGGAAAAATCACAATATTTTTGGGCAAGGGACACAAAAAGTTGCAAAGCAACTATTATGTGACTTTTTGAAGCCTGAATTTTGGAGTGCACTGTGTAATAAATTCACCTCTATTACTACTGGTGTCATAAATATAGTACATGAGGTACCAATAGCCAGAACTCAGAGCTGTGGAAAGTATCAGGCTTTATATTCCTTTTACTACACTGACTTGGACTGGATGGAACCAAGATTATTTTTTTGAACAATCCTTCTAAAAGAAACACTTGATGATAATTTTTTTGTTTTGTTAGTACTGTATCATCCGTGCTATGTTACCTACGACAGTGACCGGCGATGTCTGGCCTCTTCCTGCACATCAGACACTACTATATGTTCGTAATGCTCCCAACCCTTGAATAGCACAATCATTCTTATGTCTTCTCATTAATAATAGAGCAACATTGGGACTAGATATTGGAATTTGCCTTAGTAAATATTATAACTAATGTTAATTGAAACTTGTAAGTAACTATGTGCAAATCAAATGAAGCAGGGACATAGCATGCCTCATTTTTCTATCCTTATGGCCTTTGTGTTCTTGCTAATGATTTTTCTTGAAGTATAACATTTATGGCCACAGCTACCGTTTCCCCGATACGACTTTAAGGTACTTTAGTCCTGGTCTGCTGCTGAAAAGTTTACAACCTGAAAAAATGTTATCTGTCTTATGTAACAATAGCGGGTTAGTAAATATCCGACCCATTGTTTTCCAAATGTTATATTGTATGTACTTGGAGACTACTCACTATCTTTCTTATAGGGACAAACAGAAATTATTTTTAATACAAGAATGACATCTTCTTTGTCTACTTATGTTTGTGAAGCCCCTAAGTAGTATTTTTGGACAAATGGCCTATATTTTGAAGACAAGGTGTCTGTAATATTGTACAGAAAACACTATAGATGACAGTGGTGTTTGAAAAATAAAAGTCCCATGGCCTCAGGATGTTGATATGGAGATTTTCTGTTCCTCTGTATCTGTATCTAAAACTTGCTACAGATAATTAATGTGTATATTTGTATCTGAATGGAGGGGGGGGGGGGGGGGGGGAACAACCTGCAAAAAATAACTCATTCTGCGCCTGTGATGTCAGAGTGCATTGTAAACACCAGCCCTGTGTATATGTTTTATTTCACAAGAATTAAAGTGTTAATTCTGGGTTTGGCTTTTAGGTCTTCTCAGAAATTTATGGCCTCACTCTTTTTTTTTTTTTTCTTTTTTTTAATTTTCCTGTCAACCAAACATGGTAAAAAGAGAAACAATATCTATCTATATATATACCGTCTATATAAAATATCTGCTCTTGTGTGTTTTTTTCGATAACAAAGCTTTCTATGAAATCTGAGCATTTTTGTAATATAATTGCTAAAACAAAAAAAAAGCAAATCACCATGTATTTCCTTGAAATATTTAATATATTTAAGTATGAATAAAAATTGAAATATTTGTAACAATGATAGCTTGTTCTTTATTTTTAAATCGTGCAGTATTTATTCATTCATCTATTGAAGTAGAGTATGCTACGAAATACACTGTAACCAAAATCACAAGCAAAATTCTAAGACAAATGTTACATCCTGAAGAAGATTCCGTGATCATGGACATTGCCAGCAGATATATCCTTTGTGAAACAGTGTAATGTATGTAATACACTGACCTCTAGGTCTGCCAGCCAGAGGCAGGGTCTAATAGGCTAACTGTCAGCGTAGAACAGTGTAATATATCTAATACACTGTCATGCACATGGGTGGGCTGGGAACTTAAAATGGCCCTGGAAAAAAACTAAAAATGGCCCCATGTTGTAAGCGGCTCCAAATTAACAGAAGGTAGAGCAACACAAGTAGGCAGAGACAAGAGAAGTCTGCAATACTGTAGTGCAGCACAAAATACTACCCCAGCAGAACCAAATAGCACAGTGTACCACAAAATACTGCCTCAGCGAAAGCAAACGCCACTGTGCAGCACAAAATACTGTGTCTTTCACCACAGTATTCAAATGTATCATCGTCCTGAGGAGCTCCTATAGGGAACTATAGCAAGCAATCCGACTCCAATGCATTACATGAGGATTACAGGCAGGGGCTCCATAGGGACTTACGTGCAGCAGCCTTGCATCATTCAGCAGCACCAAGGATACCACACCCACCATACAGCTCCCTGATCCTCACTAGGGGGAGCCGGTGCACAGCCGAAAGCGTATGCTTCACGGTTTTTGTACTCCCAGTGGGGTTAATGAGGGGTTAAATGTATGTGATCGACAATAACTATTAATTATTGTTGATCACATACATTAGTCCTGCATATCTGCTGTTTAAAACAGAAGGCACAAGGCAGCTATAGCACCTGCTGTGCTCGCTCTTGAGCGCCACTTTTAAAGTCCTGCCCAATGCTGTACATGTATGGTGCTGATCGGGAAGGGGTTGAACAGGAAGGAAGTCAAAAGGTACAAAAACTATTTTTTTTTAATGTTTACTGTTATTTTATAAGATTTTGGATGTAACATAAACATAAAAGTAATGTGCCGTTACTCCACATGCAACAAAAAGGAAACCCTAAAAGGCGACACAACACGTACGTCAGAAGAGTTTCCAATTACAGGGATCCTTTATAGACCCAGCCTATTACCCTGTTTCCCCGAAAATGAGACCTACCCCGATAATAAGCCCTAGTGCTATTTTGCCCTGTTTTTTGAGTAGGCCTAAAATATAAGCCCTACTCCAAAAATAAGCCCTAGGTACATTAAGGATACACTGAGAATAGGTCCAGGCCCGGGGGGGGGGGGTTGGGCGCAGCCCGCAAGTGATTTTAATGGCCAGTCAGGGACTCTCTGCTGGTGGCGCTACCTGCGCAATGCTGCGCACTATAGCACGCAGCACTGTGCAGTTAGTTACCTATACACACCCCTATACCCATACCCTATCCGGCGCTGCAAGACCTCTCCCCTGTGATGATCCCGCTAGACGTGACTTCAGTGCCGGGTCTCGCTGGATCACGCTGGTTGACGGGATGACGCAGCACACGCCGGATGACAGGATTGGGTGAGAAGAAGTCCGGAGCAGAGTTGAGGTAAGTATATTTTTGTCTGTGTGTGCACAGGGGCCCGGGGGCCAAAAAAATGACATACCAATATATATTTAGAGGGGCCAAAAATGACATATGTTCAGTGGGGGCAAAAATTACATATATGTTCAGTGGGGGCAAAAAAGAAATACTGGTATATATTCATTGGGGGCAAAAATAAGACCTACCCTGATAATAAGCCCTAACCCTTTTTTCAGAGAAAAAGAAATAAGACCCTGTCTTATTTTCGGGGAAACACGGTATTACAGTGTAGAGCAGAGGAGCTGTCATTACTACTCATCGGTCTGGTCAACAACAGTCACCTTCTTATGAAAGGAGCAATGTGCATGTTGACAAGAGGAAATGTAGTCCACCATTGTACACCTCTGTACGGGGCATGTAGACACTTAGCCCTGTACAATTAGAGCTAAAAGTATAAAAATGCATCACAAAAAAAAAGTTTAAAAAAATTTTTAAAAGTCTTAAAACCAGATGATAACACATCCTTTTTTCTAATTTCTTTTAATTTTTTGATAAGATTTTTTAAATTTTATGATTATGGTGGCAGCCGTCTTGTTGTTAACAGCTGTAAGGGATCGCTCTCTCTCAGGGGTCAGCAATGACAGACTTTGCATCAAACAACAGGGGCTTTAACCCTTTCAGTACCGAGCCACTTTTCACCTCAAATCCCAGGACGATTTTTGCAAATCTGACGTGTCACTTTATGTGGTAATAACTTTAGAACGCTTTTACTTATCTAGGCCATTCTGAGATTGTTTTCTCGTGACACATTGTACTTCATGACAGTCATAAATTTGAGTCAATATATTTCACCCTTATTTATGAAAAAATCCCAAATTTACCAAAAATTTGAAAAATTAGCAAATTTCCAAATGTCAATTTCTCTACTTTTAAAATACATAGTAATACCTCCAAAAATAGTTATTACTTAACATTCCCCATATGTCTACTTTATGTTGGCATCATTTTGTAAATGTCATTTTATTTTTTTAGGAAGTTAGAGGGCTTAGAAGTTTAGAAGTAATTTTTCAACAAAATTTCTCAAACCATATTTTTGAGCACCAATTCAGTTATAAAGTGATTTTGTGAGGCTTACCTAATGGAAACCCCCCATAAATGACCCCATTTTAGAAACTACACCCCTCAAGTTATGAAAAACTGATGTTACAAACTTTATTAACCCTTGAGGTGTTCCACAAGAATTAAAGGAAAATGGAGGTGAAATTTCAAAGTTTAACTTTTTTGGTAGATTATTCATGTTAATAATTTTTTTCTTGCAACACAGCAAGGGTTAACAGCAAACTAAACCTCAATATACATTGCTCTGATTCTGCAGTTTACAGAAATACCCCATATGTGGTGGTAAACGTCTCTATGGGTTTGTGGCAGTGGTCAGAAGGAAAGAAGCGCCATACGGATTTTGGGGGCAGATTTTGCTAGAATAGTTTTTAGGCACCATTTTGTAATTGAGAGACCCTGACGTACCCCTACAGTGGAAACCCTCAAAGAGTGACCCCATTTTGGAAACTACACCCTTCAACGAATATATTAAGGAGAGTACTGGCCACTTTGACCCCCTAAGCGTTTTACGGAATTTGGAAACACTTGGCTGTGAAAATGAAAAGTTTCATTTCTTCCAATAAAATGTTTTTTATTTTCACAGGGGGTAACAGGAGAAAAGCACCCCATAATTTGTTACCCATTTTCTCCTGAATACGGCAACACCCAATATGTGGTGGTAAACTGCTGTGGGGGCACATGGCAGGACTCAGCACAGAAGGAGCACCATATGGATTTTACAACACAGATTTTGATGGATTGGTTTGTGGGAGCCATTGATTTTTATTTTTTTTTGAGTTGTCTTGTGTGGGGGCTCATTTTTTGCGGGACGAGATGACGGTTTGATTGGTAAATACGCCTTTTTGATCGTGTGGTATTACACTTTTTGTGAGGCAAGGTGAAAAAAAAAATTGCTGTTATGGCATAGTTTTTAAAAAATATTTTTTACAGCATTTGCCTGGGGGGCCATCTCATGTATTATTTTTATAGAGCAGGTTGTTACGGACGTGTCGATACCCAATATGTCTAACTTATTTATTTTTGGAAAGTTTTACACATTAGATTTATTTTTGAACAGAATAAAATCTTTTTTTGTGTTGCCATTTTCAGAGAGCCATATTTTTTTTATTTTTTGGGCGATTGTCTCCGGTAGGGTATCATTTTTGCGGGACAAGATGACGGTTTGCTTGGTTCGAACGAGCACTGCTACCGTGTTTCCCCGAATATAAGACCCCCCCGAAAGTAAGGCAGGGTAGGGGGGGTGCCCAGGGTTCTCCAATGTAAGGCACCCCCCGATTGTAAGGCCGCTATCGGGGGGGGGGTCTGTGAGGAATGTAAGGCCGTCTATGGTGGGGGGTGGCTGGGGAATGTGTTCAGGCCCCTCCATGCTGTCATACTCGCCTGCCTGCGGGCTTCTTGTGGCCGGCTCCGCCATTCACCGTCCCTGTCACTGTCCTTGCAGCTCGAAGCTGATTGGCCATCAGCTCGAGCTCTGATTGGCCGATCAGCCGCGACGTCACGGCCCTGCAGGCTCGCAGCTGATTGGCCAGCGTCCCCTGCAGCAGAAGGCTCCCACCGGCACCGCAGAGATCGTAAGGGTGTGTGTATGGGGCTGCGTGTGGGTGGTGGCAGCACATGGGCAGAGTGGGGGTGCACGGTGCAGTGGGATCATGCACACAGGGATGGGGGAGCTGCAGGGGATCATGCACACAGGGATGGGGGAGCTGCAGGGGATCATGCACACAGGGATTTTATTGTTAAAAAAAGTGTCATTTTTTTTTGTCTAATGTAAGGCCTCCCCGAAAGTAAGGCAGGGTGGGACTTTTGGGGGTAAATTTAACGTAAGACAGGGCCTTACTTTCGGGGAAACACGGTACCACTTCAAACAGCTGATTGGTGGGGATGCAGGAGTCGGATCCCCTTGATCTGATATTGATGACCTTTCCTGAAGATCAATCAGTATTAAGCCTCTGCACAACCCCTTTGAAAAACAAAGATTTAAATGGATTATCCAGATTAGGAAAGGAAAAAAAGGTCTGCACTATTCTTGCCCATCTACTTTTATAGCGCCGCCTGCTGTTTACTCTTTTGGTAATTTCTCTGTCCTGCTCACTAATTTTGACATACATGCTTAATTCCATCCTTCAACTGCCACCAGGTGTGGCAGACAGGACACACCCCCTCAAAATAAATCTAGCAGAGCAATTGGAGCAATGAATGGCGAGATTGCTGGATCCATATGAGGTACAGGGCTGGTTCTAGTAGAAAGATATTCTCATGTACTATACAATATATGATTTTCATTCAGGTGTCATAGTTCACCTTATCCAAGGTGAAACCTCCTTGATGATGGGCTGCCATGTCACATGCAAATACATGGCATTCTGCCATAGTCGTCTTTTGACTCTATTAGCCAAAGAGCACAATATTATTATACAGTGAACCTATCCCCATACTATGCTGCTTTTTCCAGAATCAAATGTATCTAGTAAAGTAAAACACAGAATTGGACCTAGCATAGGACCACTGTAGAATATGGTCCTCATCTTTAAAGATACATGTGCCAAAAATTAGACCACTTTTGAAAACTGCAGTTTAAATAAAGTGCCTACAAAAAAAGGGCATAACTAGAAGTTGTAAAATGTGCAGAATGTGGGCCGCTTTGTGTCTAATATTGATGAATCTCCCACGCATTATACATAAATGATTTCAGAGCATAGGGCAGCCACATGGTTAGGCCTCATGCACACGGCTGCTAGTATTTTGGCAGTCCTCAAAAGATCCCAGCTGTAAGCATGCCGCCTTTTTTTTAAACCCCATCTAGAGAAAAGTCCTATACTTGTCCGCTAAGCTGTTCAAATTTTTTGGGATGAGATGGATGGATCAACATATGATTTGCAAAAAACGCGGCTCTGATGCAGACTGAAACTACAACCGTGTGCATGAGGCCAAAAAACACAAATGTAAAAATATGTGCAAGTCTGATGTGAAGTTCCACAAAGGCTGTAAGTAAAAGACAAGCACCATGTCTTCTCAGGGGAACGGCTCTTATACTGCACCCCATTCCTGATGCGTTAATTCCAGGTGTGAGATAACCACTGAACACGCGTGTTTGCACATAACAAATATCCAAACCTGTGGGAGGATTAACCAACTCTTGAAATCCATTCAATGGCTGATAATCATCATTATGATATACCCAGTATGCTGCTACAATAAGAGCATAATTACGACAACTGACAGCTTGTTAGTACAAGTTACTTTATTACTTTCTGCTGAATGACAAAAATGCCTGATGAAGTCTTTGTGAATAATCCAAATACTATTCTGAGGTTTAATACTAATCATGTATGTCATGGATTTAAAGGGATACTTCCATAATTTTTCACTTCAGTGGGAGGAGCGCAGCACTAACCCGCCCTGGCTAGTGCACATTAGATGGAGTTGTGCAGTTCTGTCACAGGAGATACCGCAGGACAGCTAATCAGTCCCCCACTGTGCTAATATTGGTGACCTATTCTATGGATTTGCCATCAGTATAAAATTCTCGGAGAACAGCTTTATAGTAGTTGTCTGGCCTTGGAGTCAACAACTCTTGTCCACCTCTCCCAAACGTAAAAAAAAACTAGATTACCTGTCTGAGGTCTTGATGCTGCTTTGTTCCTGATCCCTGCAGACCTCAGGGGTCATAGAGGCTTGAACAGTACATCACCGCTGTGACCACTGGTGACTATGATTGGCCACAGCAGTCACGGCCCAAACCACTTACTGTTACTCCAGGGAACAGAGCAGCAAGGTGATTTTTTTTTTTTTTTTAATGTTCGGGAAGGAGCCCAGGGGTTGTCATCTCCAAGGCCAGATAAGTCAATCACAGAGTGAACAGGACAAGTATACGAAAAAAAATACATACTTTCCATTGATTCAAGAGATAATCACTTTACATTAAACACTAAGCATTTGCCAGCATGTAAAATCCATTTAGATCAGATGGCACTCCAGGGATATCTTGGAAGCAGTATTGGGTGCCCGGCCATCCATTCATCACGGGGGTGTTCAGAACAAGCGGAATTCTTTATTAGTTTCTGCCATTTGATCCACAAACCTGGAAAAAGATAAAGAGATGAGTACAACACACTATAAACAGTTTAAATCTGTGCTCTTTAAAGAACTATTCAAGTAAGCCACAAGAAGGAACACTGATTACTAATGATAATGACATGTATTTAAAAAAAATCAGGTTGTAATTAAAAGTCCTTTCTCTGTTACTCATGAGCTGCAACATAAGCAGACGCTTTTTTCCACTCCTAGACAACCCCTTTAAGTCAGGGGGAGCAAAGTGAAGGAAATCACAAAGCACATTTATATCAATGGATTCAATATTCTGTGAATAGACAGAGATAACTCATATGATAATTAACGTGTTTTTGGACCTCCCAAAAAAAATGATTGACAGCTGGGAAAATTTATAGAAAAAGCTTTGGAAAGCTCCCACCCCATTCCAGCACAGGGGCTCCCGGACCTGAAGAAATGATAGTCCATCTGTGGTCACTGCAGAGACTCAGCGGTCACATGCCATTCAGACACATATCACCATTGAGACCAACTATCTACCATAGTGGTCACATGGTCACGGACAGGATGTCATCATTTCTGTTCTGCCAGAGATCCGAAACAGTGGGGATGGGAGACATTTTCAAAATATATATATTTTTTAATTTCTTTATTTCTTTTTTAAATAATTCCTGGGTGTCAATCATTTTTTGAGGATGAAAAACACCTTAAATACACATTCAATGCATTTTACAGAGTATTTCCCCTGTATAGGGTTTTACTCACGAATGACACTTATGCCCTATCCACGAGAAGCAAGTTTCCCGAGTGCCCTAAGGCCCCTTTCACACAAGCGGGAGACTCGGACGTCTCTCTCATCGTGTGCAGTGTACTGAACTGTCGGCACTGAACGGGGGTTACACAGCATTATACTGATTTATGATGCTATGTAACCCCCGTTAAGTGCCGGCAGTTCAGTGCAGGGCACACGATGCGGGAGACGTCCGAGTCTCCCGCTCGTGTGAAAGGGGCCTAAGGAGGTATGCATCCGTGAACACTGCTCCATTGACTTCTATGGGACTGCGGAATACAGTGCCCTTTGCTATTTTTGGCAGTCCTATAGAAATTAATGGACCAGTGGTCCCACATGCACTCTATGGCTCCATTCTCATAGGGGACCCTAGGACCTCTGTTTTCATAATTGCAGAGGGTCCCGGCAGTCAGATCCCTAGTAATCAGAAAGTTATCCTATCACACACATGAGCTGTGACTGGGGGAGCAAAGAAAGAAGCTGCCAGACATCTCTGGCAGGTGGCTTATCTCTGCGAGAATAAAAGAATTTGGCATGCTGAAATCCAACATCCCAAACATTTGCCGTCTGGAGGCATCATCAGTGGGTTCAGCTGACACACACCTGTCACTAACCTTTCACACAACTTTGCATAAATTAATAGTACAAGCAACCATAAAAAACTTTGTAATATATCTTACCAGACAGAGAGGTCTAGTTCTCCTGTTATTTAGCTGTTTACCCCCTTCTCCTGGCTTGCTAAATGCTTTTCTCTTTAAAAATTCTCTCGAAGCCATCTACGGCGAAGCAGCTCACTGAAGAATCAAATTACATCATGCCATACAAGTCTATGGCGAGGGGAGGAGTAACAGAGACGGGCAAAGCAAGAGAGACTGCTCTGCCTCAGCCCAAGTGCTAAATTCACATCTATATAGGTCAGTACTCTGTAATCTCTATGATGTCCTCCATGATCCTGGTGCTTCTGAGTGAGTAAGAGATGGTTATGAAGTAGATTCCCCTCTACTTTCTGTGTGCAGTGGATGGGAACTAGTCTCTACCCATCAGATCTACGAGAACTGGAAACTAGACATAGAGCCTGCAGAGGGAAATGGTGTTATTCCTCATGTGCACATACTGTACTATTGATTAATGCAACGTGTGTTGAAAGATTAGGTACACTTTGAATATTCAGTTTCCCTGCAGCGCAACCACAGGAGAAATTAAGCATTTCACATGGCTATTGAAATCAGTGGGCTCTCTGTGTAATACAACCCCATTCCCTGGAAGCTTAGGCCATCAAACACAGCTCTCAGAGGGAAAGGGCACCCCAGCAATCTGCTGACTATAACCGAAGACAAATTTATCCGGTGAGAGATCACTAAAACGTTGCAAAAATGTGTTTTCAATGCATTCACAATAAAATGCACTCTGAACTTCTATTATATTCGTTGGAGACGAGGTCCATTGGCAGAGACCATTGCATGTGAATGATATTCACCGGTCCTCACACGCGGCATTCACCCACAGAGTTGTTCTATAATTCATGAATATAGTTCACAAGAAATGAATTATTTAGAGTTCTGCGCGTCAGATCAGTGGCAGAGCTGGAACAGAGTGGACGGCCGTTAATGAATACATATTCAGCAAGGGCGTAGGCAGGCAATATTAACCAGTGCACTGCCTGCACGAGCGTGGCTAACTGCACTGAAGATGCTTATTAGAGACAGGTCATGGCAACAAAGGCTACTTACACACATCATACATGGAATATGTGGGATTTTACATCTATTTCATGGATATTGTGGAGCTACATGTTAATTTTTTCCAGTTCTACCCTTTCAGATTGGTAGATCTAAAGCCTGTATTAGACAGGCAGATCAGCAAGAGATTGTTGGGAGGGAAGCACTCACTCCTAGCTAGCGGAGGAGACAGCTGCTATTACATGCTATTGGGGGGGGGCAGCCAATGGCAGGTGGGGACCGGAACGAGCCTCCCTAGCATCACAGGTGACGTTGGCTGCCCCCCCACCCGATGCCGGATTTTTCCATAGATGCAGGTGCCGGGGAGCCAGGTAAGTACATTGTGTGACTGCCCTGGGCATATGGGGGGCATTTCAGGGGTTGGATAACCCCTTTAAAAAATCACAATTGCCCGATGAACGAGTGTTTGCAAATACTCATTAGCGATTATCAGATGAAATGTAAGGCAGCCTGTAACGCTAACAGGATTATGTTAGTGACAGTAGATTGAGCAAAGTGGGTATAAGGCGGGATGGGCACTATAAAAGTGGAACTGCTCTTAAGCGAACCGGTCACCATGAAAATACAGTGCAATCTACAGGCAGTATGTTATATTAGTATACGGATTGATATTGCCAAGCTTCCTCATTGCCATCATGCCTGGCCCTGAAATCCTGGGCCTGCGCCTCAGCTTCAAAACTCAACGCAAGTGCTATCCATTGATGTTGGGACAGAGCCATGTACTGTGGATGTGGAGGTTAGAAGCAATGGCACTAGAGTTCAGGGCCAGCCACAATGACGATGAGGAAGCCTGGCCCTGTCAATCAAGATACAGTAGGAGGTGCTTGTAAGTAAAGGCGGAGTGGATAGGACCCGCCCTCCGTGCACTAAATACCTAATCATTGATTAATAAGATGAATTTCTCCAGGCTGCAGGATCACTTTTGGTAGCCAAACACAGACACCCCTACTAGGCACTGTGATTAGTTTAATAGTGATTTTGCAGCTCACTTTACCAATATGTGTGTACTCATTATGCCACCTGAAAGTGATGTACCAAATCCATGGCCATGTGTTAACAATAAGGGTTCATGCACACGACTGCAGCCTTTTTTGCGGCCTGCAAATTGCGGATGCACAAAACATGGATACCAGCCGTGTGCATTTTGCAGAATGGAACATCCTGCCATCTAAAGAACGGTCCTATCCTTGTCTGTAAAACGGACAAGTATAGGACATGTTCTATTGTTTTGTGGGTGTCGCGCAACGGACATACGGATGCAGGCAGCATACGGTGTGCTGTCCACATCTTTTGTGGCCGCATTAAAGTCCAAAACCTGAAAGGGATCAGCAACACATTGAGTCACCTTATTTGGTGGAACTATTAGTCTGTCCCTAATAAAAAGCCAGATATTGTCCACTGTCTGAATACTATCCCAGGTCTTTGTAAAAGTCTTACAGACCTGACTGTGGGACGTATTCTCCAAATCATCCAAGGATCAGATTGCCGATTGGTTTAATAATGGTAAGAGAAGTCCTGCAGGATGCCAAAGCACTGACACAGAGACCTCAAGAACTTAGTGATAAACCAGGTAACACAATCAGAAACTATATGTGGTAGAGCATTGATGAGTTAAGAAAAGCTTTGCTGGCTAAGGGCATAACGCCACTCTCATGTGTTGAAGGCCGTTTTTCATTAAGCTGCCACCTTGATCCTGATCAGACTGTAAGCCTTCTGGAGGTCCAGTTTGGAGAATACAGGCATACAACAAAGATGATAAAAATATCTGAAATCCATAGCGGTGAATCGTGTTCTATGATTATCTAATGGATCTGCTCTTCTTCTAACATTCATCTGCACACTTAGCAGCAATGTAATTGGAGAGGGCTGAGTTCACTGGTATCACACTTGGTTGTGAACCCTCAGTGCCATGGGCTGTGCCAGCTAAACTGGGCATGGAGTCTAGGAAGTCCCTGGCTTAAAGTAACAGTAAAACAGTAGTTGTTATCAGGAAAGTAAAGGATACAATGTACTATGTGATACTTAGTCAAGTGCAGAAGCTCGTTGGTTGAAACCAGAGAGAAGGTCATGTGCCAGAGCACAAAATGGGCAGAAGAATAAAGGGAAACCAATGACCTACGGCTGGGGCTACACATTGACATGAAGATCACATTTCCCCACAATTGTCAATGGGTTCATGATGCAACATGCTCCAACAAGGAGACGACAGTTGCAAAGAATCCAACACTGTTTTATTTCTCGATAAGGAAAAGTGAAGACAGCATCCAAATGCAGTGAAACAGAGCAATCCATGAGGTACAGCCGAAACGTAGCATGTACTAGGGTGCCACTATGGAATAAAAGGATCGCTCTGTTTCACCGCATTTGGATGCTGTCTTCACTTTTCTTTATCGATTTGAATATTGGAGCCTCCGGGAAGGACGTGCATCCCAAGGATCATCAGCCACTCTACAGGTGCTGTACCACTATCTACCTGTTTATATATACTGTTGTATTTCTGTTCACAGGCTGAAAGCCACACGTGATTTTGCTATCATAGACCACAACACAATTTGCATGTTATGTGCGACTTTTCTGTGACTTGTTCTGTTTTTGTCTATAAATGACAAAAAGAAAGCATTTAAATCACTAAAACAGGAGGGGAGTGAGGAAGCATTGAAAAACTATAAGGAAAAAAATAGAATATGTAAAAGACACATAAAAACAGCCAAACTAGAGACCGAGAGATTAATCGCCAAAGAGAGTAAAACTAACCCTAAAATGTTCTTCAATTATATAAATACTAAAAAGTATAAACCTGAAGGTGTGGGCCCCTTACAGAGTAATGAGGGGGGAGTAGCAGAGAGCGATGAGGAGAAAGCGAAGCTGCTAAATAACTTTTTCTCCACTGTATTCACTGAGGAAAATAAAATGTCAGATGAAATGCAGAGTATAAAAGTAAATTCCCCTTTAAAAGTGTCCTCTCTGACCCAGGAAGAGGTGCAGCAACGTCTTAAAAATATTAAAATAGACAAATCACCAGGACCGGATGGCATACACCCCCGTATCCTAAGAGAATTAAGTAATGTAATCGACAGACCCTTATTTCTGATATTTAAGGACTCTATACTGACGGGGAGTGTTCCACAGGATTGGCGCATAGCAAATGTGGTGCCAATATTCAAAAAGGGTCCAAAAACAGAGCCTGGAAACTATAGGCCGGTAAGTTTAACGTCTGTTGTGGGTAAACTGTTTGAAGGTTTTCTGAGAGATGCTATCTTGGAGTACCTCAATGAAAATAAGCAAATAACTCCATATCAGCATGGCTTCATGAGGGATCGGTCATGTCAAACCAATTTAATCAGTTTCTATGAGGAGGTAAGTTCTAGACTTGACCGCGGCGACTCAATGGATGTCGTATATTTGGACTTCTCCAAAGCGTTTGACACTGTACCACATAAAAGGTTAGTATACAAAATGAGAATGCTTGGCCTGGGAGAAAATGTCTGTATGTGGGTAAGTAACTGGCTTAGTGATAGAAAACAGAGGGTGGTTATTAACAGTACATACTCAGATTGGGTCACTGTCACTAGTGGGGTACCACAGGGGTCTGTATTGGGTCCTATTCTTTTCAATATATTTATTAATGATCTTGTAGAAAGCTTGCACAGTAAAATATCAATTTTTGCAGATGACACTAAACTGTGTAAAGTAATTAACACAGAAGAGGACAGTGCACTGCTACAGCAGGATCTGGACAGACTGGAGGCTTGGGCAGAAAAGTGGCAGATGAGGTTTAACACTGACAAATGTAAGGTTATGCATATGGGAAGGAATAATGCAAGTCACCAGTACATACTAAATGGTAAAGCATTGGGTAACTCTGACATGGAAAAGGACCTAGGAATTTTAGTGAACAGCAAACTAAGCTGCAGAAACCAGTGTCAGACAGCTGCTGCCAAGGCCAATAAGATAATGGGTTGCATCAAAAGAGGCATAGATGCCCGTGATGAGAACATAGTCCTGCCACTTTACAAATCACTAGTCAGACCACATATGGAGTACTGTGTACAGTTCTGGGCTCCTGTGAACAAGGCAGACATAGCAGAGCTGGAGAGGGTTCAGAGGAGGGCAACTAAAGTAATAACTGGAATGGGTGGACTACAGTACCCAGAAAGATTATCAAAATTAGGCTTATTCACTTTAGAAAAAAGACGACTGAGGGGAGATCTAATAACTATGTATAAATATATCAGAGGTCAGTACAGAGATCTCTCCCATCATCTATTTATCCCGAGGACAGTGACCATGACGAGGGGACATCCTCTGCGTCTGGAGGAAAGAAGGTTTGTACATAAACATAGAAGAGGATTCTTTACGGTAAGAGCAGTGAGACTATGGAACTCTCTGCCTGAGGAGGTGGTGATGGTAAGTTCACTAAGAGAGTTCAAGAAGGGCCTGGATGTATTTCTGGAGGGTAATAATATTACAGGTTATAGTTACTAGAGAGGGGTCGTTGATCCAGGGAGTTATTCTGATTGCCTGACTGGAGTCGGGAAGGAATTTTTCCCCCTAAAGTGAGGAAAATTGGCTTCTACCTCACAGGGTTTTTTGCCTTCCCCTGGATCAACTTGTAGGAAAACAGGCTGAACTGGATGGACAGATGTCTTTTTTCGGCCTTACAAACTATGTTACTATGTTACTATAGCCAAACCACAGCTCTAAAACAGGTGTGCGACAGCAAGATGCAGACAGGTCGCACAAATGTATTTGGTTGCGTGATTTTTCTGAGGCTTGCTGTTGTGTATCCCCAGCCTTAGGCCCAAAGAAGTGCAGAAGCCTTGCTAAAGCAGTGCAGTGTTGTCTTTATGTTTTACGTATCTGTATCTGAGTGGGCTTTTTATGTGGCTGAGGTCTGTGTTCTCGCTATATATATTTTTCCAAAAATCTCTGAAAATCTGTTTCTGAAAGTTTTTGGGAGAAAATGAAAGCTGTGTAAAGCAGTCATACATGCCTGGTGTGTTCCTACCATCTGACCAGGCTGAATGTGATGTGTGACTCTTTCATGGAGTCAGATCTGCATTTGAAGCTCTACAACCTGTCAGGTCGTCCACCACTGAGTAAATAAAGTTCAGGGAAGGAGTGCCTCAGCAGAACAGTATTAAAGGGAACCTGTCATCTCTGAAACACCCTGAACTAGAGTAAGCGTTGTATAGTGTAAGTGATGCTGAATCTGAATATGTAAGTTTTATCTTCATACTCACTTCCATTCCGACGCTGTGCTCCCACAAACCGGCAGTAAAATGCATTGACAGGACTCTTCTTTGAGTCCTCTCCATTATGTGAGTGAGCACCGGAGTCCAGTGAGTGCATTTTACTGCAGGTTTGTGGGAGCACAGCGTCGGAATGGAAGTGAGTATGAAGATAAAACTTACATATTCAGATTCAGCATCACTTACACAATACACCTCTTACTCTAGTTCAGGGGGTGTTTCGGAGATGACAGGTTCCCTTTAAGTCACTGCTGCATTCCAGTTGATTTAGGAAAGATGTATACTTGGAAGATGAGACAACCAAAAACAGGAAGGTGTTGAGGAGACTACTGACATCACTGGGTGGCACTTGTTCTGACAGACAACACTGGCACTGGAACAGATGATTGACAACTTGCCCTACCCACCATGGGTGACATGTTCGATCAGAGATCTTTCACACATACAAAAAGTATTTTTTTTCCCTCTATCTTTATGACAAACCATGACTTACCTTGTCATAGGACTGTTGATCATGGGGTATCGGGTGCTCTGTATCCAAGGATACATTTTTTCAGGTTTTTCCTTGGGGTCTTGCGGCAGCCACCAGCCATATTGTTGGGCGGCGGTCAATGTCATTCTCTGAGTTTGTTTGGGGGCTGAAACATAAATTTAAATTTTCTTAAAATACAGTAAAAATCTAATTATAAGAGTAGTAACACAAACTAACTAGGATGTGAGCTGAAAACACAACCTGTCCTATCTGATGTTTGTGCTTCTGTTCTTACAAAGACACAGACACTTGTGCAAGACAAAAGTGTCTACATCAGTGTCCCCGACCTTTCTTACCTTCAGAGCCACATTCAATAAGAATGGATGAGTCCAGTAAGAGACCTAGTGTTGTATGCAAGGGCGTAGCTATAGGGCAGTGGTGGCGAACCTATGGCACTCAGCGCCCACTCTGTGAGCACCCGCCCCCTGGAAAAGGTCTATGGTGTACCAATATACCTTAGACTTTTCCTGCCATTCATCAGCACAGGGTACTCTATGAACAGTACAGGCAACACATTATAGCTAAAGGCAGGCTTTTATAGCTAAATGATAAAGTACACGGAAGATATACTATATTGGTATTCAGGTTAAATTGCTGTGTTGGCACTTTGCAATAAATAAGTGGGTTTTGGGTTGCAGTTTGGGCATTGGGTCTCTAAAAGGTTCGCCATCACTGCTATAGGGGGCGCAGAGGTAGCAGTCACTACCGGGCCCAGGAGCCTGAGGGGGCCCGAAGACCCTGTGCCACATAAGAAGACACCAGTAGTATAGAAGTTCATGCTGGTAAAATTACACCTCTGGCTGGAGGGAAGGGATTAGATTAAGTATTTGGCATGGGTGGTGAGGTGCCATTCCACTTTTTGCCTGAGGCAGCAGAAAGGCTATGTGCTTCACTGACCTTGGCCACTAAGTACTGAGGTAAGGGAGGCCCAAACTGAACTCTTGCATCAGGGCCCAGGAGCCTTTAGCTACGCCCCTAGTTGTATGTTTTCTGCTAGTCTTTCAAAATCTGAATTATAGTTAGTGACAGCCACATGCATGCGGTCACCCAGGTGGTCATCTTTTAAGCGGGTTCTGTATAACTTCAATATTTTGATGGCTGAAAATCCAGATTACCTTATAGTGTCCCCAGCGGTTAGTGCTCCCAGTGGTTATAATGCCCCCTATAGTCATTCCAGTGGTTATAATGAAAACTCTAGTACCACCAGTAAATATGCCTGCTCTAGTACCACCAGTAGATATAATGCCCCCTATAGTGCCCCTAGTAGTTATAATGACTCCCCTATTGTTCCTTAGTAAGTACAATGCCCCCAATAGTTATAATGCCCTCTCTAGTACCACCAGTAGATATAATCCACCCTATAATGCCATTAGTAGTTATAATGACCCCCTATTGTTCCCCCAGTAAGTACAATGCCCCCAATACATATAATGCCCAATCTAGTACCACCAGTAGATATAATGCTCCCTCTAGTACCACCAGTAAATATAATGCCCCTTATAGTGCCCCTAGTAGTTATAATGACCCCCTATTGTTCTCCCAGTAAGTGCCATATCCCCAGTAGTTATAATGTTCCCTCCAATGAACATGTCAAATAAAAAGAAAACTTTAGTGTTCAAATGACTGATAGATTTGCACTATAGTTCACTGACCATGTTCAGTTCTCACCAGTATAGCTGGGAGAAGCTGACAGGAGCTCAAACACCTATGCACACTAAGGCTACATTCACATGACATGATGGCCGTCACACAGCCGTTTTCCGAACCATTGAGGCCTAGTAGCCTATTCACATGGCAGTTTTCTTAATGGCCTGTGAAAAATGGCAGTCAAAAAATAAAACATGTCCAATTTTGGCCATTTTTATGGCCCTTATACAATTGAAAGGGCATTTTTAATAGCCATGTTTTAAAAAAGCACCCATTAGAAAAATGGCCTTTAAAAACAGTTGTGTGAATGTAGCCTTTAACAGATTTGATCTAATAAAATCAATATATAGGGGTCTTCGAGAACGGAATTTAACAATAACTAAAGTCCTCCCACCCCCTGCACAAGTGACACATGGCAGTGTAGACTGACTGCACTACATACAGATTGGCAGCATACATGACCTCAACCAGCCTATGTTCATATAAAATTTGGGTAGATTATTTAGCAAACTACCCGGTTAATTGTTACAGATGCACCTCTAGGTACAGAGGCAGGCCAGCCAGTATTCTCGCTGCAGGGACCCCATAATCTTGGGCGTCCTGCTGCCGCCTGCCACTATGTCACCAGGTAGTATTTGCATGTAACTGTACACTGGGCCCCCAGAATAAATTTTACTGGTGGCCCTGGGCTCCCACACTGTATATTCACAATCATAATAATATGTTCTGTACAAAACGCAGTCACTGACTCTTTCCCGCTCTGATCTTAAGATCACTGTAGAAAAGGGAATGTAGCTTCTCCCTAACCTCACAGAATGCAGGCCGCACACGCCCTCTGCTGGATAATGCAAGTATGACAGCCTTAAAATTAATCTATAAAATAGTTCTAACAAGTGGCCTTTGGTCAATAATGCAGAAAAAATGTGACAATGGTGCCTGCGACAGCAGCTCCTTTCTATTTACACTGGCACTAGTTAAAATTCAATATGTCTGATCTTTTGTTCCCAGGGTGCATGCTTTAAAGGAGTTGTCCACTTTTGTTATATTGATGACCTATCCTCAGGATTTGTCATCAATATTAGATTGGCAGGGGTCCGACTGCCGGCACCTCCACTGAAGAGCGCTGTGTTCTCTTCTCTGTTTACCCATCGACATTGCAGTGGTGGGCCGGTGTTATTACAACTCTGCCGTCTCTATTGACTTCAATGAGATGACTCCACTCTATTCACTTGGGACAGAGGAGCCGTAATTACACCTGATCAACGCTGCAGTGTCGATGGGTAGCAGGTAAATACAGAAGAGAACACAGCACTCATACGAGCACTAAAGTTAGCTGATCAGCGGAGGTGCGGGAGGTCAGGCCCCCTGCCAATCTGATATTGATGACCTATCCTAAGGATGGATCATCAATATAACAAAAGCGGACAACCCCTTTAAGGGTCCTTCAGTCTGTAGATATTGAAGAACTAGCCTCAGGATAGGTCATCAATATCAGAATGGTGGGGGTCCAACACCCGGCACTCCTGCTGATCAGCTGTTCTAAGCAGCCTCTGGCGTTAGGTACAAAACAGTGGATGGAGCTGAAAGCTGAGGGCTCTGTCCACTGTGCTCAGCCGCCATTCACTCAAGGTAAAAGACCTCCACCGATCCTCATCCAAAGATAGGTCACCAATATCCCTTTAATGGGGAGGTGGAAAGCTAGCTCTATTAGGGCATGTTCACACTTCAGATGTGTCTGTCCATGTCACAAATGAGTTAAATGGGTCAGAAACCAAACAGATCTTGAGGATAGGTCATCAGTATTGTACACCCAGAAAACCCCTTTAATATTAGCCTCCCATTGGTTTTAAAGGAAATCTGTGCCGTAGATCAGCAGTCCCCAACCACTGGTCTGCGGCCCAAGACCGGGCCCTGGATGGATGTTTGCCGGGCCGCAGCAATCAGGGCCCTGGTCACAAGTGGAGGGCGGCAGCGGCGGTTGCAGGGGACAGGGAGATGAGAGCTTCCATTGTGGAAGCGCTCATCTCCATAGTTATCTGTATCGCCGTCCTCGGGACAGCGATAGAGATGCCTGTGCTTCGGCGGAACAGGGAGGGAGAGACGTCTATCAGAGGCCGCCTGAGCCGTACAGCGTAGGACACAGGCCGGAAGAGACCTGCATCGCTGCCAGCCTGATGGATGTAAGTATAAGTGTTTTTTTTTTTTTTTGTACAATACAGGAGAAGAGCGCTGTGGGGGCACTTCTTACTGGCACATTATTGGGGGGCACTTCCTATTGGTTCATTATTGGGGGGTACTGTGGGGGCAACTATGGAGGCACTTCTTACTGGTACATTATTAGGGGCAATTCTTACTGGTACATTATTGGGGGGCACTGTGGGGGCACTTCCTATTGGTTCATTATTGGGAGGCACTTCTTACTGGTACATTATTGGGGGCACTGTGGGTGCATCTATGGCAGCACTTCTTACTGGCACATTATCAGGGGCACTTCCTATTAGTACATTATTGGGGGGCACTTCTTACTGGCACATTATTGAGGGCACTATGGGGGCACTTCTTACTGGGACATTATTGGGGGGCACTATGGGGGCGTCTATTGAGGCCACAAAGAAGGGGTATTTTATATGGGGGGCTCTGTATAGGGGCATTTTATGTTATATTTATATATTTTAATATACACCTTGCGTGAATCAGTCAGCGCCGACCAGCCAGCTAAACGCCCCCCCCCAGTCCCTGGGGAAATTGTATTGCGAGAAACCGGTCCTTGATGCAAAAAAGGTTGGGGACCAGTGCCGTAGATCACAGAATAAACCTCACACCATGAAGTAACACTTGGATTAGCCTCACTGAATGGTGACCCGCAGCAGAGATCGGAGGCTCCACCTTGGATTTGGCTTTTTCCAGTGTCTATTTCCACCATATGAACATGCCCTTGTGGACAGCCACCTCAGGGATGCTCAACCTGCAGCCCTCCAGCTGTTGTAAAACTACAACTCCCACCATGCCCTGCTGTAGGCTGTCTGGGAATGATGGGAGTTGTAGTTTTGCAACAGCTGGAGGGCCGCAGGTTGAGCATGCCTGTTTTATGTGCATCCCCAGCCATCTGCCGCACCTCTCATTAAATACTTACTTCTTAGGTGTTGGTGACGTCTTACTATATCTTGATACTTCCCATAACTGATATATGGAGAAGTGGGAACAAGAGGAGGAAGTCTGGTTCCATTTTCTCCTAAAAAATCAATAGTAAGTTATCAATATTAACGGTAGAACCACAGGTTACACTTATAGAATGACATTTCCCTGCATTCAGAATGGAGCTCATTATTGGTGCAGAGAATTCACATGCGGAGGTATTTTTCTATCCCCTATAAATCCATAGGCCGTTCTTCACATAGGGCAGTTTTGGATCGAGACATGTAAAGGTACATTCACATGGGGCGGTAATAATACACACAACCACACATCAATATGTACCATTTTTTTCGGTCTTATCGCATTATGCAGTTTATATGCTTCTTTTAAGGCTTCATTCACACGTCCGTATTTGTGCACATCCTGGAAAACGGTCAGTTTTTTGTGGATCCGTTATTCCGCAAAAAACTCCGTTTCCAGGACATCCGTTCCATTTTTCCGCAAAAAAAGGAAGGATGAATGACATCTGTACCTTTTTTTTTTCTCCCCTCCTGGAGCGGAATCCGCAAATACGGATGACATGCGGATGCCTTTCCGCATGTCTTCCGCATTTTTTGCGGATCCATAGACTTTCATTGTGCTACGGACCGCAATTCGGGAGAAAAGTAGGACAGGAGGATTTCTTTATGCGGACAGTCGGAACGGACACATGGATGCGGACACCACACGGTGTACTGTCCGCATTTTTTCGGGACCCATTGAAATGAATGGATCCGCATCCTATCCGCATAATTGTCCGCAATTGCGGAAATGGATGCGGAAAGGATGCGGACACATTAAACGGACGTGTGAATGAGGCCTAATTCAAATTTTTTCCCCTCAAAGGTAGAACTGGTCCAAAAGATGCACTTACTTACCACCCATGTGAATGTATACTAAGTCTATCCATAAGGCCTCTTGCACTCGGCCGTTATTTGGCCGTTCTGTGCATTGGGGGCCGCAATTTGCAGTCCCCAATGCACGGGCACCATCCGTGCAGCTGCCGTGATGGATCAAGACCCACTGAACTTGAACGGGTCTGTTATCTGTCCGCATCGCAAAAAAAAAAAAAGTTGTATTTTTCTGCGGTGTGGAGGCACAGAGAGAAACCCCAAGGAAGTACTCCCTAGTGCTTCTGTGCCTCTGTTCTGCACCGAACGTCCCGGATTGTGGACCCATTCAAGTGAATGGGTCTGCATCTGTGATCAGGGGCGGATTGGGAACTTAAATTGGCCCTAGAAAAAAACACTAAAAGTGGCCCTGTTTTGTAGTTGGGTCCAAATTGATAAGGCAGGGCCAGTAATACCATAGTGCAGCACATTATGCCGCCCCAACAGAGCCAAATACCACAGTCCTTCAAAAAATACTGCCAGCAGCACAAAATACCTCACCAAAAACTTCCACTGGGAGGCCATGAGGAGGGCCCAGTTGGCCCACTGGGCATCGGCCCACCAGGAAATTTCCCTGTAAGGTCTATGGCCAATCCGCCCCTGTCTGTGATGCAGAGTGCACACGGCCGTGTCCATGAGCCCTAAGGCTGTATTCACATGCTGCATATCTCTGTCAGCAGGAAATTCACTGATAAACCAGCCACAGTACCTTGTAAGGTTAGCTCAGCTGAATGTAATGATACCTTTCACTCAGGGCTCATGCACATGAACGTGTGCCGGCCGGGACCGTATTGTGGCCCGCAAACAGACCCATTCACTTGAACTTGTTCTATTTTTTTGCGGTGCAGACGGATCACGGACCCATTCAAGTTAAATGGGTCTGCAGCAGCTGCGCAGATGTTTTTGTCGTGCGATAGGGACCACAAATTGCGGACCCCAAAGCACAGAATGGCTGAGCCACGGCTGTGTGCATGAGGTCTTACATTCACCAAAGCTGCAGTGTTAACAAGGCCTAAAGGGTTAATAGAGATCAGATGATTAATACCCAGCAGGTCTGATAATGATCAGCTATGATTTGATCTGACATTGGCGATCAGCTGGTGGCTGTGGTGTTACCCCCTGGAAATCATGAAGGAACATCAGCTCAACAGGTGACAAAACAGCACTGACATGTAGCTGGATCTGCACAAGTTATGAGTTACTACAACTATGAGCGGCTGCCGCCTGAGGACAGTGTGCCTCTCACCTGCGATCTCATCTCCGGGGATCTGGGCGGCCCGGAGAGGAGCCTGATAACCGAGGGCCGTGATTCCGAAGAAAGCCATGGCGAGCCCAACAAGGAAGCGTCGCCGGTCGCCATGGTGAGCGCGGGAGGCGCGCAAACGCGGGAAAGAGCTGTAACCATGGAGACCGAGGGGCAGTAGAAGCCGTGTGAGGAGACCCGCAGTCCATAGGACGTGGCGCCAGGGTCATGGCTGTAGCTAGAAGTATATTCTGACATCAGGGCCGCGGAGGTCCCTAAGCAAATTATCCTCCTCAGGAAACTGAGACACACAGTGTGTGCGTTATCAATACCATCATAGAAAAACAAAAAACTCAACTACATAAGGGTAAATTCACACAAGATTGAAATGCTGTGCTTTTTTTCCAGCAGATTTTGCATAATCCTGAGGAAATTCCACAGGATCCGCACTAAAATCCCCAGGATATCTTCACACCACAAAAATCTGCCAGATAAAAAATGGGTAGATCAGCAGGCTGGTCTGCCTCTGTGAGTGGCACGTTTTGGCCAGCAGAAACACTGCTAAAAACATGGACAAAAATGCCATCCATTAGCTGCTCACTACTAACGTCAATGGGGAAGAAGTACAGTGGACTGCAAATAAAAAAAAAATACTGCCTTCGCCGTGTGCACATGGTAGTCGATGGGAAGCTGTTGGCGTTGTGATTACACTGTACAAAAGTCAGTTTTCTGCGATGCAATTGGCTGTGGATTTCTGCTGTGTGACCATTCCCTCAAGATTTAATGTGGGGATGTGTAATTACTATCTTTGAAGTTGGTAAATGTGGAATAAATATGCCCTGCCCTATAGAAAGCCCCAAACCATCTGGGGCTGACCATTTATAGGTGGGGTTTATATAAGCCCCGCCTATTTGGGGCAGTGGCAGCCCAAATTTTCAGGGAATGTATCTGAAAGTTAGGGACTGTTGGCAACTATGTGGATGTACACGCAGGACAGTGTATTTTTTATACAGTCAGGATACGATCACATACATTTCAACTCTCTCAGAAAACTTGGGCTAAAATGTCCCATAGTAGTGCTCTCTCAAATGAGTGTTGCTAAGGGCCATCCGTCTTCTATTAGGGTAGGAGAGATGGGCTGTGCTGGGAGCTGCGGGCCTCTGCCTGCCCTGCTCCCTCACAGCCTGGTGGGGACAGGAGCCTAATGTGTTAAAATGAAATATACATTACCCCCCTTATTAAATATAATGCACTTGTACCAGCGTGGCCAGCCCTGTCAGTGAGCTTTCCCCCTGCACTCCCTGCGTGCTGAATAATGAACCAGTCACTGGGAACGATGCCTGTGGGAGCGGTAAGCGCTAACTACAGGGAGGCAGGGGGAAACTCCTATACAGTATATAAGGACAGTTATGTACCTAAATACTGTATAGCAGCTTCTCCCTGCCTCCCTGTAGTGAGCGCTTACCGCTCACACAGGCATCGCTCCTGGTGGCTGTTTCATTAGTCAGCACGCCAGGAGTACAGAGAGAAGGCTCACTGACAGCGCTGGTCAGTGAGTATAAACATACTGTAGAAGACTATATTAGGGGAAATGTATATATAACACTATGTATATGTAACACATTAGACTTCTTTCCCCAACAGGCTGTGAGGGAGCAGGGCAAGCAGAGGCCCGCAGCTCCCAGCACAGCCCATCTCTCCTATGCTGACCCTTAGCAACGCTCAGAGAGAGAGAGAGAGCACTGCTAAGGGACATTTCAGCCCTAGTTTTCTACTAAAAAGAAAAACGTTTTCCCTAAATAAAGTATATTACAAAAATGTTCCCTGTCACTGTCCCTACACATTAGCAAAAAAAGAAACTGCAGTTACGCTTTAAAGTGGCCCCATGTTCTAGAAGGGTCTAAAGTGACAGAGGGCGGGGCCAGCAACACCTTAGTGCAGCATAAAATACCGCCCGAGCAGAACCAAATACTGCCAACTTCACCACAGTATTCAACTGTATCACTGTCCTGAGGATGGCGATACAGTCGAGTTCAGGAGGGGACCTGTGGTCGCTGTACCTGATGCTCCTGGTATTAATTATGTTCCTGGCTGGCAGCCACAAGGAGGGCTCAGGGGGCCCCCTGGACAATTTCCCTGTAGGGTCTATGGCCAGTTCACCTCTGCCTCCTGGAAGAGTGCCCATAACTCCCAGGCTCCCCATGGAGTGCTGCTGTCTCCAGGAAATGGCATGTGGTGCCAAGTAATATTAGACATTGAGGGGCACGCTTCCACAATAATGGGAGTCTGCAGCATAGATAAGGGTGGTTTAACAGAAGAAGCAAAAAAAAAAAATTTCAGCCACCCATCTCCCAGGAAACCCCCACCCCCACCCCCGCGCCAAAAAAAGTTGCCAAATATGTTCTGTCATCCACTTAGCAGATCCTTTTAATAGATATGCCAAAAACCTATACATTTGGATGCCAATGGAAGGGCATCCTTCATCATCTGTCTTACCATCTATCACACATAAGCCTACCAGCCCTTGTGTCTGACAGAAAAAAAAAGGTTACTTTTTTTTAACATTGAAGTCAATGTACAATAAACGCTCTTCCAATAGTGTATCTGTTAAAGGCATCTGTCAGCAGATTTGTACCTATGACACTGGCTGACCTGTTACATGTGCACTTGGCAGCTGAAGACATCTGTGTTGTTCCCATGTTCATATGTGTCTGCATTGCTGAGAAAAAGAATGTTTTATTATATGCAAATGAGCCTCTAGGAGCAACGGGGGCGTTTCCATTACACCTAGAGGCTCTGCTCTCTCTGCAACTGCCACGCCCTCTGCATTGTGAATTGATTGACAGGGCCTCACAGTGTAAACGTCATCACGCCTGGCCTGTCAATCAAAGTGCAGAGACCCTGGCAGCTGCAGAGAGAGCAGAGCCTCTAGGTGTAACGGCAACGCCCCTGTTGCTCCTAGAGGCTCATTTGCATGTAATAAAACATCATTTTTCTCAGCAATGCCGGCACATATGAACATGGGACCAACACAGATGTCTTCAGCTGCCAAGTGCACATGTAACAGGTCAGCCAGTGTTATAGGTACAAATCTGCTGACAGATGTCCTTTAAATGGAACTGCTAAGCAGATCGCCTTTTAATACAGTTGTGGTAAGGATGGGCAGCCTTCAGACAGATGTCCGTCATGTTAAAGGCATGTCATCATACTGTATTTATGACCTATACACCAACACAGCACCACAGATCATGTGTGAGTGTTATGTGATATGACATGAGAAGTATCAAAATGATCATATTCATCCTGCCCAAGTATAGCTCATGTTGTAGCGGTGTTATTATGTACAGTGTGGTCCTGACCCTAATACCATGTAACGATTATCACTGCGGGCACACTGCATCTGGGATACCCTCTGTCTCCTGGTATATATGTCAAACGTATGTATTGCTGGTGTTGGCGTGATGAGGACGGCGGACCTGGTGAAATGTGTATCATGTCCATCGTTTTTATTTATTGGTTCTAATAAACACCATTTCATTAGAAGTTCCTGGTGATTCTTCTCAGTGTCTACCTGATGACTCCTATTCTCTGATATACATTCTGGCCTTCCATGGATGTGTCCAGCGCAGCAGCCCGGGTATCCTCTAGCTCTAGCTATGATGTCAGTGTTATAGCTGTATTATGATGTCAGTGTTATGGCTGTATTATGATGTCAGTGTTATGGCTGTATTATGATGTCAGTGTTATAGCTGTATTATGATGTCAGTGTTATAGCTGTATTATGATGTCAGTGTTATGGCTGTATTATGATGTCAGTGTTATGGCTGTATTATGATGTCAGTGTTATAGCTGTATTATGATGTCAGTGTTATAGCTGTATTATGATGTCAGTGTTATGGCTGTATTATGATGTCAGTGTTATGGCTGTATTATGATGTCAGTGTGGCTATTATGATGTCAGTGTTATAGCTGTATTATGATGTCAGTGTTATGTTATAGCTGTATTATTATGATGTCAGTGTTATGGCTGTATTATGATGTCAGTGTTATGGCTGTATTATGATGTCAGTGTTATAGCTGTATTATGATGTCAGTGTATAGCTGATTATGATGTCAGTGTTATGGCTGTATTATGATGTCAGTGTTATGGCTGTATTATGATGTCATGTGTGTTATAGCTGTATTATTATGTGTCAGTGTTATGGCTGTATTATGATGTCAGTGTTATGCCTGTATTATGATGTCAGTGTTATAGCTGTATTATGATGTATGATGTCAGTGTTATGGCTGTATTATGATGTCTGTATTATTATGATGTCAGTGTTATGGCTGTATTATTGATGTGTCAGTGTTATGGCTGTATTATGATGTCAGTGTTATGGCTGTATTATATATGTCAGTGTTATAGCTGTATTATGATGTCAGTGTTATGGCTGTATTATGATGTCAGTGTTATAGCTGTGTTATGATGTCAGTGTATGGCTGTATTATGATGTCAGTGTTATGGCTGTATTATGATGTCAGTGTTATAGCTGTATTATGATGTCAGTGTTATGGCTGTATTATGATGTCAGTGTTATAGCTGTATTATGATGTCAGCGTTATAACTGTATTATGATGTCAGCGTTATTGGCTTGTATTATGATGTCAGCGTGTTATGGCTGTATTATGATGTCCAGTGTTATGGCTGTATTATGATGTCAGTGTTTATAAGCTTGTATTATGATGTCAGTGTTATGGCATTGTATTATGATGTCAGTGTTATGGCTGCTATTTAGATGGTTGTCAGTGTTATAAGCTGTATTTATGAATGTCAGTGTTATGGCTGTATTTGATGTCAGTGTTATAGCTGTATTATGAGTCCAGTTGTTATGGCTGTATTAGATGTCAGCTGTTATGGCTGTATTATTGATGTCCAGTGTTTATGGCTGTATTATGATGAGCAGTGTTATAGGCGGGTATTATGATGTCAGGTGTTATGCGTCGTAGTTATTGATGTCAGTGTTATGGCTGTATTATGATGTCAGTGTTATGGCTGTATTATGATGTCAGTGTTATAGCTGTATTATGATGTCAGTGTTATGGCTGTATTATGATGTCAGTGTTATGGCTGTATTATGATGTCAGTGTTATGGCTGTATTATGATGTCAGTGTTTGGTATTATGATGTCAGTTATGGCTGTATTATGGTCAGTGTTATGGCTTTGTGCAGTGTTATAGCTGTATTATGATGTCAGTGTTATGGCTGTATTATGATGTCAGTGTTATGGCTGTATTATGATGTCAGTGTTATGGCTGTATTATGATGTCAGTGTTATGGCTGTATTATGATGTCAGTGTTATGGCTGTATTATGATGTCAGTGTTATGGCTGTATTATGATGTCAGTGTTAGAACTGTATTATAAGGTCCGTGTTGATGTTATAGCAAAGAAAATATTTTTTGTTTTTCAAACGTGCCTCCAGTTTTCCATTTTTGTGTTTTCGTTTTTCACTCCCCGCCTTCCCATAGTCCTAACTTTTTTATTCTTCCGGTAACATAGCTTTATGAGGGCTTATTTTTGCGGGACAAGTTGTTCTTTCTAATGGCACCATTTACAGTTGCATACAATGTAGTGGGAAGCAGGAAAAAATTCCAAATGGGGTGGAATTAGGAAAAAACGCAATTCTGACAGAGGTTTTTTTGTTTTGTTTTTTTATTACACCGTTCACTATGTTGTTCACTGTTACATTCATTCTCCAGGTCAGTACAGTTACAAATGATACTACACTTGTATAATTTTTCTTGCGTTTTAATACTGAAAAAAAATTTGTATTTGTGTGTGCGGGGCTGTGTGAAGGTTAATTTTTTGCGAGGTGATCTGTACTTTTCAGTGATACTATTTTGAAAAGTGTGTGATTTTTTGATCACTTTTTATAAAAAAAATTCTTGAGGAGCTGAAGTGACAAAATTTGGCGAATTGGCTGTTTTTATTCTTTTTCCGTTATGTCATTTGCCATATGGCAGTAATATTGTTATATTTTAATTGTATGGGCATTTTTGCATGCCGTGATGCCCATGATGTTTTTCATTGGTTAGGTATTTTTATGAAAGGGGGGTGATTTGAACTTTTATATATATTTTTTTATTTTTAAAAACTTTTTAAACATTTCTTTGGGTTACTAATTTAGAGATGAGCGAGCATGCTCGGCCGAGCGTACTCGGGAGCAATTTTCGAGTAGTAGCGTACGCATCTTCTAATCTGTACGCTAATGCGTACGCATCTTGTAATTTGTACGCATTAGCGTACAAATTTATAAGATGCGTACGCATTAGCGTACAGATTTAGAAGATGCGTACGCATTAGTGTACAGATTAGAAGATGTGTATGCATTAGCGTGCAGATTATAAAATGCGTACGCTACTACTCGAAAATTGCTCCCGAGTACGCTTGGCCGAGCATGCCTGCTCATCTCTAGTGACTATAACTGGCATCATTAGATTGCCCATTGTGTTCATTGATGGCTATATAGCTATCATTAACCCTTACACTCATGTACGGCGCTGGGGCGATGCGGGCACATGGCGCCCGCTCGCAAGTGCGGCGGGCGTCATGGCAGAGACTTGCCGCTTCTTACTTGATCGGCGGCGTCTTGCTGGGCGGTCAGATGCCGTGATCACACGTGATCACAGCATCTAGTTGCGTCTGAACCCGGAAGCGAACGTACCCAATCAGGGTGTCTGTACACCATATGAAAACTGTAATCCTCGCTGGTGAGGATTACAGTTTTCAAAGTGCAATTCTTATTCTGGCCACTAGATGGCAGGCCAGGATAAGAGATGAGCAATTCTTGGAGTCTAGAAAATCCCTGATTGCTCATTAAGAAAAAAAAAAGCTACAATATATCAGCTCATATTTGACCTTTCAAATAGTCAAAAAAAAAATAAAAAAAATGTTAAAAAATCTATAAAAAATAAAAAAGATATAAAAGTTCAAATCACCCCCCTTTCCGTATAATTAAAAAATAAATACCTAAATAACAATAAATATAGACATCATGGGTATCACCGTGACCGAAAACGCCCGTACTTTTAAAATATAAAAAAAAAATTCCAATACGGCGAATTGTGTGGCAGAAAAAAGCGTCCATATGGCGATTTGCCGTTTTTTGTCGCTTTTTTTTCTAAAAAAAAATAAATAAAAAAGTGATCAAAAAGTCATACACACCCCAGAATGGTATCAATAAAAACTTCAGATCGCCCCGCAAAAAATGAGCCCCCATACAGCTCTGTACACATAAATACCAAAAAGTTATAGGGGTCAAGATATCACAAGGGAAAAAAAAAAAAAAGGGCAACTTTCTAATTATTTTATAACTATCAAAACGCAGGAAAAACTATACATATTAGGTATTGCCGGATTCGTACTGACCAGTAGAATGAAAGTAACGGGTCAGTTTTAATGCACATCGAACGCTGTAAATAAGAAACCCGTAGAACTGTAGCGGAATAGCGTTTTTTTTGCAATTTCACCTGATTTGGAATTTTTTTTCCCGCTTCCCACTACACCATGTGCAATATTAAATGGTGGCGTTGGAAAGTACAACTTGTCCCGCAAAAAACAAGCCCTCATACAGCTATGTGAACAGAAAAATAAAAGCGTTATGGCTGTTTGAAGGCAGGGAGCGCAAAACAAAAATGCATGACCAAAAAAACCTCCGGGAGTGAAAGGGTTAAACACTTCATTTTCAATATAACAATACAGTGCTGCCACCTAGTGGCCTGTATTGGTTTATTCCTCTAACAGACTCCGAAGCCTGCTTGAGGCTTTGGGCTATTAGTGTACTGTAACAGGTTCCCCGATCTCAGAGGGGGAACACTGTTACCGGAGTGGGAGCATGTGGCTTCTGCTTCTGGACTGATCAGATTCTGTGGTCACATTTGACCACAGCATCTGAGGGGGGAAATTTATGCCTATCAGTCTAGCAGGCACCATGTTTAAAGACACAAAAACTGGCATACATGTACGGCGGAGGTCCCGAAACAACAAAACCCAAAACACAATCCAGCAGAAAAGATTATTCCCCTTAAAAGGTGTGGAGGAAAATGTAAAAGTTGGCTATGTCCTTGAGGGCCTAGGATCCCCATGAACAAAGCATAAAACACAAAGATGACCTTAGGTTAGATGGCACCCCCCCCCCCCCCCAAATCATTAAAAAAATTCATACTCTCTCTATATCTCTATATCAAAGCCTTACAACTGTATTATATATATCACAAAAGGCTGCCATATGCAACATGGCTAGTGCCAGTGGCTATGGATCCCGACAAAATCACTAAATTCAAATATAGAAAAAATACCACGACACCTCCATATGGTGGAAAGATTGTGTCCTTTAGTCAACCATGCAACGTTTCAGTCCACTTGCTAGGACCTTCTTTTATTGCTTGAAAAAGGTCCCAGCAAGTGGACTGAGCCATTGCATGGGTGAATAAAGGACACAATCTTTTCACCATATGGAGGTGTTGTGGTATATATATATATATTGACTATCTCCAGCACTCCCAAATGAGCGGCAGCACGCATTCCGACCTGCTGGTGACTGGGGCTGACATTCAGTCCCTTTCTGCCACCAGCTGAGTACTGCTGATCGGCCATTCAGGCTCCCTGTGCAGTCACACATCCCAGCACTGACAAAACATGACATTCCACTTGTTGGCTATTCTATGGAAACCCTCCTTTCTGAAAAAAGCGTGGTTCAAACTGAGTCCTTTACGATGCATTCGAGAGAAAGAAAGACATAGATACAATGTTGGAACAATGCCCTGCAGAGTAATGTATCATCAATTGACATAATTAGGCGGGATTACATTCATAACTGTGAAGACTAGACATGACGCAAATTACATAGGGTACAGGAAACATTGTACATATATGTCCCTACGAAAGTTCTCCTGGCCCCCAATTCTGTCCAGGTCAAACCATCCTATGGACATCATTTATGAACTCTAACAGATGACTTATTGTCGCGCGACACGTAGGGCACAACTACACTGCAACATGTGTCGCGCGACATTAATGTTACACGACAATTTTTATAATGACAGTCTATGGCAGGGAAGGCCAACCTGTGGCTCTCCAGCTGTTGCAAAACTACAACTTCCAGCATGCTCAGTCTGCCTAAAGCTATCAGCCTACAGCAGGGCATGATGGGAGTTGTAGTTTTACAACAGCTGGAGAGCCACAGGTTGGCCAGCCCTGGTCTATGGTGTCGCACTGTGACATGCAACATGCTGCGACACGACAGTCGCAGAAAAACCCATCTTGGATGGAGGCTTTGCGACTGTCTCAGTGCGACACCATAGACTTGCATTATAAAAATTGGCGCCCAACATTTCTGCGACAAATGTCGTTGTGTAGCCCTAACCTAAATGTCACTGGATGTTAGAGGTGTGTGCGCTGTATTCTCCTGTACAGTATGTTTGTAGCGCTGTATGTAATGGTTTCCAAGTATGTCTTTAAGAGTAGAGCTGAAGAGAAGGGGTTAGGTTGAGAATTTGGCACGGGGTGGCATGTATATTTTTGTCTCCGGCAGCAGAAAGGCTAGGTGCACCCCTGCTGTATGTGTCCGCCCCTGGTATCACGAAGGACGGGTCAGTGAGTGCTTAAATCTCTGAACCTAAAACCGTACTGAATAACGTGTGTGCAGGAACTGAGAGAGTCTGACAAAGCTGAACGCCTAAATTACTGACTTGGTTGCTGACTATGATTGCTGACAGATATTTGGAACCATTGCTGTACTTTATGACGGACGACGCTTGGTTTCATTTATCAGGTCACGTAAATTTCCAGAATACAAGGAACTGGTCTGCTGAAAATGCCCATCTGACTGACGAAACACCACTTCATGGCCAGAAAATTGGATTTTGGTGCGCAGTGTAAGGAACGCGGATAGTGGGCCCAATTTTCTTCAAGTCAACTGTGAATACCGCAATTTACCTGAACATCTTTGAACAGTTTTACAACCAACAAAAAAAAAAAAAAAATACAAATTGATCTGTAGCATAAATGTAAGAAAAAAAATGATGGCAGGAAAGTGAAAATAAATCTTTATATCAATGAATAAGGGATGTTTCATGTGAGCAAGTCCATTGCGGGAATCGCGCTCTGTTTGTCAACGTGATCCTCCATTCTGGACTTGCAGGAGCTAACAGCATTAGGCTACATGCACACGGCCATATGTGTTTTGCGGTCCACAAAAAAACCGGATGATGTTCCGTATGGCATCCGTTTTTTTTGCGGATCCATTGTAACAATGCCTATACTTGTCCGCAAAACAGAAAAGAATAGGACATGTTCTATTTTTTTTGCGGGGCTACAGAACGGACATACGGATGCAGATAGCACACGGTGTGCTGTCCGCATTTTTTGCTGACCCATTGAAATGAATGGGTCCGTATCCTATCCGCAAAAAAAGCGGAATGGACACGGGAACAAAATACGTTCGTGTGCATGAGGCCTTACACTGATTTATAATGCTATGTGCCTGACCTTCTAGAGAATCATAGTGACAGCTTTATGTCAGTATGATCCTGTAGAAGTAAGGTCAAACAGAGGCACATAGCATTATAAATCATGATAATGCTAAGAAGCTCTTGTAAGTCCAGAACAAAGGATCACATTCACACACACGGAGCGTGATTCCCACAATGGACTCACTTGTGTGAAACAGCCCTTAAAGAGATTGTCTCACTTCAGCAAATGGCATTTATCATATAGAGAAAGTTAATACAAGGCACCTACTAATGTATTGTGATTGTCCATAGTGTCTCCTTTGCTGGCTTCATTTATTTTTCCATTGCATTATACACTTCTGATTTCAATCACCCTGAAATCCAGCAACAGTGGCCGTGCTTGCACACTATAGGTAAGGTTGAGTGAATCGGGTTCAGACTGATCTGTCCGAACCCGATTCGTTCCAAATCTTCATTAATAACATGTGCTCCATACAGCCTTACAATGTATTGCTCCGCTGACGCAATCTTCTTATCACCACCAGTAACGTGAGGCTTGTTTAGTCTTGTGCCTGGCCCGTTACAGTTAGTTCCTGCACAAACATCAATGTTTTACAATCCAAACTCAGGTTCATTAAGCCCTTCACGACCGGCTCCGTACATGTACGGCGCTGCGGGAAGTGACTTCCCGAACAGCGCTGTACCGCTATGGCGCGCTGATTGGGCGGGTGCAGGAGCTGCGCCCGCCCGATCAGCTGCGGGGGCCCGGCTGTTCCCAGTAGTCGGACCCCTACTGCATACGCCTGCATCGGTGAAAACTCCGATGCAGGCGTATTAACCCTTCATGTGCCGTGGTCAGCACTGACCGCAGCACATGCGATGCGGGCGGTGGGAAGGGGTGTCCATCGGGTCCCCGCGCTGCTGTGACGAAGACCTGATGGCTTAGATAGCAGCCGGATGCCTTCCTTAGGCATCTGGCTGCTATCTACGGAAGCCTGTGATATCCAGCCCCCTGGATCTCACAGGCAATAAGCTGGAAGTGTATTACTGTGTGTAATACGCTTCCAGCCAATGCATTACAATACAGAAGTATTGTAATGCAGTGTAAAGGGGATCAGACCCCCAAAGTTAAAAAAGTGTAAAAAAAGAAAGTTTTACAAAAAAAGTTTTAAGTTCGAAAAAAAGCGTCCTTTTCACAAAATAATATTTAAAAAAATTGTAAAAAATAGTGAAAAAAATCAAAATAGACATATTAGGTATCGCCGCGTCCGTATCGACCGGCTCTATAAAAATATCACATGATCCAAAAAAAAAAAACAGTGCCAAAACAGCCTTTTTTTGTCACTTTCCCTTACAAAAAGTGTAATAGCAGGCGATCAAAAAAGCATATGTACCCCAAAATGGTACCAATCAATCCGTCATCTTGTCCCGCAAAAAATGAGACCCTACCTAAGACAATCACCAGAAAAATAAAAAAATATGGCTCTCAGAAAATGGCAACACAAAAAAATATTTTATTTTGTTCAAAAATGCATCTAATGTGTAAAACTTTCCAAAAATAAAAATGCTAGACATAATGGGTATCGCCACGTCCATAACAACCTGCTCTATAAAAATATTACATGAGATGGCCCCCCAGGTGAATGCTGTAAAAAAAAATTTTTAAAAACCATGCCATAACAGCCATTTTTTACAAGTTACAAGTTTACAAGTTACCTTGACTCACAAAAAGTGTAATACCACACGATCAAAAAGGCGTATTTACCCCAAAATGGTACCAATCAAACCGTCATCTCGTCCCGCAGAAATTTAGACCCTACCGGAGACAATCGCCCAAAAAATAAAAAAAATATGGCTCTCAGAAAATAGCAACACAAAAAAAAGATTTTATTCTGTTCAAAAATGCATCTAATGTGTAAAACTTTCCAAAAATAAAAATGGTAGACATATTGGGTATCCCCGCGTCCGTAACAACCTGCTCTATAAAAGTATCACATGATTTGCCCCTTCAGGTGAATGCTGTAAAAAAAATTTAAAAATACTATGCAAAAACAGCTATTTTTTTCACCTTGACTCACAAAAAGTGTAATCGTGCAAGCGATCAAAAAGTCTTATGTACCCCAAAATGGTACCAATGAAAATGTCACCTCATCCCGCAAAATATGAGCCCCACATAAGACAATAACTCGAAAAAATAAAAATCAATGGCTCCCACAAACCAATCCATCAAAATCTGTGCTGCAAAATCCATATGGCGCTCCTTCTGTTCTGAGTCCTGCCATGTGCCCCCATAGCACAATTCCATAAAACGCTTCGGGGGTCAAAGTGGTCAGTACCCCCTTAATATATTCTTTGAAGGGTGTAGTTTCCAAAATGGGGTCACTTTTTGAGGGTTTCCATCTGCCTCCAAAATCCATATGGCGCTCCTTTCCTTCTGACCACTGCCACAAACCCATAGAGACATTTACCACCACATATGGGGTATTTCTGTAAACTGCAGAATCAGAGCAATGTATATTGAGGTTTAGTTTGCTGTTAACCCTTGCTGTTTTGCAAAAGAAAATTATTAACATGAATGATCTACCAAAACAGTGAAATTTTGAAATTTCACCTCCATTTTCCATTAATTCTTGTGGAACACCTCAAGGGTTAACAAAGTTTGTAACAGCAGTTTTTTATAATTTGAGGGGTGTAGTTTCTAAAATGGGGTCATTTATGGGTGGTTTCCATTACATAAGCCCCTCAAAATCACTTTATATCTGAATTGGTGCTTAAAAAAATGGTTTCTAAACTTCTAACGTCCTAAAAAAGTAAAATGACATTTATAAAATGATGCCAACATAAAGTAGACATATGGGGAATGTAAAATAATAACTATTTCTGGAGGTATTACTATGTATTTTGAAAGTAGAGAAATTGAAATTTGCAAATTTTTCCAACTTTTTGGTAAATTTGGTATTTTTTTTATAAATAAAAATGAAATATTTTGCCACAAATTTACTACTGTCGTGAAGCACAATATGTGACAAGAAAACAATCTCAGAATGGCCTGGATAAGATAAAAGCGTTCCAAAGTTATTACCACATAAAGTGATACATGTCAGATTTGCAAAAAATGGCCTGGGCAGGAAGGTGAAAACAGTCCCGGGGTTGAAGGGGTTAGTGAGCCCCAAACCCAAGTATGGATTCAGCTTTTGAAACATAATGTATACACAGAAACTAACAGGCCAGGCAGAAGACTAAACAAGTCTCACTATTGGTGGCGATAAGAAGATTGCCTCAGCGGAGCCAATACATTGTAAAACTGTACAGAGCACTTATTATTAATGAAGTTTAAGAACGTATCAGGCTCGGACAGAGCAAGCATGGCCACTCTTTCTTGATTTCAGGACGGTCGTTACCATGGAAACCAGTATATAACACAACAATAAAATAAATATAGCCAGCAAAGGAGGCAATATGGGCAATCAAAATACATTAGTAATGCTTTGTATTATCTTCATCTACATTATAAATGCCATTTGTAGATTGTAAGCCCTCGTGGGCAGGGCCTTCTCTCCTTCTGTACCAGTTTGTAACTCGTCTTGTTCATGCTTAGTGCAGTTGTCTGTATTATGTATGTGTACCCCTTATCATATGTACAGCGCCATGGAATGAACGTCACTATAATAATAAATAATAATTTACTAAAGTGAGACAGCCATTAACCTCTGCCCACTAAGACAACACACGCAACCCACTACTGCCTAGTTACACGATTCAGTACAGCCGCAGCACCCTTCCTTATATAAGAAGCGGCGTCTTTACTGACGTCATTTCGCTCCGCCCTCCCAGAAGCACTTCCGGTGTACGCGGTCAGGACGTGCTGCGTTCCGCATGACGTACTTCCTGTTTTCTCTCGCGCGTTCCCACTTACTCCGTCATGGCGCCGCCGAGCCGCTGGTATTTCACCCGGGAACAGCTAGAGAGCAGCCCCTCCCGCCGCGCCGGCCTGGACCCGGATAAGGAGCTTTCTTACCGGCAGCAGGCGGCTAACCTCCTGCAAGATATGGGCCAACGGCTTAACGTGTATCCTTCCCTGGCCTGTTCCTGCTTGGGCTGTAGTCAGGAAGGAAGGCCTAGAGCTGGGCGGTTGTGTGAGGGGAGCCGTTGACTCCTCTGTACGATGCGTGAAGCCGGTTAGTGAAGGAGGAGCGCTGCGCTGGACACAGACGACTGCTTACCACCCCTGCTGCTGACGACAACCATCCTGCCTGTTAGGAAGGTGTCGGGACAGCCCCCCACAGAAATGTGTTTAGCCCCACAGTGACACTGTCATGAGGTGTCATTATTGAACCCCCCACCAGGGGGCATGCTCCTACTCTACAGATACATGGCTGTTCCCTGCAGGGACGTGTTGCGGTTGCAGTCATGGTAGATGAGCACAGATTTGGATGGCAGTAGGTTCCTATCAGTAGTAATGGTTTATTACCACGGGCACAGTGATGGCTCTGATTATTGTAGCAGGAAAAGTTACAGTTGGGTCGTCAAACCTAATACAAGGCACAAAAAAAATAAAAACTGACCGCAGAATGCTTGTGATAATAAACCGGATCCAGATGTGTGGTGTCTTTAATTCAATAAATATTGCGTTACCTTTTTATTTTTTGTGTGCCCTGTGTTCTCAGGAGGACGGTGTACTGTGCATCCAGTATGTCATTTCTGTAGAGTGCAGGCTACTTTCACACTCGCGGTAAGCTGGATCCGTACTGCCGTTTGCACACGTGAGCTGCTGGAAGTCCGCCCGGCCCCAATCACTTTAATGGGTACCGGTTGCAGCGCGCCAGACAAAAAACGCAGTGTGCGATAGTTTTTGTTCGGTTGCCTCTCGGCGTGTTTGCCGTGCTGCGGCTGGTCCCCATTATAGTGAATGGGGCCGGGCAGACTTCCAACAGCACACGTGTGAAAGTAGTCTTAGAAATGCTGTCGGCAATTACGCATCAATTTGCATCACTTCTAATTGTGAAATAAACGTCAGATGGATGATTGCTAGAAGTAAAATAGATAAAAAGTGGCATAATAAAAGGATTCCACACAGGCTCGTAGTAGCTGACAGCACAATGAATGGATTCACTAGTGGCTCTATTTTATGGCATGGGAAAAGCCATGTCTCTCCATATGTGTTTGCTGCAGATTTAATCCTGTGTGGCAAATCCACATGTACAGCGTGAATTTGGCTGTAATGTAAAATGACTCACCTCTTGTAGTACACACTGTTAGGCCTGTCAGATGAGCGAGATCACTGTGAGAAACGCGTGGGAGCGTGATTTCCCATCCTGGACTATGCTCTTGTGATGGGACCTCGGCATTAGGCCTCAAGAACATTACCGTTGTTTGGGTCCATGTCCGATCCACATTTTTTTTGCGGACCCTTTCATTTGTATGGTACCTAAAAAAATGTGGACAGCACGCCGGTGTCATCTGTCTGCATTTGTGCGGCCATTCCACAAATGATAGAACGTGGCCTAATATGCATTTCTATAATAGGGGGAATCCGTATTTTAAGAATCCACGGACCGTAAAATACACGTGGTTGTGTGCACATAGCCGTATAGTTTACAATGCTGTGTGTCCCTGCCTGACATCATCTGTAATGAATTGTATGGACTGTCAGTACATGTCATTGCAGCAGGGACACACAGGATTATAAATGAATGCTGTGAGGTCCCATTACAAGGGCACGCTCCCACACGGGGTGTTCACACAGTAAACTCACTCATCTGAAACTGGCCTTACATGGGCTTTGATCAGAGGTGTAAGGGCTCGTTCACATCACCGTTAGAGAGTCCGTTCTAACTTTCCGTTACAACGGAATCCCTAGGACGGAAATCAAAACGGACACCTTTAAGAGGCATTCCGTTTTGATCCGTCATAATAGAAGCCTATGGGAAAGCATAACGGATCCGTCTGGTTTCCGTTATGCTGGACGGAAACCAAAGTTCTGTAGACAGATCAGATCATCGCTAATGAGCGTTCATAGGAAATCTGGTTAGCGATGATCTACCTATGTAATACTGCCACCGATTACCCGGGCAATTCATTAGGTAAGGGCTTGTTCACACATCAGTTATTTGATCAGTTATTTCCATCAGTTATTGTGAGCCAAAACCAGGAGCGGGTCAAAAACACTGAACAGGTGCAGATCTTTTCATTACACCTGATCTCTGTGTAGTGTCCACTCCTGTTTAAAGGGGTTCTGTAGTTTTTTCAAACTGATGATCTATCCTCTGGATAGATCATCAGCCTCTGATCGGCGGCGGTCCGACACCCGGGACCCCTGCCGATCAGCTGTTTGAGAAGGCAGCGGCGCTGCAGGAGCGCCGCGGCCTTCTCTGTGTTTACCGCAGGCCAGTGACGTCACGACTACTATCACTGGCCTGGGCGTGGCTAAGCTCCATTCATGTGAACAGAGTTTAGCCCCGCCCAGGCCAGTGATACTAGTCGTGACGTCACTGGGCCTGAGGAAAACACAGAGAAGGCCGCGGCGCTCCTGCAGCGCCGCTGCCTTCTCAAACAGCTGATCGGCAGGGGTCCCGGGTGTCGGACCGCCGCCGATCAGAGGCTGATGATCTATCCAGAGGATAGATCATCAGTTTGAAAAAACTGCAGAACCCCTTTAAGGGGTTGTTCACATATCAGTTATTTGATCAGTTATTTCCATCAGTTATTGTGAGCCAAAACCAGGTGTGGGTCAAAAACAGCAAACAGGTGCAGATCTTTCCATTATACCTGATCTCTGTGTAGCCTCCACTCCTGGTTTTGGCTCACAATAACTGATGGAAATAACTGATCAAATAACTGATATGTGAACAACCCCTAACTGATCAAATAACTGATATGTTAACAAGCCCTAATTGGAATCTTTTAACAGGTTGCTGTGTAATCACGATCTTTTTCTGGCAATGTTTCAGTATGGGGAAGAGCGATGGCATTAGTGATCACTCCTCCCCATACTGAGGAGGCGATCTCTGCATGTAATATCAGTGGTCTCCACCTCTGACGGTGATTGCTGGGAAGGAGCTCTTACTTCCTGACAGTCACCTTTGTGATTTGCCAGTGTAATATTAGCTTATGGGCTCATGCACACGAACGTGTGTGCCCCTTACTTATATATGGCCTGCAAACAGCTGGTCCACACTATACGGACACCAGCTCTGTGCACTCCGTATCACGGATATGAACCGATTGAAAAGTTGTGGTAGAGAACGGTATTTTGCTGCTCACGGACCCATTCAAGTGAAGGCTGATTCAGAGCTTGAAATTTCAGCTTAGTCATTTCATTCAGCCAGACCAGTTTATTAGGACTATACCCTGGGAGCCGGATGCAAAGACTGTTTACTGAGGACTGTGAAGGACTACTTAAAGGGGTTGTCCGGGTTCAGAGCTGAACCCGGACATACCCAGGTTTTGACTCCCGCAGCCCTCCTGATCGCGCGGGGCAAGGGCTCTTTTGTTTATAAACATTCACTGCCGGGCGGAGGCTTCTGCCCGGCAGTGAGTTCAGTGACGTCACTGGCCGTAATGGGCCGGCTTTAGCGCTGCCCTAGTCGTTTGAATGGCTAGGGCAGCGCTAAAGCCCGCCCATCAGCGCCGATGACGTCACCGGGCTCACTGCCGGGCGGAAGCCTCCGCCTGGCAGAGCCCGGTACGTCACCGGAACCGGGCTAAATTCCTTTGCCCTGCGCTAATTAGCGCAGGGCAAAGGAGGGCATCGGAGCATAGGATGCTCCGATGCCCTGTTCAGGCGGGCTGCCTGGGTGAATTGAAAGGTATGTCCGGGTTCAGCTCTGAACCCGGACAACCCATTTAAATGAAAATTACAGCAGGCAAATTCTTGTAGATTTTATATTAACTCCATATAACTGTATAAAATATTCATGTTAAAAATGTAATTGATGGTTGTAAAACTACATAAACTACGGCCTATGTTAGACCTGCAGATTGTCGGGCAGATCATCACTAACGAGTTCATAGGAAATCTGGTTAGCGATGATCTGCCTGTTTAATACCGTAGACGATCAGCCACAATCGCAATTTCTAAGCAGGTTGATGAATCATTTGCCAGCGGCAGATCATGCCATCTAATCGGTTCCGCTGCCGGGAAATAATGATTCTGTATGGGGATGTGCAATGGCATTAGCGGTCACTCCTCCCCATACCGTAGAGAAGATCGCTGCATGTAAATACAACGGTCTCCTCCACTGAGAAGTAGGCGATTGTCTGGAAGGAATGCAATCTGTTATTATTGACCTGTCCTTAGGATGGGTAGCCAGTAAGTAGCATGGACAATCCCTGTAACTGCCATCATATATATTGCTGACTTTCTGGAAATGTATTATCTTTGTCGTACCACACTAGTAATGTGAAGATAAACCCTCTATGAAGTTTCATAGGGAACGAGCAGGCCTTATGTACATGACTGTATCACAGCCGCCATTTCATCTGCATAGTTGTGGTATGCTCCTTAATCTTGGTCTGTAAGTGCCCCGAGGTATAACCATACCTTTCTGGTGATATACTGGTCCTCTGATCCTGGGCAATGCTTCTTTTTATTTTTATACAAGTAAGGTTTTCAGAGCAGCGGGCCGGCTCTGGTGCACCAACGCTACGGTGGCGACACTGCCCAGTGACTCTGCTTTTAAATGATAGGAGGAGTGGCCCCGCCCACAGTGCACCGAAAGCATTACTTGCATAAAAATAAAGGGAGACATCTCTCAGGATTAGAGGACCAGGTTTTCACAAGAAAGGTATGGTTTCCTGATCTTTGAGGTGACAGACTACGTTTAGCTGTACTATTTTCTTCTCCCTTACAACCAATTGATGCAGAAATATTGTGATGTCAGAAACATTTCTGTATTAAAGAACTCCTGCAAAAAGTTTTATTCCATGTCCTGCTAGAAATGTACATGATGTAATCTGTAGTGAATGTCATTTTCTTACCAGTAGCTGAATTTTTGAGTTATATCATCCTGAAGTTTCTTATCTGTGTCATGTGACTAGGAATTAGACCCACCAACTCACACAGAGACTTATGTGTGGACAGGAAGTCTAATTCTCTATGTATTCCTATGGGAGCCTCACTTTCAGTCTCATAGGAATGAATAGAGCAGTTACTGGCTTCCTGTCCTGGGTCAGTTGGAGGTCAGGGAGTTGGTCACATGACCCAGCTACAATAAGAAGAGAGTGGAAACTCTCCTCAATTTCAGCCTCTGATAAGAAGATGACAATCACTACAGATTACATCATGCACCTTTGTAACAGGTCAGAGAATAAAAATTTTTGCGGGAGTTCTTCTTTAAATAATGTAAATGCCTAGACGTTTTCCAAGCTCAACTTTAGATTCTAAAGGATTGAGGGTTTCCTTGTTATATAAAGGCTATGTCCATCTTAAAAAGTTTCTATCATTTGTGTCAACAGGGGACAAACTGAAGTTTGTTTTCACACTTGTGTAACGGGAACGGCCCTTGCACCAAATTCATAAAAGCGGCGCCCGGCCCTCTCACATTCTGACAGGAGCGGAGTGCAGCTGAGACAGTTTTTTGTGACTTTTCCAAATGTCCCTATAAAAAAAACAACGTGTACCATAGAAACACCCACAAAACTGCTGGATTTCTCATTCTGACTTAGCAGGCATATAAATTAACATTGGACTGTCAAAGGCAATTGATAAATTTGTCTTACAAGTAAAATGACAGAAAAGTCACATTGATAATTGATGGTAACGGCAGCAAATTCTGTGTAAAGTAACCCTGCCGTCTGTACTTTTTCCATTGTAGATAAAGGGAATATGACTGCAGGATCGTACGATACACGGTCTGTTTGTTGTCTGTTACCATGGAGACCCATAGGCCGTAGAAGAGCTGTAGAAATCAAACGATAGGAAATTTTGCAAAAGTTACTTCACTTTTTATTTTATTTGCGTTCACAGAATAAAAAAAAAAGTTTGTGAAGGTGGACATAGCCTGTTGTATTTTCCTTAGTTTTAATAATGCAGATCTCAGCTGACTATTAATACAGCTATAGTGTACATGCATCGTTTCTATATGGTCCAGTCGTTTACAAGATTCCACCGTAACGTAAGTGATGTTGTGTATATTTTCTTTTCCTCAAATGTATTGTCATGTATGAGGTACGGTGGTTAGAGTGAATCTGGCAAAGTTCTTTAAAGGGGTTCTCCAAGGTATATTTATTGATGACCTGTCCTCAGGATAGGTTATCAATATCAGAACGGCTCGTTCCCATACACTTCTATAGGAGCGATCCGTCCCATTGAAATGAATGGGGTGTTTAGGTGTAATTACACCCGCTCATCGCTGCGGATATTACAGCGAGCAGGTAAACAGTGAAGAGGAGGCAGAGCTGGCACGGCGCGCGTCTCCTCTTCAAACAGCTGATCGTTGGGGGTGCCGTGTGTCGGACCCCCGCCAATCTGATATTGATGACCTATCCTGACGATAGGTCATCAGTAAGTATAAGTTGGACACCCCCTTTAAAGGTTTTTTTTCTTCTTTTAGGATACATTCACACGACCGTATGTATTTTGCGGTCCACAAAAAATACAGATTATGTCCGTGTTGCATCCGTTTTTTGGGTTTTTTTTGGGTGGACCCATTGTAACAATGCCTATTCTTGTCCAAAGTGGACACAAATAGGACATATTTGATCTTTTTTTGTGGGACTGCGGATGTGGGCAGCGCGTGGTGTGTTGTCTGGATTATTTTTGCGGCCTAACTGAAATGAATAGGTCCACATCCAATCCACAAAAAATGTGAATGGGGTCTTAGAAATGTACAGCCATTTTTTAAGGGGGTTGTGTCACTTCAACAGATGGCATTTATCATGTAGACATAGTTAATACAAGGCACTTACTGATGTATTGTGATTGTCCATATTGAAAAAGCTCTGGCCCCTCTGGTGACCGAGACCACAGGAGTGCACATAGGTCAGCACTCTTTTCAGGGTGGTCGTAACCATGGAAACGAGCAGTGAATAATGTGATGGAAAAATGAATCAATACATTAGTAAGTGCCTTCTAGTAACTTTCTCTACATGATAAATACCTCTCGCTGAAGTGAGACAACCCCTTTAATCAAAACTTCGAACAGACTCTACTATAGCTAGATTCTCGACACCGCAGGCTTACAAACAGATGTTTCTTGCAGATTTTTATGCGTATTTCTATGCTTTTTCGCTCCAAATACGAATGTGTTACATGCAGATTTTGATGTGGATTTTCCCGATCTTGCACTTTGTCTGGCAAAGGGTGAAATTCACACTAAAAATCTGCACAAACAATTGACATGCTGCGGCAGGTTGATTTCCACACTGAAATGTACATAAGATTTGTCAGATCTCATTTACTGAATTAGGCCTCATGCACACGACCGTATGTATTTTGCGGTCCGCAAAAAATACGGATGATGTCCGTGTGCATTCCGTATTTTGCGGAACGGAACATCTGGCCCCTAATAGAACAGCACTATCCTTGTCCGTAATGCGGACAATAATAGGACATGTTCTACTTTTTTGCGGAACGGAAATACGGACCTACGGAAACGGAATGCACACGGAGTAACTTCCGTTTTTTTTGCGGACCCATTGAAGTGAATGGTTCCGCATACGGTCCTCAAAAAAAAAACGGAACGGATGCGGAAAGAAAATACGTTCGTGTGCATGAGCCCTTACTCAGTGAATATCTGCGCAAGGTGTGCAGGGAACCTAAAGGTGCGTCAGGTTTATCAGCCACTGTAATAAATCTGACGCATATTTATACTGTTCATAAAGATGATACATTTCACCTGTCTTCCTTAGAGAGTTTTTGAATACTTTGAATGTCTTTAAGGCCCCATTCAGACGACCGTGTTTCACTGTACAGCGGCGGCCTCAGGAAGCGCACGGTGTCATAGCAACCAATGACGTCGTGCGCTCCCGTCCTCTGCGGCAGCACAGGCCGGGCTTTAACGGGCCGTATACAGCCGTGAAACACGGTCGTCTGAATGGGGCCTAAGGATGTGAAATAAAATAGTAAGTGCTAGAGAGTTTCATATACTTTTTCCTAAGCATCTTTAGACTGTCTAGTCGAAGTTTTCATTTAGATGGTATTTTGTAAATCTCTCTCTCTCTATATATAGATTTATATTTTATGTTGTTCAATTGTTTCCTTTATTTAAAATAAAGCACACGTTTGAATTTAAACAAAAAATATAAGTAAAATATCCTTGAAGTAATTATATTTTACAACATTATGATTTTTTTTAAATCTCAGACTGTAGCGCCTGCTGCTCTGTTTTTAGCAGCAAAGGTGGAGGAACAGCCTCGTAAATTGGAGCATGTCATCAAGGTTGCTCATGCCTGTCTTAATACTCAGGAACCTCTACCAGACACTCAGAGTGAGGTATGTAGCCACTACTGTGATTATATACAATCAGTATTTCAGCACGATTTACACTGTGTATATGTAATTAACAAGCACGTCAGGTACTCAGTATCTCTAACATGTTGAAAAATCTATTACCTCAGCACAACGGGGGGCGTGCCAAGTGATCCTCATCAAGCACATCTCAGACATCCATGGCATATCCACAGTATATGCTTTAAATGTCCAATAAATGCACCCCCACCTCACCAGGTCCCAATGGCTGTAGAAGCGGCCAGGGTTACAGCAACAGCCGAGGGCTGAACTTCTTACAGCCTGGGGTTGCCCTGCACGAAATAAAAATATCAACATTACCACCTATTAAACCCAATGCTGCTCCAGCACTGATACTCCGGCCGTTCCTTCCGGTTTTTATTTTCTTGCAGCGGTGAAGTGCCGCTCCTGCCCGTACTCTCTGCGCTGCTGCAGCCACATTCATAGATTGCACGCTCCATACTGGACTAGGGGAGAGGGTGCGCTGAGCATGCATGTTATCCACTTGTTTGCATGTATCCTTGTCTTTCACTGGACCTTTTGCCTCTGTAGCTTGTCAGCTATTTTTAGCAGGCTGGCTCGCCCTGTAAGGTTTGGTCTGTTCTTGCTGCTAATAACATTTGGTCAGAACATGATTAAATCCTTTATTAAATATTCTCTTCCCCATCATATCGAGAAGAAACACTAAGGGCTGATTCATATGACTTTGTTTCGTCCATGAAACATGGTCCGTACATCGGCCACATCTCCCATTCCAACCACGGCTCCCCTGACACGTGTGTGTTGGCCACATCTCCCATTCCAACCACGGCTCCCCGACACGTGTATGTTGGCCACATCGTCCAGTATGACCACGGCTCCCCTGACCCATAGTGATTTATGATACCGTCTGATACACTCTGATGGCGAATTGTATTTCAGTGTACTCACATGATGATGTTAGTACAGTACAATAAACCCACAATCAGGAAGGTACCTACTGTATCATAAATCACTATGATGCTGCCACTTCAGGTCATGGGTGCAATGGTCAGACCGGGAGATGTGGCCGACACACAGGCCGTGTTTCTGGACTGAGTGCAGTCATTTGAACCAGCTCTAAGAGTCCACATAATCCTTAGTCACTGTAGAACCATGACCAGTTTGTAACCCTGTTTTGTACAGAGTGCTTGCCAGTGAGTAATTTGCCTGTCCTCTCAACAACAGGCATACCTGCAACAAGCCCAAGACCTGGTCATTCTAGAGAGCATTATACTGCAGACCCTGGGTAAGTCTTCCAGGATGGCTGAAAAAGGGAAAACCACGAAAGCCCCAACTAAAAGCCTTGATCCCAGCCATGGAGCAAGACTGACCTGGAGGAAACTGTGGTGGATGATAACCGTGCTGCCCAAGGGCCTTACTGCCTTGTTGTGTTGTGGTGTACATTGTTTAACCCATTAAGGGCCACCTATTTGGGGCCTTATAGGTAATCTGTCAGCTCCAAAATACCTCCCTATGTGACGCTGAGTCGGGTTATGTAATCTCTATCTCCATACTCATTTGCATTCTGACACTGTACCCCAATGAGCCAGCAGTAAAATCCACTGCAAATCCTTTCCATTGTGTACGTGAGCACAGGAGTCCTCTCAGTATATTTTACTGCTAAAGTCGGAACGAGGATAACAATTACATAACTGGACTTGGCATCACTTACACTATTGTTTAGGGGTGGGGGTTTCGGAGCTGACAGATTCCCTTTAAGGACTAAGCACAATTTTTTCCCATTTTTTCAGTGAATGTAGGGAGTACTTGTAATTACACTGCGCCGCCAAGACACTCAAATGGAGCTCTGTCTCTTCTTCACACAGCTGATCGGCAGAAGTGCCTGGTGTCGGACCCCCGCCGATCAGATACTGATGACCTGTCCAGAGGATAGGTCACCAATATATACTGCCTACACAACCCCTTTAAGACCAAATCATCCTTATCTCAGATTAATATAGAAAAATGTTGTCTTTTGTTTTCCAGGGTTTGAAATTACTATTGATCACCCACACACTCATGTAGTGAAGTGTACCCAGTTGGTAAGAGGTGAGAATTCATTTTCTTTCCACAGGGTCACATTAACTTCAGTACGTTAGTGCTGTTAGCCAAAGCAGAGAACTAGTGGACCCGGCTCCCTCATGTATTACTTAGGCTACTTCCACACTAGCGTTATGGAATTCCGGTATTGAGTTCCGTCATAGGGGATCAATACCGGAAAAAAACGCTTCAGTTTTGTCCCCATTCATTGTCAATGGGGACAAAACTGAACTGAAGACAACGGAATGCTCCTGAAAGCATTCCGTTCCGTCTTCAGACCGGAGAGCAAACCGCAACATGCTGCGGTTTGCTCTCCGTACTAGTTATCAGCACCTAAACGGATCCGGAATGACCCCCAATGCAAGTCAATGGGGACGGATCCGTTTGGTGTGGACACACTTGTAAACGGATCCGTCCTCCATTGACTCTCAATAGAGGTTATTCCGGATCCGTTTAAAAGATAATACAACCGGATCCGGAATTACGGATGCACAAGGTTGTATTATTCAGTACGGATCCGGCGGGTCCCTTCACCCGCCGGATCCGTACTAACGCTAGTGTGGAAGTAGCCTTAACAGTTATATGACTACATTTTCCCTGCAGTGACCAGATAATCCAGTTAAAAGGGGTTTCTGAGACTTTTCTGCTGATGATGTATCCTCTGGATACATCTGATAACCAGGACCCCCGCTGATCAGGTGTTTCAGAAGGCGCTCGCACTCACAGTAGCGCCGTGGCCTTTTCTCTGCTCACTAAGCACACCAACGTCCATTTGATAGCGTCTGCGCTTGATATCATCACTCAGCCCCATTCACTTCTATGGGGCTGCGCCGCTCCTAGGCCATGTGACTAAAGAACTTGTCGTCACTGGCCTAGGAAAAGCTGTGAGAAAGAAGCGGCGCTACTGTGGTGTCTTCTCAAACTGCTGATCGGTGGTGGACCCGAGTGTCCGAACCCCACCGATCAGATACTGATGACCTAGTTCTAGTCTCAGAAAACCCTTTTAATGTTGAGGTTTTTTTTTTGTTTTACATCTTTACCATACAGTTTTGGCTTTTGAACTGCAAGTAGTTTGTGGGAACAGTATATGTATTGTGAAAATATATGAGGCATTGTGATGCCCTCTTAGTTTTATATTTTGAAATGTATTGATTGGGCATTATAGAAATCAATAATATTTGTTACATAACATATTTTTCGCTCTATAAGACACCCCTGACCATAAGACGCACCTAGGTTTTAGGGCTCCTGCACACAACCATATCCGTTTTTGCGGTCCACAAAACACCGACCAAGAACCTGCTGCCATTACTTTTTTCCACTCCTTCATAAATGTCCTATCCTTGTCCCCAAAATAGGACATGTTCTATTTTTTTGCAGGGCTGCGGAATGGACGTGTAAATGCGGATAGTACAGGGGTGTTCTGTCGACATCTTTTGCAGCCCCATTGAGATGAATGGATCCACAAAAATTGCGGATCGGATGCAGACCAAAACTATGACCATGTGCATGAGCCCTTAGAGGAAGAAAATAAGAAAAAATATTTTCAGACTTCAGATCAGGAGTTGCTGAGCAGATATATAGTTTTATGGGAAAAAGATTCAATAAAATTTGATTCAATTAAATTCCTGCTCCTTCTGGGCTTTGAAGTCCAGGACTTGGTCCTATCAGTGACTGACAGCCTTCCCTCTATGACTGTGTATACAGAGAGAGCTGTCAATCACTGATAGGAACGACTACTAGACTTCAACACCCAAAAGGAGCAGGAATATAAATGAGTACATTACAAGTTTTACTGAATCTTTTCCCATAAAACTATATACAATCTGCTCAGCTCCTCCTGCTCTAGAAGGTATTGCCTGCAGCTCAGACACCATGGTCAATGTGACAGGTTCTGTTCCCTTTAAAGTGTTTTTTTCTGCAGCGTAGCAGGTAAATGTGACATCCTGGGGATCCCACACCAATCGATAGATTTTGAGGAGGAGTTGTATGGAGCGTTGGCTGAGCATAAGCCATACAAAGCTATGATAGATACATAGCTGAGTGAGCCCTGGGGAAGGACGTCATGAACTACCTAACCAGCAAGTTTTAAAATAATGTCATGTGTGAAATAACCTCTTGTGCATCCATTTTAATCATCTCTCTCTCTTTCTCCTCAGCAAGCAAGGACTTGGCTCAGACATCCTACTTCATGGCAACCAACAGGTTAATTTATGAGTGTATTTTTGAGGGTAGATGGCGATAAAATACTTGTTTTAGGATACAGGGACATCATAATAGGCTTTAACATGGAATATGTACAATCATTCCCAACTTTACCGAGCTGTTCAACCACTTTTGAGCCCTGCACATGTAAATTTGAAGTGTAGTTATTTCTTCACAGTGTGTAAGGTCTTCTCAGCTTATTGTGTCTTTAAAGGGGTTGTCTCATCTCGCTGTTACTAGGCGAGATGAGACACCATTTCCGACCACCTCCCGGCCGGGAAACAGCAGAGCGCTCCGACGCTCTGCTGTTTCTGTAGCTCTCATTGCCGTGCATGAACGCTACAGAAACAGCGTAGCACAGAAAGCTATGGTGTTTCTGGGTTAGGGAAACACCATAGCTTTCTGTGCTACGCTGTTTCTGTAGCGTTCATGCACGGCAATGAGAGCTACAGAAACAGCAGAGCGTCGGAGCGCTCTGCTGTTTCCCGGCCGGGAGGTGGTCGGAAACGGTATCTCATCTCGCCTAGTAACAGCGAGATGAGACAACCCCTTTAAATCCTGATGCAAATAGACATAGATGTTGCGGCACCCTGCAGACATTAAAGGAAATGTCCATCCCCAAATAGAATAATACTCACCTGACTGATCCCCTATTGCTCCCATGCTTCCACTTCCAGAATGCGCTGCTGATCTTTTAATGCTGGCCTCCAGCAATGACATATTGACTTGATTGCTGCAGCCACTGATCAGTTGCAGTGGTCAAAATGTTGCTTGGGGCTAGCTTTCAAAGATTGGCTGCAGTAGTTACATGGAAAGCTCTTGGCGCATACATCATATACTCATAGGACCCCATCATACCATTAGATGCAAAAAATAGTGTACTTTTAGCCTCTGTCAGGCGGATATCGGCTGGGTTTTCCAGTTTACATACAGAGTCATCCACTGAAAAAACGTGTATCATGCAATGTGTGTTTTTTTACCAGCTTGGCCGCCTAGAGGAATGGATGCCATTAAGTGGCATGTATTAGGCTACTTTCACACTAGCAGCAGGGGTGTCTGGCAGGCTGTTCCGGTGGGTGAACAGCCTGCCGGATCCGTGCTGCCGCTAGTGCAGGTGTGCGGCCGGAACTACGCTCTGTCCTCATTCACTATAATGGGAGCGGACCAGAGTTCTGGCCGCAGCACGGCAAACATGCCGAGAGGCGGCCAGAATAAAACTACGACATGTCCTAGTTTTAGTCCGGCCGCCTCTCTGCATGTTTGCTGTGCTGCGGCCAGAACTCCAGCCCGCCCCTATTATAGTGAATGGGGCCGGAGCGTAGTTCCAGCCGCACACCTGCACTAGCGGCAGCACGGATCCGGCAGGCTGTTCACCCACTGGAACAGTTTTAGGGAAAAGAAGGATTGGGCGTGTTGGATTTCAATATGCCGGATCCTTCGTTCCCATGGTGGATAAGCTGGATTTCCCCTGTCCCCATTCAGAACACATGCATACTTGGTAGGTGCACAGCTGGAGCACTTCAGGTGTCTATTACCATTTTTTAATAGTGTATATCCTTTAAAGGGGTTGTCAGGTTTCAGGAAGAAATTGTACATCACTCAGGGCGTATCTGAAAAAAATAACAGACCATTACTTACCTTGCAAATCCTGCGCTGCTGCTCAAATTCTCTCGGCTAGGCTCTGTCGACCCGGCTGCAGCGGTGACATCACATCTACAACATGTGACAGGCAGCAGTGTACTGCTGAGGCCAGTATTTGGCTGCAGTGGTTGTCGAAGTGAAGTCAACGCTGCAGTTGGGTAAAAACAGAGGCGAAAGGGTAGGGATCTTCTAGGGAAGTAATGCTGTATGTCAGGCACGCCCAGAGTGATGTCCAATTTATTCCTCAAACTGGACAACCCCTTTAAGCAAAGTTGTTCTCACATGTAATTTTTTATCTGTTCTCTCGTAGTCTGCATTTAACTACATTCAGCCTTCAATACACCCCTCCGGTAGTGGCATGTGTCTGCATCCATTTGGCTTGCAAGTGGTCTAACTGGGAGATCCCAGTGTCGACAGATGGGAAACCATGGTGGGAGTATGTGGATGTGACAGTGACACTGAAGCTTTTGGATGGTTTGTATCTTTAGGTTTTACATTGCTTATGCAGCTGTAGATGTTTATTAGATATAGTCCAACCAGAAATGTGTCTGACTTGCATATGTTGGGTCTTTTTCCTTCTCTCTGTATTTGAGCTATCCAGCCCCACTGCTGCACCCCTTCCCATCTTGTAGCATGATTGCCTGACACAGACACTAGGGGTCCACTCAGACGTCCGTAAGTGTTTTGCGGTCCGCAAATTGCGTCCTGTAACCTTATGGAAACTTCTGTGAATCTGGGGGCATCTCAGACTCTTGTTGCTCCCACAGAGAAGACCTCATATCACCTATCATGCTTTGATTTGCATAGTGTAATGTTCGTAGTTTTGTAGAGTGTTGACTGTTTGTGACCTTGACTGTAGCTATATGTGTATTATTTGCAGAGCTGACACATGAATTCCTCCAGATCTTAGAGAGAACTCCCAGCCGCTTGAAGCGTGTAAGAAACTGGAGGGTGAGTCTACTAATGATAAGTTACTTATACATTGGAAACACATATCACTATATAAACCAATGCAGATGCTGTTTTTAGTGCCCAAAATGTAAACATATTAGTTTGATTTTGACATCATAAGAAGGCCCGATGCTGCTGACTTAGGTCTCATGGATACAGTGTGTGTAGGAGGCTGTACAGCATCGCACTGGTTCCCCTGCATAATAATATGGATTACGCCACAATTGTTTTTCTTGCTAGATTCATGAAAAAATAAATCCTTTATTCATGCACTGCCAGCTGTCATGGATGTACAAAACAGAGACACAATGCCGCCATGTTCAGGGGCTAAGTGAATTACAAATTAAAGCAATATAAATATATATTTATTTATAATATGAGCCAGATTAGAGAAATGAGATGTTAAAGGGTTATTCCCATCTTGGACAATGGGGGCATATCGCTAAGATCGAGAACGGGGCCCCGAAAGTGAAGGAGGGCGCACCGCGCATGCACGGCCCAGCTCCCATTCATTTGTATAGAGCCGACGGAAATAGCCGAGCCAGCGCTCGGCTATTTTCGGCGGCCCCATACAAATGAATGGAGGGTGGCCGCGCATGCGCGGTGTGCCCTCCTTCACTTTCGGGGCCCCGTTCTCGATATAGGTGCGGGTCCCACCGCTGGGACAATGGGGGCATATCCCAGCGATATGCCCCCATTGTCCAAGATGAGAATACCCCTTTAAGGCTCTGTTCACACGTGCAGTGGGTACTAGATTGCAGATGCTGCCATTTGTGCAAAAACAAAAAAAAAGAGCAATATATGCATTTTCACAGGTACTGCATGGGTGTATAATATGATTTTTTATTCTATAATGCAGGTTTATTAGTGTGATGCCAACATCTAAACTGTACTTTGATGTCCTGGTGACCACAATCATTTAAAGTCATGACATGTTAGCAGTTAAAGGGTTAATTGAATTTCTGTTTTTCACTCATTCCTACAGGTACACGATTTTAGGCCTCTTCTAAGTATACTTGTATTTGTTTTGTCATTCAGACCACTCCAACAGTCAGCAAATCTAAAGAAGATGGTTGTGATGACGTGGATAGCGGTGACAATCTTTCTGACCAGACCATACTTCGAATGTGCTCTCGCGGTGGTTTTACAAACTCTTCCCCCCTGTCTGATGCGTCGTCTCATTCATTCTCTGGATCAAAGCTGGATTCTGGGATGTCTGGGAGTTCCTGGGGAACTCTGCTACCGAACCAGAGGCAGCCACAAAGGACTACAGACCACAATGCATGCACAGATCAGGCCCAGCTACCCGTGAGCAAGCCACCTACCACTGCAAAAGTGTCACTGAAGGAGTACCGTGCGAAGCATGCTGAAGAGTTAGCTGCACAGAAACGACAGCTAGAACATATGGGAGCCAACCTAAAGGAGCAGTATGCGAATGCTGCCCAAAACCTACTCATCCAGCAGCAGAGAGAGCGGGAGAAGGAGAGCCACACCTCGCCCATCATTTTAAAGATTCCCTTGCATGAAGTCAGTCATGAACGGACAGACAAGTCTACCAGTCTGAAAATGCATCTTCCTGTGCCTAACCGGGATAAATCAGAGGAGGGCAAAATTTCCGTTAAAGTGCCAACGGAAGAGAGTGGTGGTAACAGCAGCAGGAGTCGAGAAAAACACAGGAGCAGTTCTTCATCTTCTCATCACCATCATCACCACCACCACCACAACAGCCAGTCTCACCGTCAACACCACCCGGACTCATCCAGCAGCTCCAGTAGCAAGCGGTCTTCTTTCAGTAGCTCTTCTCACAAAACATCATTACCTTCTCGAAAGAGACCTCCCTCAGATGATGTCAGTGGCCATGATCCCTCTTTTCACAAACTAAGGAGGACTTCCAAAACTCCCACATCTGACGCCCCTGTGGCACAAGCATCTCACAGATCACGCAGTAGTCATGGCAAAGCAGAGAGGGAGTCCTCCTCGGGTGCCAATGGGCACAGTGCATCGAAAGTTATTGATTACCAAGACACAGTAAACATGCTGCACTCACTGCTGAGCGCCCAGGGAGTGCAGCCCATGCAGCCAGCTCAGTATTTACATCAGTATGGGGATTACCGCAGGCCCAGGCCGGGCAACACAGACAAACCCCGAGCTCCTCCACTTCCTGCTGAGCCACCTCCACCATTGCCGCCACTCCCCAAGTAACTGAAGTACGCATCTTCAGACTTGCATGAAAGGGTTTTATAGCCACTATTTTACCAGCATATTTTCTCTGTGCTCTTCCATATACTTTGTCATGTATCTCATGTCTTAAGTTACATTTTAAAAATCCTATTTCTTTGTGTCCTTTTTTTTTTTTTTCCCTTTGTCTAGAGTTCATATAACAGCTGGTGTTCTTGTCTTTCAAAACCGCCGCAGCTTCACAATGTCTTGTCTCATCTGTCTCCTTTTTATGTGGGATTGTATGTTTCTAAGGTTCCTTGCCGTTCATGTTAACATGCAGAGCAGCAAACTTTGTATTGAGGCCGCAAATTTGAGTTCCAGTTTTTGGGGTTTTTGTTTTTTACTAGCATGTCCAGGTACTTTACGTGAGCACCATTATCTCTTTTCAGGATTGACACTGAAAGGTTTTTCTGCATGGAAATTTTGTGTGCATTTGGAATCAGTGGAAATGCTTGACAGTGAGGTTTACTGATGGCGGAGTGTTCAGTCCCCATACAGGTCGTCCTTCACCTTTCTGCACTGTGTTAGATATTTTAAACTGTGTAGTAACAATTCACTCTTAGTCTGCTGCTTTAAATATGACCGTTCTTACTATTCCATCTATCATTGAAGGTATTTGCGCCCACGTATGTGTCGTTTAATGCTGTTTGTGATAATGATAACAATTATTTTTATTATATCCATAGTGCTAGAAAATCCATTCAGGAAAGAGGAAGTAGACTTTAAAAGGGTTCTCCAAGTTATATTTATTGATGACCTATCCTCAGGATAGGTCATCAATATCAGATCAGCGGGGGTCCGACACCCGGCACCCCCGCCGATCAGCTGTTTGAAGAGGAGGCGCAGCGCCATGCCAGCGCTGCCTCCTCTTCACTGTTTACATGCTGGCTGTAACATCCGCAGCGGTGAGCAGTTGTAATTACACCCAAGCCGCCCCATTCATTTCAACGGGAGGGCTCGTTCCCATACACTTGTAGAGGAGCAATCCTTCCCATTGAAATGAATAGGATGGTTAGGTGTAATTACACCTACTCACCGCTACCTATGTTACGGCAAGCAGGAAAACAGTGAAGAGGAGGCAGCGCTGATACGGCGCGTGCCTCCTCTTCAAACAGCTGATCGGCGGGGGTGCTGGGTGTCAGACTCCGCCGATCTGATATTGATGACCTATCCTGAGGATAAGTCATCAATATATATAACTTGGAAAACCCCTTTAATAATAATTAGAGAAACCCCCTCTCCCACCAATACAATCAAGACCTGCTCTGGCGCAGTTCAAGCTGACTGAATAGTGTCGGAGTGGTCTGGAAGCTCAGAGCTACTGATCGCTCCCTTGACAGTATGTGGTCCCTTTTATTATAATGGGCAACAGAACAAACTTAAAGGCCATGGACACCTTTTTTATTGCATTGTACTCATTTAGAGCCAAAAATCTTGTTTTCATTTGGTCCTTTATAAAAAAAAAAAAAGTCAACCCCTTTCTATGTACAGGTTGAGATTCTCTATAAGCAGGCCATATGTTTACACCGTGTCCCATCAGGCCGGCGGCTCATGTGAAGCCTTATCTCTGATCTCCTGAGAGCGCAGAAACATCTTCTTTTCTTTCTAATTAGGGATGAGCAAACTTGTGTTTCAATTATCATCCAATTATTGGATAACCCAAACCTTAAAACACAGGTTCCCTTATCCCTATTTCTGATATGAATATGGCTTAAATAAGTGTTCATGAGCTGTTTGTATCTCAGAGATAAGGGCTACGCATAGCCAATAGATGATGGCTTAAAGTGAAAGTAGGATGCTCGCAGCTAGGCTAAAACCTAACCCTTTATGACAAAAACTGATGAAAATGTTTATTAAAGACCAACTGAAAAATGATTTTTACCCCAAAATGAGTAAAATGCAATCATATAATAATTGCCTCCTACTTAAGTGAAAAGAACAGGTGCACATGTATTTATTCGGAACACCAGCACTGGGGAGCAGTGATCGCTCTACTATACCTGGCACTGGAGATGATATGCTGGTAGTGTTTGTCATTATTTGCTGCAAGTGCTTCAGCTAAATCTGAGCTCAGCAATCTAATCGTATTTAACCCAATGCTTAGTAAGTATTAGGATATTAGCTTGCTGTGGCTCGTCTCATTCATAAGAATGGGACTCAACTACATGTACAGGGGCGGACTGGGAGAACTAAAAGTGGCCCCATGTTGTAGAGGGGTTGAAATTGACAGAAGGCAGGGCCAGCAATACCATAGTGGTGCTCAAAATACACAGTGCAGAACAAAATACTGCCACTCTTGCTTTAGTATTCAACTCTGTCCTGAGGGTGGCGATACAGTTGAATGCAGGAGGGTACCTGCGGCTGTTGGCCAGGTGCATAAGTACCTGATACTCCTGGCATTAATTAATACTGAGAGCATCAGATCAATATGTACCCAGTCGGTGGCTTGAGGAGGGCTCGGTCGGCCCACCGGGTAATTTCCCTGTAGGGTCTATGGCCAGTCCGCTCCTGTATGTGTAGTATCATCCTCAGCCGCTACAAAAATGTACAGCACTGAGCCTAGTAATGAGCACCAGCGCCACAACCTCTTCAATCTGATATTGGTGGCCTATCCTAAGTATAGGTAAATGTTTGAAATCCCAGAGAACCCCTTTAAGTGCACCTTTTGATATAAAGAAAAACAATCACAATCACTCCTGCTGTTAGGCCTCATTCACACGAGTGTGACGGATTAGGTCCGGATGCGTTCAGGAAAACTCGCACCATTTTGCAAGCAAGTTCAGTCAGTTTTGTCTGTGATTGCGTTCAGTTGTTCAGTTTTTTTCCGCGCGGGTGCAATGCGTTTTTCACTGAAGCCCCATTCACTTCTATGGGACCAGGGCTGCGTGAAAAACGCAGAATATAGAACATGCTGCGATTTTCACACAACGCAGAACTGATGCGTGAAAAAAAACGCTCATTTACACAGACCCATTGAAATGAATGGGTCAGGATTCAGTGCGGGTGCTATGTGTTCACGTCATGCATTGCACCCGCGCGGAAAACTCGCTCGTGTGAAAGGGGCCTAAGTGTGTATTTAGTGCAGGCAGAAATGTTATGCTCAATGGGTATGAGTGGGTGTAGTGCGTGGTGTGATGTCAGGGCAGTAATAGGCACTTAGACCCTCACAAACACTGAGACGGGAACTACAGGCAGCAGGACTTTCCCTATAATGATATATGACAACGTGTCATATAATCACATTTTAGGGGAACTTCTGTTACTCAGTATTCCACTTTTTCTGTTATTTGCCCTGCTATTCTGTTTTTCATGAAGGGGGAGCTGATTTATCACAATATTACTGTATTATCTGTATTTTATACACACAGATAAGAAAACACCATGGAGACAATACAGAGGCTACTGACGCAATACAAAACGAATACATGTCCATGTTTCAATACACTTATGTGAACACGGCCTAAGAGTGTTGAAAGCAAATTATGACATGCCTAGGGAATGAATAAATGAGATGTTAGTATTTTACGTTAGATTTTCTTGAAGCCTTTTGTTTTAGTATGAAGTGACTTCCCCACTCCTGTTATCACATCTCACATGATCCCCATCTGCTTCAGAACATCATGGGGAGATATACCAAAACCGGCGTTCTCTACTCCTGTCTGGATATCCCCTGCGCCACCGGTGTGCTTACTTTATGATCAGACACACTCCTCGCCGTGAAGTAAGCACATCCTCCGGCGGCCCATGCTTCAAAAACGAAATCGAGATCATAGCTGGTGTAGATTTCAGTCATTATTCATCATTTCTTTTATTTTTTTGCAATAGTCTTCTGGCATATAGGGGTTGATAAATCTCCCCCTCATGTCTTCATATGATTAAAATAGGTAAAATTCTCGTTACTTTAGCTGTTTTATAGTGTAAGGAAGAGGCCTTTCAGGTAACCACTGTATGTGCACTGGTAAGACATGTGTTTACTTAGAGATAAAAAAAATTCTTCTCAGGAATTAGTTATTGAAGGTAGTCATGTAGTAATTTATTTCCAGAATGATATAGTGTAGTTTGTATTGAGATAAATGGTTTTGCACACTGCTGGCTTTACCTGAATGTTTCTCGCCAGACGCATCGTATTACTCTCTTGTTTTAGGATTTAAAAGGACCGTGACACAGTTGTAAATAATAATTCCTCATTTATTGGTCTGTGTTCGCATGTGTGTGTGTGCCGGAAACTGAATGCTTTTACATAGCGGAACTTTTAATTTTTTTTTTTTTTTTGTGGGATAATCAAGTTATAGTCAAAGTGTCGCTCAAGTGAAACACGTGCCTCAAGCCTCATTCACACGTCCGTGCTCAAATCCGTGAGCAGGTGGTCAGTGATGCATCCATGAAGGATCCGTCTTGGGCCCGTGTGTCCATTTTTTGCTGTCCGTGTTGCATCCGTGTTTTACTGACACTGAACAGCTGAAAAATAATTTTCAAACCATCTGTTCCTAATGATCCGTGAAACACGGATGGCATCCGTGGTTTTCACGGACCCATAGATTATAATGGACGTGATGGATCTGTGAACACTGACAAAATAGAGCATGTATCCATGCAAAAACACTGATATGTGAATACACACATTAAAATGAATGGGGACGTGTGCTGTCTGTGGAGAACACGTACAGCACACGTCCGTGAAACACTGACATGTGAATGAGGCTTAAAGGTAAAAATAGTGAACTCTGATATATAAAATAAAGTAACATTTTTCACTTATTCCCCCCCCCCCCCCAACATCCCCACCCCACGCCTGCACTGCTCCCAATCTCTGAACTGACTGATACAAAGCTCATTGAAGTTTACGGATATTTTAGATCTTTTATATTATCTGATGAAGGGGCGTTTTATACCCTGAGATCCCAGATACATTGTACCCAGGGATGAGCTCATTTCATATTTTGAAGTTCGTTTTCGGTTCGGGTTGTGGTATAAGTTGAACTGCGTTATGGATTCAGTTACCATGGACCATAACGCGATTCCATAACGGAATGCCTTTAGAGGCATTCCGTCATAATAGAAGTCAATGGGCTGCGTAACAGATCTGTCCGGTTTCCGTTATGCAGGAGAGGACTCTAGTAATTCAGCTTATACCACAACCCAAACCGAAAACGAACTTCAAAATATGAAATTTGCTCATCCCTAATTGTACCTGACGTATGGAGAGAGGAAGAGAAAGACCAGCTCAGGCAGACAGACTGCAGAGTGCGACCAGACACGACTGCAGCATCTTCTAAGTGATTTGTCTCAACCCAGAGCTCAGATGAAATGTGACGCAGTTCTGGGCTGAGGTAAATCACTCGCTCAGTGCTGCAGCCACCTCTGGTCTCTTACATGTATGGATTTGATCTGTCAGTTCAGAGACAATGATCACTGCAGAGTGAGGGATAGAAGTGCAGAAACAGGTAGTTTCTTTAATAAAAATACATTTCAGAGGTCACTACTTAAAAAAAAAAACACAGTTTAGGTATGCTTTAAAGGAAAAAACGTACATGTTGAACAGATACTTCAGAATTTACAACAGTAGTGGTTTGCGAGGCGGGGCTGGTGCTCTTCTGAGATCTTGTGCTCCTTAAAGAAGAACTCCCGACAAAAATTTTATTCCATGTCCTGCTAGAAATGTACATGATGTAATCTGTAGTGAATGTCATTTTCTTACCAGTGTCTGAATTTTTGACTTCTATAATCCTGAAGTTTCTTATCTGTGTCATGTGACCAGCAATTAGACCCACCAACTCACACATAGACTTATGTGTGGACAGGAAGTCTAATTCTCTATGTATTCCTATGAGACTGAAAGTGAGGCTCCCATAGGAATGAATAGAGCAGTTACTGGCTTTCTGTCCTGGGTCAGTTGGAGGTCAGGGAGTTGGTCACATGACCCAGCTACAATAAGAAGAGAGGTTTTTACTCACAGAAACAGTCACTGATAAGAAAATGACAATCACTACAGATTATATCGTGCACCTTTCTAACAGGTCAGAGAATAAACATTTTTGCAGGAGTTCTTCTTTAAGGTGGTGTCACATAGCTTTTTTTGTTGCAATTTTAATGCAGTTTTTTTGGAGCCACTCACCCTTAAAGACTAATGTATGCTGAAAGACATTTCAAACCACCAGGGAATAATTAAATGGTCTAAAAAGTTATTCCAGAAGATCGGCATCGTTGCCATTTGACTGCTTTTGCAAGGGCCATGTGGAAGGCAGCATCAACTTGTGACATTTACCAGTCGTGCTGCTAGTGGTGATCATTTTCATGGTGGCACAATTAGTCAAGATCCGTGCTAAATTATGGTTTTCTTGTTTAGCGTTCATCCTTCATTGAGGCCTGGGCTATGCGGAGACCTTGTCCGGCTACAGCTTCAGTCCAGTGCAAAACATTGAGTTGCCTGCAATCAAAGTCAATCGGTAGCACTACAGAAAATCTCCATCTGGTCAGATTTCTTTATAACCGCTTGGAAATGCATTGACCCTTAGGCCGCCTACACACATTGTGGAAGTGCGGAAAAACCGCAGCATAGTACAGTACCAGCAAAGTGTATGAGATTACACAAATATCATGATTACTTTGCAGATTGTTTCATGCGGAAATTGGCCTGCAGTGCGGATTTCCAAATATGCGGCACGTCAGCTATATTTGCTGTTTTAGCTGCGGATTTCACCCTTTTCCGTTGAAATCAGCAGCAAAATCTGCAATTATAAATTGTGGATTTTGGTGCAGATGTGTGAGAAATGCACGATCTTATGTGTGATCACCCACATCGTGTGCAGGAGGTCTAATGATTATTGTGTGTTACAGTTGTACTGCTTACTACGACGGCAGCAGAAGGTGGTTCTAGTGACCAGTACAGTTTCTGGCTTTACAGACTCAATATGGCCAGTATTTTAAATCCAGATTTGTAAGCCAGGACATGCTCCATAACATGGCGGATTTTGGCCCCTTTCAGATAAGCGAGTGTCACCCGTCCTGAACTTCCAGCACTGCCGGGGTCGCATAGGATTACATTGGTTTATGATGCTATGTAACCGTTGAAGTACTGGAATGTATTGGATAACATTGACATAATGCTGTCAGTGTTATCCATTACATTCCAGACCTTTAAGGGTTACATAGCATCATAAATCAGTATAATGCTATGCGACCCCGGCAGTGCTGGAAGTTCAGGACGGGTGATGCACTGCAGACTCGCAGCGGGACACTCGCTCATCTGAAAGAACCTTTATGTAAAGATTTCTCTGAATGAGCCTGCAGTGTTGTACAAATATGCTGCAGAAACAGACCATTCAGATGTTTGGAAATGATTTATAATTGCTGGAATTTCTGCAACAAATCTGCCATGTGTGAACATACCGCTGGGTATGACTTTGTGGTTGAAATGTTTGCAGTGGAAAATAGTAAAAGGCAAAAGGGATTTCATGTTTTCATGTTGCAGAGATTGGCCTACTTCTATTGCAATAACAATTTAAATGGCTGTGCAGATTCTGTGCAATTTTACTGGATGCCCGTGGTGATACCATTGTTCATGATGGCATGACATACAGGCATAAATAACTTATTTTTACTGTGTGACAGGCAGCTTTATACCCATCAATGACTTTAAAGGAATTTGGCCAAATATAATGCTATTTCCTCACTCCATTTCATGCTTTTTTTCCTGGAAGAAGAAATTCTGAACATTTTGGGGAGGCCTTCGGCAGAACCAGTTATATTTTATTTTTTTTGCATCTTACTTTATATTTTAAGCAATAAATTTCAAACTTTATAAAAGAGCATAGTATGTTGTAGCTCAAAGAGAAATATACAGAAATATGCCTGATATATGGTTGACATGCTAATGGAACCAGATAGCCAAAGTATTGTATTTTTTGGGCTATAAGACACACCTAGGTTTTAGAAGAAGAAAATAAGAAAAAATAAATAAAATTTTCATGAGACCTCAGATCAGACCCCTAATGTTAATCAGACCCCAATCTTATGTGGCCCCCTATAGCCTTCATCAGACCTCAGATCAGACCCCTAATGTTAATCAGACCCCAATCTTATGTGGCCCCCTATAACCGTCATCAGACCTCAGATCAGACCCCTAATGTTAATCAGACCCCAATCTTATGTGGCCCCCTATAGCCTTCATCAGACCTCAGATCAGACCCCTAATGTTAATCAGACCCCAATCTTATGTGGGCCCCTATAACCTTCATCAGACCTCAGATCAGACCCCTAATGTTAATAAGACCCCAATCTTATGTGGCCCCCTATAACCTTCATCAGACCTCAGATCAGACTCCAATCTTATGTGGCCCCCTATAACCTTCATCAGACCTAAGATCAGACCCCTAATTTTAATCAGACCCCAATCTTATGTGGCCCCCTATAGCCTTCATCAGACCTCAGATCAGACCCCTAATGTTAATCAGACCCCAATCTTATGTGGGCCCCTATAACCTTCATCAGACCTCAGATCAGACCCCTAATGTTAATAAGACCCAAATCTTATGTGGCCCCCTATAACCTTCATCAGACCTCAGATCAGACCCCTAATGTTAATCAGACCTCAATCTTATGTGGCCCCCTATAACCTTCATCAGACCTCAGATCAGACCCCTAATGTTAATCAGACCCCAATCTTATGTGGGCCCCTATAACCTTCATCAGACCTCAGATCAGACCCCTAATGTTAATAAGACCCCAATCTTATGTGGCCCCCTATAACCTTCATCAGACCTCAGATCAGACCCCTAATGTTAATCAGACCCCAATCTTATGTGGCCCCCTATAACCTTCATCAGACCCCTAATGTTAATCAGACCCCAATCTTATGTGGCCCCCTATAACCTTCATCAGATCTCAGATCAGACCCCTAATGTTAATCAGATCCCAATGTTATGTGGCCCCCTATGACCTTCATTAGTCCTCAGATCAGACAAAAAAATAAATAAAACAACTTACCTCTCCTGCTCTGGGCAGCGACGCACAGGAGATCCAGTGTGCTCTTCCTTCACGCACTACGTCTTGACACTGTCAGGACACAGCTCAGCGGGTGCTGTCAGTATAATTCTGTAAAAGCAAGGTCAGGCAGAGACACACAGCATTATAAATCATAGTGATCCTGTGAAATGAGCAGTGTCCATAATGGGAAATCAACTGAAAGAGGTCAAAAGCATTATCACTCTAAGGGCTCATGCGCACGAACGTATTTTCCTTCCATGTCCGTTCCGTTTTTTGTGGCAGACTGTATGCGTAGCCATTCATTTCAATGGGCTACTTTGTATGAATTCCGTTTCCGTATTTCCGTTCCACAAAGGAATAGAACATGTCTTATTATTGTCTGCATTACGGACAAGGATAGGACTGGTCTATTAGGGGCCAGCTGTTCCATTCTGCAAAATACGGAATGCACACGGACGCCAAACATATTTTTTGCTGATCCGTTTTTTGCAGACCGCAAGATATACAGGGTCGTGTGCATGAGCCTAATGGAGTAGAGTCATCCCCCTGGTCGCAGTCATGATCTGATTGGGAAAATCAAGCGAGGAAGTTTGCTCATCATTAATCTGAATGAGACCTTTCTGTCGGCATCTTTATCTAGGCCTATCAAGAACAATAGAAATGTCCCTCCACGTGAGATGCCGGGAAATAACTTGGATTATGTTTATAGGTGGAGTCTTTTTAGCTGTTTATTCATTTTCACTTTCTAAGCAACAGATTTACAAAAACCATAAAAGGGAATATAAAAACGAAATATCTGTGTATAATATATAGAGTTATGTATCCATCCATGTTCACTGAAATTAGACTGGCTTATATGGAGAACTACATTTCTCATTATATGTCTATGCAATGTGAATACAAAAGTTGCTCTTTTTTGAGGGAGGGGCTGTGGGGGTATTTTACTGTTACCAAACAGGGACTTCAGAATATTTACTATTGGCATAGAGACGTCTCTTATCAGATACACACAGCCCAGCTGTCAGGCTCTGTTCACATGTTTGAACCCTGCATGTGGCATATACACAAAGTATCCATAGTGCCCCATTCAGCCGATGGAGGCCAAGAGAGTGTCCGCTATACATTTTCTTTATGTATAGAAAATTTTAGAGGGGTTCCCTGGGATATTCATATTGATGGGCTGTTCTCAGGATGGCTCACCAATATAAGATCAGCAGAGGTCCGACACCCGCACCCCCAGCCATGTGATGGTGTTTTACGTCAATAGGTGACATAGGCCATACAACGGCACACATCTCCGAAGACGTAGACATGGTGTGAACAGAGTCTTAGCTGTATGCTACTGATGTGACTGAAATGTCTCATTAGCAATTCATGATGCATTTAGCAAAGAAGGTTTTATGAGAAGATGAATTATCACATATGTGCATCACCAATATGGGAACTAATGTGAGGGAACGTAGTATGAAATACACAAGAGGGTGGGGAATAAAGGGGTAGTACAAGACTTGCTGCACTAAGGAGGGGCCATTAAGGAGCAACAGTGTTACAAAAAATAAAGTAGTTCTACATGTTTAGGATGTGGTGTTGATGTTGTTTCTTGTAAAAGTTGGAGTATCCCTTCAAATCTGTGTCTGTGCAGGGCTCTGTATGAATATTATAGAAATGTAAAGAAATCTATTAAGACTGCAAAAAGTAAAATGGTATTCAAGGCGATGACTTCCTGGTGCGCTGCTCTACGACAGCTTTAGGCACCTAAAATTCCAGGGAGACATATTTAAATGAATTTAGAATATAATTTAACGCTTCGTGGACAAGTCCGTACTATCCATCCGTGTGCTAGCACGCTGACCCATTCATCTATGTGGGGCCATGCAGACATCAGTGTTTTTGGAGATTGGTAGAACATGACCTGTTCTTGTCCATGTTGCAGATAAGACTAGCCCTTTCTTCTGAATGCACATGAAAGGTATCCGTATTTTAAGGATCCGTTTTGGTTTTTTTTGGAGACTGGAAAATGGCCATGTGCATGTAGAGCAGGCATGCCCAACCTGTGGCCCTCAAGCTGTTGCAAAACTACAATTCCCACTATGCCTGGACAGCCTACAGCTATTATGGCATGCTGGGAGTTGTAGTTTTGCACCAGCTGGTGGACCATGCTGATGTAGAGCATTGATTTTCATCCAGGCATTGCTGTGTTAGGCATCATTCACGGGTCTGTATCCGTGATGATGTCTGTGACAATACGGTCAGTGTTTAATCCATGAAGATGTCTGTGTGTCATCCATGTTCCCTACTAGGCTGAAAAAGGGATTTCAAGTGCATCTCCTACCAATGGTCAATGAAAATCAGTGACAGGACATGGATGCCGTCTGTGTTTTGCAAGCAGGGGTGCACCACCAATGAGGCCAGGTTGAGGCAAGAGGGGGGCAGTGGAAGGGCCATGGGCTGAAGGGAAGCGGTTAGGTTAAGAAATTGGCATTGGGAAGGGGGCGCGCCTTTTCAGTTTTCGCCTCAGGCAGCAGAAAGGCTAGGTGCACCCATGTTTGCAAGTCGTTTTTGACAGACGTATGAACGTCAATGGCCATGTGTTATCTGCATTGCAGACTAAAGTAGTGCATGCTGCCGCTGTTTTTCATGGACCCACGATCAGTGCAAAAACAAGGATATGTGAATAACACATTAAAATCAATGGCTACATGTGCTGTCCATGGAGAACACTGACCACAAACGTCTGTGGTTCACTGATATCTGAATGAGGCCTTAGATGATGTCAGATCCATTACAAGCAGCAAGGGGTTGTATCAATAGACATTGGTGGCATATCACCACCAGGTAGGTGCTGGTTCCAGAGGTTGCACCCACACCTATCTCTAGTAAAAGGCCCCCAAAGCACGGCCAACCTCCATTCACTCGCTTGGCTATTTTCGAAAGTCCTTCAGAAGTGAAAGGAGAGCACACTGCATGTGAGCAGTCAACTCTCCTTTCCTTTGGGGGCCCTGTTCTAGAAATACGTGCAGGTTCCAGAGGTGGGAGACCTATCCATATGCCACCAGTGTCTCAGAGGACACAACCCCTTTAAGATAACCATACTGACAACATTTTAGTGTCTGGACCTAAAAAGATTCAGTTGTATGCTACCAATGGTTGGATGTGCGTCATCAGGTAGCTGCTGTAACACATCACATAAAAACGTCAAACACGAATGAACACTCACCTGTAGTAACCGGTCAGATCACTGCTTTTGTTTTCAGAGCTGGAATCAGATTGGATGCGATGGGCAATAGTAACGTGCTGCTCTTTGGCGAAATATGTCATTTAAGAAATGTTTTCTGGCAAGAGGCATGTTTGTCATTGGTAATTCTTTTATACATGTAGTGCTCTTGTGTTTTTATTTGTCCTTCATATATATTGTAAGACGGAAGTTGTCAAGGTACCTATCACTTTAGAGGTTGTGTAGTGGTTTAATACTGATAGCCAATATCAGATCAGCCATAGATAGACATAGACCTTACAGGGAAATTTCCAGATGGGCCGATGCCCAGGGGGCCGCCTGCGCCCTCCTCACAGTGGAAGTTTTTGGGGATGTATTTTGTACTGCTGGCAGTATTTTGTGATGGACTGTGGTATTTGTGCCACAATATGGTATTGGCCTTCCATGAATTTGGACCCAACTACAAAACGGGGCCACTTTTCATATTTTTTCCAGGGCCACGTTAAGTTCCCAGTCCGCCCCCGGTCATCAATATAAAACCACTGGACAACCCCTTTAACATACTTCTAACATATCGTAGTGAATTTCTCATTGGGGAGGGGCGATCTGGGTGCTGAGACCCCTACCTCCCGCTTTACAAGAAGATCTGATGAACCTGGAGCAGCGCTGGCTGAACAGTTTTGCTTTCTGATAATACTGTGTACTTGTGTTGCTTTATCTTGATATTGCCTTCATTTTTTGTGAAGTGTATATGTTCGTTGTAACGTTGTCAGGCTGCTCAGTGAGGAGAGTTTTCCAGTTGGTGTCGTTTTTAAGATCTAATTTTAATATACTGAGATTGTTTTTTTCCTCCTGTGTACCATGTATACAGCGTAATGGCTGGTTCTAGAGGAACCCCTTGTCATTTGGGATAGAGCACTCTCTTCCTCTGCCCTTCTCTCATGCACAGCCTTCCATTTTTAGAGAGTATAGTCAATATCCTCTGACTTGATTGAAGAGAGGAGCTTCCGGTATAATAGACCATCTCCACACTGTCGTCTGAGAATTCAGACACTTATTAACACTGCAATTGGTAATACAAGTCATCTCAGACGGCGCTCTGTACATTTGGGAAAGCTGCTCTAAGAGTTGTTAGTGAGCGGGTGCTATTACCCTTCACAGACCACATAACAATATGGGTGCCATACATATGGGGGCTGTTGACATGGCTGAATTTGGCGCAGATGCCATTGTTTTGAATTGGAGGCCATGGTCTATTGTGCGAATAAAGGACATGAATCTGCGCCAAACTAAGCTAACAAAGAATCTGTGTGAATGGCCCCTTAGGATGCACCACACATAGTGGCTGATATCAGAAGGGACAATATATGCATCAAACTGCGGATTTAGCTGCAGGTTTCATCCTCGGCATTGGAAAGTCCTGTGACATAAATTTAAAATCTGCACCGGATGTCACATTCAGATAGCGGCACAGACTTTCCGCAGCGTGTGGATGAGATGTCTTAGGCTACATACACACAAAAGTGAAAAACGGAGATGTGATGGACATTTTTTTTTTAACGGCCATCACGTGTCCATTTTAAGACCAATGGTCGTCTATGGGGTTATTCACACGGCAGTTTTTTTTACGTTAAAAAAATAGAACATGTTCTATCTTGTCCGTTTTTCACTGACCGACTGCCCCTATACCACTGAAAGCTCCGCAGCAGAAAATCCAGAGATTTTACTCTGTGGCCGTACCCATCCGGTTCAGGATCCATTCTTACCCACTAGCTTGCTGTTATTAGGACATCTGATAAATCTTTATGTTCTAGTGGTAATTGCTATATGGTAATTGTGTAGATTCGGTGTTTATAGGCGATAATGGACAATGTTCATTTATTTGTACAGTAAAGTATAATCGCTGTATATTATGACTGTTGAGAAATTATGTATGTACAGATCTGTGGACATAAACCACACTGCAGACGAACCGTCCCACACATTTTCCATTTACCTGAAAACTGACAGATTATAAGCTAAATAGATTTTACTTTTTTATATGACCAAAGAGCAAAAAGGGTACGCCTGGTATAAGGGAGTAGGGAACGACTCAGGAATAGAAGTAACATGGTGCTGGTCTAGTATAGAGGCCTGCGGCTGCTGTGAGCATCCAGAGCCCAGAAATCATCTCCACATTTTATTTGGGGGCTGGGAAATTACAGGAAGGGCTTTTTACTACAGCTTGAATGTTGTAAAAATTTTGTACATGAATGTTTGATATCTTGCTATGAATACATTTCTATCTATCCATTGCATCAAATAAATGTTTGAGGCCATGTAAAAATGGACTTGTGTCTGCTTCATTCCTTCAAAATGTCCAGCAGCTAATGGATGGAGAGGTGACCACCAGCGACTCTTCACCGCAGTGGATGGGAGTGACATATAGACTAGAGCAGGCATGCACAACCAGTGGCCCTCCAGCTGCTGCAAAACTACAACTCCCAGCATGCCCTAATGGCTATCCAGGCGTGCTGGGAGTTGTAGTTTTGCAACGGCTGGAGGGCCACAGGTTGGGCATCCCTGCTCTACAGCAAGTGGGTAACTACTATCACCTTGTAAACAGTGCTGCTGACCAGATTTGGGACACAGTCATCTCTGTGCAGTGCTAGGTTGTTTTCACATTACACGATCAAGCCTCGTTTGTGGTAAAACATTAAAAAATGCAACAGCACTCTGCAGCACAGACAATAAAATGAGTACATATAAGGCCCCTTTCACACGGGCGAGATTTCCGTGCAGGTCCATTCATTTCAATGGGGCTTTTCACATGAGCGATGTTTTTCACGCATCAGTTCGCCGTTGCGTGAAAATCGCAGCATGTTCTATATTCTGCGTTTTTCACGCAGCCCTGGCCCCATTGAAGTGAATGGGTCTGCATGATTCACTGATGGTTGCTTAGAGATGTTGTTTGTAAACAGTTTTTTATCACGCGCATGAGAAACGCATCAAAACGCTTTGCACCCGCACGGAAAAAACTGAACGAACGTACGCAATCGCAAACTGACTCTGATTGCGTGTGGATTTTCCGGAACGCACCCATACTGAATCTGTGACGCTCGTGTGAAAGAGGCCTAATACTGCCATACTCACTATCTACACAATACTAGCGCTACATTGTAAATGTGAGATTCTTGGCAAATAATTTTGTACAAAAATTATCTGTGCCCGTCTGCCCTACATCAAGGCGATCTCTTTAAGACGGGAACCTAACACTAAACGCCATAGTCACTAAGTGCTATAGCAGCCTCCATTAACTACAGAGGATGCAGGCTCCACATGCATGCTAAGCCGACATTATATTGTACCTCTTAGGCCCCTTTCACACGGGCGAGATTTCTGCGCGGGTGCAATGCGTGATGCGAACGCATTGCACCCGCACTGAATCCTAACCTATTCATTTCAATGGGGATTTTCACATGAGCGATGTTTTTCACGCATCAGTTCACCGTTGCGCGAAAATCGCAGCATGTTCTATATTCTGCGTTTTTCACGCAGCCCTGGTCCCATTGAAGTGAATGGGGCTGCGTGAATATAGTGCAATGCGTGATTCACTGATGGTTGCTAAGAGATGTTATTTGTAAACATTCAGTTTTTTATCATGTGCGTGAAAAACACATCAAAACGCTTCGCACCCGCATGGAAAAAACTGAACGAACGTACGCAATCGCAGTCAAAACTGACTGCGATTGCGTGCGGATTTTCCGGAACGCATCCGGACTGAATCCGTGACGCCCATGTGAAAGAGGCCTTATGGTGCCAAAATGGCCTCCACTGATTACAGGGAATGCAGGCTCCACATGCATGCCGAGCCCACACAATATGATACCTTCTTGATGCCACACTGACCTCTGTTACGCTCAGGGAATGCAGGTAACACACAATGCTGAGCCCACTCTGTATTCCACCTCTCCTGGAGCCAATTGGCCTCCAATGCATACAGGGAGAGCAGGACACAGCTTTATGCTAGCACTAATTAAAATCAGCCTGTAAAGCAAACAGGTTAGGGGTTGTTCACATATCAGTTATTTGATCAGTTATTTCCATCAGTTATTGTGAGCCAAAACCAGGAGTGGACACTAAACAGAGATCAGGTATAATGAAAAGATCTGCACCTGTTTGGTGTTTTTGACCCACATCTGGTTTTGGCTCACAATAAGGCTACTTTCACACTAGCGTTTTTAAATTCCGGTATTGAGTTCCGTAATAGGGGCTCAATACCGGAAAAAAACGCTTCCATTTTGTCCCCATTCATTGTCAATGGGGACAAAACTGAACTGAAGACAACAGAATGCTCCTGAAAGCATTCCGTTCAGTCTTCAGACCGGAGAACAAACCGCAGCATGCTGCGGTTTTCTCTCCGGTCCAGGCATCCGCACCAAGACGGATCCGGAATGACCCCCAATGCAAGTCAATGGGGATGGATCCGTTTGGTGTGACCACAATGGTAAACGGATCGGCCCTCCATTGACTTTCAATGGAGTTCCGGACGGATCCGTCACCACATACATACAGACAGACAAACATATACACACACACACAAACAAACACATACATACTTACATACTCCAGGCAGGCAGGCCGCACGTCTTCATGCCCAGGTGGCGCGCAGCTATGACGATTCCCTACAGCGCCCAGCAGAGGGCGCTGTGGGGAATCGTCATAGCTGCGCACCTCCTAGTCGTGAAGACGTGCGGCCTGCCTGGAGTATATAAGTGTGTTTGTGTGTATGTATGTCTGTATATGGTACTGTGTAACATGCGTGGTTCCGGCCCCACACATGTCCCTGCGGCAGTCCGGATCCGGTGGCACCCTTCACCTGCCGGATCCGGAATGCCGCTAGTGTGAAAGTAGCCTAACTGATGGAAATATCTGATCAAATAACTGATATGTGAACAACCCCTTAGTTAGGAGTGCACGACCGAAACGGTGGTGGAGTCAGCCATGCCTCCACCTAAACTCTGTAGTTAATGGAGGCTGCTATGGCACTTAGTGACTATGGCGTTTAGTGTTAGGTTCCCATCTTAAAGAGATCGCCTTGATGTATGGCAGTCGGGCACAGATAATTTTTGTACAAAATTATTTGCCAAGAATCTCACATTTACAATGTAGCGCTAGTATTGTGTAGATAGTGAGTATGGCAGTATTATATGTACTGATTTCATTGTCTGTGTTCGCAGAGTGCTGTTGCAATTTTTTATATTTTACTTTTCTATTTGCAGCCATGTGACGTGCACCTGCTTACTTGGATGTGCTGACTGACCCCCAGTTAAGCCTCGTTTGTGGTGTTAAAAGTATAGGGGGTCATTTAATATCCAGAAATATGCCTATGTTAGGCGTATTTTGGGCGCAAAGGATATTTGTGCCGCAATCTACAACTTTTCCCCACTCACACCAGGTCTACAAAAGTTGGCATGGCGGGGCCCATCTCATGCATCATTCTTTATGCCTATTTTAGGTGTAGAAAATGGTCTAAATCTACGCCAGCAGGGGGGGTTGGCGTAGATTTAGAAGCGGCGGTGGATCCACCGAAGTTATGTAGAGGCTGGCGCCTCTACATAACTTCAGTGGACTGGCGCAAGGCCTTATTAAGACAGGAGTCTAAAACGCCGGTCTTAATGTCCCCCATAATTCACAAATACTGCTGTGTGAAGAAAGCCTTAGATGCCCATTCACACTTGCATTATTTTGATCAGAATTTTTCTCTCATTTTGAAGATATAAGTACGTCTCAGTAATTGGGATGTAAAGTTAATATTAAAATATTTAAAACAATAGAAGTGCTAATAGTTTATTCATTTTTATCAATTAACAAAATGGAAAGTGAATAAAGAAAAGAGAAGTCTAAATCCAATCAATATTTGGTGTGACCACCCTTTGCCTTCAAAACAGCATTAGTTCTTCTAGGTAGGCTTACACACAGATTTTGAAGGAAGTCAGCAGGGAGAAACATCTTGGAGAACTGTATGTTTGCCTCATATCATGTAGGTCCTCTTCGTGCTGCGCACACAGCTCTGACCCATTGACATATACTAAAGGACCTCTGAAAGTGTCACCAAGACGACAGCAGCAGATCCTTTAAATCTTGTTATATGGTGGGACATGCTCGATCAGATTGATATTTGGGGAATTTTGAAGTCAAATCAACACCCTGTCATGTTCCTCAAACTTTTCCTGTGCATTTATTTGCAGTTTGGTAAGATGCATTATCCTGCTGAAAGAGGCTGTTGCCATTAAAGGGGATTTCCAGAATTACTATGTTTTTAACAGATATCCTCATGTAGATACTTACCTCATGTACCTATTCCACATTCTGTTTTTTTTCAGTTTGGACTCTTGTGACCTGTTTTTACCATGTAATAAATCCCTCCGGTTTGTTTCCACCCTGTATGTAGCACTTCCTGTTGCTGTATCCAACCAAACCCATGATGCACTTCTTCTTTCTTTGCCACATGCAGCACCTGCCCCTAACAGACAACTAATTCATAGCTCCTCCCACCAGCTAGTTACATAGACACTCCCCTATCACTGACCCTAACAGACAACTAATTCATAACTCCTCCCACCAGCTAGTTACATAGACACTCCCCTATTACTGACCCTAACAGACAACTAATTCATAGCTCCTCCCACCAGCTAGTTACATAGACACTCCCCTATCACTGACCCTAACAGACAACTAATTCATAGCTCCTCCCACCAGCTAGTTACATAGACACTCCCCTATTACTGACCCTAACAGACAACTAATTCATAGCTCCTCCCACCAGCTAGTTACATAGACACTCCCCTATCACTGACCCTAACAGACAACTAATTCATAGCTCCTCCCACCAGCTAGTTACATAGACACTCCCCTATTACTGACCCTAACAGACAACTAATTCATAGCTCCTCCCACCAGCTAGTTACATAGATACTCCCCTATTACTGACCCTAACAGACAACTAATTCATAGCTCCTCCCACCAGCTAGTTACATAGACACTCCCCTATCACTGACCCTAACAGACAACTAATTCATAGCTCCTCCCACCAGCTAGTTACATAGACACTCCCCTATTACTGACCCTGTTGCTGCTTTGACACGCCCATGGACATAACATCACAGGAAATGAGAAAGAGCCACATGGACATGATTATGTGACCACAGCCCAGAACGGAAGATAGAAGTGATGAAGGGAAAAGAAATATATCACAAAATTACAATGATTATTTTTAAGTCAGTGTACGGTCAGTGATTTCCATCAGTGACTGTGAGCCAAAAGCAGATGTGGGTCTAAACAGAGAAAAGGGAGAGATCTTTCCATTATTAGGGATGAGCAAACTTCTGTTTTCAAGTTTGGCATACAAGGTTTGGGTTATCTAAGGATTCCCTTATGGATTCCATAACAGGATTGTTAGATAACCCGAACCTTGTACATCGAACTTGAAACACAAGTTCGCTCAACACTATCCATTATACCTCCACTCCTGGTTTTGGCTCACAATCACTGATGGAAACCACTGACATGTAAATAAGGCCTTAGCTTCCCTTTCCTTGATCCACTTTTAGTAGGTATTAACCACAGCATACCGGGAACAACCCCAGAAGACCTGCTGCTCTGGAGATTCTCCGACCCAGTCATTGCAATTCGTCCCTTATCAGTCACTGGATCCTTACTCTTGCCCATCTTTCTTGCAGATTAACTTCTCGGTTATGGCAGTATATATGACTATAGGGGTCATTAGTAGAGATGAGCGAACGTGCTTGTAATGAGCACTGTACCGCTTGGCTCCCCTGCGCTCGCATGGGCGCAGGCAGCCGCTTCTGTCCTCCTCACCCGACTGAAGCGACTGCCTGAGCCCATGTGAGAGCAGGGGAGCCGAGCGGTACAGTGCTCATTACAAGCACGTTCGCTCATCTCTAGTCATTAGAAAGGGTGAATGTTACAGGTAAGTATGTGAGACGTTGATTTGGGCAGTAGATTACTGCCCAAAATAATAAACTTCTCACATACTTACCTGTAACATTCACCTGTTCTGATGACCCCTATAGTTCCCACCACATCTGTTTAACGTGTGATGTTGAGCTGCCTATAGGAACACGTCTCATGAACAGGCCGACAAACCTGCGCTATAGTGACTACCATCCCACGCATTTCATCCACATGGACAAAACACCTTCACACAGGACTGCAGAGATTATGAGCTGGAACCACAATAAATCTTCATTATATGGAAAATTTCACTGTTGAAATGAGTGGAGGTAAACTGCCCAAAATGTTACATTGATTTTACTCCCTTCATACACCATATACCAGGCATGGCCAACCTGCGGCTCTCCAGCTGTTGTAAAACTACAACTCCCATCGCGCCCTGCTGTAGGCAGTCTGGGAATGTTGGGAGTTGTAGTTTTGCAACAGCTGGAGAGCCTCAGGTTGGCCATCCCTGCCATATACATTAGATCAGCAACCTCTGGCACTCCAGTTGCTGTGAAAGTACAAGTAGCTTCACAACAGCTGGCATGCTGAAGGTTGCTTACCCCTGCATTAGACCAAAAATGCTAGCGTTATAATGGATGTTTGCTGTACAAATATTCTAGAAGTCTTTTAAGCTACGTTTGAGTTGTACTGGTGAAATGTCCGTCCTAACATAAAAACTTTCTATCAGGAGCCGCAGATAATCGTGTACTTTTGTCATTTTACTCTTCTTCTGTTGTGTCTCCCTTCCTACGTAGCAAACATGGCGACCCATCCCGCCTTAAAAGCGGCAGCGCAGGCTTCCTTCTTTCTGATTGGTTCACCCAATCTCGCGATAATCACCATTCCCAATCAGAGAACGGAGCGAAACTAGAGTAGAAGAGATAGCGGCTTCTTCTAATTCCACAGCCAATCACGGCGTTAAGGGGCGTGTCTATTGGAGAGAATTCTGGACAACATCACTCTTCTGCCTCAGTGTAAGAGGAGCGGCCGTGCAGGTAAAATGGCGGCAGGGGCGAGCGTCTGCTGAGTCACTAATAGGCAGTGAGTGCAGGAGGCGGCTGTTGTGGTGTATAGCGGCCTGACATTTGCTGTGCACTTTGCTACTGTCTCCGCACTTGCAGTTAAGAAAAGTCTTTGTGTCTAGGAGGTCCCTCAGGCTCCTTGTGTTGTTACAAGTGATTCTCCAAGCCTTGTGGCTGGGCCGTGAGCGCCGCCTGCAGGGCTGGATGTAAAGCACAGCCGGGGCAGTGGACCCCAGGTGCAGTGATCACCAATGAAATAAAGATTTATCTTCTTACAGAACAATGAGGAATTGTCTTGGTTGTGTCTATAGGGAGCGTGTGTGTATGTGCCTGATCAGTAATGGATTTCTTTTTAATGCTTTATTTCTCTTTAACCGTCTCTCTCCTCAGCGTTTCAGATGAACAGAATTCGCATCCACGTCCTGCCCAGCCGAGGTCGCCTGACCCCTGTGCCGAAGACCTATGAAGCCTTGTCCTGTGCCTACGCTCACCGGCCGTGCTCTCAGCCTCGCCTTGAGGGCTACGAGTTCTGCATCAAGCACATTCTAGAAGATAGAAACGCCCCGTACAAGCAGTGCAGCTATGTCTCCAGCAAGAACAGCCGACGCTGCAGCAGTGCCGCTCCTAAGCCCGACAAAAAGGATGGGTAAGTAGGAGCACTTGCCTCTTTTCTGTCCCCATATGTGTGGGCACCTGGTATTATAGCTGTAGAAATATTGGGCATTGGCACTTTGGATGAAGCAATATGGCTGTAGAGGGGTTGTCCCATCTCTGCACTTATCGCTAGGGATGAACGAACTTCTGTTTTTAAGTTCGGCGTACAAGGTTGGGGTTATCTAAGAATTCTGTTATGGATTCCGCTACCACGGATCATAAGTTTTGAAGTTTTGGCATTCTTTGCCCATATTGGCAGGATATAAACCTATTCTCTATCCATAGAGTCAGGTAAAAACGCATCAATAACTGGATCACCACCAATCATAAAAAAGGGGTCCCGAGTTACTCCTGATGACACTGTTCTCACAAACAGCCCTTCTACTGCCATGTGCCAGTTTTCGGGTTACTGTGCGTGACACTTCCCAAATGTAATGATGTGCAAGGTCAGTTCTGCATAATCTGATTGTTTTGTATTGGCTGTGTTCCTCTTTACAGTGTTTCTTTCTGTGCTGAGCATGCCCGTAGAAATGCCCTGGCTCTCCAGGCTCAAATTAAGAAATCAAACACAGGACCTACCAGTGAGTCGCTGTTATACCAGTTAAGCTCGTATGCCCGAGGAGATCTGGGTACCCAGACCCAAGAAAGCAGCAGAAGTGAATCCAGTCGGATTCTTGGTATGTTTTCCCTTCTTGTATTACATCTTGTTTATTTATTCCTTAAAGGGGTATTCCGGTTACCATAAATATAACTTATGTTTTAGACTAATTCATCATCAATAATTAACTAATGGCAATTTCACATATTTACCGTTCAGTAGTTATAAAAGTAGTTCTCTTCCTCTACTACCCACTGTGTTCCCTCATAAGTTACCATGGCATCGACCTGTAGTTCTGAGCCTTTGTTAGGTCGAGCATGCTCAGTGTGTTGCTATCAGTTCCCTAGCTAAATGTCAGTGTGCTGCTGATTACGGAGTAGAGGGGGCGTGACCGGACTGTGTATCAGGCAGCCAATCAGTAATCATCAACACTCACAGCAGGAAAGCTAGGGATTGTGGGGATTGTAGTTTTGTGAGGGGAGATCAGGAGCAATGACACTCTGTGTGCTGCAGGCTCACACAGGAGCTAGACAAATGGATTACAAGATAAAATGAAGCTCTGGTTATATTACAGGTATGGGTTCTGGTTGGGTCACAGCTTGCAGCCTTAATGCAAGTTTTCAAAAATTAAGTTACTTTACCAGAATAACCTTTTAAGCGCATCTGTGTGTAACTAATACCTAACAGGATACCTCAGAGGAAGTGTCTGAATATTAATAAAGTCTCCCTTTTATTAGAGGGTTAAAATAACTTATTTGTGAAAGCATTTGTCGCTAGGTTTTTGGGTCACCCACGTTATACCAATTACCTATGTTATTGCTTTTAGCTTTCTAAAAATGCCCCTACCACTACTGGCCATTTTGGCCTTATGTAGTAAGAGCGTGTACATTGCTGAAGATGTACAGAACATCTTTTCACTGTTCATACAGAGGTATCCTTAGAAATCCAAATCTGCGCTTCATTACATGCTGGTGGCTTAGTGTTGTGCCTAATGCATATTATTTCTAAAACGTGTATAGATGGAAAGAGAGAGGGGGGGATCTCTATCCGGCAGAGGATCAGCCTGCCAGAGTTCACTGTATTGGGCCTAGCCAGATACTGCCTTTCACCCCCAGACCCCATTGAAATTTTTTTTTTTTTTTTTGTCCAGCCAAAACCCATTGTCAGTGAGGATCCGACAGTCCTGTCCACCTAGATGGGATACGGTGAACTTTTTATGTAATGTTTGTAGAACGATGCATACAGTGTTTTAAGTTGCTCCTAAGGTGTAGCTGAAATTTAGTAACACAATCCAGAACAGTTTCCAGCTCTGATATTCCGATTCCATTGTGTCCTATTAATTTGGGAATACTTTCAATGTGTTTTCTCTTAGATGAGGACAGCGGCAGTGAGAGCGACCATGAGGCGGTGACCGTGGATCAGACCTGGATGGGAGATCTTGATAGTGAAGCGGACAGTCTGGACAGTGATCAGGAGGATCCTCTGAAGTAAGTCTTGGCTGTTTAGTTTTTAATGTGATGTTTTCGTTGCTACTGTTAGCAAGTCACTTTTCTGCAGAGACCGGTGTTAAATTTTGGGATTTCTAGCTGACAATTTGAACTATGCGTTGCGTTATTGATGACATTTTCTGACGGATAGGTCATCAGTACAACAAAATCGGACAACCTCTAAGTGTTTGGCCCTTGGAAGGGTCCTTCAACCCTCTTTAGGGCAGGCTCTTTAAGCTATTGCTGCATCTAAAGCATCAAACAATCTGTAATGAAAGAATGATGAGCGCTCTACCCATTTGACTTTATTGGCATTGCTTGGGTTCTGGAGTGAGCAGAGTTCAGATCCCTTGTTCTTTTGGTGGATCCGTACCCCTCACGCTCCATGACAGCCGGAGGGGCAGAGCTCTCTGAGCAGTGATGCTGCCCCTTTGTTTCTTTGTTTCTTTAGTTATCCTTCAACTTCTGAAACTTGGCTTAAAGTCTACACCGTTTTATCCTTTGCTTGTGAATAGAATTAGAGTACAATTAGAAATTCTCTGGTTCCAAAATCACTTACCTGTGTGACATACTGGCCTTTCCTCCTTCTGCAATGCGGTCATGTGACTGCATGTCTCCTGATACTTCCGCCGATGCCATTCGTTTATTCTCTTCCTGTCCACTGCAAAGTACGTCATATACTGTACATTGCAGACAGGCAGAAGCGACACATGCCGTGTCAGTGCATTACTTCACATGCATGCTGGTTCTGGATCATAAAGGGTTTCTGTCACCAGTTTTTTCGGTATGAATCAGGCTGACATTAGAGATGTGCTAATGTCAGCTGATTCCAAATATATATGTTTTATTTACTGGTGCCCCCATTTTTATATAAAATGAACTTTTATTTTATGCTAATAAGGCTCCTAGGTGCAAGGGGCGTTACCCCTGCTCCTAGAGGCTCTGTTGATTGACAGGCCCAGGCAGAGAAGAAACACTCCATTCACCATAGCTTGCAAGGACCTTCAATTATGTCATGACCATGTGATCAGTCACATGGTTTAGGAGGAGACAGGCTGTTTGTGTGATCCTAACCATGTGACTGATCACATGGTCATGACCTCATTGAATGTCCTTGCAAGCTATGGTGAAAGGAGTGTTTCTTCTCTGCCTGGGCCTGTCAATCAACAGAGCCTCTAGGAGCAGGGCTAACGCCCCTTGCACCTAGAGGCCTTATTAGCATAAAATAAAAGTTCATTTTATATAAAAATGGGGGCACCGGTAAATAAAACGGATATATATTTGGAATCAGGTGACATTAGCACATCTCTAATGTCAGCCTGATTCATACCGAAAAAACTGGTGACAGAAACCCTTTAAAATGTTGGGAAATGCTTGGAGTGGTTGGAGATATTGGGGGTTGTTAGTCCAGCGTTATAGTTGCTGGTTTTAGATGGAAACTCTCTGGAATTTTTTTTTAACCTATTTTCTATCCAGTATAAGGTCCTCTTTAATAGTTTCTCATTGACTTTCATTGGTAGACATGCAGGAGTGTACACTGCTGAAGAAGTGACTCTTATAATGCGAGAGAAGCTCATTCGGCTCCAATCTTTATACATTGATCAGTTTAAGAGACTGCAGCATTTGCTAAAGGAAAAGAAAAGAAACTACTTGCACAGTGTAAAGACTGAGCATGAAACCATTGGTATGTATTCTTTCCACTACATAGAACTGGTGCTGCCAGTACATACAACTGTGTATGAAGGGGTGTGCAACTAAAGTATATCAGTAGTTAGGAACACTCACATCACTGAGGCCCTTGTGTACATTTACAGTGTGCAACAAACCCTAAGGGTAGGTTTACACTAAGTTTTTTTTGGAGGAGTTTTTGAGGCAGATTTGCCTGCAGGTTTGTCGGGGAAGTGGCTCCAGCAGGAAGGGGAAGTGGCTCCAGCAGGAAGGGGAAGTGGCTCCAGCAGGAAGGGGAAGTGGCTCCAGCAGGAAGGGGAAGTGGCTCCAGCAGGAAGGGGAAGTGGCTCCAGCAGGAAGGGGAAGTGGCTGTCTTTTCATTAGATTTCCGACTCCGTTTGAATCCACTTCTGGCTTTGGCTGAAAGGCCTGCAGGAACATCTCTCAAAACCCCCTTCAAAAAATCTGTGTGAACCTACCCTAAGTCAGACTGCATGACATTTATTACATTCTTGTCTACATTTATTTTTAGCTTATTCTGGTGGTCAGTATCTTGTCTCTCCCTTACCCTAGGGAGTAGCCTTCTCACTGGACCAGAGGGACTCTCTTCTAAAGAGCGTGACAACCTGAAGAAACTGAAAGCATTGCGTCGCTATAGAAAACGATATGGAGTGGAGGCTCTTTTACATCGGCAGCTGAAAGAACGTCGTATGTTGGCCACAGAGGGGGCGTCCCAACAGGTATGGTCTGGATATGTTATTTAGCATTTATAGCGACACAGAATATACTGTGCATCGGTATTTCTCCTCTCGGTCGTATCCACTCCTTGGTTTGGCTGAAACAACTTCCTCAAAAACTGCATGTGAAGCCAACCTTGCACTAGTTTTCAAAAATCTAACGTAAAAAGAGAACATTTCTGACTAATTTACTGAAAGCTTTTAGTAGAGGTGAGCAGGCCCTGAATCAAGGCTTTTGGCTTGTTGTAGCCGTGGGTTTCAAGCAGGTGCCTATATGAACTCTTCCTGTGGTCTGTTAGCTGTGCTGTTAACACTACATAGGTCCAGCTAATTCAGTTGGAAGAAACAAGTTATTAATTCTTTGGGGATGGTAATGTCAGACTTTTGCCCATATCTGCTGGCGATAATGTATTGTGATTGCCATTTGCTTTAGGTCTTTTGAAACTAAAACTTGTTTCCCCTAATGCAGGCCCACACCACAAGATCCAGTCAGCGATGCCTTTCCTTTGTTGAAGATGTACGCTGCTCTAATCCAAGCCTTCCTATGAGCAGACACTGCTTATCACGTATCCTTTACAACTTCTTCTTTTCCTGTGCTGATCTTGAAAGTATTCAGCTGAAGTGTAAAAGGGGAAAACAATCTTTCTCTTCAGCTATTGTAATACTTATAGAAAGAAGTAAGCTGAATAGATTTCTGGAAATGTGACAAGTCCTCATAAATTGCAGTGGTGATTTGAAACCATGCGTTTGTCAGAAAGACCAGAGGCCCTATTGTCCACAGAAGGACTCGTTATGCATACTGGTTGCTGCTGAGTCCCAGTGCTGTAAATATACAGCTGTTTGCAGAAATATCCCTGCACTGTACATTTACGGGCTAGAAGAGTTCATGCACAAAGGAAAAAAAATGTGCATTTTAATTTAATTGGTCTTCCATCATGTTACTATAGACCAGATCTCCATTTCTGTGGGATGGAGCTCTGCAAGATTGTATACATGTGGCTGTATGTTGGAAGGAGGTGATTCATGGCTCTATACCAGAGAAATGCAGCTCCTGCTCCAGTAACAGTTGCACATGGGAGGTTTTGGCTGCATGTAGAAAACACTCAAATGATAGTTATTGTTGTAGTACATACAAATTATGAATCGAAATTAAATGGTTATTCCGGTTACCATAAATATAACTTGTGTTAGACTAATTCATCAATAATTATCTAATATAATGTAAATTTTAGATATTTACCGTTCATTAGTTATAAAAGTAGTTTTCTTCCTCTGCTACCCACTGTGTTTCCTCATAAGTTACCATGGCATCGACCTGTAGTTCTGAGCCTTTGTTAGTTCGAGCATGCTCAGTGCGTAGAGGGTGCGTCACTACACTGTGATATCGGGCAGCCAATCAGTAAACATCAACGCTCATTAAAGGGTTTCTGTCACCACATTTTATCATATTAAACAGGATGACCTTTCCAATGTGCAAATGTCATCTGATGCTTAATATGTAATTTATTTTCACTTGCCCCGTTTTTGTGTTATATTAACTTTTATAATATGTAAATTAGCCTCCTAGGAGCAGGGGGGGGGGGCGGTAACCAGGGCTGTGGAGTTGGAGTCGGTCACCATTTTGGTGGAGTCGGTATAAAATGGACCAACTCCGACTCCTAAAATATATAATGAATTAGTACATTTAGTTCAGTGCTGAATATATTTTTATAAGAATTTGTGAAATGATGAAATGTTCTATTCCTGATCTAAGGATTTAGGCTTTTAGTTGACGTGACTGTGTACTGCCCTTTATGTCCAGTGCATGTTCTCTCTGTATGCTTTGTTTCCTCTGAGCTCATGTTTGGAGAGGTTAGCTGCTCTCATGGCTTCTATCTGCTGATGTAAAACACCTAGAGCCTTATGTATGAAAACTGTCTAGGTGTAGAAGTTTCTTTGTTGCCCATAGCAACCAATCAGAGCTCCCCTTTCATTTCATATAGTGCTCTGGAGAAATGAAAGGGGAGCTCTGATTGGTTGCTATGGGCAACAAAAAAAGTCTTAGACCTAGACAGTTTTCATACATCAGGCCCAGAGGCGTAGCTACTGGGGGGAGAGGGGGGGTAGGGGAGACAATGCTCTGGGCCCAATACCTCTGGGGGGGCCCAGCAGGGAATACAAGTGAGCGCTTCAATTATGGAGTCTGCTGGGGGCACATTCAGCTGATCTGAGGTCTGCTGGGGGCACATTCAGCTGATCTGAGGTCTGCTGGGGGCACATTCAGCTGATCTGAGGTCTGCTGGGGGCACATTCAGCTGATCTGAGGTCTGATGGGGGCAAGGGACTGTTAGTTTAGTGATGTAAAAGCTGGGGACAGATTTCCTTTAACATAGGAGTCCCCTTTTTTACTCCTATTAATCCTATATTTTACTGCATTATGTGGTAGAGTATTTAGAGTAGGGTATGTAGAAAGTCCATTGTACTGTACTTAACAGCATAGATGATCTAGCAGTTTATATAGTCATCTTGCTAATACAGTATTATAACCACAACTAGTAGTATGTGCCAAGTTGGAAACGTGCGTTTGGGAAGCCAATAAGTGGGGGGCCCACTCAAGTATGTTTCGCCCCCCCATGTGCTGAACCTCTAGCTACGCCTCTGATCAGGCCCTTAGTGAGCTGTACCCAGAGAAGCCTGATAGATTACAAACTGTTTTTGTCATGACTTATCTGTACTATTGATTTTATGCAAATTTGTTTAAAGTTATCACTTAAACATGCTCCATGTATGAGGGAGTCGGGGTGAGGGGAAATTGAGGAGTCGGAGTTGGAGTCGGGACTTTGGCTTATTGACTCCACAGCCCTGGCGGTAACCATGCTCCTAGAGGCGCCGTTTGCCCACTTTGAAAAATGCCTTCTTTTCTTGATTGACATCTGCTGCCGGCCCTGTCCGCGGTCCAAATGCTGCGCCGTGCGTCCTTCATTTGGCGCAGGCGCAGTGAGTGAAGTAGGCTGCCAGGCTCCCAGCTTCCTCACTGCACCGAATGAAGGACACACGATGGAGCAGCTCTACATTACCTAAAATAGGTCTAGTCCCTCTATGGGGGTAATCCTCATAGGGATTTTGGGTGCAGGCAGCGTCGGACCTTGGCTTAGCGGTCCCAGAGATGAATCCATAAATGATTTACAACACTCCTTCAATTTTCAAAGAATTAAGTGCATGTATTCACCAAAATGCATCATGACAGAGCTCTGTTATGGGTGCTGCGGATCATCCATGGATTGATTTGTCTAATGCCATCAGTACAAATTAGTGGGGCGTCTCTGCAATATAAATCATTTTAATGCCGGAGCAGTGTCCACTAAGTTTGTCTGAAAATGACATTACTTTAACCCTATGTCAGCTGTCCAGCCCTGAACCTTGTCTATATAGGTAGGCCACAATTTTGTCATCTTCTGAACTGCTCTCTTTGCGATGTATACATGGTAGACTTCCAATGCAATAAAGGATTTCTGTTAGACTTCATTTTCATTCCATGTTAAAACATTCCATAATTCACTCTGATCAGATATCTGTCAAGACAGTAACCAAGTTCTCTTCAAGATGTGTGCAGGGTCTGAAGAAGTTCCTTGCAATAAAGCTCTTCCTGTGAGCATATCTGAAGAGCCCTGCTGCCCTCTTCATTACAGTTTACCTTCACCAATGTACAAGTCTGAGCCAGTGCTGCCTGTGTCAGAACCAATGGATGTGGCTCCCATGGAGTTATATTTGAGCACGGCTGAGCTACAACCTACTGAGAGCTTGCCCCTTGAGTTCAGTGATGTAAGTTCTTTTACGGGTAAAAACCTATGATTTGCTGTGTTCAGTAAAGATTGTTCTTTAGTCTTTCACTATTTATTTCCTTTGTTAGGACCTGGACGTTGTAGGCGATGGAATGCAGTGTCCGCCGTCTCCTCTCCTCTTTGATCCTTCTGCTGACCTGGCTTTGAACGATGTTTCAAAAACACCATTTGAAATACTTGCGGATGACGCTGAACAGACCACTGTGAGGGACCCCCTTTTGACAGCAGACTCCTTGGTGGGATCTGCAGGACAGGTACGCAGAGTCCTCGTTCATGTGTGGCTTGTCCTCTTGCAGCTGATTGACCGCTTTCTCCCTAACACTGTGCATTCAGTGTCTTACTATTATGTCCTCTAGGCAGCATAAACCTGGGGGACAAGATTCCACCACTTCTGACATGCCTGTTTTAATAGCTACATACATTCCCCATGTAATAAGTTCTGGAGCATCTACTCTTATGACTTTGTTGTGCTGTTCCTTTATTATTCCTGCTAGAAGTTATTATTGAATTGCTGTTAGCCTTCAGTAAAAGGGTACAGAGGGATGGTAACCAGTTGGGGGGTGTACCTGCACAGGCTCACTCTATCCAATCGGTGCTGCCATGTTTGTGTGCAGGTACACACCCCCAACTTGTTACCTCCCCTTTGTACCCTTACTGCAGACTGCTAGCAATTCATTTATAACTTCTAGGCTTGACAATAAACTGGCATAAGTCAGCTTTAATGCTTGTGGATGGACAGTCAAAATCACAAGTAATACAAGATAAAAACATTCCTTGTGTAGATCAGTTTAAATATTTAGGCATCAATGTCTTTCCGAAAATAGCGGACTTTGAAGATTTGAACCTAACCCCCCCCCCCCTATTGGCCAACTTCAGAAACAAGGTCACAGCTTGGTGCAAATTATATCTATCAGTGGTAGGTAGAACAAATCTGCTCAAGATGGTTATGATGCCACAACTGTTGTATATCCTTCATAATGCCCCGGTCTGGTTACCAATGGACAGGTTCAATAAGATCAATATGATATTTAGGGAACTAATATGGTGGAAGGGTCAGGCTAGGATAAAGCTTGAGACTCTACAACATTATAAGACGGAAGGGGGCCTAGCTGTTCCAAATCCTTGGATATATTACTTATCAGCCCAAAGCCAACATTTTAAGGGTTGGATACACAAGGAAACAGAAGATATGACAAGTTGTATCTGGAGACATCACTTACACGGAGGAGAATTAATGCTACTATTGGAAAGTTTAGAGGGAAGACCAGAGGGTTTGGACATGCCCTTAAAGAAGAACTCCCGCCAAAATTTTTATTCTCTGACCTGTTAGAAAGGTGCATGATATAATCTGTAGTGATTGTCATTTTCTTATCAGTGACTGTTTCTGTGAGTAAAAACCTCTCTTCTTATTGTAGCTGGGTCATGTGACCAACTCCCTGACCTCCAACTGACCCAGGACAGAAAGCCAGTAACTGCTCTATTCATTCCTATGGGAGCCTCACTTTCAGTCTCATAGGAATACATAGAGAATTAGACTTCCTGTCCACACATAAGTCTGTGTGAGTTGGTGGGTCTAATTCCTAGTCACATGACACATAAGAAACTTCAGGATGATAGAAGTCAAAAATTCAGACACTGGTAAGAAAATGACATTCACTACAGATTACATCATGTACATTTCTAGCAGGACATGGAATAAAATTTTTGTCGGGAGTTCTTCTTTAAAGCATACCATGCATGCAGTATGGCAGAAGATTAAACAATTGAGAGGCATTGCGGGGGTTACAGAATACACCCCAATTTGGGATAACAGGAGTTTAGTAGAATTTGAGATGCTATCGGGGTTTTCTGTTTGGAAAGATAAAGGGGTTACAAGACTGGGACATTTGCTTGATAACGGGATATTCAAAACCTTTCAGGCTCTACAAGAAACTCATGCTCTACATAAAAGGGGCTTCTTTCAATACTTGCAAATTAGGCATGCGTATGACACTGGTTAAAAAAGGTACTTCTGTAGCACAGAGAGATACAGCTTTACATATTATTGTGTCGGGAGGAGAAGGAAAAGGGTTGATATCTTTGGTGTATAAATTGTTATTAGATAAATATCTGGAGTCTTATCCCTTAACCAGAATGCACAAGTGGGAGCAAGATGTGGGTAGTATTTCGAAATACCAATGGTCTGATTTTCTGGATGCAGTGCCTTTGTCTTCTCTGAGTGAAGGTGGTAAACTTTAACAACTGTTCATTATTCATAGAGTATATAAAACCCCAGAGTTTTTACACCGGATAGGTGTTAGAATGGATGCTAAATGTCCTCGCTGCTCCTGGGAACCTGCAGATCTAATGCATATGTTATGGCACTGTCTGGCCTTAAGTGCATATTGGAAGGAAGTAATCGAAATATACTGAAAGCATACTCTACATCCGTCCCACTTGACCCTAAGGTGTGCATTCTAGGTTATGTTTCTGATTAAGTACAGACATTGTACTAAAAACGGCCATAGGGCGTTTGTTATATGTAGCCAGGAAACTAATTGCCCTACACTGGATACAAGCTGTAGCACCGACAATAGGGGAATTTCTAAGCAAAGTCAATACTATGCTGGTGTTTGAAAAATGTTTTTAAAAAAAAAAAAGAGGTTGTCCTCTTAAATATGAGAAACTATGGGAGAAATGGCTTACGTTCAGGAGACTGAATACCCATATGGTTGGAATTGGCAGTTGACACCGGGTTGGGGGAGGGGTTTGGTGTAAGGGGGGGGGTAGGTTAGTAGGGAGTTTCTCATGTCAAGTTTGTGTGTTAAATAATACGCATTACAAAATGATGTACTTACAATGCTGATATTTATTGAACATTCATATATCATTTGACATGTAATTTGTTGTATTGTGAAAAAGTTAAAACAATAAAAGTGATCTGATTAAAAAAAAAAAAAAAAAAAGAAATAATAAAGGAATGGCACAACCGAGACATAAGAATAGATGTTCCAGAATTGTTATATCACGAGGAAGGCATGAAGCTATTAAAACAGGCATGTCAGGAGAGGTGAAAGGTCCTCTTTAAAGCATGCTAAAATTGTGATTCTTATTAGGGGCCATATAATTTACAATGTAATCTTTAGAGTGGGAAATACTTTTTGATTTCACTTATTGATGCATTGTTATAGCGCTGGTGATCTATATGTAATACGAAATTGCAAACCTATAAACTAGGGTAACAATGGTCTCTGCCCTGAATCAAGGCTGGTGGCTTGTTGTAGCTACTGGTTTCAAGCAGGAGCACAAATTAACTCCTTCCTGTGGTCTGTTGGCTGGGCCAGTTTGCTGTATGACCAAGCCAATTCAGTTGGAAGAGACAATCTTTGTGGACTGTGTAATGAATGAACCAGGCTACAACTTTGTCTAAAATGTTTTTTCCATCTCTATTTTTCAGAGTCAAATCCAGTCAGCAGGAACCTCTCCACAAGTCGCTGAACCAGTTAGTGACGATGCAGTGGCGCCAGCACAGTCAACAGCCAATGGAAATGCAAATGGTTCCGCTTCAAACTGAATTTTGCTGTAGAGGGTTAAAGGGGTTGTCCCTTCTGGACACTTATCTGTAGTGCCGTTCTTCATTCATTGCTGTGGGACTTCTGAGCATAGTATAGAGCTGGCCCTTAGCTGTGACTGGAGAGGTGGCCGTGTATGCCATAAGTGTCCAGAGGGAACGACCCCTTTAATGTTATTTTGTTTACTTGATTATTTTCCACTCACTTTCACTTAAAGACTAAATCTGATTTTTTACACCCATACAGTAATATGTACAAGCTGTTACTTGAAGGTATTGGCAATAGGAAATGAAACTGTCAAAATGTGGAAGTATTTGAAAATTAAAAAAACAAAAACATTTTCTATTTCAGAGAGTTTTTATTAAAACGTTTAAAGAGTTTTCCAAGATTTTTACTACTGATGACCAATCTGTATCTGAGTCCAAAACCCAGGACCCCCGCCAATCAACTGTTTTTGAGAAGTCATCGGCGCCATCCAGTGAGTCATCGTGTTCTTCTCTCAGTTCTCCAAGCACAACGTGGTACCTTTTATAGCGGCTGTGCTTGGTTTTACTCAGCCCGTTCGCTTCAATTGAGGTGAGCTGCTTCTAGGCCACATGACCGATAAACGTGACGTCGCGTGACCTAGGGAAAGCTGTCAGAATGCCGCAGCGCTACTGCGAGAGCTGCTGCCTTCTCAAACAGCTGATCGGCGTGGGTCCTAGTGTCAGTCCCCCACTATCAGACAAGTATATGAAACTTGTAATATGTTGTCAAAGAAAAATCCATTTTTCACTGCATACCCACTTTAAAAAAAAAAACAAAAAAACAACTAATTTTGAGGCAACATGGCAGCAGACTGCCTACATCCCTATAATAAAACCTCCGGACTACTATATAAGCACTGCACACAGCTCTGTCATATGCATGAGCCCTAACAGCTCAGTCTGACAACTGTAGGTAGGTATGGAAATGTTATCTTCAGTACACGGTCATGTCATAAAAGTACATGCAGGGATTAACAGGATTTTTCAGAGACTGACTGGGTGTCACCTGCTGGGATCCGTTTGAGATGGCACATGTAATAGCGCCACTGCCTTCTTTCAGCACACCAAGCGGAGCAGTGTGCAGTGGCTGTGCTTGGTATCACAGCTAAGTTCCATTCACTTCAGTCAGACTGAGCTGTGCCTAGACCATGTGGCCGATGAACATGATGTCACGTGGCCTAGGGAAAGCGGCAAGGCCACAGTAGCACTGCAAGCTGATTGCTGGGGGTTTCTGGTTGTTGTGTACTGATGAACATCAGAGTAAAAGTCACGGGAAAATGCCTTTTAACCTTTTATATCCTTGAAATCTTGCTAATTTGTTTTAGTGGATTTTCATTAGGGCAGAGTCATGATGACTATTTAGCTACAGCGTATGAGTGCATAGAGGTAGTCTGAGACAACCTTCTGCCTCATTATTTCAGGCTTCTGTTCTCTCTTTCCGACCCACCCCCCGCCCGAGACTGAATCTCTTCCTTTCTTTAAGTGCCAAATCTGTCACATAGGGATCGGAGCGGTAGATTATGCAAAACTCAATGCAGTAAGAATTGAACAGGGATGTCTGTTCGTTGTGGCAGGGGGTGGGGACTGGGATGAATGCACAGGAGGCAGATATAGGACAGTCTTATACATGATATATTGGACTGTTGCACAGTATAGTGTACCCTATAGTCCTCTTTGATCTCCAAACATAAACCATATGGGAAAATAGACCTCTGGTCCAGGGTAGTTACATAGAAAAAATAACCAAGAGGCTAAACATAACCCAGTCCAGCCCTGTTGGATTTTTTGCAACTGCGGTGGCGATCCCATGCACTTCTATGGGATCCTCGCTACTCAGCGATCCTGGCCACAACCAGTGTAGCCCTAGCCTTAGATTAGGTTTGCACAGGTATTGGCAACCTCCGGCCCTCCAGCTGTTGAGACTGCATCTCCCAGCATGCACAATTGCTTGGCAGTTCTTGGAACTCCCATATAAGTGAATGGAACATATTGGAAGTTGTAGTTTTATAACAGCTGGGTTGCTGACCCCTGGGTTTAATATATATATATATATATATATATATATATATATATATATATATATATATATATATATATATATATATATAAAAATAGTATGTAGTGTGGGTGGTCGTAGCCATGGATACAAGCAGTGTATAATGCAATGAAAAAATGGATCATGATGGCAAAGGAGGCAATATGGACAATCAGAATACATTAGTGTCTTGTATTAACTTTTACATGATAAATGCCATTTGCTGAAGTGACTTTTAAGACTAATTCACCAAAACAGTCTCACCTAAGCAGTGATGTGATATAAACATTATGTGAACCGAGCACTTTAATCCAAGTGTGAATTCAGCACTATACAGCCGTCTCAGTGCTGGTAGAAGTGTCTATCAGCTATATTTCACCTATTAAAACAACCACTGTCCTTACGTCTCCCTAGTAAATGGGATATTCTCCAAAGCTTAGATCTGTAAGCAGCTTGTAGATCTAAGCTGCTTAATAAAATAAAGTTTCTGGCCCATCAAGGAAGCCTAGTGATTAGAGATGAGCGAGCAGTGCTCGTTACGAGCACTGTAACGCTCGGGTCCCGTGTGAAATGCCCGCAGGCATTGCGTATCCGTCCTCATCTGCATGTAAGTCAATGAGGACGGATCGCTTGGTATGACACTCATACCAAACGGTTCCGTCCTCACCCGTCTTAAAGTCAGTGGGGACGGAACCGTTTGGTATGAGTGTCATACCAAACGATCCATCCTCATTGACTTACATGCAGATGAGGACGGATACGCAATGCCTGCGGGCATTTCACACAGGACCCGAGCGTTACAGTGCTCGTAACGAGCACTGCTCGCTCATCTCTACTAGTGATTGAAGAATGACAGTGACATGACTTCACTGAACCAGTCCATAAAATCATTAAAATCGGATGACTGTAGATATGATGGTTCCAGACTGTGGGCTCCGCTGGATCATGGGGACTGATTATACAATAAGCACTTTACAAATCCGGTGGATGTCTGGACCAGTCCGTGAGATTATGTCCACTAGAGGCCGCTAAAGTCATCTGAATAAATGTGACTACTAATCGCTGAGGGTATACGCCAGGCAGGGATGCACAATCTTTTTGGTCTGGGGGCTGCCTTGTCACATTGCTCTATTTCAAGGGGCCACAAATATAGTCAATTGTTGCTTGTTTAAAAGGCCTATGCAAACGAGCACCAATCAACAATTTTTTTTTTTTCGGCCCCTTAAAATAAGTCACTACCACTGTCATTCCTCCCTCATTCAGTTCTGTGGGCCGCATGTGTTGTGCACCCCTGTATATGGCAGTGTATTTTATGTTTCTGAGTGATTTTCACTGTTTCCACACCAAATCTGCACCAAAATACACGTTACTTGCGAATTTGACCCAGATTAAAGAGTGAAATCTGAACTGAAAATCCTCACAAATAAACTACGGATTTCAAAATCCACACCACAGCTCAATCTCCGCACTGTGTAGGTGAGATTTTGAAAATCTCATTTACTCAGTACTGTAATCCACACGTGTGCATGTACCCTTAAAGAGTTGGCCTCAAAGGGAAAGTCATTTACCAAATCAATTAAAGAGCGGAAACCAATATGAGAGGTATAGGAGAACATTTATTGTGAGGTAATGTGACAGTAATATTTGTCATACATGGATACTGTTAAAGGGGTTTGTCTGGTTAAATATTCTATTAAAGGGGTGCTCTGTAATATTGATGACCTGACCTTAAAATGGGTCAGTGGAGCCTCCACAGAGATAAGGTATAAGGGAAAGATTTTCACCTGGTCCTGGCTCAAAATCACTGATTGAAAACACTAACAAAATACTGATGTGTGAATAAGGCCTAAGAGGGGGCCACATTCCCAGCATTCTCCTTGCTCAGCTGGTTGGGCTGTTGTACTCTATAACAGCACAGCTCCTGACACTGGGTAGTGGCCATGCTCCCACTCACTTAAAGGGATTATGTCACAAAACATATTCTACATTTTCAGCCCAGCACCTGGATCTGAATATTTTTGTAACTGCATAAATTTTAAAATTTAGTATAGCCACTGAGTTATTCAATAAAACATATATGTATAGCGCCACCTGCTGTTCGTGCTTTTTTTTTTTTTTTGTCCATCTCACTGAGCTGGTCGAATGTGCTTAGTTTAAATCTTCAGCTGCCACCAGCCTTATGTTCCGTTAGAAGCTGTGACACTTACAGGGAGAGAGCTGCAGCAGAAAGGACACACCCTATGAGCTGCCAGGCTGAAAAGAATCTAGCAGAGGAATTGGATCAATGAATGGGCAGATCTGTGGATCCATGTGTGGTACAGGGCTGGTTCTAGCTTTGTTAGGGCCCATTCAGACGGCCGTATGAATGGGGCCGCACCCATTTCGCAATTTTGCGGAACGGGTGCGGACCCATTAATTTCTATAGGGGCCCCAAAAGATGCGGACAACACACCGTGTGCTATCCGCATCAGTGGTTCCATTCCTCGGCTCTGCGGAAAGGATAGAGCATGCCCTATTCTTGTCCGTAATCGTGGACAAGAATAGGCATTTTCTATTATGGTTGCGGACATGTGCGGTCTGCAAATTGCGGAACGCACACGGCCAGTATCCTTGTTTTGGGGATGCGCAAAACACTATGGCCATCTGAATGAGGCCTTAGAAAGAGATTGTCATTTACTATATGATGTCTGATTTTCATTTTTTACATCAATCATGGCCTTACCCCTTTAAAGGGCTTCATCGGGAATCATTTGAAATGACCAGAAGTAACCTGTCATACATTGTAACTAGGACGGGTAGCCTCCACTTGCAGAGCTGATTAGGGGGCGTCCTAGTCACATTCTAGGATGGGTTGTCTGCAGCCATTTTTAAATCATTCCCAGAAAACCCCTTTAAGGCGGGATTACGTTAAACCCATGCAATACAGATGTATGGAGCAGGCTGACAAGGAAGACTGACTATTCATCTGGAGTTTTTGGCATCTCTGGAGCATAAGACTCCATTCTCTAGTGCACTGGATGAGCCAACAATATGGCTGTCAGAGCGTGAGCCACGTATTATTGGCACTAGAGTAAATTGTTTTACTGTACTTTAAAGCTGAGCTGTGGTAGATTTGACTCGTGCTAATAAATGCAAATATGCAGAGAACTAGGTTCCCTTTGTGCATTAATCTATACCAAATGTTATAGCAAACATTTATAGAAAAATAAATTGAAAACAAACTTTCATTTATGCTGTGGTAATTTTCATTTTCTTAGCGCTAGTTATATTTAGCTCTCATATAAACTGCGCTTTAGGCTTCACATCTGTTTAATCAGGGCCTCACATGCCTATTATTATTATTAAGCGCAAATGAGTCGATTGTAGCTCATGGCGACCATATGAAAAGTGTTTTCCACAAAGGTCTTAGTGAGGTCTTCTGGCTTCTCAGTGTTCCTGATTTATGTGATTGCAGCCAGCTAGTTCCCTTTTTTTACTTTCCATTTTTTTGTCTTTTTTTTAATGAATATCTCCATAATGAGATTCAGTCTCAGTCTGGTCATTGCTGCTCCAAGGTTAAGCATTTTGTGGAGGGTCTTCTGGTTTGCCATCTATGGTGGTCTCCAAAGTCACCCACAACAAAGTTCAAAGTCAGCAATAGCGTCCCTGTTTCACTTATTATTATTTTACTTTAGATTATATAGTTTCATATTTATTAGGGCCCACACACACAAATCTAGCTCTAGTGTTTTTTGCCTGCTAGACTACTTTCACATCTGCGTTTTACTTCTCCAGTGTTGAGATCCGGCAGAGGATCTCAATACTGGAGAAAACGGCTTCCGTTTTTTTTTCTCGGACACAATAGAAAACGGATCTGGCACCGATTGACTTACAATGGTTTTAATGCCAGATCAGTCATTGCCATTTTATAGATAATACAACCAAATCCGTTCATAACGGATGCAACTGGTTGTATTATCAGTAACGGAAGCATTTTTTGCTGGATCAGGAAAAAACACAAGTGTGAATTTAGCCTAAAAAAATCCAGCAGGATAAGTGAAGGTATTTTTTACCACCTGAGTTTTATATGCTGTGGTTTTTGTAGTTTTTATTCAGGCACTTTTTGTGTGCAGTGTGACTTACCAATAGCGTTTTCATCATGGCGTGTTCCCCTACAGAGAAGGTATCGGTAAGATGCTTTGAAAAAAAAAATAATAATAAAACGGCAAGCGCTACAGCATGCTTTTTTTTTTTTTTTTTAAACAAAGCCAGAAACAAAAAAAAAAAAAACATCCTAATGATCAAAAACTGTGTGTCTGTAAGGTTTCTGTAATGCAGTTTTGGAGGCTGAAACGAGAAGTGAGTAGTATTTGTTCTTTATACTTTCTCTCATTTTATGACCCCCTGCTGATTTGGTCTTCCAAAACTAAACTGCTGAAGTTTTGAGCTGCAAAAAACCATGTTAAAAAAACACAAATAAAAATTAAAAGTGCAGAGAAACACATCTAAAAAGCTATATTTGAAAGCATCCTTAAAAACGTTCTCCAGGACTAGAAAATTGAAGGTCTATTCTTAGGAAGAGATCCAGTCTGGGCACCCCCACCAATCAGCTGATTGAATGGGACATGGAACACCAGTGATCCCACTGACAACTTTGTACTTTTATGAGGGGTCAGGAGGGATAACTGCAAGGTAGCCTTCACATGCAGGAGAATTTGTTACATAAATGTCTGTAAATGAAAATCAGTTCCATTTATCTAAATGGGGATTGCAGACATCCACATGCCACCAAGACGACTCCATTCAGATGAATGGAACTGATTTTCAGTTGTAATAGCCCACTAACACTACTTTGTTCCATCCTCTGTATGCAGGGTGCTTGTTCTTCTCACCTCAGTAAAGTGTAGTCCTCCACCCTGAATCTTGCTTTAAGCTCTGTAGGAACAGAGGAGGGCCTTTATCATTTGCCAGGGGTCCACTTGAGAAACCGCCACATAAGCTCATTACACAATCTCATGATCACACTATTAAAGGTTATTCACACATCAGTATGTCACGTCTGTGTGTTGTGCTCTCCATAGACTTCACACGGATCCTTCTTCAGGCTTCTGGTTGTCCAGACAATGAATCATGACAAAAGCATGGCAAACTAATTGTTGTGGTGAAGATGGTCTGTTGAACAAAAACATTGGTTGCCTATAATCTAATTTGCCCATTAAATATGAGAAACCAATTAAAATATATTAAAAACAAGTTTTAAGGGGAAATTTATCATCTGCCTGTGGAACATTTCTGGCAAACCATTTACGCCACCGTAACCACTTTCTGAAAAGGGTGTGGTGAGGGAGGGGTTGGAGCCAGCTTTCTGGCGCAAATGAAGACAGATTTCATTTTGGCGCACATAAAACGCCACTCTTTAATAAATCTTACCCTTAGTGTGCTAAAGTTTCAATTATCGATCTATACCAGAAAGCTATACTTTTGTATGCCCTTTTTCCTTTTATAGCAAAGCATAGGCCGCTGCACTTTTACAGATGACCATCTCAAAAGAGTATACTGCATGGTCTTTTTTTTTTAACATGGCGGCCTATGGATAACATAAGCTGCATACTGCATACGATTACATATGTCTGGTGTTCACATACAGCTTATACGTTGGAGGATTTTCCCAGCATATGTGTCAAGAGAAAACATTTACTGAAAGCCATAGCAATGCGTGCAACATCTCTTCATTATTCATTTCAAAGAAAGAGGAAGGTAGTGAGAAGATAGAAAAGCTATAAAATATGGACATGCCATAAATAATGTGGTAGGGAGTAATATTGCAGTAGTATGATTATATTCCAGTTGCTTAGAACCTTTTGCTTCACCTTTGCTCCAGTTGTCTGTGAAAGTTCTCATTACTCCAGGTCCTGGTATATCAATAGAAAACTGGACTTGTTAAAGATGTTTTGCCAGTCATTCAACTGGTTTTCTCAATTAGAATGACTCGTCCGAGAACTCTTTGGCATTAAATACAGTATTTAATGCTGGAGAATTCTTGTACAAGCCATTCTAAGGCCTTGTTCACACATCAGTTATTTGATCAGTTATTGTGAGCCAAAACTAGGAGTGGAGCCTCCACAGAGATCAGGTGTAATGAAAAGATCTGCACCTGTTCTGTGCTTTTGACTCACAATAACTGATGGGAATAACTGATCAAATAACTGATGTGTGAACAAGGCCTAATTGAGAAAGTCAGTTGGATGGCTAGGAAAATGTTGAAGGAAAAAAGACCAGTACAGTCGCTCTGACTTACAGTATTTCCACTGATATACCATGACCTGGAGGAATGAGAACCTTCACAGACATATTGCATTTCAGTTTGGGGTAAAAACATTTAAACTTGTACAATAATATGAGGAAACAGCAAGAAAATTGGCAGACTATAGAAATCACCTGTGGTTCAACCTCAGATGCCCACTAAAGGGGCTGATACTTTGCAGTATACGACTGGATTCGATGGTAAAGGAACAATGAGCTAAGCTCATTCTGCAAAGAGCCAAAAAAGAATTGCTAAATTAATGTTTACGACAGACCTACTTTGTTGTTGCCCTAAGCCAGGGATGCCCAACCTACGGCCCTCCAGCTGTTGTAAAACTACAACTGCCACAATGCCCTGCTATAGACCAATAGCTGTAGGCTATCCAGGCATGCTGGGAGTTGTAGTTTTGCAACAGCTGGAGGGCCGCAGGTTGGGCATCCCTGCCCTAAAGCATAATAGACTAGAAGTGAGCTTGAATGAATAGCTACCCAGTGATATATGGAAAAGGCTGGCAGAATTTACAGCACTAGCTCAGAAGACCTAGAGCAAGGAGAGACAACAGAACAAGTTCTCCTTTCTGTCAGGCTGGACTGGCAGCAGTCATACAGATGAAGAATTGACATGGACACAAAGGGATGTAGCTGGGTCACGGCAAAGCCAAGGAAAGCGGGTGAAGAACTTGTCAGGGTTCTTACCCAGCTGGAGACAGATGTCCTGGCTAAAGGGTTGAACTTTGTAATTGCCCCCAATATTGGCCCAGTGGTGAATATTATCTCAGCCTCAGAAGCTTCCATCCATAGCAAGTACACAAGAAAGAAAGGCTATTTCATCCTTTAAGAAAGATCCACCCTGCTAAAGGAAGTTGTTCTTAATACATCTGACTACTATGCCAAAGTGACCAAACATCTGAGTGATAACAAAATATCAAGTCCTAAGAAAGCACCTAACCAGCGAGGGTCATAGAACTCTTACAACAGCTGTAAAAGGACCAAGCTATGGATTGGGCCATGTACCACCCTCTTTACCCTTGAGAGGCCCCCCTTTGTATATATATATATATATATATATATATATATATATGACTTCCTAAGGCTTCATTCCGTATTTTCTTTCCGTTTCCATTCCGGGTTTTTTTTTCCGGACCTTATGCGGGACCATTCATTTCAATGGGTCCACAAAAAAACGGAAGGTACTGCGTGTGCATTCCGTTTCCGTTTGTCCGTTTTTCCGTTCCGCAAAAAAATAGAACACGTCCTATTATTGTCCGCATTACGGACAAGGATAGTACTGTTCTATTAGGGGCCAGCTGTTCCGTTCCGCAAAATACGGAATGCACACGGATGTCATCCGTATTTTTTTGCGAATCAGTTTTTTTTCCATACGGTCGTGTGCATGAGCCCTAAGATAAACAAGAAAGGAACCCCTCTCAGACCTATTGTCAGTAGCATCAACTAGGTGACCAAAAACACAGCTAAATACTTAGTCATCATTCTCTGGTTGGAAATAGAGAACCACATCCAGAACTCCTAGGACTTCACATTTAAAATCCAAGGCTTGATACTAGGTACAGAAGAAATAATGGTGTGCTATGATGTTACATCCCTTTTCATATCAGGGTTACATGTGCTGAACAACACATTGGCTTTCTTGGACTGCTTGGTAACAGTCAGAGAAGCAGGAAGGCTGGAAAGCGGAGGAGTCTTACAGGAAACCTGCACATACAGACCAGTACTTGCTGTTTGAATCCCACCATCCTCTGGATCACAAACTGATCAGTTCCTATTAAGTTGGTTCCTTCTCTGTTCCAGCTGTGGTGGCCAGAAATAACAAGTGATCTGATCTTGGGGCACCCTGACAGTTTTAACTCTTACTGGGCTTTTAAAGATTGCAGCTGTGACAAGTGAAATTGAACACCTCAAATGAGCCCTTAAAACTTCCAGGTATCCAGACTAGACTTTTGTTAAAAACTGAGAAAAAAGAATGTCAAGATTGCCAGTGAAGGTTAAAGCTGGGCAGAGGGGAGAACTTGCTTCTTCCATACATAGCTGTGGTATCTGAAAAACTTAATAAACATCACATCCCTGTCTGATTTAAACCTGGCAACATACTGAGGCAGCGATTGATTCACCCAAAACTGACCCTACACCAAAACACAAAAAGAGCAATATTGTTTATGCAGTTCAGTGCAACAGGGGCCAAGAATTGACATTGGGAAAACAAAACAGAAGCTACACCAATGTATGGCCCAGCACAGAAGAGCCAACGTTGCGGTCAGGACTCAACAGTGTACCTAAAGGGGTTTTCCCATCTCAGTCAATGAGACCCGCAACTATCTTTAGAACTGAGCCCGCAAAGTGAAGGAGGGCGCACCATGCACGCGCAGCTGCCCTCCATTCATTTCTATGGGGCTACTGAGAATAGCCGAGCACTTGGCTATTTCCATCAGCCCCAAAGAAGTGAATGGAAGTGGTTGCTGCGCAAGGGCGGTGCGCTCCCATTTATTTCTATGGGCGCGCTGCTCGGCTATTTTCGGCAGACCGATAGGAATACTTGGTGGTGCACTGCCAACCACCACTTTTCCGGCTGTGAATACAATATAGGTGCGGGTCTCAGAGGTGGGACCTGCACCTATCAGATAATGGGGTCATATCCTACCGATATGCCCGATTGTCTGAGATGGGAGTACCCCTTTAAGGACACTCGTTTGATGACAGTGAGGTTTGCATCTTATATACAGAGGGTGACTGGTTCAAAAGACGTGTGAAAGAAGTATTTATGTTAAGTTGGAGAAACCAAGTTTGAGGTGGAGGGGGTGACATCTATTGTCTGCCACTTACAATGCTGTTCTAACACCTCTCCCAAAGCAGTTTAACCACACCTAATACCTTCAGTCATGCAAATTCAATCAATACTTTACCTCCATAACTGAAGCACAAGTACCCATTATTTGATGCTGGAGAATTCTCGCCCCAGCCATTCTAACTGAGAAAGTCAGTCAGATGACTATATAGAAGTCTCGTGTGGGATGTGCAGTGTTTGGGTAGGAAAGGTCTCCTTCAGATTTTGACTCAGATCCAGGGGCCTTTCGCTATGCCACTGCTTTTTCACACAGGAAAACATATTTTAGCTGAGCTTATCCTGCTCAGATGTCAGTTTCTATTATTAGTATCTTTTGTGGTCAGAAGCAAAAAAAAATAAAAAAATGTTTTAAAACCTAAAAAAGTCGGTTCCCTCTCCATTCCAGCTGTGGCGGTCAGAAGTAAGAAGTGATCTGATCTTGGGCTGCCCTGCCAGTTTTGACTCTTACCGGGTTTCCCTCAAACAGCTGCCGAAGCAAAAAGCCAAGTCTAGACAATGTCATTTTTATGTATGAGTGTGTCTATGTGAACGAACATCTGTGCATGTTACACTGTGCTGTCTACAAGAACCTGTCTGCTCCGTCCACAGACTTGTTGTGTTCACTGGCTCCATTCTGATAATGGTTTACAGTCTGAGACAATCGCTCAGACAATTATCAAATTCCTTTCCTCATATTCACACATTAGTATTACCCGGAGAAATGCAATTCTTCACGTTTTCAAATGGCAGTGCTACACTTTGAAGCTGCCAGGGAGTATGGGACCCAAAATCTTAAACAGGCAAGACAACCTGACACATGGTACGAATTTCCTAATATTTAGCATGAAAAGGGGCTAGAAATAGTTTTGAACTTAATAAGATTTCTGCCTGTAATGTTTGCCCTGTAACTATGTGTGTTACTGTGGTAATGAAAGTAGTAGTACTCGTCATCTCATCATTTAGAACAGTCATAACTGCCCTTAGGCAGGAGCAGATAACAATTAGAATCAATACCAAAGCCCCCCATACACATTAGGCTACTATAGTCCTGACCAGCCATCAGTAATGTGCTGGGGCAGGACTACCGTCATAGCAGCTGCTACAGGGCCCAGAGTGACATGGGTGTCCACAGTGACATCATTACTGAAGAAAAGAGTGCAGGGGCTAAGGATCATGCCTTGGCCTGTGCACTCTTCTGATATCACTGCATTGAGCTTGCTGCTGGGGAGAGTGGGATGTGCTCCGTTTATCAGGGGAACGGGGCTTGGTGAGTGTTACTGTTTTTTATTTCTTTAATTCTACAGAGGCAGCACTACTGTAAGAGGGGCACTAAGGGACTACTGTTTAGGGAAGGGACGGATTGGGAATTTAAAGTAAGTTTTTGTAAGTTTTAGGCGGGCCCAGATTGACAGAAGGTGGAGCCAACACAAGTAGGCAGGGTCAACTCAATTTGGCACAGTTCAGCACAATATGCTGCCCCAGTAGAACCAAATACCTCCCTAGAAGCTGACCCTTTGTGGCGGTCAGTACCAACTGCCACATCTCATTCTTCTCCACCTCCACTTGTCTCCAATTAAAGGGGTTGTCTGGGTTCAGAGCTGAACCCAGACATACCCACATTTTCACCCAGGCAGCCCCCTGATGTTAGCATCAGAGCATTTCAGGGCAAGGGTTTTTTTTTTTAGTTATAATAACACATTGCTGGGCGGAGGCTTCCTCCAAGCAGTGTTCCCGGTGACATCACCGACTCAGATGAGTGAGTTTTAACACTGCCCTAGTTGTTTTATGTCAGTTCAGCGCAGGGCAAAGGAGAGCGCCGGAACGTGAAATGCTCCAATGCTAACATCAGGGGGCTGCCTGGGTGAAAATGTAGGTATGTCCGGTTTCCCTTTAAGATATGGAGAAGGGATGAGATGGTGAAAAGTAGGCAACAGCACAGAGCCAGCCCTACCTTCAGCATTCTGCCTAGTCTATCAGTGCTACTATACATACAGGAGAATACAGCACCACATAGCTTTTACATCCAGTGACGTGTCCTCTAATGTAGACTTTCTCTTTCCTCGTCTTTTTCATTCGGTTCAAACTGTCATTAGGCTAGATGACATCTTCTAGCCTTGTCTTGTCTCTCTCTCTCTGTCTTGCAGAGTTCTAAGAGACATGTCAGAGTCCTCAAATTTCCATCATCCTCCCCATGTTGCCCCAACATTGTCATCCTGCTGCTACCTTCACTACTCTGCCTGCTGTGCTCCCCAATGCCCCCAAACAATATACTGTAGAAAAAAGTTCCTAAGCAGTAATGCCCCCTATAGTGCCCCCAGTAGCAATAATACCCGCCCCAGCAATTACAATGTCCCTGTTGTGCTTCCAATATTAATAATGCCCACATTAGTGCCTCCAGTAATAATAAAGCACCTACAATTCCCCCTATAATTCCCCCAGTAATAATAATGCCCCCTACAGTGCCCCTGTAATTTCCCAAGTAATAATAATGACCCCACAGTGCCCTCAGTATTAATAATTTCCAAGTATTAATAATGCCACCTTAGTACCTCCAGTAATAATAATGCCCCCAATAATAGTGCTACAAGCATTAATAATGCCCCCCACAATGCCCACAGTATTAATATCATGTATTTTTTTGCCTCCAGTAATAATAATGCCTCCTACAATACCCCTGTAATTTCCACAGTAATAATAATACTCCCACAGTGCCCCCATTATTAATAATGTGCCAGTATAAATAATGCCCTCTTAGTGCCACCAGTAATAATAATGCCCCCAATAATAGTGCAGCAAGCAATAATAATGCTCTCGCAATGTATCCCTATAAGCAGTGTTATAACGTGATGGAAATTAATCCAGTCAGCAAAGGAACCAAGATTTATGCTAACAACATATTAGTAAGTGGCTTATATTAACTTCCTCTACATAATAAATACTATTTGCTGAAGTAAGACAACTCCTTTAACTTTCAGTTCATCGCTAAAATTCATCTTCAGTGAAGACAGGTTTGCAACTCACTGAGACACCAGGTTACAGTTGTAGCCCCTAAAGGTCTATGAAAAGGGCAACTGGGAGGAACAACTGGTGGAGAGGCACAGAGAGACACACAGTCTACTGTAGCACCTGGAAAGTTTTCTATCTTACCTTAGTGCAGTGATAGCCAACCTGCGGCTCTAGAGTTGTTGCAAAACTACATCTCCCAGCATGCCCAGACTGCCTACAGCTATCAGCCCACAGCAGGGCATGGTGGGAATTCTAGTTTTACAACAGCTGGAGAGCTGTAGGTTGGCCATCCTTGCCCTAGTGCTAGATTAATAGCTACACTGGTTAGTACTGCTGTATGATATCATCAGTGCTGCGAAGGTGTTCTAAAGAGAGGTAGAGGAGCAAGATCTCCTCTTTTCTATGTGTGTAGTACTGGGGTAGCCAACCATTGGCTTGCGAGCCTAGCCACATGCGGCTCGCAGGAGAGCGCTTTCCTCTGCCATTACTAGGGATCGGAGGGGAGCGGGCGGGCTTTCCTTCTTGGCTCCTCCCAGCCCACGTCCTCCCATGTCCTGACGTGCACAGTGTTAGGACCTAGTATGTGGAAGGTCCGCGCTCTGACCTGACGCTGTGCACATCAGGTCACTGAGTAGAAGGTAAATGCCTGGAGGAGAGAAGTTTTTTTTTATTAAAGTACTAATCATGGGGGTCTTATCTGACATGGGGGTAGTATGAGCTCAGATAAGACCCCCAAATCCTCATCAGACCCCCACAAAATAAGCCCCCCCCAGTGCTCACCTCACATATTAAAAATCAGACACTCCATGGTCAGATCTCCCTTATGTCAAATCACACCCCCTCCCCCACATGATCTCAGCAGGGGGGGTCATCTGAGCATGGACCATCGTCTGGGCGTGGACGGTCGTCTGAGCATGGGTGTCTGAGCATGAGGGAGGTGATCTGAGCATGAGGGTTGTCATCTGAGCATGGGCGTGTCATCTGAGCATGGGGCAGTTATCTGAGCATGAGGGGTCATCTGAGCATGGACGGTCATCTGAGCATGAAGGTGTCATCTGAGCATGGGCGGTCATCTGAGCATGAGGGTGTCATCTGAGCATGGGGCAGTGATCTGAGCATGAGGGGTCATCTGAGCATGGGCGGTCATCTGAGCATGAGGGTGTCATCTGAGCATGGGCGGTCGTCTGAGCATGGGGCGGTTATCTAAGCATAAGGCAGTCATCTGACAGGTAGGAAAGGTGGTTTAAATACACTTTTAAATGTTTGAAAACTCAATTGCAGTAATACTGCCGTGTGCACGCATATTTGTGTAAATGTATACCTTGTGGCTCCTGGTAGTCATACATTTTTTTTGTGGCTCTTTGTGTCTGTAAGGTTGGCCACCCCTGCTGTAGTATATGGGAGACATCATAGCATCTAGTATCTGTGAGAACAAAAATAAAGATCAGTTGAAACTCAATCCTTATCCCCCCAGATTCTGGTAGGCCTCTATACACATTTGATGGTTGACAACCCTGCTGGAATTGGTGGGTTCAACCAACATACATCTAACCTGTATGTCCAGCTTTAGAGCTCATGCACACGAATATATTTTCTTTCCACGTCTGCCATCTTAGTTCCTGACTGACAGTATTATCCTGGTTATTATTGTTGCATATGTTCATTCTTCTAATGGTATTCTTTCAAACAATTTTTGGTGCTCCTCACTAATGCCCTTTTCCTCCTCTGTTGAAAAACTGCTAGTTTTGTCTTATTTATCTTAATATTTCCTTTAGTATTTTATACATAAATGTATCTGCAGTATGTGTCGCTATTAAAAAGATAACGCAACGTCATCCTCTTTAACAAGCATAGCGAAACTTTCACTTGTTTCTGGATATAATAAGATAGTCACCATTATCTATGGAAGGCAATAATGATGCCTGTTTGTCTCTGTCTTTTTAGCCGTGCCCTACAAACATCATTTTCGGAGCAGCTGTCGTTTATTTTTGTAACCTAATACTGGACCTGGCAGTGCAGAAGTTAATGTGGCCTATTTCTTTATAGCTGTCATGGGAAGTCAGCTCTGTTGCTTTACATAACACCTTCCCATTCCTAGGTCACTAGACCATAACCATACAGTCCTCTCTTTCATGGTCTACAAGCAAACATGAATAATATAAATACGCCACTGTCAGGGAAGAAATGATGCAAAGTATTCATTGGCCTGAATGTGTTTTCTTACAGATTTACTTGTGACCAGAAAAATCCAAACATTCTTGCACAATGTGGAAATCTGTTTTTAGCCACCGATAAGAATGAATGCAGTTTTTCATGAGTCGGATGTGCCCCTTCCTGGAAGGGTTAAGTAATGCTACAGAGGGGGTGTTAGCCGCAAGAAACTCAAGAAAAAAGGTAAAAAGTTGCAATATATCTGATGGCAAATGAGCTGTAGGTTTTACATTTTGTTACAAAGTACTAAACGGGCAGAGACTTAATCCAGTGGTTGGGCATAGCATGATATGTAGTTGGAAAATAAGGAATACTTGGGAAATGGAAGAAGGGTGGAACTTCCTGGATCAGGAAATGAAACCTGCTACCTACGATTCCCAGGAGGAGGCGAATAACAACACCTTTCATCGTAATATTACATCTTGTACTTCAGCAGTAAAGCAGCTTTGTCCATAGAAAAGAAAGCCAGCAATTCACAATGCACATACTGTACACAGTGGCTTTCTAATTAGGATGGATATTTGTATACACCAACCCTCTAAAGCTCATAGAAGTGTAATAACATTTTAACGACTACCCAGACCTAAGCATTAAAATATATATATATCTACAGTACGTTCACGGTACGAGGTGGAGCTGCAGCTGGAGGCACCCAGCCAAAGAACTGACTGAATAGCTATTCTTTGTGATTCTTAGAGTAATGTTAAAGGCGTTATATACTTTTATAAAAATACCGCCTTTACTATATAATTATTCCTATAGTGCTTCTCAAACGTGTATGCTGTATTTTAATGGGGGCTGTGGAAGAATGTTTTTTTTTTGGCAACACCGCCCACACACTTGGCCGGGTTCCCTCAATGTCAACATTCGGTTTGACATCACTGCGAGCAATCACTGGCCGCAGCAGAGACCCTATCATGTGACCATTTGTCATGATGTAAGAGGAGCCCATCACCCCTGTGGCCAGTGATTGGCTGTGGTGATGTCAAACGGTATGTGTACATTGAGGGAGCCCAACAGAGCATCACAGGCCTGGAGGAGAAGGAGCGGAGAGCCACACCAGGAAACATGTAAGTTATCTTTTCATTACTGGTCCTGTCAAGTGGTGGTGGTGGTGGTGGTGTTATATAACCCCACCGTTTTTGCACAAGCCCTTTAAAGAGAATCTGTCTGCAGAATTGACCATGCTAAACTGTTGACATCACTAGCTAGAGGCCTGGCAGTGCAGTACTAACAGACCTTTTGTGGAGCTTTTATTATCAGGAGTAGTGTGAATATGAAATTTTATTCTGCCACATTCTGCTCTTGCAAGTGCACTGGTGGTGGAGCTTCACAGTGATATGCTCTGTGCACTGAGCTGCTTCTCAGCCTGGCCCTCCTGCTCTCAGTGCCAGATGTAGCATCCAACCAGGATACCACTACAGCTGTCACTCAGGGCAGAGGGGAGGGCCTATAAAGCAGCTCAATGCAGAAAGCACTTCACAGTGAAGGTACATCTCCTGGGTACTTAAACGTGTTTTCCCGATTAGAGTGGTCTTGCAGCCTTTTTATTTTCTAATTTTGGACAGAGCAGAATCTGACACAATAACAGGTTATATTCTCATTATTCCTGATAATAAAACCTCCACAAAAGGTATGTTTCTCCTATTCTCTCCAGCCCCTACCTTGTGATGTCAGTAGATTAACATGGTCACTACATACATGAATATAAGGTACTTGGCACATTTTTATAATACATGTAGTGTAGAGATGAGCAAATTGATTCTAAATTAATCAGATTCATTATGAATTTCACATAAATTTGTCTGCCAAACAAATCTGAAGTTTTTGCGATTCACTTTGGATGAATCATGCAAAAAATGGTGCCCAGCACCCTTTTTCTGTGAAAATTGGCAGAGAAGACAGGAAGGAAGAGGATTGACGATCACATGATCATGGGAGAGGGGCGATGGCATGTCCTGATTGGCTCAGAGGCTGACAGCCTGATAAGCCGATCAGGGGCAGAATTCTTGCAGGTCCTGATGAGAAAGCAATAGAACGCCACTCTGTGTTTTATTTGTGACCTGAGAGATGGTGCTGTGGCTGTGTCTGCCAAAAAGCAACTGCAGAGCAGACACAAGCCGGTAATCAAGTTGCACTAGAAAAACACTATAGGGAGATAACAGGGAGATATTATCGGGTAGATTTTAGGGTTTTATCAGGGAAAGCTTAGCACAGAGAGTGAGGGACTGGTCACTCCGAGTTGTGTGTTGTTTCATAGTTCAAACAACTTGCTGGCATGTTCAATCCTGCCACAAATTCATTTGTTTCTGTATATGGGGTATATGGACAGCCAGACAACTTTTTTTTTTAACTGAAAACCTCAAGTTTCTGCAGTTCATAAGCTTATTGTCAGCACTCCAATAGCACACATTCTGCTGCTGCCCCTTTGTTTCTAAAAACCCTCAATATACAGTTTGTTATTGGGCATTTTCAGTGCACTGAAGTGCATCAATATACTCATTGGGTTTGTGAACGCACTGCATTACCGCAAGATACCGTTTAGTTACAGCCAAGTTGCAAAGACATTTTACTGCAATTATGCCATTCCTATACCCATTTTAGTGAATGTGTTGTATTACTTCAAGATACCGTGTAGTTACAGCAAAAGCATTTAACCAAAAAAACTGTATTCCCTCATCAGGGAGTTTTTGTGGTTAAATACTTTTGCATCAGGTCATATTTGGAAACTAAAAGGATAGGGCATGTTTAAAAGGGTTGTCTGTCCTTGGAACTGACAACCTCTAGGTTCCTATCCTGTTCTTCTGAACATAAAAAAACCCCAGTCCCTGCTGGACCAGGAAGCTCTTGGTCCCATGACCACTGCATCCAATCACAGGCCTCTTTTTGATACAACGTATTATTCAAGCCACTGTGACCGCGGAGGCTGGGACCAAGCCTCTTCCTGGGCCTGTGGGGATCGGAAACAGCCGGGAATGGAGCAGCAGGACCATGGACAGGTGAGTATGTTTTTTTTTATGTTCAGTAGGACCCCATGGGTTGTCCAGCCTTTAATTTAAGTATGCCCAATTCAGGAAAAAAGCCACTGTAAAAGCATGCATGGTCAGCCAAGCCAAGCATTCGTGTATATGGGAATGTCGAGAGGAATAGCTGTCAGCCAATCTAGTATTCAGCCATCAGCCTGACTGTGATACATTATATGATTCGTATTTGTAATAAACATTTATTGATTTCCAGGTGTTTATAAAGCACCAACATGTTCTGTAGTGATGTACACAGAGCGTTCTCTCACACATAAGACATGTACAGATGCTGATGAACAGCTGGTGTCAATGGCGCTGGTCCACTTCAACAAATTGCCCATAAAACCCTGCTTTCAATGGTCTTTTGGGCATGTTCTTTTTATGAAGGTTGCCAACCCCGTCTGACCCCCATGAAAGCCGCCACTGCTAACAAAACATTTTTAAATAAGATCCACGTTCGAGATGCGTCTGGGATATTAAGCAGTGTAGCCATCTGGAGATACACATTTCCAATAAACCACAGCTCTACGTCTTAACAAAATCCAGCAGGCGGTTGTTGTTTTTATTTTCTACCATTGTATACTGGTGTCATTAGCAGCTGCATACAGATGGCTGGAGATGTTTTCACTTAGCTGTCCTTTCCAAAAGTCTCAAAATTATGAAAAATAAGTCCAGCCAACAAAGACGTTATTACATCTGCCAACTCTAGAGAAAACATTAGGAGACTTTTACTCCCCAAAGTTCCCTAGTTCAAAGCATGTTTGTTTACTGCACCCCAAAACATTACTCAAGATTGCAGCGTAAGCCGTTCTTTAGCACACTGACTCATCTGCCTGAATTATGCATAAAATGCTTTTGTCTTTGCTGTCATATAAACTTGATGGAGAAGAGCTCTTACATGGTTATTTGCATTGCATCCTGGATATGAAGACACTGCTATCCTTTATTCAATAGATAGCATATAGCCGTATCTTATAGGAAATCTGACATCCATTTTATACTGCCCTCACTGATTTCAACAGTCTGTCACTTATTTGCTAATATTACCGTATGTGTCAAGGGGAACTAAAGGGGTGTTCCCATCAACACTAAGTTATACCACAAATATCAGATATATGTGTGTCACACCTCTGTGACCTTCTACAATATCTAGATTGGGACCCTTGAAGTGGAGAGAGAGCACACAGTGCATGCGTGACTGTCCTATATTCACTGCTGTGGAGGTTCTGAAAATAACCAAGCGCTGGCATGAATACTTCTGGCAGTCCCATAGCGGTGAATGGAGAGGTGGCCACGGTTGCATGGCTTGCTCTCTTAAAATAGCCGAGCTTGCTCACTCAGCTATTTTCGGAAGTCTCATAATAGTGAATGGAGAGGAATGTGCAGTGTATTCTCCTTCACTTCAGGTAGGAGCAGGTTCTAAAGGTGGGACCCACACCTATTTTATGTTTGTCGCATATACTGGCAATATGCCACAAATATTGAGATGAGAAAACCCCTTTAATTCCTGTAGCTAGGGACGCACCATTCATGAGGCAGGTGGAGCCTCTGACCTCAGGTGGCACTGTGCTAGGACGGCAGGAAGGGGCGGGGGGGGGGGGGGCTAATTAGCTTCCAGCCCCTCACTCCTCAATCTGAGCCTGGGAGGATAACTGTACATCACGGTTTTATTGTGGCATTTGACTCGATTCACACCAAAAACCCTGACAAAACATATACAATAAGCAATAACTCCTGGGTATACATGTGGGTAGGAGATGGTAAAGGACCTTTGGGATCATGTGTCACATGACCATCTCTCAAAGATCCTTGAGAAGAAGGAGTACCTGCCAGGAGGAGGATTTTATTACATTCTAATACGCTTTCAAAAGGAAATTTTACATACAAAATTAGTAGACTCCCAGACCCCCAAACCTAGACTCCAAAATTATTACAGACCTTCTAGGCTCCAAATTTAATGCAAACAGACCTCATATCCAGCCTCAAATTTATTCAGATCCTATATCCGACCAAAGTTCATTCAGACTCCAGATCCGACCCCAAATTCATTAAAATCCCTGTTGTTCCCTATAACTCCACCCTACTGCACCCTGAATGCAGACCTTGGACCAGACAAAAAAATGCAAAAAAAATTACTTACATCTCCTCTTGTGCTCTAGGCGCCAATGCCACTACTGGTCATAGTGTGTCCCAGAGTCAGTTGTAGCCTTGAGAGACTCAAACCACTAGGCCTGTTGCCTGTCATAAGGTTAGTTTCAGGGAACAGCCTGAGGATCCTTAGCGCTAGTGTGAAACTAGCCTCAGCTTGTATGAGATTAGTAATGCTGCTGTCTTTCTGTTCCAACTGTGTCCATCTGATTCTTTTTGTCATCTAAATGTGGATACCCATGCATACCACTCAGGGTCAAAAAATCCTTTCTGTAAAGCAAAAACTTGCACAGTAATAGCTTATAAAGAAAAAATGGGGGTTAGCACATCCCAATGCGCAGGTGCACGTCACCATGACTGAAAGCACAAAAGCAAAAAGAAACAGAATACAACAGCACATTGCAAACACAAATAAGCAAGTAAATACAATCATACCATGCTCACAGGGGTGCACCACCAATGAGGCCAGGTGAGGCGATCGCCACAGGCAGCACCAGGTATGGTCAACAGAGGTGCACCCAATGAGCCATGGGCAGAAGGGAAGGGGTTAGGTTAAGATATTGGGATTGGGGAAGGGGGGCAGCAGAAAGCTAGGTGCTCACTATAGAAAATGTACTAATGCTAATGCTACATTGTAAATGTGAGATTCTTGGCAAATAAATTTTGTACAAAATTATTTCTGCCTGTCCACCAACGACAAGGCACTCTTTTTAGGAGAGGAACCTACACTAAATACTACCTCATCTGGTGCCATACTGGCCTCCATTAAATTCAGGGGATGGAGGTTCCACATGCATGCTGAGCCTACTCTGTATTTTACTTCTCTTGGTGCCAAAAGGCCACCATTAAATTTGGGAAGAGCAGGCTACAGCTTTAGGCTCCATTCACACGTCCATATTTTTCATCCGCATCCTATTCGCGTCCGTTCCGCAATTTCGGAAGTTTTTGCGGATAGTATGCGTATCCATTCATTTCAATGGGCCCCGAAAAAATGCGGAAATTGCAACGTATGTTGTCCGCATCCGTTTCTCCGTTCCGTTTTGCGGATCCGCAAACAGAAATCCTCCTGTCCTACTTTTCCTCCAATTTTGCGGTCCGTAGTCCAATACAAGTCTATGGGTCGTCCGTAAATGCGGAAGACATGCGGAAAGCCATCTGCATGTCATCCGCATTTGCGGATTCCGTTCCAGGAGGGTAGAAAAAAAAGAAAAAAAAAAGATTTGATTACTCCTTCCATTTTTTGCGGATCCGCAAAAAACGGATGACATATGGATACATCCTTTCCGTTTTTTACTGATAAACGGAACGGATGTGCTGGAAAAACGGATCCGCAAAAAACTGACCATTTTCCAGGATGTGCAGAAATACGGACGTGTGAATGGGACCTTATACTTGCACTAATTAAAATCAGTCTATGGGGTACACAGGTTATTATCATATTATCTATCATTATATCAGAACATCACTGGTTCAATACTGGCCAATAGCCAGAAACGGATCACTGAATACAGGGAACGTCCAATACTGTCATCCTATCTTTATGTATTTTATTTTATTTGCTTATATCTCTGAACACAGATTGTCATCACTTTGCTTCACCGATGCTGGTTTATATATAGTACCTGTAGATATTTGATTTGCACTGAATGCATGTATTATTATAGCTCTAGAAGAGCTCAGTACCACATAACATGCACAGCTAGTAGATAATATCTAAGCAAATATACAATCTTTCCTTTCATACAGGGAATAAAAAACAAAACAGGGAATGTCTTGAAAAATTATGTCACAGCAAGTCCCCCCCCCAGTGTTATATAATATCTCTAGAAATAATGAATGAGGCAGCTGTCATGTCGAATAACAGCGGCGGGTAGGAAACCTGAACACATGTTCCAGCATACCTTTATAGCTGCAGATAGACTTATCATTTCTGAGAAAAGCACTTAGATCCATTATGCAAATAAGTCACAAGAGTCCGAGGATGGTCCTGAGTCCAGCAAGTGCTCTGGGTCTTGTCAGTAAACCATGACCAGCACCACCCTCTTGGTCTTGAATGGCTTGTTCACTGCATGCGCAGTAGGTCTGTGATGCCATTGCCTAGACCCAGAAATGAGCCAGGTACCAATGGTGGATGGCACATAAACCTGGCTACATCATCTTTATTAGCAACAACTGCAACTAATTCCTTACAAATGGATTAATCTCACAAATCAGAGTTCTGCATCTGCAACGTGGTGTCCCTGAAGTTGAGGATGCTCCCCTTGCTGCTTGACTGACAGGGCTGGACATGTCAGACGGTCCTGGCAATCTTGCTCTTGCATCACAATAGTGGCGCAAGCACAGAGGCTCTGATTTCCATTTAGCAGCACATGAACAGTCACTGGACCAGAAGTGGAAGCAGAGCCTCTGCACCTGCACTGCTACAGGGGCCCTGTCAAACAAGCAGCAGTGGGGGAGGGGGGGAGAGTGACCTCAGCTTCGATAAATTGACTATATCATCTATACAGTACAGTGTAGTATCACTGCAGAAGAATGTTGGCCCACCCATGTTTGAACATTTTGCCACTTTGCAGGGTTTTCAAGCATATACTGATGTTTTGATCCGCGGGACAGGGAAATGCATCAGAAGCAGTGCAGACATCAGGAGCAATGAGGGTGCCCTGGAGCGGGGTAAGTACAACCTGTATAAGGGGCCTGGGCATTTTGGGGGGCATTATAGGGGTTGGATACTACTTGCTACTCAGTCTACAATGGAAGAAGGAGTAACAGCATCCAATAGGTGAAATAAAACAGTCTTTATTCCTCTAACATATACAAACCAACATTTCGATCCATGTAGAGGTCTTTCTCAAGAACATGCTTTTTTATTTCACCTATTGGGTGCTGTCACCCTTTCTACTATTGTATAGTGCATTTGGAAAGTCTTCCCACCCTTTCACTTTTTTCACATTTTGTTAAGTTGCTGCCTTGTGCTAAAATAAAAAAAAGTTCAAATTTACCCCATCATTCTGCACTCAATACCGCTTAATGAGAATAATACCGCCTCAGGCAGTGGCCAACCTGCCTCTGAAGGGGCATCAGTTTGGCTGTTCAGCCTCATAGACTGCAGGCCACTAGACCTAAAGCCAGTAGAACTGCGCAGGGAGTTTGCAATGACCTCATCATGATCTCCTGTGCCAGGTCTGCTCAGGATAGGTCATCAGTATCTGATGGGTGGGGGTCCAACACCCGGGACCCTCACCGATCAGCTGTTTGAGAAGGTACTTCTTCGTGTCTAGCTCTGAACAGGAACGCGGCTGGTGTCCTCGTTTCCCCTAGCAACCAGGGGAGGGGAGGACCCAGCGACGCGTGCTTCATAAGCATGGCCAGCTTCCTCCATCCCCTGGACAACAAGCAGCAGGGGAGTTGAGCGTTGACGCCCATGAGTCAGCGCTCATGTGTTTTGGAGTTTCTCATTTAGGTCACGTGACGCTGGCCATGTCACATGACCCATCTGCTGGGCCTATTTAAGCATGCAGCCTGCTGGCCACAGGTTGCCTGTGATTGGTCTTACTACCTGAGTGTGCGTTTGCTTCAGAGACTTGTGTTTGTGACTTTGGCTTTGTTGTGTGACTACTCTTTGGGTTCTCCCCTTGTACTGCGTTCTCTCTTGGCTTGACCTCAGCGTTTTATTGGACTGTGCTTTTGGTTTCTCCCCTGTGTACCTAGCAATCTCCTGGTTCTGACCTTGGCTGTGCGACTTGTCTGTGGTTCGTGATTTGTTTATTGTTTTGTCCTGTTTAACCCTTCCCTGTATGCCCCTGCACTTATTTAGGCTAGGGTAGGGGCGTAGCTAAAGGCTCATGGGCCCTGGTGCAAGAGTTCTGCTTGGGGTCTCCCTTCCCTCAGCGCTGGTGCACCTAGCTTTTCTGCCGGCCAAGTCAAAAATTGAACCCCCCCATGCCAAATTCCCACCCTAACCTTTTCCCTCCTAACATTACATATATCACTACAGAACATACAGGGTAAGGCTACATTCACACGACAGTTGTTTTTGCGGCCTCCGATCTGCATATTTTGCGGCTCAGATGCGGACCCATTCACTTAAATAGGTCAGCAAAAAATGCGGACAGCACACTGCGTGCTGTCCCATCTGTATGTCCTTTCCTATTTTTGTCTGTTTTGCGGACAAGGATAGGCATTGTTACAGTGGATCCGCAAAAAAAACAGATGCCATACGAAACATCATCCGTTTTTTTTTTTGCGGATCCGCAATTTGCAGACCACAAAACACAACGTTCGTGTGAATGTAGCCTAATACAGCGCCCCATACCTCGTACATCCAGTGACGTCTCCTCTGATGTAGATCTTCTCTTTCCTCATCTTTTCCTTTCAGACCAGACCGCCAATTTTCAGCTATCTCTCGTCTCTGGAGTTTGACAGAAAAAAATCTTAGTTTATTACTTTTCCATCATTCTCTCATCTTCTGGACAAATCATCCTACCACCCCCAAGTACTGTGCCACTAGTACCACACAGATAGTGCCCTTCAATAATTATTGGCACACAGTGTCCTAAAATAACTGCGCCCAGCAAATAGTGTCCCGTAATAGTGTAAACATAACGTCCCCAAAAATAACTGCGCTGATACTGTGCCAGGGTGCCCCCCACAGTAATAGTGCTCCCCAAAGTCCCAACTAATAATTCTCTGCCAGAGTGCACTTGTTAGTAATAGTGCCCCAACAGTACTAATGTCCCCACTGTGCCCCAGAAGTAATAATGCTTCCAATGTACCAGTAAGAAGTGCCCCCAATAATGTGCCAGTAAGAGGTGTCCCCCATAGTGCCCCCCAATAATGTGCCTGTACGAAGTGCCCCAATAATGTGCCAGGAGTGCCCCCAAAATTTCCCCCCAATAATGTGCCAGTAAGAAGTGCTCCCCCCATTGATTCCCCCCCAAAATCATGTGCCAGTAAAGTGTCCCACCCCCACAGATGCCCCCCAAATCATGTGCCAGTAAGAAATTCCCCCCAGTGCCCCCATGTGCCAGTAAGAAATGCCCCCAGTGCCCCCATGTGCCAGTAAAAAATGCCCCCATGTGCAAGTAAATCCCCCCGCCAGTGCCGCATGTGCCAGTAAGAAATGCCCCCATGTGCCAGTAAGACATGCCCCCCAGTGCCAGTAAGAAATGCCCCAGTGCCCCCATGTGCCAGTAAGAAATGCCCCCAGTGCCCCCAAGTGCCAGTAAGAAATGCCCCCAGTGCCCCCATGTACTAGTAAGAAATGCCCCCAGCGCCCCCATGTGCCAGTAAGACATGTCCCCCAGTGCCCCCATGTGCCAGTAACAAATGCCCCCAGTGCCCCCAATAGAACTCCAGTCCGTGATTACACCAATAAAAAAAATAAACACTTATACTTACCTCCATTGAGCTGGCAGCAAAGCGATGCAGGCCTTTTCCGGTCTGTGTCCCGCGCTGTACGGCTCAGGCGGCGAGATGACATCTTCGCGCCGCCTGAGCCAGCCTCTGATAGGCTGCAGGCCTAGTGCCTGTAGCCTATCAGAGGAACGGGCAGGGGAGACGCCTCTCCCTCCCCTGCCCCGCAGCACAGGCATCTGTTTCGCCGTCCTGAGGACGGCAATACAGATGACTATGGAGATGAGCGCTTCCACAATGGAAGCGCTCATCTCCCTCTGCCCCGCCACCGCCATTGCCCCCCAACTGTGACCAGGGCCACGCCGCACCTTGCCTAATAGGCGGTGCGACCCTGCAAGTGGCAAGGGGGGGCCCTCGGGGCCCCCCTGGCTTAGGGGCCCGGTCGCAACTGCGACCGCTGTGACCCCTATAGCTACGCCACTGGGCTAGGGATTGCCGCCCAGTTACGCGCTGTTACCTAGGACGGGCCGTGTAAGTAGGTAAGGACAGAGGTGGGGCTCAAGTCAGGACTCACTTTACCCCTGTCGTGACATCTGTATAGTGGCACAGGAAATCTTCATTCACTTACATAACATTTTTCTTTACAACTGAGCAAATATGGAAAAGATGACTTTCTGAATGCTATAAACACATTTGAGTTACCTTATTTGCAAGACCAAAGTTTAAGAAACCCGCTAGCTGGGGTAGGATAAAAGTATGTGAAACAAATTAAAGTAATATGAAAGCTTCCGGAGAATCTGATAGCAGATCTCTTAAGTATCACAACAGTTAATCTCTATGTCAATTAATCTTCCTAGCCCCCAGATACCAACTTTTAAGTAATCAAACCTACATAGCTGATGTGCATGAATTCACCAGATCCTGTGATAAAGGGAATATTTCTACTCCACAGGATGTAAATAAGTCAGATTGTTACTTTAATCTTCTACTGAGGATTTAAGCTACAATGATATACCGTGAGAAAACGAGAACTTCCTCAATGGCACAGCTCAAAATAGAGGAGCATGTTAACAAGATCGAAACTGTGAGGAGTTAGATAAATAATTGTAATTTCATGTATTATTTTACTTCATTCAAATATTTGTTAACGTAATCTAATGAACTACATGAAAAGGAAAGACGATTTATAAATTTGCTAAAATATACATGCAAAATATATGTGAAAATGTAATAAATAAATTGGAGCTGTGGCATTCATGTCTTCTTAAAAGGGTTGTCCCACAAAAAAAAAATCTAGTTTTCAAACCAGAACCTGGATCTGAATACTTCTGTAATTGCATGTAATTAAAAATTTTGCATAGCCACTGAGTTATTCAATAAAATGTATCTGTATAGTGCCACCTGCTGTTTTGATTTTTTTCTTATTTCTTTGTCCTGCTCATTGAGATGGAAGCACATGCTCAGTTTCATCCTTTAGCTGCCTCCTGAGCTTTGATAGAGTGAGAACTGCAGCAGAATGGACACACCGCCTGTGCTGCAGCAGAAAGGACACTCGTCTTCAGAGGGGACACATCTCTCATAAAGCAAAGTGAGGCAGTGGCCTGAGGCGGTGCTGTGCTAAGACTGTGTGTGTGTGTGGGGGGGGGGGCCTTCATCCCTGCAATTAGCGACAAAAACCGCAGCAAAACCACATTGTACAATGAGCCCTAGGCATAGATGTACTTACCAGAGTATGAAGGATCTTTGTAATAAAGTAATGGTAGGCTAAAGGACCTTTGATAATGTCATCATGTCACATGATTGCAGGTCCTTTAGCCTCTAAAAGATGCAAGAGGAGAAGAAGGAAGAATCTGCAGCCTCTACATAAATAAGTGTGTGTGTGTTTATCTCTGTGTGTGAGTGTGTATATGTGTCAACATCTGATTATTCTGTTTATAGGAGATAGCTCTAAAGTCCTAAATATCTGGATATGAGTAGTAGTGTATTAATCACTACTACTCATATCCAAATATTTGGGACACTGATACTGATACAGAAAATAAAAAAAAAAAAATTCTCCCTGGCTGTTACACACTCCACTGTGATTGGCCAGCTCACAGCCAGGGAGAAGGAGATGCCCCCTGAGAAACACGGCCGTCTACTCCTCCCTGTACCGATGGTATGAATTAGCATAAAGGGCAGGGAGCCAGAACGGGGGGGCACAGTGAGGGAACGGAGCAGCACATAGAAAAAAAATTATAAGTGCAAGGACATCTCCTCAACATGTCCTACAGTGCCAGGTACTTATATTGTAATGTCAGGACCGCTGAAAAGTCCTCTTTAAAAGAGTTGTGCAGGCAATATATATTAACCCCTTTCCGACATCCGCCGTACATATATGGCGCCTGTCAGGTTTTTAAAGATGGCGCCCGCAAGCAGAATGTCAGCAATCAGTGGTAATGAGGATCATAGACCACGGCATCTGAGTGTGCTATTAACTGAAATCACGCACTTCTGGTTCAGGCATGCTTTCCACCGGCGGAAATCGGGGAAAGAATCATGTTGTAATAATGAGCTGGAGCCTGTACTATGCTTCCAGGCTCATTATTAGTTTGTCCTAGTTCAGACCAGCAGGTGGCAGCATTGAACTGTGATTTGAACTGATTTCAGTACAGAATAATGGACCATTTTGCATTATTCTGAACAAGTTGTGGTCCACTTGGGGACCTAATAAAAAGTATAAAAAATACAAAAATTCTAATCACCCCCAAAATCAAAATATATAAACAATTAACAAAATAACATCATAGACATTGCCACATGTGTAAATGTTAAAAGTTAAAAAAAGTTAGCCTACATGGGGAATTGTGTAATGGAAAAAAAAATAATAAAATGGCCGATTTGCCCTTTTTCATCACTTTATCTCCCAAAACAATTGAATACAAAATGATCAAAAAGTCATACACACCTCAAAATTACAAATCGTCCAGCAAAAAATGAGCCCCCAAACATCTCTGTAGACATAACTATAAAAAAGTTATGAATGTCAGAAAATAGCGATAAAAAGAAAAAAAAAATAATTTTTTCCAAAGTTTTTATTTTTTTTTTAGTATTAAAATGCAAGAAAAACTATACATATACTGTACATATTTGGTATCACTGGATTAATACCAACCTGGAGAATGAAAAGCACAAGTCAGTTTTACCGCTTAATGAACACTGTAAAAAAAAAAAAAAAAAAAAAAACAACTATGGCAGAACTGCATTTTTTTTCTACTTCCACACCATTTAAAATTTTCTTGCCACTTCCCACTAAATCTTATGTAATATTAAATGGTGGCATTAGAAAGTACAACTTGTCCTACAAAAAAATCAAGCCCTCATACAGCTATGTATGGAAAAATAAAAAAGTTATGGCTCTGGGACGGCAGGGAGCAAAAAACGCAAAAAGGATTAATGGCCTATTGCCAGTTTAGGTCATCAATATTTGATTGGCAGGGGTCCGATCCGGCAATTGTTTGAAGAGGAGGTGCGGAGCCATGCAAGCGATGTTTCCTCTTCATTACACTGCCCGTTGTCTCATTTGCAGTCGCGGCGCAGTGTAATGTCATTAAATTCAAGTGAATGGAGCTAGTACTTGAAATGATGAGGAAACAGTGCCTGAATGGAGAGCCTCCTCTTTTTCAAACAGCTGATCAGCAGGGGGTGCCGGGTGTTGGACCCCTGCCCATCAGATATTAATGACCTATCCTGAGGATGGGAGGGGGGGCTCCATTTCAGTTTTTGCATTAGGCAGCAGAAAGGCTAGGTGCAGCCCTGCCCTTGAGTTGCCAGCTTGATATAAATCTAGCAGAGCAATGAATGGGGAGATCTCTGGATCCATGTGAGGTACAGGGCTGGTTCTAGCTTTGTTAGAAAGAGATTGCCATGGACTATATGATATCTGAATTTCATTTTTTACATTACTGATGGGATAACCCCTTTAACCATTATAATATTTTGTTATATAGCCTTATTTATAGGTATTATTTCAATCATGCCACACTCAGTAACCTCCGATAATATGTTCTATCCCATCCATACTGCTTTTTGTCTGAGTTTTTTAACTCCCTTAAAGGGAATGTGTCATCAGAACTCCCTTAAAGGGAATGTGTCATCAGAAAATGACCTATTGTTTAAATCACATTTTTATGTTAAACGCATTTATTTTTTTAGAAATTTGGTGATTTCTTTTTAATTTTCAATGTCTTTAAAAAACAATGGGCCACCATTGGGCCACCAATGTTCCAGGTGAGACAACTCATCCTGTCCTTTAAGAGCATCAGACACAATGGGCAGGAGCTGCCCCCATTGACCTCAATGTGAGAGTTTTCTAAGCATGCTCTGTGACTTGTGCAGAGGTTAAGCAGGAGCTGCCTGTGGGTATAATGATAATCGCTACTGAAAAGTTACTTGTACAAAACAGAAAATCACCATCAGACCTATTATAAGACCTAGTGGCCAGTGTGAAAATTATTAAAGGAGGCGTTTTTCAAGGTGGGCAAACGGAGCCTCTAGGAGCAGGGGTACCGCCCCGCCTGCTCCTAGGAGGATAATTTACATATTATAAAAGTTATAATTAAACAAAAACGGGGCCTGTGGGAATAAAATCAATTACATATTTAGCACCAGGTGACATTTGCACATTGGAAATGTCATCCTGTTTAATATGCTAAAAAGTGGTGACAGAAACCCTTTAAAATATATATATACAGTACAGACCAAAAGTTTGGACACACCTTCTCTTTCAAAGAGTTTTCTGTATTTTCATGACTATGAAAATTGTAGATTCACACTGAAGGCATCAAAACTATGAATTAACACGTGGAATTATATACTTAACAAAAAAGTGTGAAACAACTGAAAATATGTCTTATATTCTAGGTTCTTCAAAGTAGCCACCTTTTGCTTTGATTACTGCTTTGCACACTCTTGGCATTCTCTTGATGAGCTTCAAGAGGTAGTCACCTGAAATGGTTTTCACTTCACAGGTGTGCCCTGTCAGGTTTAATTAGTGGGATTTCTTGCCTTATAAATGGGGTTGGGTTCGATTGGGTTCAGGTCTGGTGACTGTGGAGGCCAGGTCATCTGGCGTAGCACCCCATCACTCTCCTTCTTGGTCAAATAGCCCTTACACAGCCTGGAGGTGTGTTTGGGGTCATTGTCCCGTTGTCCCGTTGATAAATAAATGATGGTCCAACTAAACGCAAACCGGATGGAATAGCATGCCGCTGCAAGATGCTGTGGTAGCCATGCTGATTCAGTATGCCTTCAATTTTGAATAAATCCCCAACAGTGTCACCAGCAAAGCACCCCCACACCATCACAACTCCTCCTCCATGCTTCACGGTGGGAACCAGGCATGTAGAGTCCATCCGTTCACCTTTTCTGCGTCGCACATAGACACGGTGGTTGGAACTAAAGATCTCAAATTTGGACTCATCAGACCAAAGCACAGATTTCCACTGGTCTAATGTCCATTCCTTGTGTTCTTTAGCCCAAACAAGTCTCTTCTGCTTGTTGCCTGTCCTTAGCAGTGGTTTCCTAGCAGCTATTTTACTATGAAGGCCTGCTGCTCACAGTCTCCTCTTAACAGTTGTTGTAGCTGAATGAGAGCGCACCGCACAAGCGCGGCCCGGCACCCATTAATTTCTATGGAGCCAACGGAAATAGCCGAGCCGCGTTCTCAATATAGGTGTGGGTCCCAGCGGTGGGACCCGCACCTATAAGACAATGGGGGCATATCCTAGAGATATATGCCCCCATTGTCCAAGATGGAAAAACCCCTTTAAAGAAGAACTCCAGCAAAAAATTTTATTCTCTGACCTGTTAGAAAGGTGCATGATGTAATCTGTAGTGAATCTTCTTATCAGAGACTGTATTTGTGAGTTATCCCCTCTCTTCTAATTGTAGCTGGGTCATGTGACCAACTCCCTGACCTCCAACTGACCCAGGACATGTAGCCAGTCACTTCTCTATTCATTCCTATGAGACTGAAAGTGAGGCTCCCATAGGAATGCAAAGAGTTCTTCTTTAATAATTAAATTATAAAAATTATTTAATACACAAATGGTTCCTTAAAAAACACTACAACTCATCCCGCAAAATCAAGAAAAATTTTTATAAGAAAAAAAAAATGTACTTGTGTCCCTTGAGTTGTGCGCCAACAATTTTTACTTCAGACATACTGTATATTAAAAATCTACAATAAAGCTGACTATACACTATAGACTTCAGACGGCTGAAAAGGCCAGTTTGGCCCATTTTCTGTCAACTTTTGGCGTTGAAAAAAACAAATACAAGATACTGTACTTACCTACAATGAAATACAAAATGATAACCAGTCATACGGGCATCAGTACACACAGCAATAATTCCAGGGAACCAATGCCAGGATACCCACCACACCCACTGTGTGTTTCATATATAATACTTTGTTCCCTGGTGTTAGTGGCTTTTTCCCCACTATTCATTATATTATCCTATTTCTATGCTCATTTACTGGTTATTTGTGGGGTGATATTGTGGTAGCATTCCTGTGTACTACGTCAGAAGTACCAGTGTGTTTGTACGTTGGTATAATATTTGCACTATGTGTCCCATTGCGTTTTTTCCTGTTTGTCTTTTTTTTACATCTTTATATATGTCTTTTTTAACTAATTAATACAGTTACTGTATATTTTTTATAGGACTTTGGTTCTGCATTTTTGTCTTCTTTACTGGTGATTGGCATGCATATCCTGCTCTAATTGGTCTTCTTATGGCATTGTGTCCAGAACGACAACTGCAAACAATTATTTGTTTGTTTGAAAGAGGTTGACTGAAATTTCTAACGTGGCTAACTTACAGGGCTATAATGGTTTTAGTTTTAGAAGTGGGGATAACATTCTATGACTAAGTGCTGTTGATTTGGTTATAATGTTGTAATATTCGGTATATACATATAATATACAATATTCAAGCAGTAACATATTTCCCATTAAGATGTGGTTTTCCCTTAGATGACATTTTTAAATAATTTTTATTGTATTCTGTAGACTGTTTCATTCTCCTGAATGGGGTTTATGGAAACTAATGTGCATGTGCAGTATCCCAGTCCTGGGGGTATCTGAAAATGTTTTATTATATATAATTGTTTTTATGTTTTGGCTGTGTATTCCAGCAGAGGAGGTGATGGTTGGCAATAGTTGGCAGGAACAGGGCTAACCATCCTATTCCTCACCTCTTGGTAGGAACTGGCTTGTCCTGTTTCCTGCCAGGAGGAGGAGTTCCAGTTGACATAGAGAAGGGAGAGGAAGTACATGTGAAAGCTCCTACTCCTTGGAACCAGATCATAGTCTACTGTGAGACCAACTCCAGACTGCAGAGAGACTATCAGAATTCAAAACACTGTTTCCAGAAAGCATCAGTGTGTCAAAGCAGCAGAGTGATCAGCAAAATAATGATTCACAGACACTACTGCAAGGTGAGGGACTACAGCTCAGACACCCATCACCCACCGCTAGGCCAGACTAACATCAAGCCTGTATCTCAGTGGACACCTGTATCCACAAGTGCAAATGCATTAGATTGCCACACAGCCTGCCATCATACCTCTTCATGTGGTGCCAGAAACTGCACTTTGTGCTGGATGTGCCACAAGTAATATTCTAAGAGAGACTTTTATACATTTACTTCTGGCCAAGTTCTTCGAACTACCTTAAAACTGCACCAATCCCCAGGGAGCAACAGCCATGGGAGTACACCATGACACAACACTTCATGAGGGACACTACCACTCCTATCCTCTGAGTCGGCTCCTCAGGGGCTCGCTGCACATGGTGCAGAAACAACCCAAATCCACATTTATGGAACAGCTTTCCAGTTGCAGAATTTTTAGCATCAAACATGCTATGTGTGAATAAACCCTATAGCTGTCCATGGAGACATTAGACTTTTATTGTCCGATTCTACAAAATTTTCCAGAGATCCCCAACAATGAAACAGTGACAGACTTTGTTGTGGAGGGGTACATGGGTCTGACAGGATGAATTAGCGTTGTTCAGTCCTTTGTCAGAGTCAGAGGTGCCCAGCAACTGCTTATGTCCCTGAAAAATATGCATTTGTGGATGTGGGCCCTTGCAGAACTGGGCCTTTACTTCTAGTTTGACCAGGTGCCCAGATTTATTTTTTTCTCCTTGTATGTGTGATTTCTCTGGTACGCTGTCTAATACTGGGCAACCAAAATATATTGATAGGTTAACCCACATCCTATAAACTTGCCCCTAGTGTTTGTGTGCGTGAATTTAGATTGTCAGGACTAATGAAAGCAGACATGGTGAGAATGAACTCAATAAAAAAATACATTTCTTTCAGAATCCGTTCAGAGACCTTCAAATAAATGCAATCAATACTCGCCATCTAATAGTGTGTATATAATATTAAAGCTCCTAGGGATTCAACCTTCTGACCTAAAGTCTCAATATCCTCGGCTGCCCATGTAGGCTGCATTTACATTTATCATGGGTCTGGCTGTGTGGTACAGACTCCAAGGATCTGATTTACTTAGATATGGGCATATTAGTTTCATAGGTAGGAGGTATAATAAAATAAATGTCTTCAGGTCATGCATTGAAGAGCAGCAGGGGATGGAGTTGGCTGTCTGATTAATATATCACCTTCACCCTGACCCATCAGCAGGAATTTTGGCTATGAAACAAGTCAGTCCTGAAATTCCCAGCACATCTGCTACCCAATAACATGATAAACAGTAGAAAAAGTCAAAGGTCTCCCTCCTGCAGGTGATCCTCCTCCAGAGTTACTGTAATTTTTAAGAGAAAATAACTGTAAGAGAAATATAGACGTCACACTTGGTGCCATATTAATAGCATATCTGACTCCTAGGACACCCACCTATCCTGAGAATGCAGGGGCCACATCACTAGTTGACTTGAATGGAACTGTGCTGCAGTTTACTGTATAGTGGGTGGTCAGCTATGTGGTGCTCTTGGAGTGTGATAGGGATGCAGTGCTTAATCACTCATGCAGCCCCTTCAAGGGCTATCCTTAAAGGGGTTCTCCGGGAATTAAGAAAATGAAAACACTTAAAGGGGTATTCCCATCTCACAAAAGTAGTTTGTATAGTTAGATATAGCCATACCAATATTATTACTAATAGAATGTATTTATATAAAATGTACCGTTTAGAAGATTTTCCTATTTGTATATCCATTGTCCCACACACATCAGTCAGGCCGTTGCCCCTAGTTACGACCACCGCAGCCATGTAGTAGTGGTGATCAGCTTGCTCCTTTTCAAACCCGCTCTGAGGTAACTGCTGTATTGTGAACTCACATTGCATGAGCATGTGGAGACACATCTTAGGGTACTTTCACATCTGCGTTTTGGACACTACCAGTCCAAAATGCAATGGTCAGGATCCGTCCAAAACACAGACTTTATAAACGGATCCTGCTCCATAGAGATGAAATGATCTTGGAACAGGATCCGTTTCTCTGCGTTTTGGAAACGCAGACAAAAATGCTACAACCCTAAGATGTCTCCCCGCATGCTCATGTAATGTGCGCTCACAATACAGCAGTTACCTCAGAGCGGGTTTGAACAAGAGCAAGCCGGCCACCGCTACTACATGGCCACAGTGGTCGTAACTAGGGGCAACGGCCTGACTGATGTGTGTGGGACAATGGATATACAAATAGGCAAATCTTCTAAACGGTAGATTTTATATAAATACATTCTATTTGTAATAATATTGGTATGGCTATATCTAATTATACAAACTACATTAGTGAGATGGGAATACCCCTTTAAATATTACTTTAGTATAAATATATTCCCAAATACCTTTCATTAGTTATAATGGCTTGTTTTGTCTAAGGAGCGATCATCAGTAGAAATAAAATGGCCGCCATCCTATTAGTACACACAAAACCTGTCCTAGTCACACAGTAGGACAAGTTACTTCACAACATTGAGGTAAAGAGCTGCCCATCCTCCTCTCTGCTCTACTTGTCAGGGATTATGATCATGAATACAGATGATACGATCTTCAGGTGAATCTCTGTAGGAATGGAGTTCATGAGGAGACATGAAGTACAGAGAGGACGGACAGGACAGACTGAGGTAATGGAGACTGCATACAAGAGCTGCTGCACATTGTCCACATCCCCACTCCCACCTCCTCCCTTTATCTTATGTCTCCTCATGAACTCCATTCCTACAGAGGTTCATCTGAAGAACATATTAAACTGTATTCAGGATCATAATCCCTGACAAGTAAGAGAGGAAGATGGTGCAGCTCTTTAACTTGTCCTTCTGTGTAATTAGGCCAGTTTTTGTGTGGACTAGTAGGATGGCGGCCATTTTATTTTTCCTAATGAATGCTACCCAGATAAAACGAGCGTTATTATAGCTAATGAAAGGTATTTGGTAATATATTTATAATAAAGTAATATTTAAGTACTTTCATTTTCTTAATTCCCAGGAGAACCCATTTAAGAAGATATTGATGACCTATGCTCACCAATATCAGATCAGCGAGGGTCCGACTCCCTGACCCCCAAAGATCAGCTGTTAGAAGATGCCTGGACCTCAGTGAGGCCAGTGACTTCCCCATACATCAGAAAAATAATAAAAATATGGCTGCACAACATTTCACAAGCAAACAACAGAGCCAAGGAAAGGGGATCATTCTAAATTTAAATGGTATTATTCCTACTAGAAATGAAAACTGAAAAAATAGAAGCTCTTTGCGTGCAACAACTGAAAATATGTCTTATATTCTAGGTTCTTCAAAGTAGCCACCTTTTGCTTTGATTACTGCTTTGCACACTCTTGGCATTCTCTTGATGAGCTTCAAGAGGTAGTCACCTGAAATGGTTTTCACTTCACAGGTGTGCCCTGTCAGGTTTAATTAGTGGGATTTCTTGCCTTATAAATGGGGTTGGGACCATGAGTTGTGTTGGGCAGAAGTCAGGTGGATACACAGCTGATAGTCCTACTGAATAGACTGTTAGAATTTGTATTATGGTAAGAAAAAAGCAGCTAAGTAAAGAAAAACGAGTGGCCATCATTACTTTAGGAAATGAAGGTCAGACAGTCCGAAAAATTGGGAAAACTTTGAAAGTGTCCCCAAGTGCAGTCGCAAAAACCATCAAGCGCTACAAAGAAACTGGCTCACATTAGGACCGCCCCAGGAAAGGAAGACCAAGAGTCACCTCTGCTGCGGAGGATAAGTTCATCCGAGTAACCAGCCTCAGAAATCGCAGGTTAACAGCAGCTCAGATTAGAGACCAGGTCAATGCCACACAGAGTTCTAGCAGCAGACACATCTCTACAACAACTGTTAAGAGGAGACTGTGTGCAGCAGGCCTTCATGGTAAAATAGCTGCTAGGAAACCACTGCTAAGGACAGGCAACAAGCAGAAGAGACTTGTTTGGGCTAAAGAACACAAGGAATGGACATTAGACCAGTGGAAATCTGTGCTTTGGTCTGATGAGTCCAAATTTGAGATCTTTGGTTCCAACCACCGTGTCTTTGTGCGACGCAGAAAAGGTGAACGGATGGACTCTACATGCCTGGTTCCCACCGTGAAGCATGGAGGAGAAGGTGTGATGATGTGGGGGTGCTTTGCTGGTGACACTGTTGGGGATTTATTCTAAATTGAAGGCATACTGAACCAGCATGGTTACCACAGCATCTTGCAGCGGCATGCTATTCCATCTGGTTTGCGTTTAGTTGGACCATCATTTATTTATCAACAGGACAATGACCCCAAACACACCTCCAGGCTGTGTAAGGGCTATTTGACCAAGAATGAGAGTGATGGGGTGCTACGCCAGATGACCTGGCCTCCACAGTCACCAGACCTGAACCCAATCGAGATGGTTTGGGGTGAGCTGGACCGCAGAATGAAGGCAAAAGGGCCAACAAGTGTTAAGCATCTCTGGGAACTCCTTCAAGACTGTTGGAATACCATTTCAGGTGACTACCTCTTGAAGCTCATCAAGAGAATGCCAAGAGTGTGCAAAGCAGTAATCAAAGCATAAGGTGGCTACTTTGAAGAACCTAGAATATAAGACATATTTTCAGTTGTTTCACACTTTTTTTTGTTAAGTATATAATTCCACATGTGTTAATTCATAGTTTTGATGCCTTCAGTGTGAATCATAGTCATGAAAATACAGAAAACTCTTTGAATGGTAAGGTGTGTCCAAACTTTTGGTCTGTACTGTATAAGCCATATTTTTATTATTTTTCTGTATGCTTGCTTTATGGATATGCACCTGTGAACATGTATTGCTAGTCTAAATTTTCCTGTAGTATATATTGAGGGTACGCCCATCTACCTGGGGCTTCTGAGCAGAGTATAAATGCAGCTGGTTCCTACACCGACCTGAATGTGTAGGCTTAGGTAAGTCCAAGAGAGGCAGTTTGTTAGTGTTAGGAACCCATCTGCGGAAGCCACCTTGACGCCTGGTAGATGGGCCCGACACACGTTTGATCAAAAATGTGCGCAAAGAGCTTCTATTTTTTCAGTTTTCATTTCTAGTAGGAATAATACCATTTTAATTTAAAATTATCCCCTTTCCTTGTGAAATGTTGTGCAGCCATATTTTTATTTTTCTGTATGCTTGCTTTATGGATATGCACCTGTGAACATGTATTGCTAGTCTAAATTTTCCTGTAGTTCACTGTACATCAGTCACGTTGCCTAGTTGCAGGTCAGCTCCATTCAAGTCAATGGAGCTAAGCTGTAATTCCAAGCACAGCCACTATACGATGTATGGAGCTGTGTTTGGTAAGCTGCACCAATTAAAAAATCATAGCATATCAGAGTGACAGTCCTTAAAGGCTATGTGCACCTTTGAGGCAATTTTTGTTTATGGTTGAATTTTACTAATTTTTGGCTACAAATCATATTTTCAATTGGCTTTTATAAAAATATTTAGCCATTCTGTCATAAAGGGTTAACTGTTTTTGTAACTGTGTGACTTGTACTTTCACTTTCAGTTCATGCCAGTCATCTAATAAATCTTATCTCTAAACTACTAAGAGGTCATAAACACTTATTCAAGCCACATTCTTATCAGTGAGTTATAAGTGTTTATAAGGTCAGAGAGCAGAGATAAGGAGTCCGTCTGCTCCTCAGATGATGGAAAGGACAAAAAATCCACAGGCAGCTAGTACAGCATCTCAGCTCTTTACAGAAAACATGATTCTATATTATTTTTTAATAACAAACAATTGAAAAAAATATTTTTAGCTCAAAATAAGTACAATGCAGTAATAAAAAAAAATTGCCCCCAAAGGTCTACATAGCCTTTAAGTTTATACCTTTTAAAAGGTAGCAGACAATGTGGGGTCATGTGGAGTCTTTGTCAAGTCTTTGTCAAACATTACTCCATCTATGAATAGTAGATGAATACCTCAAGACATTTCAAAACTAATGTCTAAAAGAGAAACTGGAATTGTTGCCCATGGCAGACAGTCATGGCACAGCTTTCATTTTTCAAGAGCACTGTGGTTGCTATGCGTAATAAAGAGTTATTTCTTTTAGACAGCAGTCACTTTGACTCTGTTGATATTGCAAAGATGACACTTAAAATGGAAATCTCAATGGTTTCCTTCAAAAATTAAAGCTGCTTGAATCCATCAATGTCAGCAGGACCATCTAATGATCTCATGTGTATGACAGCCTGTTGATGACAAATATCAGCGCAAAGAGGGATTAGGTATGTTGCATTTCAATACGTCCAATCCTTTTTTCCCATAGGCGTTCCACAAAGATGTCTGGCTTTCTCTCCTGTCCTGCAGAAAAGTCATCAATATTGAATTCCCAGAAAACAACTTTAAATGGGTTTTCCAGGAGTTCAGTAGTGATGGCCTATTCTGTGGATAGGTCATCAATAACTCATCAGTGGGGGTCTGATTCCCAGCACCCCCCCAATCAGCTCTGTTAAGAGGCGGTGAGCACTGCAGCCTCTTCCTTTGCCAGTGACTTCACATTCATCGGTCACCTGGCCTAAGTGAAGCTCAGTCCCATTCAAGTGAATGCACCTGGGCTGCAATACCAAGCACAGCCACTATATGGCGCAGTGCTTGGTATGCTATGAGGAGGCTGCAGCACTCACTGGAGCACTGCCCCCTCTTCAAACAGCTGATCTTCGGGGATGTTGGACCCCAACCCATCAGATATTAGTGACCTGAGGATAGGCCAATAATATCAAACTCATGGAAAACCTCTTTAACATTGTCCATAAAGCACACAAACAATATCATATTTCAAATCAAACTAGCCTTTCATCACTGAGGACACACAGAGTCATTATGAGTGATTATAGCTGGTGTACAATGCTACACAATATGTAAGTGCTCTAAGGGCAACAAGGAGTAAAAAACATAAAATACACATTCCCAATTTACAAGTGGCTCTGACTTTGTGCTGTGTCTCCCCTCCCAATCATCTTTAGATCCACTTAATTTGTTTTTCAATGTTTCAATTTGTATTTATTACATTGATAATACAAAACCTCATATAAAAAACCATCATTCAAAAATGACAACCATGACCATGATTCCTGTGCCAAAATATTCCTTGTAGATTGTAAGCTGTCGCGGGCAGGGTCCTCTGTCCTCCTGTACCAGTTTGTAACTTGTCTTGTTCTCGCTTATTGTACTTATTTTGTTTATGTATGTACACCCCTTTTTATATGTAAAGTGCCATGGAATAAATGGCGCTGTAGTAATAAATAATAGTAATAAAATGGCCTCCACAACAGACCAGAAAAACGCCAACATCTCTATATATAAAACAGGCATGATTACTAAACTTTCATCTCACTAACTGCTGACTAACAAGTAAAAGAGTGATCAATACTATGACTTCCACCTGCTGTGCCCATGACCATCAGATAGCCAATCTGGAAATCCACACTCGTAAGAAGATAACAGCATCTCAAGGAATGATGCAAACTCCAAGCCATGTGTCAGGGCTGGGATACACAGATAAGGGGTAGTGATCCCTAAGCTTAATCCCAACCCCTTTCCCTGCCTATTGCCCACTCAGGCTAACCCCTGAGCCGACAACCAGAAGACTGAAAATACACTAACAAAAGTGCGGGGGATGGGAAGACAAACAAGACAGACAAACAAGAACCAAATGCGTAGTCAGGTAGCCGCGTCAAAACCAGGAGAGTACGTCAGGAACCAAATCAGCAAGCAGAGAGAAGTAGTCAAAAACACGCCAAGGGTCAAAGAACATAAAGAGTCTAAACTGCAGAGCAAGAATGTCAAACCAGGTAGTAGCAAGGAAACTCCAAACACTGGCAGCTAGGTAAAAGTTAAAGGGCCTTAAATACCTAGCAGACCCCACCCAACCAGCTGACTGGGAGGAGAAGCAAGGGACGCGCATCCACAGCCAGAGACCGCCGGCTGGAGGAGGAGCCTGCCGAATTAGCGGACGAAGCCTGACCCCGGGCAACCACCTCGCCACCAGAGTCAGGGGCAGGACCAGCAGAACGGGTGCAATGACTGCCAGTCCTGACACCATGTTTATTCAGTGGTACATCCATCAACATCCGCAACATTTCTGAAAACTACCTTTCTCAAGCATAAAATGTCCAAAAACTAAGATAAATACACCTGCCTCAAACATCATTGTTCAACCCACAGGTGTCAACCATACAGAAGAAATCACCATGACAATCCACATATAAAAAAGAGCGTACATATAAATATATTACATCCAATGTAGCAGAGCAAAACACATACCGGACCACTCCATCAGATTGCTTCCAAAACATCCAGGATCATTGCACCAGGGAATAGAAAAAGTATAAACGAATGGACCAATATGATGTCATAAATAATTGACCAGTCAAGTGTGCAATATAATTCATACTAAGGCATCCTAATGTCAATATTAAATCGCACATATGTGTCTGCGCCATATTGGAAAAAGGCATTTCCATATTAATCATACACAGCTGTTTACTGATGACTACTACATCCAGAGGGGGGCACTGCCATGGGGCTGACATGGAGCCTACATATGCCAACGTCTTTATGACCGAATCTGAAAAGCAATATTATATATATCTTTACAATGGATGTAGTATATTTATTTGTGCACTCTTTTGTATATGTGGATTGTCATGGTAATTAATTCTATATGGTTGACTCCTGTACTTTGACCAATATGTCTGAGGGAGGTGCATTTAAAGGACATCCGTCAGCAGATTTGTACCTATGACACTGGCTGACCTGTTACATGTGTACTCGGCAGCTGAAGACATCTGTGTTGTTCCCATGTTCATATGTGCTCAAATTGCTGAGAAAAGGGATGTTTTAATACATGCAAATGATCCTCTAGGAGCAACGGGGGCGTTATCCTTAAGGCTGTATTACACAGCCTGATTCTGCCGGCGATTGTCAGACGTTCTTTCTCATCAATTGTCTGCTCGCTAGTGGAGTAGACTGCTACTATTACATGCAGTGATCTCCTCCACAGCATGGGAGGAGCAATCGTTATATCATCGCTCGTCCCCATGCTGTCCAGTTGTTTGCTCACTGCTAGGCGGAAGTCTCTGCCTAGCATACCCACGTGAAGCTTGGTACGTCACTGAACTAAAGAAAAAACCCTTGTCCTGCGCTGCATGGAAATGCTCCAATCAGACATGCTAAATGAGTGAAGGGGATTTTTTGTCCAGGTTCAGCTCTGATCCCAGACAACCCCTTTAAATCCTAGAAGCTCTGATCTCTCTGCAACTGCCGTTCCCTCTCCGTTTGAAATGAGAGGACCAGACAGTGAACACATTAATCACATCTGACCCTGTCAATCAAAGTGCAGAGAGAGCAGAGCCTACAGGCTCATTTGCATATAATAAAACATCATTTTTCTCACCAATGCCGGCACATATGAACATGGGACCAACACAGATGTCTTCAGTGCACATGTAACAGGTCAGCCAGTGTCATAAGTACAAATCTGCTGACAGATGCCCTTTAAATGTGCTTAGTTTTTGGACATTTTATGCTTGCGAAAGGCGGTTTAGTTTGCTGAAACGTTTAATGTATCTTTGATGGAGAACCACTTTGAATAAACACGGCTTGAAGTTTACATCATTCGCCACGGTGCTGTGATCTTCTTATGAATGTGGTCGTTTTAAGTGGAAATTTTGTGCCTCTTAGTCATTTTGTTCATAATACTTGTTGCACTATTACCGCTATATACTGTATGGCTGACCATTTCAGCTTATTATAATTACCACTGGACCTGCTTTTTTAGCTCTTTTTTTCCAAAACCTTTCAAAACTACAAAGCCCTTTTATGACTTTTTTTATGCCTTCATACTGTATGCATCGTTCACATCCCTCGAATCGAGGCTGCCAAATGGTAAAGTTACAGGAGAAAGGAGGGCTTATGACTCAAACTGTTTGCAAACATTCCAGCAGTGTTCACACACAGGCTTTCCACAAGCCTCGCTCCTGGGATCCTGTATTAAAGCCTTGGTAGGAACAGGAAAGTTAGCAAGACAAATAGCTAGCTGTCCGCCCTGTCAGTGTCATTAGCCGCTACTTAGGGCTGATAGCTTAAATCAATGTTGTGTTCCACATGTGGAAGATTGGAGGCTGTGTTCACACACAGGAGAATTTAGGAACATGTTCCAAAGGGGTCTCAGAGAGTCTTTATTTCAGGACAAGGGCCCCTCAGTATGCGGCAGCCTCAGGAAAGAAAAAAAGTCATTGGACAGGGCGGCTGTTTCCGCCAGTGGGATTTGGAGCAAACAGCACTAATGTAAACATGAGGGGAATGCAAGTCCTGGCTTCTCTTAGGAAGGGTAAATGAGACCCAGATGCTGGGAGCTCGCCGGACTGCTATGTGGGTTTTTTTTTTCGCCTTCTTGTTTCCTAGGGGCAGAAAGTTGTACTGGTGTTTTATCCAGGCTAAGCTGATCATGTGAAACAGCAGCTAGGCGTATCCCCCTCCAGTTTGTGCAGATCGCTATAAACCTCTGCTACTAGAAACGGGAGGGGTCGTAGTGCAGAAAGTATGACTATAAACTGTGAGCAAAACGATAAATAATGTAATGTTAGGAGCAGGGGTGGACCACCAATGAGGCCAGGTGAGGCGATCGCCTCAGGCAGCACCAGGTAGGAGCAAGAGGGGGGCAACCGAAGGGTCATGCGCTGAAGGGAAGGGGTTAGGTTAAGAAATTGGCATTGGGAAGACAGGAGCGCCATTTCAGTTTTCGCTTCAGGCAGCAGAAAGGCTAGGTGCACCTCTGGTTAGGAGTTTCTATCTTATATTATGGTTTTCACAGAGTTAAAGGGGTTGTCTGGCTTTGGAGCTGACAACCACATGGTTACAATGTGTGCCCCAGAAAAAAAAATACACTTACGTGTCCACAGTTACACCGTGCCCCATTTCCGGCTGTTTCTAGTCCCTGGAGAATAAGAAAAGGCTTGCTCCTGTGACTGCTCAGCAGTCACATCTGCTTGAATGGCACATATTGTTCAAGCAGCTGTTGACTGCTGAGACCTGTGACTGGCTGCAGTGGTCATGGGATCATGCCACTTCCTGGTCCTGCAGAAACAACTAGAAGCAGCCAGCAACAGGAAACAAGAGGACCATGCAGGGGAGGACAGGAACTTTAAGCAGCTCTGAAAAAAACTAAAAGTGGCCCCATGTTGTAGGTAGGTCTAAATTGACAGAAGGCGGGGCAACATACATAGGCAGGTCCAACTGAATTAGGTGGGGCCTGCAATACCATAGTACCAAACAAAATACCACAATGCTGCACAAAATACTGCCTCAGCAGAACCAAATAACACAGTGCCACCGGTCAGGTGCATAAGTACCTGATGCTCATAAATTAATTAATGCTAAAAGCATCAGATAATTATGTACCCGGACGGCAGCCATTAAGGAGGGATCGGGCGGCCCCCTGAGTTAGGACCACAGGGGTGGGCAAAGGAATCTTCCATTAAAAAAAAATCAGTGAGGTGAGCTACTTACATAATAAAATAACAAATAGTCACATACTCACCTTTAAATTCTTTCTCTGCCCCAGTCCAGTGGTCTCCTGCGGGTCTCTGATTACATTATTGAAGTGATCATGTGCCATACCAACATGTGATCATTGGAGCCCATCACTGGGCATAGTGGTGATGTCAGTATTTATAGCATGTGACCACTACGTGATTTACTGCAGCAGTCACATGTCCGTATGGCATATCATCATTCAGCAATAGACATCGACTGAGGACCACGTAGCTGGAGCAGTGGACAATATGAAAGGTCTTTATGCACCTAAACATAAAATGTACTCACATACTCAGACTTTTTACCTAATGGGACCTAGGGATCATTCAGGGGAGTGATTTTCACATCCGTGTTCTGTCTAACTGTAGAACAGAAAGCACACGGACTGAACACTTACCTGTGAAAGTCAAAGGGCTGCTTCTAGTTGTTTCTGCAGGACCAGGAAGTGGCATAATCCCATGACCACTGCAGCCAGTCACAGGTCTCAGGAGTCAACAGCTACTTGAACAATATGTGCCATTTGAGCAGTCACAGGAGCAAGCCTTTTCTTATTCTACAGGGACTAGAAACAGCCGGAAATGGGGCACAGTGTAACTGTGGACACGTGAGTGTATGTCCAATTTTTTTTCACAGCCATCGGTCTGTGAAGAGAATTTTGGGTGTCCAAAAATGGGTCCGTTTTTCCTCAGATGGTTGTTAGGAAACACTGGATGGGCGTTGCTCAGTTTTTTTTTTAAACCTCATTCACACATCCATGTCCCTTCTTACGACTGTAATGTATTTTGCGGTCCACAAAATGTGGATCCGCAAAAAATACAGATGACGTCCGTGTGACATTCTTTTTTTTGCGGATCCATTGTAACAATGCCTATACGTGCCCCCAAATGGACAAGAATAGGACATGCTCTATATTTTATGTGCAGAATGGACATACGGATGCGGACAACACGCGGTGTGCTGTCCACATTTTTTGCAGACCCATTGAAATAAATGGGTCCACATCCTATCTGCAAAACATTCCGAACGTACACGGAAACAAAATAAGTTTTTTTGCATGAGGCTTTAATCCGTGAAGACGTCTGAAAAACACTGATGTCTGAATACACGCATTAAAATGAATAGGGAGTTGTGCTGTCCTTGGAGAACACGTACAGTACACATACGTGGAACACTGACGTGTGAATGAGGCTTTAAGGAGGGGAAAACGGAAGACATTTTGGTTCAATATGGACAGAAAAAAAAGAACATACGGATGACAACATTGCTTCAGCGAGGATTGAAAATTGGCAGTTTTTAGTGGACAGAACATGGACAGTACTTGCATCCTTTTCCTTACAATGTAGCTTCCGGATTTCTGGTTCCAAACTAGAGCTGACTTCAAAGAATACAAAATTGACTTATTAGTATATTTTCAATTGTGGAGGAAGCCAGAGAAAATACACACACACATGGAACCAACATGCTAACTCCATGCAGATGTTACCCTGGTCAGATTAAGTCTCAGGACCTCAGTCTGCGAGGCAACAGTGCTAACCACAGGGAGCTCCAGATGCTCATGTAAGTCTGGACACATATGTAATACATTTGCTATACAGATGACGAGGAACTAGGTCACGTATTACGTGCTGCTTGGCTACACAGAAAAATCTATAGACGTGCATCAAACTTTGACTTTAGTGCTGTACATTTCTGCTTGTGATTTATGTGCGTCTGGATATACATGGATGATCCGATTGGATGTTATCAACTCTCCTGTTCTGCATGACCAAGCGGCAACGTGTGTCCATCCAGTCCAGGCTGAACTGTATAGAAGGACAGATGTATTTTTTATGCCTTATAAACTATGTTACTATGTATGCAACTGCATGGCATACAGTGTCATACAATGCATTTGGAAATTCTTTAGACTCTTTCATTTTTTCACATTTTTGTAATGTTGTGGCCTTGAGCTAAAATAAAAAGTTTTCCTCATAAATCTACAAGTCTGCACTCAATACCCCATAATGAGAAAGTCAAAACAGAATTGTAGATTTTTTTGCAAATTTATTAAAAAGGAAAAATTAACATTTTGCATGCACATAAGTGTTCAAACCCTTTACTATGACACTTCTAATTTAGCTCTGGGGTTCTCCCATTTATCTCAATCATCTCTGAGATGTGTCTACACCTTGATTGGAGTCCACCTCTGGTAAATTTAGTTGATTGGACATGATTTGGAAAGACGCTCCATCTACAGTGCCTTGCGAAAGTATTCAGCCCCCTGGAACTTGTCAACCTTTTGCCACATTTCAGGCTTCAAACAAAATAAGAATCAACAACAAGTGGGTCACAATTGTGAAGTGGAACGAAATTTATTGGATCATTTAAACTTTTTTTGTAATAATAAAACTGAAAAGTGCAAGTCGCTTGGGGTATGTCTCTATCAGTTTTGCACATCTAGAGACTGAAATTCTTGCCCATTCTTCCTTGCAAAACAGCTCGAGCTCTTTGAGGTTGGATGAGAGCGTTTGTGAACAGCAGTTTTCAGCTCTTTCCACATATTCTCAATTGGATTAAGGTCTGGACTTTGACTTGGCCATTCTAAGACCTGGATACATTTATTTTTGAACCATTCCATTGTAGATTTTGCTTCATGTTTAGGATCATTGTCTTGTTGGAAGATAAATCTCCGTCCTAGTCTCAGGTCTTTTGCAGACTCCAACAGGTTTTCATCCAGAATGGTCCTGTATTTGGCTCCATCCATCTTCTCATCAATTTTAACCATCTTCCCTGTCCCTGCTGATGAAAAGCAGGCCCAAACCATGATGCTGCCACCACCATGTTTGACAGTGGGGATGGTGTGTTCAGGGTGATGAGCTGTGTTGCTTTTACGCCAAACATATTGTTTTGCATTGTTTCCAAAAAGTTGGATTTTGGTTTCATCTGACCAGAGCACCTTCTTCCACATGTTTGGTGTGTCTCCCAGGTGGCTTGTGGCAAACTGTAAAGGAGACTTTTTATGGATATCTTTGAGAAATGGCTTTCTTCTTGCCACTCTTCCATAAAGGCCAGATTTGTGAAGTGTTCGACTGATTGTTGTCCTACGGACAGACTCTCCCACCTCAGCTGTAGATCTCTGCAGTTCATCCAGAGTGATCATGGGCCTCTTGGCTGCATCTCTGATCAGTCTTCTCCTTGTTTGAGATGAAAGTTTAGAGGGACGGCCGGGTCTTGGTAGATTTGCAGTGGTCTGATACTCCTTCCATTTCAATATGATCGCTTGCACAGTGCTCCTTGGGATGTTTAAAGCTTGGGAAATCTTTTGGTATCCAAATCCGGCTTTAAACTTCTCCACAACAGTATCACGGACCTGCCTGGTGTGTTCCTTGGTCTTCATGATGCAGAACCCTGAGACTATCACAGAGCAGGTACATTTATACGGAGACTTGATTACACACAGGTGGATTCTATTTATCTTCATCAGTAATTTAGGACAACATTGGATCATTCAGAGATCCTCAATGAACTTCTGGAATGAGTTTTCTGAACTGAAAGTAAATGGGACGAATAATTTTGCACGCCCCACTTTTCAGTTTTATTATTACAAAAAAAGTTTAAATGATCCAATAAATTTCGTTCCACTTCACAATTGTGACCCACTTGTTGTTGATTCTTCACCAAAAATGTAAAATGTTATATCTTTTTGTTTGAAGCCTGAAATGTAGCAAAAGGTTGAAAAGTTCCAGGGGGCCGAATACTTTCGCAAGGCACTGTATATAAGTTTGCACAGTTGACAATGCATATCAGAGCAACAGCCAAACTATGAGGAGGAAAGAAATGCATGTAGAGCTCAGAGACAGGATTGTACAGATTTGGAGGAGGGTACAAAAAATCTTCTACACTGAAAGTTCCGAGGAGCACATTGGCCTCCAATAAATCTGAAATGGAAGATGTTCGAAACAACCAGGACTATTTTAGTTTTTATTTTAATAAATTAGTAAAGATTTCAATTATTCGGTTTTCACTTTCTCATTATGGGGTATTACCTGCAGAACGATTTTTACTTTAGCACAAGGCTGCAACATAACTAAATGTGAAAAAAGTGAAATAAAAATGCACTGTAAATCAGGGGAGATCGTTTAATCTGAAGTTCACAAAAGAACAATATATGCAGTCGAGAAACGTGCCAGATATTGCCACCTGTACATCTCTAGACCTTGTAAGCACAGAATGTCTAGTATCTTAGACACCAAGTAGGCCACACCTTAAAGGGGTATTCCAGGATTTTAATATAGAAGGCCTATCCTCATGATAGGTCATCAATATATGTACAGTTAACAACACCCACCCAACCTGCTGACCAGCTGCTTTAGAATACCCCCAGCGCCAGAACAACACAGCTCAATTCACTGTGCAGTGGACAGAGCTGGTTACTGCAGCATTGTTCCCACTAAAATGAACGGGAGCAGTGCTGCAGTAACCAGCTACATCCATTCACAAATGGACAGAGCTGTATAGTTCCAGTGCCGAATTCACTCAAACAGTTGATCGGCAGGGATGCGGGGTGTTGGACCCCCGCTGATCAGTTAGTGATGGCTTATCCTGAAGATAGACCATCAATAATAAAATATTGGAATACCCCTTTCAGTTGGGTATGGCTTTAAAATGCATGTGTGCTCTAGAAAAATAACAGTGTGCAATCCATTTAACCTCCGTTCACTATACACAGCTGTGATGCTCTGCTCCCGACTTCAGATTGATTTCCAATATCCCTCACTGCCCCCGCTCTCTACTGTGTTCTCCGCATATTGCTAAATACACCTATTAGCCAAATTAGGTTAATATCACAATCCCCAAGACAAGCAGGCCTATTGTGGAAGATGGTGCAGCTGCTGAAATACTTCTGTAAGGATCCTGTCACATCTGCAGCGGAGTCTCTGGTAGAAGCGCCTGTCAGGTGCCGCTGGTGTCCGTCCTGCGATGGGTCTGGCAAAGCATTGTGGCTTGCGTCATCAACAGAAGCTACGATGCAGATGTGAACAGAACCATAAGCAGTTGCACAGAGTGGAAAGTCAATACCTTTTTTCCTGACAAACATGTCTTAGGCTACTTTTTCACTTGCGTTTACATTTTCCGGTATTGAGATCCATCATAGGGTCTCAATACTGGAGAAAAACGCTTCTGTTTTGTTTCAATTCATTTTCAATAGGGACAAAAAGTAAGTGAACAAAACGGAGTGCTCCAAAATGCATTATGTTCTGTTTGGTTGCGTTCCCATACCGGAAAGAAAACCGCAGCAAGCTGCAGTTTTCTTTCCGTCATGGAATGCGGAGCAAAATGGATTCGTCATGACCTACAATGCAAGTCAATGGGGACGGACACAATCGAAAACGGATTTGTCCTCCATTGACTTTCAATGGAGTTCATAACGGATCCATCTTGGCTATGTTAAGGATAATACAATCGGATCCATTCATAACGGATGCAGCCGGATGTATTATCAGTAACAGAAGCGTTTTTGCTGAACCCTGTCGGATCCAGCAAAAACGCTAGTGTGAAAGTAGCCTTAGACTTGAGTGGCTGCTCTTCTTATCTTCTCTACTTCTGTAACCTGACCCAACTATGTGGCAGCACAGTGACGTCATGTATCATGTGGGGATTTACACTTCTATAGGTGCACATTTACTCGTTAAAGATCTTGTTACAAATTGTGGTAAAAGTTGGTGCAAACTGGAGCAGTCTGGCACATTTTTGGTGCAATTTGGCTAACCTAGTTTCAGAAAATCATTGTGGCTTAATTAGAAATAGGCATAATAGTGTGGAATAGGGGGTAGTCTAATGCCTCATTTACATGTCAGTGTTTGGTCAGTGATTTCCATCACTGATTGTTAGCCAAAACCAGGAGTGGAGCCTCCACAGATATGAGGTATAAGGGAAGGATCTGCACCTGTTCTGTGTTTAGAGCTGCACCTGGTTTTGGCTCAAAATCACTGATGGAAATCACTGACCGAACACTGACGTGTGAATAAGGCATGAGATGTTACGTTTTGCAACAAAATTATACCTCAATTCTGGTGTAATATTCTGTTGCAAAGTAAGCCAAAAAATAGTTGGAATACAGTTAAAAGGGATTGTGTCACTTAAAGGGGTTTTCCCATGACTAATGTAAAAAATGTTAATCAGACATCATATAGTACATGGCATCCTCTGTCTAACAAAGCTAGAACCAGCCCTGTACCTCACATGGATCCAGAGATCTCCCCATTCATTGCTCTGCTAGATTTATATCAAACTGACAGCTCAAGGGGAGTGTCTTTTCTGCTGCAGCTAAGGGGGCGTGTCTCAGCTCTCCCTATCACAGCTCAGGAGGAGGTTGAAGGATGAAACTGGGCATGTGCGGCCTTCTCAGTGAGCCAGACAAAGAAATAAGAAAAAAACAAACAGCGGGTAGCGCTATACAGATGTATTTTATTGAATAACTCAGTGGCTATGCTAAATTTTTAATTACATTTAATTACAAAAGTATTCAGATGCAGGTGCTGATGTGAAAACTGTAGAATATTTTTGTGGGACAACTCCTTTAAGGAAATAGCATTTATCACGTAGAGAAAGTTAATACAAGGCACTTACTAATGTATTTGGATTGTCCATATTGCCTCCTTTGCTGGCTGGATTAATTTTTCCATCACAGCATACATGGCTCGTTTCCATGGTTATGACAATCTGGCAATCCAGCAGTAGTGGCGCTGCTTGCATACTATAGAAAAAAAGCACTGGCCTATTTACGCTCTCATGGTCTCGCTTTTTCCTATAGTGTGCAAGCATGACCACCACTGATGGATTGCAGGGTGGATGTAACTGTGGAAACAAGCAGTGTATAATGTGATGGGAAAATGAATCAAGCCAGAAAAGGAAGCAAAATGGACAATCACAATACATTAGTAAGCAGGGGAGCACCCAGAAATTTTCCTAGTCCAACAAGCGAAAAATGCAGGGCACGTAGTGCGCCGCGCCATTTTTTGCCCCACTGATTACCTGAAGTGCCTACTGCATGTGAAAATGCGGCGTGCGTAGCCCCGCCCATTATTATAAGCCCCTCCTAAATATAATAGGCCACGCCCAACAAACACTGTACAGCTAAAATGATATTGTTGAGGCTTCGCTCTATACATCATACAGAGAGGGGAGGGCGTGTCCTGGCTGCACTGCCTGCTTCACATTATACAATAAACAGCAAGCTACAGCCATGAAGCTCCTCCGCTCTCCTCCCTCCCCAGATCCTACTTAAAGCCTGTGGTTCACCCCACCATCCGCCACCTGCCCGTGGCCTGCTGCCCCCCTTGGCCGTCCTCACCCAGCTCTGAATCCTCCTTCTGCAAATGGCAGGGGGAGGAGCCGGAGCATCTTCTCTCCTAAATAGCGCCACATACCTCTTACATCCAGTGATGTCACCTTTGTTGTAGACGTTCTCTTTCCTCATCTTCTCCATTCGGACCAGACCGCCATGATGATTTTTCAGCCATCTCTCGTCTCTGCAGAGATTGACAAACAGACATTAGTTTCCCACATATCCATCATCTTCACATCTTCTGAACACCTCGTCCTGCCACCCCCAATACTGTGCTCCCTAATACTATACTGCAGAAGCAATCCCCCTGAAAATACTAGGACCACACAGATAGTGCCCCCCTCAACAATTATTGGCACAGAGTGCCCTAAAAAATAAATGCGTCCGGACACTAATAGTAGAAAGATAATCCCCCAAAAATAATTGTGCTAAACTGATACTGTGCCAGGGTGCCCCCCAAAGTAACAGTGCTCCCCAAAATCCCACCAATAGAAATAATTCTCTGCCAGAGCACACTTAGTGATAATGCCCCCATAGTGCCCATACTAGTAATCATGTTCCCCATAGCCCCCCAGTAGTAGGAAAGCTTACCATAATACCCCAGCTTAGTGCCCACAGTTGAGCTAATGTCCCCATAATGTATACCAGTATAAAATACCCCTATATAGTGCCCCAGTAAATGCCCCATATCCTCTCCCGCATAGTGTCCCCCATATGCCAGTAAAAAATGCCCCTTCTTATTGCCCCAGCAGATGCCCCTATAGTGCCCCCTTAGTGCCAGATGCCATAGTGCCCCCAATAATGTGCCAGTAAAAAAATGCCCATTTAGAGGCCACCAGATGCCCCCATAGTGCTCCACCCCTCCATAGTGCCCCAAATAATGCCCCTATAGTGCCACCAGATGCCCCATAGTGCTGCTCTCCCCTATAGTGCCCCCCATAATGTGCCAGAAAAAAATTCCCCCTTAGTGCCAGATGCCATAGTGCCCCCCATAATGTGGCAGTAAAAAAATGCCCCTTTAGAGCCACCAGATGCCTTCTCAGTGCCCCCAAATGAATGCCCCTATAGTGCCACCAGATGCCCCATAGTGCCGCTCTCCCCGATAGTGCCCCATATAATGTGCCAGTAAAAAAAATGCCCCTTTAGAGCCACCAGATGCCCCCATAGTGCTCCACTCCCCCATAGTGCCCCAAATAATACCCCTATAGTGCCACCAAATGCCAGTAAAGAAATGCCACAAAATAGGCAAGAAATAAATGCCCCATAGTGCCTCCCAAAAAATTGGATAGTAAGAAATTGCCAGTCGCCAGATGCCCCCATAGTGCAATCTCCCCCCCCCAAAAAAAAATAAAAAATAAAAAATGGGCCAGTGAGAAATGCCAGGTGCCCCCCTATTATGTAGCATCTATTAAGAAAAAAAACCAAAACTAATACTTACCTCCATCAGCAGCGAAGCGACGCCTCTCCCTCCCCTGCCCAGCCACAGCACATCCATCTGTATCGTAGTCCTGAGGACGGTGATACAGATGAATATGGAGATGTGCGCTTCCACACCCACCACCGCCCGCATTTAGAACCAGGGCCGCGCCGCCTGTGGCGATCGGCAGTGTGGTCCTGAGGAATTAAAAAAAAAAAAAGAGTGATGGTTCTAGGGGGGGTCCAAACCCGCTGGACCCCCCCCCTGTCGGTGCGCCTCTGTCAGTAAGTGCCTTGTATTCACTTTATCTACATAATAAATGCCACTTACTAAAGTGAGACAACCCCTTTAAGACAAAAGTGTCTGTCCCTGCACCACATGTATCATCCAACCTGAGCCCCTGTGATAAAGCTGGTCTATAGGGTTAGTAAATTGGCTCCAATAATTTCAGAGGAAACCGGCTTGATCTTTTTCTTGCCTCCCCCCTGCCCCTTCTCCACACCTCTGGTCTGTGCAGGGAGGGGGGCCAGCAGTCAGCCTCGGGCTCCACAGCTGATGTCCTGCTGCTAGGAACAAGGTAAGTATATGGTGTTTATTTATTTTTTTTTACTTTCTGTGAGTGGCACAATGTGGGCATATTATTGGGGGGCACAATGTGGGCATATTACTGGGGGCACAATGTGGGCAAATTACTGTGGGCACAATGTGGGCATATTACTGGGAACACAATGTGGGCATATTACTGGGGGCACAATGTGGGCATATTACTTAGGGGCACAGCTGGGCATATTATTGGGACCACAAAGTGGGCATATTACTGGGGGGCACAGCTGGGCATATTATTGGGACCACAAAGTGGGCATATTACTGGGGGGCACAGCTGGGCATGTTATTGGGGGCACAATGTGAACATATTACTGGGGGCACAGTTGGGCATATTACTGGGGGCACAAAGTGGGAATATTAGCGGGGGCACAGCTGGGCATATTACTGGGGGGCACATAACTGGACATATTACTGGGGGGCACAATGTGGGCATATTACTTTGGGCACATAACTGGGCATATTACTGGGGGCACAGCTGGCCATAATTCCATGGGGAGTACAATGTTGGCATAAATATTGTGTGGTGGCATGAAGGGGGAATAACTACTTTGTGGGGGCATTAAGGGGACTGGTTGGGATTAGGTGTATAGTTATGTTTTGGGCGGAGTTAGAGGCGTGGCCTAGTGCTGAAATAATTTGCACAATGTGTCCCTCTTTGTTCGTTTACAAAGTTGGGAGGTATGCACTAATGATCTGGCAGAGCCCTTATACACCGCTCTGCCCAATCAATGAGAGACTGGTTGTGTGATGCCATGAGTGGGAGGGCCCAGGAAGAATAAGAATGCTGTGCTTGTAAGAAAAACCTAGCAGCACCCCTTCATCAGGACTCACTTCGTAAAAACTGTTTGTGATATTCTGACCCTGATAACTTTTTATAGTTATGTCTACGAAGATGTGTGGGACGATCTGTCGTTTTTGACAATACCATTTTGGAGTGTGTATGACTTGATCACTTTTTATTCAATTTTCTTGGGAGATAAAGTGATGAAAAAAACATAAATCGGCCTTTTTTAAATGTTTTTCTGTTACGCTAATCACTATAATAGTATGGGCGTTTTTGCATGCGGCAAAGCCCATAAGGCAATTTTTTTTTTGTTCTTTTTATTTGGGGGAATAGGGGAGATTTTAAGGTTTTTTATTTTTATTTTTTGTTAAGTCCCCCAAGTGGACCACAACTTCCATTCATCAGATGTAAATTGATCCACTATTCTGTATAGAAATTGCTATATCGCAGTTCACTGCTGCCATCTAGTGGCCTGAACTGGGATATACTGACAATGAGCCTGGAAGCCTAGTACAGGCTGTGGCTTATTTTTAGAACAGGGCGCTTTCCCTGATCTCTGCTGGAGAAAAGTGTGCCTGAAGAGGAATCTCAAGCTTCTGGTTTTTAACACTCTCAGATGCCGTGAGTGAGGGGAATTCATTGCTGCGAGCAGGGGCGTAGCTAAAGGCTCATTGGCCCTGGTGCAAGAGTTCAGCTTGGGCCCCCACCCCCCCCTTCCCTGCACCTAGCTTTTCTGCTGGCCAAGTCAAAAATTGAACCCCCCCATGCCAAATTCTCACCCTAACCTTTTGCCTCCTAACATTAGGTATATCACTACAGAACATACAGGGTAAGGCCTCATGCACACGAACGTATTTTGTTTCCGTGTCCATTCCGTTTTTTTTGCGGATAGGATGCGGACCCATTCATTTCAATCGGTCAGCAAAAAATGTGGACAGCACACCATGTGCTATCCGCATCAGTATGTCCGTTCCGTAGCCCCGCAAAAAAAATAGAACATGTCCTATTCTTGTCCGTTTTGCGGACAAGGATAGGCATTGTTACAATGGATCCGCAAAAAAAAAACGGAAACACGGATGCCATCCGTTTTTTTTTGCGGATCCGCAATTTGCGGACCGCAAAACACATACGGTCGTGTGCATGTAGCCTAAGGCTACATTCACACGACAGTTGTTTTTGCGGCCTCCGATCTGCATATTTTGCGGCTCAGATGCGGACCCATTCACTTCACTGAGCACTGTGTGCTGTCCGCATCTGTATGTCCATTCCTATTTTTGTCCATTTGCGGACAAGGATAGGCATTATTACAGTGGATCTGCAAAAAAAACAGATGCCATATGGAACATCATCGTTTTTTTGCGGATCCGCAATTTGCAGACTGCAAAACACAACGTTCGTGTGAATGTAGCCTAATACAGCGCCCCATACCTCTTACATCTAGTATAATACAGCGCCCCATACCTCTTACATCCAGTATAATACAGCACCTCATACCTCTTACATCCAGTATAATACAGCGCCTCATACCTCTTACATCCAGTATAATACAGCGCCCCATACCTCTTACATCCAGTATAATACAGCGCCCCATACCTCTTACATCCAGTATAATACAGCGCCCCATACCTCTTACATCCAGTATAATACAGCGCCCCATACCTCTTACATCCAGTATAATACAGCGCCCCATACCTCTTACATCCAGTATAATACAGCGCCCCATACCTCTTACATCCAGTATAATACAACGCCCATACCTCTTACATCCAGTATAATACAGCGCCCCATACCTCGTACATCCAGTATAATACAGCGCCCCATACCTCTTACATCCAGTATAATACAGCGCCCCATACCTCTTACATCCAGTATAATACAGCCCCACATACCTTTTACATCCAGTATAATACAGCGCCCCATACCTCTTACATCCAGTATAATACAGCGCCCCATACCTCTTACATCCAGTATAATACAGCGCCCCATACCTCTTACATCCAGTATAATACAGCGCCCCATACCTCTTACATCCAGTATAATACAGCGCCCCATACCTCTTACATCCAGTATAATACAGCGCCCCATACCTCTTACATCCAGTATAATACAACGCCCCATACCTCTTACATCCAGTATAATACAGCGCCCCATACCTCGTACATCCAGTATAATACAGCGCCCCATACCTCTTACATCCAGTATAATACAGCGCCCCATACCTCTTACATCCAGTATAATACAGCCCCACATACCTCTTACATCCAGTATAATACAGCGCCCCATACCTCTTACATCCAGTATAATACAGCGCCCCATACCTTTTACATCCAGTATAATACAGCGCCCCATACCTCTTACATCCAGTATAATACAGCCCCATACCTCTTACATCCAGTATAATACAGCGCCCCATACCTCTTACATCCAGTATAATACAACGCCCCATACCTCTTACATCCAGTATAATACAGCGCCCCATACCTCGTACATCCAGTATAATACAGCGCCCCATACCTCTTACATCCAGTATAATACAGCGCCCCATACCTCTTACATCCAGTATAATACAGCGCCCCATACCTCTTACATCCAGTATAATACAGCCCCATACCTCTTACATCCAGTATAATACAGCGCCCCATACCTCTTACATCCAATATAATACAGCGCCCCATACCTCTTACATCCAGTATAATACAGCCCCCATACCTCTTACATCCAGTGATGTCTCCTCTGATGTAGATCTTCTCTTTCCTCATCTTCTCCTTTCAGACCAGATGCCATTTTTCATCTCTGCAGTTTGACAGAAAAAATTCTTAGTTTACTACTTTTCCATCATCCGCCCGTCTTCTGGACAAATCATCCTACCACCCCCAGTACTGTGCCACTAGTACCACACAGATAGTGCCCTTCAATAATTATTGGCACACAGTGTCCTAAAATAACTGCGCCCAGCAAATAGTGTCCCCGACAGTAATAGTGTAAACATAACGTCCCCCAGAAATAACGTCCCCCCAAAGTCCTAACTAATAATTCTCTGCCAGAGTGCACTTGTTAGTAATAGTGCCCCCAACAGTACTAATGTCCCCACTGTGCCCCGGAACTAATAATGCTTCCAATGTGCCAGTAAGAAGTGCCCCAATAATGTGCCAGTAAGAAGTGTCCCCATAGTGCACCCCAATAATATGCCAGTACGAAGTGCCCCAATAATGTGCCAGAAGTGCCCCCCAAATTTCACCCCAATAATGTGCCAGTAAGAAGTGCTCCCCACCCATAGATGCCCCCCAAATTATGTGCCAGTAAGAAACGCCCCCAGTTCCCCCATGTGTCAGTAACAAATGCCCCCAGTGCCCCCATGTGCCAGTAAGAAACGCCCCCAGTTCCCCCATGTGCCAGTAAAAATGCCCCCAGTGTCCGTAAGAAATGCCCCCCGTGCCAGTAAAAATGCCCCAGTGCTCCCGTGCCATTAAGAAATGCCCCCCAGTGCCAGTAAGAAATGCCCCCCAGTGCCCCCATGTACCAGTAACAAATGCCCCCAGTGCACACATGTGCCAGTGAGAAATGCCCCCAGTGCCAGTAAGAAATGCCCCCCAGTGCCCCCATGTGCCAGTAACAAATGCCCCCAGTGCACACATGTGCCAGTAAGAAATGCCCCCATGTGCCAGTAAGAAATGCCCCTCAGTGCCAGTAACAAATGCCCCCAGTGCCAGTAACAAATGCCACCAGTGCCCCCAATAGAGCCCCGGTCCGTGATTGCAACAATAAAAAAAAATAAACACTAATACTTACCTCCATGGAGCTGGCAGCGATGCGATGCAGGCCTCTTCCGGTCTGTGTCCCACGCTGTACGGCTCAGGCGGCGCGATGATGTCATTGCGCCGCCTGAGCCGGCCTCTGATAGGCTGCAGGCCTAGTGCCTGCAGCCTATCAGAGGAACGGGCAGGGGAGACGAGAAGGAAGAGTCTGCAGATGCAGTGAAACTAAAAGCTGTAAAAGACATAGGCCCGTGATTTATGAAGTCGGATGTGTGCTATGCTGGGCCCTCCGCTACTGGAGGAGGCGCCTAATTTATGATGAAACTCCCTCTGTTCCAGCACCGCAGCTCCCAAAAGTTCCCACCAGATATGAGGTGACAGGGACCCATTCTTAATCACAAGACTACTTCCGTCATTTACTGGCCTCAGTGGTCACGTGTGTAAGAACATGTCAGACTGTGATGGATCTGTCATATGATGGACCCCACTGATGTATAATTGCGTTCTGTCATCTTACTGGAATAAAATAGGATTGCATGTTGCAGTACTTTTCTGTGTATACTGAAGCACAGGCAGAATACAGGCTGCTGTAGATGACAGTAGTATTAGTACAGAGCACTGATGAGACATATGGACCCACAGATCTCAGCTGCTGATACAGGGAGGGATTCTACGCCCCGTATTTGTCCTGCATAGCACCAGTATCCTGGCGGGGTCTGGCATATGTCAGATATGGCAATTCCTGTATTCTATTCCTATCTGTGCCACAACAGAATACTAGAATTTCAAGTGCAGATTTGGATGTAGTAGCTAAATTCTCCCCAGGCTATGATCTCCCACTGCAGGGTCGGACTGGGGTGTCTAGGGCCCACCAGTAAAATTCCCTCTGGGGGCCCACATGCATATGCTACCTGCCCACACTATCCAGTCTTTTATATGGACATAGGTAATGTACTGCATAGCATCTTAGGCAGCCTGCAGGAGGTGGGGGACTAGAGGCCTACCTAGCTCAGGGGCCCACTGGGGGATGCACCTGTTCCCCTGTGGGCCAGTCCGAGCCTGACCCACTGTGCTGCCTATCAGAAGTCTCCTGTGGACATGGTGTGAACCCCCCCCAAGTACATGTGACATGATGACACCTAGAGGACTGTGATAAGAATGGGTTCATGTATAAAGCACTGGTGCTATACCTCTGTACTGAATCATCCCCAATGACCCCCAGTCTGCACACACCTCCCACCGGCCCCCTCCCCCATTATCACTCCGCGGAAGTTACCTGTGCGGGTGACATAATACATGTGTGTCCCAGCGCCAGAACTTTGTATGTGGAGCGCCCCCTCCCCCCGCCAGGATGGGAAACATCTGGGGAGCGCTGGCCGGGGCCGCCTCTCATTGGCTAAACACAAGGGGCCGGGACCAGAGCTTTAAACCCGTGACGTCACGGGCCGCGGCTGCTCCAAGCTTCGGGGACCTGGAGGGGATTCCAAACTGCAGCGAGAGCGGGCGGCGGGGATGGAGGTGAGAGATGTGCGGGGCTGAGTGGCGGGAGAGGTCGCCCGGCGGGTTACTTGTAGGGGGAGGCGGGTGAGAGCGGAGATTAGGGAGCACAGACACAATGCCAGACGCGGGCAGAGGATGTGGTGGGGGTGTGGTTATCTGGAGATGGACACTGCGTCCTGCCCATTGTGTACAGACCACTATAGGCTCCCCTGTGCCCAGGTAACGACCTGCAGAGCCTCACTAGGCCGGGTATATATCAGCACCCGGTCACACACCCGGCCGCAGTCCGGTGGTACTGCACAGAACATGGCCGGCCTGCTAATCCGTGATCCTGCACAGCTGAGCTCAGGAACCTCTGACCATCTGGTGTGCACAGCCGCATAATAGCTGCGGAATCTCAGCCCTCCGGACCCGGGATATAATAATGGCCTGGAGCCATAGCTAGATATGAGATAGACAGATAGAGCTATCTATCTATCCTCATATATATCTATCTACCTATCTCATAACTAATCTATCTAATATCTATATATCTCCTATTTAGTCTAACCAATGGCATTTATCTATCTGTCTATCTATCTATCTGGGTAACACTTGTAACCCATCTTTTCTCATGTCTGGGTGACAGATCTGCTTTATTATTTACCCTGCATTCATCATTCTTCCTTCTTTGGCATCAGTGCTGTTTAGGAAAATTTGGGTGCCAGTCTTTATGGGCACAGATCACCCAGGGCTTGTGATCCAGCTTTCCCGCGCATTATTCCATTCCTGTTTTCTGTAATTTGTCATAAGTAGGCATCTTTTCCATTCAGAACACTAGGAAGGTTAGATGTCTGACAACCTCTGTAGAAACTATAATAGCAGCTCAGTTGGTTGCCGCCCTTCTTTACAGATATAATGGAAACAACTGGTGTAAGATGAGCCCAAGCATGGCTGGCCTTTGGGTATACGACCCCTGAAGAGGGCACCACTGGTCCTGATGGCCTGGGCACATGGGCAGTGTTATGTGGGGGCCGGGGACAGATTTTTGGTGGGTATAACGGATCTGTACTGTGTGACTGACTGTGTTGTGTTGTGGTATACTGTGTGTTGTTGTTCCAGCGATGTTCTCATATGATCCGGGAATTCTCCAGCTATTCATGTAATCCACATCTCCTCCACCGCCGGAGGTCAGCCTTTTGGCTACCAGGCCCTTGTGACAGATGTAGGGAAGTTGCACAATAAATGGTTTAGGTTTCACAAGAATGAAAGTTCCCCCTGAAGCAGATGTTGTCGTTGTAACAGGGCCGCCTTGTTGGCTGGTGGAGCCGGGAGAACAGCTGGGAGATCATGTAAAGCTCCTTTACTCTCCGACTGTCCTGGAATTTCATTTGGCCAAATGGAAACTGTGCATTCTCTGCGTGTTTTGTGGAATGGAATTGACCCGCGTATTGGAGGAATTTGCCAGCTTGCAGCATCGTCGTTATTAAAGGGGTTCTCCCGGATTTATGTATTGATGACCTGTGATCAGGATAGGTCATCCATATGAGGTCGGTGGGGGTCTGACTCCTGCATCCCCCGCTGATCAGCTGTATGAAGAGGCCACGGCGCTCTGTGAGCACTGCAGCCTCTTCCTAGGCCAGTGACATCACTGTCATTGGTCACATGACCTAGGAGCTGCTCAGCCCCATTCAAGTGAAAATGTTCACTTTGCCCTATCCTTCGTGAGTCGTGAGCTTCCCATACACATGACGTGTGTATTTTCCGGTCCTCAAAATACAGTTATGTCTGTGTTTCATCTCCTTTTTGTGTACACCCATTGACTTCCATTCTTTTTTTTTTTTTTGAGGACCCATTGTCGTCAATGGGTCTATAGTTTGCATTTTGTGGTAAAAAAAAAAAATAGGACATTTTTTTTTGCGTAATGACCATACGGATGCAGAAAGCACACTGATCATCCATGTGCTTTCCACATCCATATGTCTGTTCCATAAAAAGACACAACATATCCTATATTTGGCCACAAAATGCCAACCATGGACCCATTTAAGTAAAAAAAAAAAAAAAAAAAAAAAAAAATTGATGTGACAGAGAAATCACACAGACTTCACCGGTGTTTTGCAGAATGCATAATACATACGGTCGTGTGCCTGAGGTCTTAGACTGAATGCTGAACCTGTTGTTCTCAGGGCTTTGGCTCGCAATACACTAATGTCATGTTGCTGACAGATCGGCAGGTTCCCTTTAAATGTATATACTGGGACCAGCGGAATCAATGAGCCCTGAATAAATGGTGCTTTATAAAACTTTCATTCCTTCCTTGTTTAGTATGCCGAGCAGTATATTGAAATGCATTGGACTAAATAAGTTATGCATTCTTTGCACAAGGGATAATGTAACATCTAATAGCTTTTATGCAGTTATTGTATTTAAAGAAATATTATAACCATTATAAATATAAAATTATAAATATTATAATTTTTGTAAAATAATAAATTTGTAAATAAAATAGTACATTTAGTAAAATAGGCTGCCCCAGGAAGCAGGAGCCCTCTTCCTCTATCCCTCACCAGCGCTTTAAGGGCTCATGCACATGACTGTATGTATTTTGCCATCCACAAAACACTGATCCGCAAAAAAAAAAAAGTGACGTCTGTGATACATTAGGTTTTTTTTTTGTGGATCCATTGTAACAATACCTGTCCTTGTCAACGAATAGGACATGTTCTATTTTTTTGCTGAACTGACTTGCGGACATACGGATACGGAATGCACACAGCATTTCCGTCTTTTTTTTGCGGCTGATTCTGCCGGTGTCCTGGCAAGGTGCGATGATCCCTCAACACGATGGCACATTGTGGATGTCATAACGTTTTGATAGCTTCTTGCAGTAATATCCAATTGCAGTAACAGGTCCAACAGCATCAGGGGTGACTCCTACTGACCACCTGAATTACAGCCCTGTGCAAACAATGGCGTCAGCAGGGCAGTACCGCCACTTTGTTACAGTATAGCGTAATGCAGCGTTTACCTGTATGTTCAGTTCCTGGACAACCCTTTAATTTACCGTACTTTTATCTGTGGGAAAACAATGGGTGTAAAGCCATTGAATCAGCTCTCAAATGAGCGTCCCTTTTCTTTCTGTATTGTTACTGGGACAAAAGCCATAATCCTTTCAAGGCTAATTTACGTGTGACGCTTTGTCAGGTGTTTTAGCAGGGAAAAAATAGTTTTCTATTCACCTCATGTACTGACATTTTCATATCCTATGTGTCAGTCTTGTAATGCTGGGTTCACACTGCCGCATTAAGGCCCCCGTCATGTACATAACTTCACAGCACATGATGTTGGTGTAACTGTGTAGGATTGTTTCACACTAGCGCTTAATATTTTTCTGCATTCCGGCATTGCCATACGCTAAAGCCTCGCCATCTGGCCGCCATGGGGACCAGCGGAGATCCAGCCGCAACCCGGCAAATATGCTGAGAATCGGTCAGATAGAAACCACTGTGTGATCTCAGGACTGGCATAGATGTGTCTGGCCAACTCCCTGGTGAAATCGCTAGCAGAGCGGGCACAGACAGAGCAGCGACATGCTATGTGAGCTTCTGCCCTGTACCAATGTGGTATGCAGGCTATTAGCGGAGCGGGCACAGGGTGGGGAGCTTAAAGAGGACCTTTCACCTCTCCTAACATGGATGTTTTAATAGCTTCATACATTCCCCATGTAATAACAATTCTGGAGCATCTATTCTTATGGCTCTATGTTGTGCCATTCCTTTATTATTTCTACTAGAAGGTATGAGTGAATTGCTAGCAGTCTGAAGTAAGGGTACAGAGAGATAGTAACCAGTTGGTGGTGTGTCCCTGCATAGTCTGAAAATGGCAGCACTGATTGGATAGAGTGAGTCTGTGCAAGTACACACCCCAACTGGTTACCTCCCCTCTGTACCCTTACTGCAGACTGCTAGCAATTCATTCATAACTTCTAGTTGAAATAATAAAGGAATGGTACAACATAGTCATAAGAATAGAAGCTCCAGAATATTTATTACATGGGGAATGCATGAATCTATTAAACAGGCATGTCAGGAGTGGTGAGAGGTCCTCTTTAAGGCTACTTTCACACTTGCGTTGTTGTTTTCCAGTATAGAGATCCAGCAGCGGATCCCAAGATCGTGAAAAAACATTTCCGTTTAGTCCTCATGCATTCTGAATAGAAAGAGATCCGTTCAGGATGCATTAGGATTGACCTATCCTGACGACCGGACGCAAAACCGCTGCATGCTGCTGTTTTGTGTCCGGTCATAAAAACGGGGAATTAAAAGGATCAGTCACTGAAAACAATGTAAGTCAATGGTGACTGATCCGTTTTTTAGGAGCCTAGAAAAACGGATCCGTCACCCCTTGACTTTCAATGTATTTAGTGATAGATCCGTTTTTTTCTATTTTGATTTTTTGCACAATTGGGTCCTAACGGAACGAATGGATCCTGATGTGCAAAATCAAAACTGATCCGTTTAATTCCAGTATTGAGATCCTCTGCCGGATCTCAATACCAGGATTAACAACGCAAGTGTGAAAGTAGTCTTAAATAGCTCATCGCTGAAGTGCCTGCGCATGCACGGCTGAAGCCTAAAATACCATTCATTTCACCAGGGAGTTGACCAGACACATCTATGCCAGGGTTGAGAGCAGCGCTGGTACAGGCACAGCAGCGATGCTCCGACCTATAAAGCGCTAAGTGCGGATTTAGGAATGCGTGCCCCGGTACACAGCAATGTAAGGCCCCATTCACACGACCGTATGTATTCCGTGTCCGTATAAAAACGGAACTGAAGACATACGGAATGTCTTCCGTAGTGTTCCATATTTTTGCGGACCCATTGACTTTTAATGGGGCTACAGACGTGTTTTGCGGCCAAGTATAGGACATGTTTCCTTTTTTTGCGGGAGAACTTCCGTAATATACGGATGCGGAATGCACACGGTGTGCATTCCGCATTTTTTTTTCTCATATGGGAAAATGAAATGGGTCCGTATGGTTCCGCATCTTATCCGCAAAAATGCGGATAAGATACGGAAATGAACATACGGTCATGTGAATGGAGCCTAAGCAAGAACAGATTGCAAAATGTGATAGGCAAAGTAAAAAAAAACAAACAAATCTAAAAAACAAACATAAAATAATTTCCCTCACATTTAGAGCAGATTTTAATAACGTATTGAAGGTTTAGCTACACTTTGATCTTTAAAATGTGCCACAACAATTCAGGGTAAGAAGAACAATCCTTGGGTCTGAACCCTACAATGTGAAGCCTACAGTACATCCAATAAAAATTTCTGAACTTAGAAATTACCAATGACTTGCAGACGTGTTACCTCCTTCTCTACAGCCCAATTTTTACATCCAGAGAAATTTATTTTTTTTTCTTTTCCATCTGAGATGTCTCTTGGGAGTATTCCCCAATGTATAGCTCTGACGGAAGGCTGCACTGTATGCTGCTATACACCCTGTGTGCAATATCTCTGTAAATAGATTACCATAGGTACCGTAGGTTCTATGGTGATCTTCGTTTAGTTGAGAACCCTTGAGGTCTACTGCGTTGTAATACTAGTGCTAAAGTGCAGCCGTGCCAGTGTGAAACAGCATTAGGATCCAGTCACACGTCCTGTTTTTCTTTCCTGATCCGATCCGCAAATCATGCGGATCCATTCATTTCAATGGGTCCTGAAAAAAATGCGGACAGCACTCCGTATACTGTTCGCATCCGTTGTTCCGTTCCGTTATGCGGATCCGCAAATAAGATAGAGCTTGTCCTACTTTTGTTTGCATAGGCGGTCCATGGTACCATTATAGTCCATGGGTCCGCAAAAAATGCGGATGATATGCAGAATGCATCAATATATCATCCGCAATTGCGGATCCGTTTCCAGGAAATAGAAAGAAATACCTTACCAACATATATTCCTCCTTCCTTTTTCTTGCGGAAAAACGGAACGGATGCAGATGTACAATTGGTAAAAACGGAAGGTTTTTGCGGAAACCCAGATCCGCAAAAAATGGACCGAAAATCTGGCCCCACACATGTCACACAGTACATACATACACACAGACACACACACATATAGACAAACAAATACACATACATACTTACATGCTCCTGGCAGGTCTCCAGAACGTCGAAGGAGCAGGGCAGGTGACTATTCCCCACAGCGCCCTCTGCTGGGCGCCTGGTGGAATCGCCATCTGTGCGCGCCGTACTGTCCCTCCGGCGCTCTGGAGACCTGCCGGGGAGCATGTATGTATGTGTATTTGTATGTATATATGTCTGTGTATGTTTATGTGTATGTCTATGTCTGTATGTGTGTATGTGGTGACGGATCCGTCATGAACTCCATTGAAAGTCAATGGAGGGCGGATCCGGTTACCATTGTGGTCACACCAGACGGGTCCGCCCCCATTGACTTGCATTGGGGGTCATTCCGGATCCGTCTTGGTGCGGATGCCTGGACCGGAGAGCAACGGTTTGTTCTCCGGTCTGAAGACGGAACGGAATGCTTTTAGGAGCATTCCGTTGTCTTCAGTTCAGTTTTGTCTCCATTGACAATGAATGGGGACAAAACTGAAGCGTTTTTTTCCGGTATTGAGCCCCTATGACGGAACTCATTACCGGAATTTTAAAACGCTAGTGTGAAAGTAGCCTTAGAAAGGTGCATGATATAATCTGTAGTGATTGTCATTTTCTTATCAGTGACTGTTTCTGTGAGTAAAAACCTCTCTTCTTAGTGTAGCTGGGTCATGTGACCAACTCCCTGACCTCTAACTGACCCAGGACAGAAAGCCAGTAACTGCTCTATTCATTCCTATGGGAGCCTCACTTTCAGTCTCATAGGAATACATAGAGAATTAGACTTCCTGTCCACACATAAGTCTATGTGTGAGTTGGTGGGTCTAATTGCTGGTCACATGACACAGATAAGAAACTTCAGGATGATATGTCAAAAATTCAGACACTGGTAAGAAAATGATATTCACTACAGATTATATCATGTACATTTCTAGCAGGACATGGAATAAAATTTTTGTCGGGAGTTCTTCTTTAAATGGGTTTTTCAGCAATACATATTGATGACCAGTCATTAATATCTGATCAGCGGAAGTCTGACATCTGGCACCCCCACCAATCGGCTGTTTGAAGAGGAGGCAGTGCTCCATGTGAGCGCCGCATCCTGTCATTACACTAGGCGTCGACACCTGTGGAGTGGTGGCGTAATGTAGTTACAAGTACTCACTCCATTCAAGTTACTGAAGAGAGTACTTGTCATCACACTGCACCGCCGAGACTTCTGAGAGGACGGGCAATGTAATGAACAGGAAGCAGCGCTCACATGGATCACCACCTCCTCTTCAAACAGCTGATTGCCAGGGGTGCTGGTTGTCGGATCACAATGCTGTGGATGTGAAAGTAGCCTAAGCCAGAACCAGAAATGGAGACTACAGGAGAGAAAGTATAGCTGAAAGATTTGCAAGTTTTCTGCAAGTTTTTTTTTTTTTTTTTACTCACTCCTCATAAAAAAAGCAGTGGAAAAAGCCCACTTGTTGCTGGAGTATAGTTTGTGACAAATGAGCACTAAAATCAGATTTTGCTGTAGATTGTCCCTGGTTTTCACCCTACGCATTGCAACGGGTGGTATCTGCTATGGAAACCCACAGCATAAATTTACATGCTATGGATTTAAAATCTGCTTGTAAATCAGTTTCTGTGCAGATTGCACACAGATTTTATTTTTAACACAAGAGTGGATGACATTTGTTTAAAGGGGTCGGCCCATCTCACTAGGCTAGAATACACCATCAGTGTCAAAAAGGTCCAGGTCCTACCTCTGGAACCCGCTCCTATCTTCAGAATGGTGCCTCAGAGTAAAGGAGAGCACACTGTGCATGCGCGGTATGTTGTCCATTCACTTCTATGGGAGTTACAAAAATAGGTAGGCGAGCAAACTTGGCTCTTTTCCGAAGGCCCATTGCTGTGGATGAAGAGCTCACCATGCATGTGCAGCCAACTGCTATGAAATGGCGCTTGGATATTTTCGGAACTCCCCCAATGGTGAATAGAGGGTGGCTGTGCTTGTGCATCATGCTCTCCTTCACTTCGAGGTGCCTGTTCTGGCGGTAAAGGCCGTATTATACCAAGCAACAGTTGTATGAACACTTGTTATATCGTTCGGAATCAAGTGATAATCGTTACGTCTAATAGTTTTAAACAATCGTAGCATTGTTCGATTCTTGAGTATTGTGATCTTTCAGCACGTTAAAAAAAAAATAAATATATCGCTCGTTGCACGCATATCTGTACTTCCAATAAGCTGTTTGCTGCTTGTTAATGACTCCGTGGGAGGTGCGATTTGAAACTTTTGGTGTAGCACACCTCCATGAGCAATCATCTGCCTGTAATAGACATAGAAAGTGAACTATTAACGAGTACACAGCGATTTTATTCCGGTCGCATCTAATGACAATTGTGATGTCTAATAATAGTAAATTCGATTGCTAACGACTCACAAACAATTGGATCTTCTGTTGTCATTGCTACGAAATCTTGAGATGTAATAAAGTGGAACCCACAGCTATCTGACATTGATGGCATATCACATTTTATCAATGTCTTAGGCTACTTTCACACTAGCGTTTTTAAATTCCAGTATTGAGTTCCGTCATAGGGGCTCAATACCAGGACAAAACTGAACTGAAGACAACGGAATGCTCCTGAAAGCATTCCGTTCCGTCTTCAGACCGGAGAACAAACCGCAGCATGCTGCGGTTTACTCTGCGGTCCGGGCATCCACACCAAGACGGATCCGGAATGACCCCCAATGCAAGTCAATGGGGACGGATCCGTTTGGTGTGACACACCAGTAATCCGGATCTGTCCTCCATTGACTTGCAATGGGGGGTCATTCCGGATCCGGCTACAGACAGACAGACAGACATACACACACATACATACTCACATACTCCAGCCAGGGACGCCGGCAGCATGTCTTCACGCGCCTCCTGCGCGCAGGTATGACGTTTCCCCACTGCGCCCAGCAGAGGGCGCTGTGGGGAATCGTCATCACTGCGCGATGGAGGCCCGTGAAGATGTGCTGCCAGCGTCCCAGGCTGGAGTATGTAAGTATGTATGTGTGTGTATGTATGTATGTTGTCTGTGTCAACATGTGTGGGGCCGGAGCGCTGCTCCGGCTCCACACATGTGTCAGCGGCAGTACGGATCCTTCGGCACCCTTTAGGTGCCGGATCCGTGCTGCCGCTAGTGTGAAAGTAGCTTTAGATGGGAATACCCCTTTAAGCCTGAAGCTATATGACAATCTTGGCTGCAGCAACACCCAGCACACAACCAAGGTGGAAAATCCACTGCATTTTACAGAAGAAAAGGGACTGAGATTTAGGCTGGAGTTACACAGCGATCTTGGCTACGACATCCATCGCACGACTGAAGATTGTTGTGTAGCAATGCAGCCATTGAATGGAATGGGGTCGTAGTGCAACTCACAAGTTACTGCAACCGTAACACCAGAATTGCAAAGAAATACAGCAGTGTTGGATTTTTTTTTTGCAATTCTTGCGTTGTGGTAACTTGCTAGTCACACTACAACCCTATTCAATGCAAGAGCTGAATGCTACACAGCGATCTTTGGTCGTATGATGGGAGTCGTGGCCAAGATCACTGCAGTGGATTTTCCACCCATAATTCTGCAGTGGGACATCATAAGAGTTTGAGTGCTAGTGCCGACAACACGTGTGTGTGTGTGCATCTAACCAACTTCCCATCCTGTTACATTGGTCTGGAGCTGCTGGTGACTTCATGATGCAAGTTCTGTGGAATCCAAGTCCGCTCCTTGTCCAGCATTCTGCACTCGCCCAGGTAGTATTGATACTACTTAGTACTTAGTACTACTATTGATACTACTTAGTAACTTTGCATTTGGCCCAAAAATTCCTCTTGATGTAGAGTAAGGCCTCTTTCACACGACCGTGACGGATTAGGTCCGGATGCGTTCAGGAAAACTCGCATAATTTTGCAAGCAGGTTCAGTCAGTTTTGTCTGTGATTGCGTTCAGTTGTTCAGTTTTTTCCGCGTGGGTGCAATGCATTTTGATGCGTTTTTCACGTGCGTGATAAAAAACTGAAGGTTTACAAACAACATCTCTTAGCAACCATCAGTGAAAAACGCATTGTATCCGCACTTGATTGCGGATGCAATACGTTTTTCACGCAGCCCCATTCACTTCTATGGGGCCAGGGCTGCGTGAAAAACGCAGAATATAGAACATGCTGCGATTTTCACGCAGCGTAGAACTGATGCGTGAAAAAAAACGCTCATGTACACAGACACATTGGAATGAATGGGTCAGGATTCAGTGCGGGTGCTATGCGTTCACGTCACGCATTGCACCCGCGCGGAAAACTCACTCATGTGAAATGGGCCTTAAAGGGGTCTGAACACTTTTATAATTGTATGTCATTTAAAATGTATTTTTTTTCCATGTCTATTTTTTTTTTTTTCCCCCGGACCATATGCAGAACCATTCATTTCAGTGGGTCCGCAAAAAAAAAAAAAAAAACGGAAGTTACTCCATGTGCATTCCATTTCCATATGTCCGTTCTACAAAAAAGTACACTATGATTCAGTGCGCACACCCAAGAACCCAAACTCAGCAGAATTCAGCATGGCTTCTCATGACATAGGATGCCTTACAGCAGAGGTCAGTAGCCTCCAGCACTCCAGTTGTTGTGAAACGACAACTCCCAGCACTCTCCATTTACTGCTGTGGGAGTTCCAAGAACATCTTATCAAGTCTCTATGTTGGGAGTTGTAGTTTCACACCTGGAGTGCCGGGGGTTGATGAGCCCTGCTTCTATGGGATGTCAGTCAGGGCACAATAGGCATGATTACAGAAACGGAAGGCATGATGCTAAAGCTATTGACGAGCAGAACAATGTGGCGGTGGTTTCGGGGAGGAACATCTAATCACAGATTCCCTTTAAATCCTCACTGGGGGGTAAGAAAAGAATTAATGTTCTGTACTTCAAAGTGCTGAGCCCCTGAGTTGTATGACCCCGTGTTAGCTGCAGATGTATACAGCAGAGAGAGGTGGCACTTTCATCAGTACTAACATGTCTGAAGTCGCTGGAGTGGCTCCTACACAATGCGGAGGAGACAGATTATTTTTGCACTGAAATATTATCTGGATCTGCCTTGTGCTATTATTAACCTTGGGAAGTCGAGCGCTGATGGTTGTTTTGTTGACTTTTCTGATCTGTATACAGACATACTACCCTGATTTTTGGGAAATAACATCTTTATGCGTCACTCCAGACCTCTGCTGATTGCAATTGGTGGATAATGTTTATGGACTCCTTTAGAAAAATCTGTTTTTTGGAATGCTGAAACTGGCTCTTCAGATGTGCATAATTATCCATCAATGCAGATCCAACCACAGACAACATCTGCACGGAGTTTGTATGTTGTCCTACTCTTTATGATTTCCTCCTATGTTATACGGCATAAAGAAAACAGTGGTGTGTGCTGCCAATTTATTCCCCATACAGGTCTCGGTACACAATTACTTACTACATGGGAAAACACTGGGCAAAACCCCCATGGCAAGGGACTTAGGAATATAAATTGATATGGGGCTGCATCCACATCTGTTTCGGAGATCAGTCATTCTGATCGGGTACAAATGTTGGCGGTCGGCTGGACGAAAAAGCGTTACATGCGATGGTTTTTTTTTGTCCGGCCGAAACCCAGCATTTATGTAGGTAGCCAGACCCCATTACGGTCAGTGGGCATCCGGCGTTGAAGCTCAGTGTCTGGCAAGCTTCTCTGTGCCGGAGATGTGAACGAGGCCTTAGAGCAGTGATGGCTAACAGGGAAGGACTGGGAACTTAAAGTGGCCTCATGTTGTAGGTGAGTCGAAATTAAGAGGGTGGGGCAAAACAAGTAGACAGGAAAAACAGAAGTAGGTGGGGCCAGCAATACCATAGTGCAGCACGAAATACTGCCCCAGCAAAACCAAATATCACAGTGCAGCACAAATTTCTGCTGCCCCTCGTTCAACTGTATCAAATTGTATAAAGATGGCAATACAGTTAAATTCAGGAGGGGGACCTGTGGCCACTGGCCAGGAACATAAGTACCTGATGCTCCTAGAATTAATTACTACTGAGAGCATCCGAATGTTATGTACCCCGCAGCCATCAGGAGGGCTCAGGTGGCCCACTGAGGATCGACCCACAGGGAAATTTCTCTGTAGGGTCTAAGGCCAGTCCGCTCCTGATGGCTAACCTCCGGCACTCCGGCTGTGTTGAAACTACAATTCTCAGCATGCTCTATGGAGTTCTGAGAACAGCGCCAATCAAGTGTACATCTTGGGAGTCGTAGTTTTACCACAGCTGGAGTGCCGGATGTTAGCCTTCACAGCCTGCTAGAACTGAGCATGGGGATCTAATCTAAGCATAGGAGGTTCTGATCTGAGCAGTGGGGCGGAACTTATCTGAGCATGTGGAGTATCCGAGTGTGATTTGTGTTGTCCGATCCGAGCATTGGAGTCTTATTTTGGGGGTTTGATTTGGAAGTCCGATGAGGTTTGGAGATTTATTTTAGGTCAGATGAGGATTGGGGATCTGATTTAGGAGTCTGATCTGAGGTCTGATGAAAAATATATTTTTTTCTTTTTTTTCTCTGCTAATGAAAAATAGAAAAAAAAAATTTTTTTATCAGACCCCAGATCAGATGAAAAATATTTCTTTTCTCTTATTTTTCCTCGCTAAAACCTAGGTGCATCTTATAGGGCGAAAAATACGGTGACTCGTGTATAAATGTATAGCTTGTGGCTCCTGGTTGTCATACTTTTTTTTTTTTTTTTTTTTTTCCGGCTCTTTGTGTCTTTAAGGTTGGCCACCCCTGGTCTAGAGTAAAAAAGTTTTTTCCTCTAGACACTAAAGGCGCATTTACATGGGCCAACCAAGCAGACAATTATCAGAAAGGGACCTTCCTCAGCGGAGGAAAGAGCTGGATTTACATGCAGCGATCACCACCATGATATGGGAGCGAGTGATGGATACGGCCATCGCTCATCCTCATACAGAGTCTTTGTTTCTGGACAGCAGATCGCTGTGTACACAGCCCAATCTGATGCCCGTAGAGCATGATTTAGGGGTCCACATGAACGATCATTTCACAATTGTCAGCCAGACAATTGTGTTCTTTACTGTAAGAGCAGTGAGACTATGGCACTCCGCCAAAGTAAGTTGTAATGGTGAACTCCCTAAAAGAGTTCCAGAGGGCCCTGGATGCCTTTGAGGATAATATTACAAGTTATATGTACTAGGTTTCTGGAGAAGGATGTTGATCCTGCAGTTCATTATCATATTTGCAGTTGGGAAGGATTGAAGATGACCTCATTTTTGCATTCCTACGGACCAACATTGAAGGATATTAGGTTGAACTAGACGTACAATGGTCTTTACAACCTTACAAGCTCATGCCAGTGATCAGGTCAATTATTGGGAATGAACATATGTGCAAACGCCTATTCCTGATAGTGATAATTGACCCATGTAAATGACAAACGAGCTGAAGCAATTGGTTATGTGGCGCCAAAAAAATCAGGGTTTCTAGGCATCCCATTATCCTATGTAAACAGGGAGGTGCTGTGGACAAACAATCGTAGTAACGATCGTTCATCCCTGTACAGCAGTGATGTAAATACTGCTGAGTAAATGGGAAATGATCATAATGAATGTTCATTCCTGATAATTGACCCATGTTAAAGGTCCCTTTCTATGTGACTATCCCAATGCTTTATTCACAGGATACATTGTTACTATTGTGTGTTGTTGCTGCGGCACAGTAGTGTGACCTCCATACAAAACTATTTTCACATAAAGCAAATGAGCTTCTTTTAAGTTTCCGGCGTAAACCAACAAATGCATTTTCTTAAAATAAACAACCGCCATAGACGTCTTCCGCGGAGGGTTTAACTACAACAGCGTGGTTTGGAAAAACAATGGCATTGTGTGATTGCATGCTATCATTTGATCTTCCTGCGCCAACTTTGTATACTCTGTGGGGTGTCTTTTGTGAATGGATATTCTTACAATGGAAAAGCTTTCAGACGTATTCTGTAATGGTAAAACAGATGTCTGCTTGATTCTAGAGATTAGCGAGAGACTATAGAAAACAAACAATGGCACCTCTGGTGGAAATATCACCCTATAGACGACGTAAGCAGTCTGTTCAGACAAGCACTGGATAAACATGACTGCCGTTGGATCATAGTCCTGTCCACCCAGCAGGTCCCGGTAGCGATCACCAGGCGGCTGCTGTAGCGGAATAGAATGGTCACAGTACAGGGACCTACCTATAGCAATGGTCAGCAACTTTTGGCACAAACTACAACTTTGAGCATGCTGAGAGTTGTAGTTTCACAACAGCTGAAGGGCTCAGGGTTTACTCACCCCTGAACTATAGTAAAGGTCCTATTTCGGCCAGATTCAAACAGCCCGAGATTCAAACAGATTCAAGCAGCCCGAGTGTCGACTGCATCTCCCAGACCATCCATGGCTCCCCTATCTCAAACTGACTGCATCATAGTCCTTTTTGATAGTCCGTTCCGATCTGATCTGTTGTACTGGACTTTCATGACGATGCAGTCAGTTCTGATTGGTTCGGGAAATGCAGCCAATGCACGGGCCGTCCTTTCCTATCCGGACCGAGCATGGTTATGTGAATCAGATTGTACACTGACCAATGTTACAGGCAGTTATTGGGGACAAACGTTCCAGATAATTGCCTGATCTGCTGACATGCTTTGGATTTGAAAATCTGCACGACAGCCACATGCAGCAATTCTCTCCGCTGTGTGGGGATAGAGGATCATTGTTTCTGGCCAGCAGATCCCTCTATACACAGACCAATCTGCCGCCCAAAGTGATGGTTTCTGGTGCCGGTTGTAAGATGCTTGCTCATTCATCGGATTATCTCAGGCACCTTTACATGTGATAATTGGTTCAATGATTAGTCTATGTAAAAGGACCTTAAAGAAGAACTCCCGCAAAAATTTTTATTCTCTGACCTGTTAGAAAGGTGCACGATATAATCTGTAGTGATTGTCATTTTCTTATCAGTGACTGTTTCTGTGAGTAATAACCTCTCTTCTTATTGTAGCTGGGTCATGTGACCAACTCCCTGACCTCCAACTGACCCAGGACAGCAAGCCAGTAACTGCTCTATTCATTCCTATGGGAGCCTCACTTTCAGTCTCATAGGAATACATAGAGAATTAGACTTCCTGTCCACACATAAGTCTATGTGTGAGTTGGTGGGTCTAATTGCTGGTCACATGACACAGATAAGAAACTTCAGGATGATATGTCAAAAATTCAGACACTGGTAAGAAAATGACATTCACTATAGATTATATCATGTACATTTCTAGCAGGACATGGAATAACATTTTTGTCGGGAGTTCTTCTTTAAGACTATCTGTAGACATTGCAGATTACACATGTTTTTTCTGTGCAGATTCTCATGCAGAAAAACGGCAGTGTAATACACGCACAAATCTCATGTACACTTTGCTTTTTCTTCTGTGCAGAAATTGACTGAATTGATTTTGAAATCTGTAGCATGTCAATTGTTTGTGCGATTATTATTTTTTTTGTGTGTGTGGATTTCACCCTTTGCAAGTTCGCAAGTAAAACGTGTGGAATTTGTTGTGGAAATTCATGAGGAATTTCTGTTTCTGTACCTGCACAAGTTGAAGATTTGTATGTATAAAATCTGCTTGTTTTGGCTGTGGATTTTCTGTTGGTAACAGCCCCATTGACGGCTATGGGGAAAACCACTCTACATACAGTAAGGTGCAGAACTGCACAAACTGTTGACATGCTGTGAATTAGAAAATCTGTATGGCAGCTGAATTTCTGCATGGAAGAAAAAATTAAAATGAAGATGAGATTTGTCAAATCTCATTCACTTTACTGGTACAGTATTATACAGGGGTTGTTCGCACAAGAATCTAAGCCGAAAAATCTGCGTTGTGTGCAGGCAGGTGCCCTCACAGGGTATTGAAGGCATAGTCTACTGTAATCTCCAGCTCGTGGTGAAGAGGCAGAGTAGTTTTGGCACAGGGTGCTCAGTCGGTTACAGACTCTCATCTCTGCGGGGTTGCAGATTTTGATGGAATACGTAGTTGTGCATGGAGTTAATTAGTTACCATAGTGATTAAACTTGAGGAAAAGCAGATTTATGGAAGGAGGTTTTAATGTTCACATTCACACATGGACTGTCTCGTCTCTGGAGTATTATGCAAAAATGTTTTTCAAGTTGACGAATTCATGTGTAGAATTTAATGATTACATGGAAAGTCTGACAGGTTCAAGCTAAGACTCTGCTTTCTTGGAGAACAATGGTTTACAGTGTGCAGAGTGTGTGTATCTACGTGTATCCATCCACAATGTCAACCTCTGTGTTCTGTCCAAGTTTTTTTTTTTTTTTTTACAAGTCAGATTTTTCACCTAGACCTTTGATCTTTGCTCAACCATTCAAGTCAATGGATTCATGAAGAAAATGGACAGGTCATGGATGCTGTCCACATGCGTCAGAAATGCCAAAATGCTGAAAGTGTTTTTTTTTTTTTTTTTTTTTAAGTAAAACACAAACGAAGCATGTCGATGCTGTACAGAAGGGAAAAACGGACAGGAACACGGTCACAAGTAAATTGTTTAGCAGGGAGTTTTACAATGCTTGCCTTTCGCTGTCCTAATCCTGCATAGTAGTGATTCATAAAGGATCAATTGGTTGTAGTAAAATATGGTGGAAGGATACTGGTTACATCATCTTGACCTCCATAAATATTCTAATTAGAGCAGGAGGATATGCCCTAACTAACCACTTCCTCTGGGAAGCTGAAGTCACATCCTCTGCATGTGCCTCAGACACTCTAACATGTGGGGCAGCCATGAATCATAGGACAACATTTTCTTCTTTTGATGGATTCAGACCAGAAAAGGGTGAGTTTAGTCAGTCAGCCCGGTTACATTGCTATAGATCATTGGAATGTGACTGCTGGAGATCTGACAGTGTCTTCCCTTGCTTGGTGTTCCCTCTGTATTTGGGATAATTGACAGATAATGTCTTGCTTGTATTTTTACCGGGGTGTTGTGTTTTATTTTGTTGCTATGTCCAGTTAGTGATATCGTTTGATCAGTTGATTGCCATTCTCCCTTGCTTTAGGCTGGGTTTTTATGGGGTGCCTGCATCCCCACCCACCCATGGCTGAGAATAGGTGCACAGGTTTGAAGGGAATACCTCTATTAACCTCAGAATTCATGCAGCCAGAGCATTTTGGCTCTTCATGGTTCATCAGACCCAATACATTTTTGTTTTGTATTTTTTACAGCTTAAACAAGAACATTCCTTTATTTACTATAAAACTGGTAGCTGTGTCAAAGTGGTTAACATACTGTATATCCCGTATGACAGGACCCTTTCTGGGCTCCATACAATTGGTTATGAATCGCTGTGGTGATAGGTAAGCACCTTTAGGGGGCATCTATCTTGCCCATTTGTGCCTATGAAACTGGCTGTGCACTTGGCAGCTGAAGGCATCTGTGTTGTTCCCATGTTCATATGTACCCGCATTGCTGGGGAGAAGAGGCCATCACTTCGTCACCCTCAAACCTTTTATCCCTTGTAACATAAAAGGTTTCTTTCCTTGCTTGCCAATGTTGAGGTGTCTGAGGATGGGGGGCACAGCAGTGGCAGACATTACCAACACACAAACCATGCAAATGCTTGGTGCTCTATTGGCCACAGGGGTGGACATGCAATCTGTGCGGCCAGTTCATCTGCAGTGGGGGCCCAGAGGGGGAGGGGATGCTTCTCAGGTCAAGAGCAGCAGCATAAGTACCCATTCTGCACTGCTAATAGCCCAATGGTGGTGGAGCTTAGTGGGGAACTTGGCAGTGTGATGGGGTGGAGTGAGATGCCCCCAAAATAACTTTGCTCCGAGTCCGGAAATGCCAAGTCTGCCTCTCGGAGCACATCAACGGGTCACATTACCCACAGGGAGGGCGACTACCCTTTTTAGGGTCATTGTGTTAGCTGCCTTTGCCAACTCTTTTAGGTTCTGCATATTAAAGCTTTAATCAATGTGAGCACAGCCATGCCTCTAGTTGTTTAAACCTATGCTGGACTTTCATCTAGCTTATCCATCCATGCTGCAGACAACTGTACTGCTCGCTTGGCCTTGAAGGCATTCATGCAAAGAAATATGGCACGGGCACAAAGATTGGAAATGGTTTGCAGCATGTGAATGTATCCTAGAACAGGACATGCAGTGAGAAGTTCTCAAAAGCACGGTCAGTCTGTGTCCAATATCCTTTATGTGCTGTAAGTTGGTATGAGGATGAAGCTATGATCATCAATGGGAGTTGACAGGTCTGCTAATGTGGTATTTGGCACTCTCCAGGCCTTCCTGGCAGCGCTTGAGCCAAGTAACATAAGGCTGGACTCTGCTCCAATTAGGACTACAGTGTGACTCATTTGGGGTCTTGGTAGTGGCGTTTGTCTTCCATCTGCAGGATGTACATTGTTATAATGATTTATCAGACAGTTCAGTCAACCTTGGTAAAGAGGACCGTCAACTTTCCTGACATGTCTCTTCTAGTAACTACTTTGCATTCCTCATTAAATAACAGTTCTTGGAGCATCTTTTCATATAACTCTATGTTCTGCCATTCTGTTCAATGAAGAATTTATAATGACCCAACTTGGTGTTACCATTCCGTTTGTCAGAGAGGTTTGTCCCTGCACAGTCTGCCACTGCAGCACCGATTGGCCAGTGTCGGGGACACACCACCAACTGGTAACTCTCCAGTTGGTTATTTATTCTTTATCTTCTATTAAGAATTATAGAGAAGAAACATTGTCACATTAGATGCTCCAGAATTTTCATTTCATGTGGAACAATTGGTGTAAGTTCAATAGAGGCAAACCACGCAACTGCTACAGGACCCAACAGGGCGGGGGACCCAACGTTAAATTCTTCTCCTGACAAGAAAACATCACGAGGAGGCTATTTCAGCTTCCATCCCAGTAAAGGGCAACTGTAAAAATTCCTATGCACTGAGCTCCCCCTAGTGGTGGCTGCAGGCAGCCAGCTTTGTAATAGAAGGGGAGCAGGAGATTTACAATATATTTTGCCAGTTGTTTGGTGTACATACATTAAAAATATGTTCATGAAGCACCTGTTCCAATTTTTCTGAGATAGAAATCTGATAAAGTGGGTGAGTTGGAAGGTGACTTTTTTTTTTTTTTTTTTTTTTTTTAATTAAAATTTCTTTTAAAAGAAAAAACTAAAACCTAAATCCATCAAATGTGGGACTTTGTGATGCCTGCGAGAGATTGCCGTACATGTCCTAGGAAACTGGGGGAGGGGGCAGGAGTGCGCATACTAAGCTTTGGTATGGGGCCCTATAAGATCTGTGTACACCCCTATGTGAAAAAAAGATACTTGATAGAATGGGACAAAATCCTCTTCAGCCTGGGAAACGGACAGTTAAATATGTATCATTTACTCTAGCCCTTTCCCCCTACCTTGACTTGCACTAATAATCTGTATATTACTGAACAATTCACCATTGCCCATAGGCTACAAGTCTGGAATTAGTAGTTGACTCAGTATCTGTGGTTTGAGCAGTAGCAGAAATGCCAGACATGTGATTTTTCTTTTTACTACCCCCCCCCCCCCCCCACTCCCCAAAAATGCAATTTACCGGAGCCGTGAAAATGCCTTACCATCGTGTTTGTCACGGGCACTGTGGTTTTGCTGTACTTTTAGCTTTGTCGGCAGAGAATTGCTGGACGTGTGATGAAATTTATTAACTTTTGGCATCGGAGTACATCACATGTTAGAAAAGGGCCCTTGCTGCGCTGTGTTGCTGTTCATATCACATGTGGGTGTGGAGGAGCTGGGGAGATAAGCCTCGGGGGCCACGCAGTCTGTTTGGGGAGTGTTTTGATATGTGGTCAGTATAGGGGAATAGATGGAAAGTGTTTGCATTAAGTAAATCTAGGGGGATGAGCTCATTTATAAAGGAGCCAAGGGAACGGCAGATGTTAGAATGAGGCAATTTATTTTTTGTTATATTACGGTTTTATTTTTGTTTTGTTTAATGGTAACATGCACACTGCTTTACAGGGGAAATCCAGTCAAAATGATGTAACCTAGATACATATGAGAAGACATATTAAAGAGGACCTTTCACCACTTCTGACATGCCTGTTTTAATAGCTTCATGCATTCCCCACGTACTAACAATTCTGGAACATCTATTCTTATGTCTCTGTGTTGTGCCATTCCTTTATTATTTGCACTAGAAGTTGTGAATGAATTGCTGTTTGCCTTCAGTAAGGGTACAGAGGGGAGGTGACCAGTTGGGGGTGTGTACCTGCACAGACTGACTCTAGCCAATCAGTGCTGCCATGTTCAGTCTGTGCAGGTACACACCCCCAACTTGTTACCGCCCCTCTGTTCCTTTACTGAAGGCAAATAGCAATTCACATATAACTTCTAGTGCAAATAATAAAGGAATGGCAGAACATAGAGCCATAAGAATAGATGTTCCAGAATTGTTGTTACATGGGGAATGCATGAAGCTATTAAAACAGTAATGTCAGGAGTGGTGAAAGGTCCTCTTTAAAAGGAAGTTGTCATCAGTTTAAGGCCGACTGTATTTTTGGTGCACATCCAGTCTGCTTTTTTTGTGGACCCATTCATTTTATTGGGGCTTCAAAAAAGACGGACAGCACGCCGTATGTCTTCATGCTAAGAAAAATGCAGAGAAGAATAGGTATTTTTAATATGGGCGAGGTGTGCGGAGCGGGAAATTGCAGAATGCACACGGCTGGTATCTGTTTCTGTGGAACTGCAAAATGGATACAGTCATGTGCATGAGGCCTTATACAGCCTAACCTGAATTAGAGGTTTTCTTATTAAGACAACTTATTCCCTAGCTACATGATAGGAAATAAGGGGGAGACTTATCAACTCCCTACTCCACTTTTGTCACCTAAGGTTGCAAACAGCGTGTTTGCGACATTTTAGATGCTACACGCTACAAATTTTGGTGCACTTGTCTTTTCTGTGCTGCCTATTCCCTAAGGCAAATAAAGGCAGAAATCTACAGCAGCTCTGAGCCTATGCAGAAATTAATACATTTAGTGCTTGTGCTTTGGTTAGAATAGTATATTTACATCCAAGGATTTGGGATTTGTGGCCATGTATGATGACACAGTGTATCTCTTGTGTATGCCATTGACATGTCAAAAACAAAAAATATATATATGTAAATAGTTTCCCTTTTATCAGGACAAAAGTTGACAGTAAAACATCAAACTGTTTAACAAAGTATCTTGTTACAGGAAGCATTTTGCCAGGAAACTGGCATGATGAAATTGTAAGGATCTTTCCTGCCCGAAACAAGCACTGGACACAATACATGGCATTTATTATGTCGAGAACTTTAATACAAGACACTTACTAATGTATTGTTATTATCCATATTGCCTTCTTTGCTGTCATTTTTTTCATTGCATTATACACTGCTCGTTTCCATCGTACCGTGGAAACGCGTAGTGTACAATGTGATGGAAAAATGAATCTAGCCAGCAAAGGAAGGAATATGGCTTTCTCTTCATGATCAGTACTATTTGCTGAAATGACACAACCTCTAAATTCTGGATTTGTCTGCAGCACCAACCACACAGCCAACGTCCGCTGATAATCAGATTCTCATATCTTGTAGCAATTGAAAACTATAACGTCAGCAGGGGTCCGACAGACCGCCAATGAGCTGTTTCAGTGTAGCTCTGGTGCCGGAACTACAAAGCTCTGTCCATTGACCTGGTTATTGCAGTGCTGCTTCCATTAAAGTCAATGGGAGCTGCGCTGCAGTAACCGCTCCATCCACTACACAATGGACAGAACTGTGCATTTTCAGCACTGAAACAGCTGATCGGTGGACGTTAGGCCCCCGCTGATCAGATATTGATGGCCTATTTTGAGGATAGGCCATCAATAACAAAATTATGGGCAAACCCTTTAAGCACTGTATGCATGTAACCTAATAGTGAGTGTGTACAGTGACTAAATCTAGGAAACTATTAGCCACTAATTGTGTACATCACATGTACATCCTGTGCTATGTAATTACACGTGCTGCTAACTCATGGCAGCGTATATGTACATATGGTAAAAAAAAAAAAAAAAAAAGTTATTTTACAGAATCTGTATTGTGACAACGCTTGGTTGCTCCATTCTTATAGCTCTATAAAAGCAGCTTTCATATCTGGTGTCAATCTCGATCATGGTGTGGCCTATGACAGCAGGAATCCTAGGGATGTAAATTGCTGTATAACCACTCTGCAAGCAAACTGCAGGTTCAACAATTGCACTTCTGGAGTTTCTTCACTCTAGTAACAGGTCTTGAAAACCACAGGCATTCTGTCTTTTTTTTTTTTTTTTTCCTCAATAATTTTATATACCCCATTCAATTCAGTGAGGAAAATCTCACAGATGGTATCTGTCAGTCCGTGCTGCATCCGTTTTTCACTGACTGCTGATAGGATATGTTCTGGAAATTCATTTTCAGCTTGGCAAAATCTGTGGATAGCAGGGTGTAAAAATGGCCACGTGGACCAAATAATGATCCTTCACGGATGAAACGTAGACGTTTTGAAAATGACACAGAAATGTGGACAAGGCCTTAGAATGACAGATAAGCAGGTAACTGCAGTAAAGTGATCTGTACAGACCAAGAAGTGGCACCTATTACTAGGCTTGGTGGCTAGCGGGAAAACTGCAGGATTTTTGGAAAATTAAAAATAACAACAAAAATTTGTGTAACATAAAATTTCTTAGACAATTTTCTGATAGCGCATTCCCTTTAAACAAAAAACCTAAAATCCTGCAGTTTTCACACTGGCCACTAAACCTAATAACTGGCGTCACTTCTTGGTCTGTACAGATCACTTTATTGCAGTTATCTGCTTCTGTCATTCTGATCCAGCCTGTAATGATACCACCTCTGTGTATAGATAAGACAGGATCTGCCATTCACAGTAGGTGATTGTCAAAGCTCATCTATTCTTTCCTTGTACAATGACCTCTGCACACGTCACAGATCATGCCTAGAAAACTCTCCCATAGAAATCAATGAGGTCCCCTCCTGACCATTGTGTCTATGGACCATGGGGCTGCCGTAAAGCAATTTTCTTAATGTTTTCTAAATGTTAACAACAGCTCAGGCAAGATGGCCGCCCCCATAGTCATGTTCAGGAAATAGAATAAAAAAAACTGTAATCAGAAAATAAAAACAGATTAGAGAAAAAAGATATGTCACTATCTGGTTTTAACTGGCAGATCAAATTTTTGGCCACACATTTCCTTTAAAAGGGTTATCTTCTGTAGACAAAAGTGCAGATACTCTGGAGAATTCTTAGAGAGCAGCTATGTCTTAAAGACTCAACATGTCTCAGTTACACGGAAAGCTCATTGATTTTAATGGGAACTGTGTAATACTGCATTTCTGATGCAGGCCGCAGGACCCCTGTTCTCCACATGGTTCCAGAGATAGGTCCTGCAACTATTAGACATTTATATACCATAAATAACCAATGTTGGAGAACCCCTTTAAATCTGTGAATTACAGATCATACTGACTATTGAAATATGTCTATAGGTGTAAGTACAAAACAATCAATGTTGCCAGGAAGTGATGTAGAATGTATTTCAGATTTCTCTAAAAAAAATACGTATATAACACTGATCTTTTTGGAAGTTTTTAATGCTCTTCAAGACAGCGATCTAATATTGAAATTGGTCAACATTAGAGAGTATTTAGTCTAGATGGCACATATGGTTAGTGTGAACAGGAACCCAGATGTACCATAACCAAGTCACCACACAGGACCCTCTAACAGGAGATTTACATAGCTCATGTCAATTACAGATCAGCAAAACAAGGAGGTTAATCAAACCCAACATAAAGAAAGTTTTCACAGACAGCGAAAAACTGTCTACTAGGCTCCTGCCATTAACTGCCTCGTAAACATCAAAGACGTCTCATCCTTTGAAGTTAAAATTCTCCATGAAATTGTCTTGAAACTTTTTTTTGTTGTCTTCCTATGGGTGGATGGAAATGCTGAGGTCGGGGTCACTGCTCATTGAAGTTGTGCATTGTGCTATTATATATTGGAGCAAATTAGTGCATATTTTGTTATAGACCCCTATGTGTTCTGTGTCTTAAATAATTGTTCCTACAGTCATGGCGCTATGAGCAACCGCATCTTTTATGTGCTATTAAATATTATTTGTTGGCAGCACATTACCCCATGTAAAGAGGCATGCACTGCCGGCAATTGTAAACTGTACAGGGACAAACAAAATTATATCCACGATGGGTTGTCCCAGTACTAATGATACCTGGCACAAGCTGTATCCACAATTTGGCTTTCATTAACGGGCAGAAAATTGCCTGTGCCTTGAAACAACTGTAGACGTCCCGGGTCCCTGCAGATGTGCCACAGAAGTTGGGCATGTCCTATCTTTGGCCACAGCATGCGGATACCAGACCCTTTTAAGTCAATGGGTCCGCGCCACGAAGCCAGGATGTTTTGTGGATCCTCAGTTTGCGGTCTACAAAATAGGGTGCATTCACATAGCAGTATCTAAGTGTTGTGTCCATTACGCTTTTGTTTTGGGCATTTTTGCACTGTTTTGGTTTTTTTTCCAATTTTTTTTGCTGGCGTTTTCTTTTTGCTGTGGTCGAAATGTTGCATGGAAGGCTCTGGGACTTTTTTTTTATTTTTTTTTAGTAGCATTTTTATTTTTGTGTAAAATTATGTGTAATGTGTGTATGTGGTTTTTAATTTTTTGCATGTTTTTTTTTCTAAACCAGTCCTTATTATGCCCCTTTCACACGAGCGAGAGACTCGCATGTCTCCCGCAACGCATCTACAGGGCTGGACTCGGCACTGACAGGGATCGCAGAGCATTATATGCGATCCCTGTCAGTGCCGAGTCCAGCCCTGTAGATGCGTTGCGGGAGACATGCGAGTCTCCCGCTCGTGTGAAAGGGGCATTACAGATCTACAAAGGAAGTAACATTACAGGGGGCATATACTTTCCTCCAAAAAATGCTAGGTTAGAAGATGTACCAAAAACTCCACCTGTGTGCTGTCCCATCTACATGTCTGTTCCGCAGCCCCCCCCCCCCCCCCCCCCCCCAAAAAAAAAAAAATGGTGCTTTGCATCTGGTCAAGATCTGTGTTTTACGGATCCGCCATTTTTGGACTGCAAAAACATTTAGTTGTGTGCAGGAGGCTTTTCCAGCAGTTTATGCTCCAGCTGTGGAAATTGACAGTGACCAAACCTTTTATAAACGAGTTCTGTTACTGTTTTACGTTGGGTAGCAGTGTCGTGATTATCCTTAAGGTCTCCTGCAGAGGAACAGGCGCTGGCAAATTGCAGTCCGCAATGCACGGACACCGACCATGGCGCAGCCATATAAATGGGGTCGTCGCCGCTGCCATAAAGTAGTGCATGCACTATTTTTTTGCGGTGCGGAGGCATAGACAGAAAACCCGCTGAAGCACTCTAGTGCTTCTGTGGGCTTTCCGATCCATGCCTTTTCGGCACCACTCCATATCTGCCGTATTACGGACCCGTTCAATTGAATGGGTCTGCATCCGTGATACAGTGCACACATGGCCGGTGCCCGTATATTGCAGACACAATGTTTGCGGACCACAATATGGCTGTGTGCATGAGCCCTAACTGTGTCCCAGATGTCTCCACTATGCAACTGTTATAATTAAATTCATTATTATATATGAATTAAAAAAAAAAAAAAAAAAAAAAAAAAAAAAAAAAGGAACCGGCTAGAAATTGGTTTCCAGATCTAGGATGGGGGGGTGTGGGATGGGACATATGCCTGATTTAGAACATAAAGGAAGGAGACTCTAATCTGATGCAGTTAGCTAGGAGCAATATTTCTTAATTGTAGAAATGAAATCAATGAAAGAAGTGAAATTATCTATGATGCCGGGCTCGCTCTGTTCTGAAAGGAACATTCGTCTCTGTTGTTGTTAATATTCATCTAAAAATACCCTGCGCGATGAGGGGACGGCCGTATAAACCATGACAGAGTCAGTCTTTGATCTGTTACATGGCTTGTCAATTCTAGCCTAAGGCAGTGGATTAGGAGCCCGTGCCTGTTTGCTGTGACATTCCTAATCGAGGAGGAATTTGCTGGTGCTCCTGGCTCCCGTTTCCTCAGTAGACTGCTCCTCACTTCATGTCTGATTACAGCTACTGATGGGGTGGTCTTTCCTGGCCCACTTCCTGTTTCTTTAAGGGGGAGGGGGGGCTTTGGAGATCAGACGTTCTTCTGTATGTTTAACTGAACTGCAAGAGGCGACCCTTGGCTTCCTATGTGCCATCTGTTAGATTTTTTTTAGATATGCTATTAACTCTAAGAAAATGGGGGATTCTTTGTGTCGTGAAGAATCAATATGGTATACATACTGGGTCTTGTGGCACATGTTCACAAAGCAAACCATGTATTATTTATTTTTTTTTTTTTAATTGCTTGTCACATTTCGATGCATGCTGCCTTGCGAGTTCGATTATGCCAGCAGTCGTCACATTTTTTTTGTACATATTTTTTAATTACACGAGGGGAAGAGCTGGAGAATCAGTCACAACTGGTGCCTTAAAAAGACCTTTGGCACATAAGAAAAAAAATAGGCACATGGCATGGGGAGGTCCCTACAACACGTTTTGCATTGGGACCTTGAGCTTCAGTGTAAGGTGACCACAAACAAGAGATGACTGTTGGCCGATGGCCATCTTTCCCGATCCTCCTATACATATGCATACTCTGCTCCGCTTGATTAAGCATGCATACGTAGTGAAAGGGGAGTGGGAAAACATCCAGTGCCCGACAGGATTGGGCATTGAAATCCAACATGCCCCTTGCTATTTTCAGCCTCTGACAGCAACCATTGGGGAAGTGCTTGGAGGCCCTATAGACATTAGACGGTTGGCCGAACCCAAAGAAATTGGCGGGTTTAGCTTATGTACATCTAAGGCCTCATGCACACAACTTTATATTTAATCCATGTGCTATTCTATATTTATTTCTATGGGGACGTACACACTTCCATATTTTTGGTGGATCCATGTGGCTGTTCAGCAGATGACAGAACATTAGCACTGGTGCCTCGCAGCGCAGGGGTCCTGGGTTCGCATCTGACCAGGGACAACAGCTGCATAGAGTTTGTATATTCTCAGTGTTCACGTGGGTTTCCTTCCACAGTCCAAAAATATACAAATAGGCAAATTGGCTTCCTATGAAACTGACCCTAGTGTGCTGTATGTTTGAGTGGAACGTCTATATAGCAGCAACTGACTTCTCAGGGAGTCGTCCCAGACACACAAGTATCTCTGAACTTTCAGTCCCTGTGAGAAACTTGCATTACAAATGTATGTCGATTTCCTATTGATGGGAGTGAGAAAAATGCGGAGTGCACACGCATGGTATCCGAAGTTTGCAGACCAAAATAGTCATATGGATCAGACCTAATGTGTATGGACAGCTTTACGCCTCTAATTGACACTGAATTCTGGGCTATTCTTCCAATCAAATGTAATGAAATCTGCGAAACACAGATGTGATGGTAGTCATAGATCATATACTTCTAAAACAACTAAATCTTTTATTTTTTTCCTTCTAATGTTCAGAATTATAAAGAAAAGGTGTGCACATCAGCTAGAATGTGAACAAAGAACTAATGCGCGCTGAAAAGTTTAATCCGTACAGATTGTGTATTTATAGGGGCTGCGAGGAGTTTCTTAAAAAGGCGCCCTATGCTGCTAAAAATAGCTTTTGTTGGCAGTGCCCTGGTCTCCTACCCCCTCCTGTCTGTGCCTCACCCTGGCTATGGGAAGTCCCTATTAATTGTAAATGCCTGAGTGAAAAGAACAATACCGTCAATGAAGGCACGCAATGCAGCTGTGCCGTGCTGCTGCCCTGCAGTCCATTGCAGGTTTCTGATCTGGATATTGCTAAATCAAGCACATAGAGTTGCATATTAATATATTTAACTGCTGGAATGTGTCCAGCAACCTTCTTTTTTTTTTTTTTTTTTTTATTGGATTTGTAGACACAGGAAATGTGAAATTTGTTGCGTTATTAGAGAAAACTAGCATTGCCATTAAACTGTAGAAGGGGGGTCTCAAACTTGGGCCATGTTCATTTTAAATATGATACAATTCAGAGTTATTAATAGTGTATAGAACCACATACCTATTACATCCAGTGATGTATTCTCCTCTGATGTACATGTTCTCTTTCCTCATCTTCTCCATTCGGATCGGGCCACCTTGATGGCTTCTTTCAATTGTGTCTCATGTCTGCACAGTTTGGCACATAGACCTCTTGGTTTCCCAACTTTTCCATGGACTCGTATGTTACCGCGACCCCAAAATTTAAAAAAATTCTGCTGACGCGAAACATCTGTCACACCCAAGATCACCATGTAGCCCCAGTGTAAGTGAACTTTGATCGACTTGTATCATGGATCAGTGCTCATTTAGGGCAGTAATTGCTCCAAGGAATAGAACAACAGAATTTGTGAATATACACAAGATACCCGTCAGTCAACCCCTCATTCAGCTAACTGCTATCATTCCCGATCCTCCCATACATATTCATGCTTATCTCGCCTAAGCATGCAAATATAGTGATTGGGAGCAAACTGCTGCCAAACGTCACTGGCAGCAACCTATTTCCCCAGTGGCAAAAGCATTGGGCAGTTGAAATCCAACTTGCTCGATCCTCATGTCTCCCAACATCTGCCATTGGGGGAGCGTCAGGAGGCCACATACACATTAGACGGTCAGCAGGTTTGACCGATGTACATCTAAGGACTCATGTATGTCTGCCGGATCTCTCTGGCTGACCGCGGCTCTCCTGACCTGAACGGACTGTATTTCGGGTTGAGATCTGATTTCAGAGTTCTTGTACTGGAACTCAGTTTGGTACAAGAGATCCACCATCATGAACTGACACTATCATAAATGACTATGTTAGTTTCCCGGGCCGATCACGGTTGTGTGAGCCCTAATGTGTATGGCCACAGTGGGTTGGAGTGGTGCCGCATAGTGCCGCCTCCATATTTTCTTCTAGAAACAAGTGCTAGCCTTCACCTTGATAGAATTTGGGCTTTGTCTACACTGTTGCAAAAATGTCACAGAATTCAAAGCAACACATTACTTTTGAGAGGCGATTAATGAATTTCCTCCAAAATTAAAGGCTGCAATGTGATCTGCCTGTAGTAATAGCCTTGTCTTGATGTTGATATCGCAGCTTATTACAGAGGTGTTCACTCCACAGGGACAGTGATTTTGAGCTTAATTTCTCCCATGTGATTAGCCAAAAACATTGTAATCTACATAATTGGTATTCTTGAAAGATCAGCAAGTTGGCATATTTATACTGCAAATTAATTTTCCACCGGGCTGTAGGTAAATCTTATCTAGTACTTGTTCTTCCCGTAGTGTTTAGCTAATGATTGCAAAGTAATTGCTTTATGTAAAACAGCCCATGCTTGTGTGACAATGATATCGGGAAAAGTTAAGAACAATTACACGAAGATTAAAAAAGAAAAAAAAAATCATTTTTTAAATAGTGTTAGTTGTCAATTGAAAACTTTATTTAGAGATGGTGAAATTAACATAAAAACAAAACTGAACAGATGCTAGCTGTCTTTTTTCCAGGGAGTACTAGACCATAAAAGAAGTCCAAAAATGGTTCTGTTGGCTAAAGTTAAATGGGTTCTCTGTGATTTTACCTAAATTCTTTCTTTTAGCTAACCTGTATAAGGAAGAGGGTTTCAACAGTAATTACCATTCTGTCACACTGCCGATTTCACAATCTCAGCTGTGATCATATGACCACCCAACTTGCTGTGGGTTCTTCTTCTGAGATCCCGACAGTATGTGCTCCTTTTCCTTTCTGTTCAGAAGACACATTTGGTTGGAGCCTCAGCAGAAGAGTCTGCAACCAGTTGAGCAGTCAAGTGATTACAGCCAACATCGCAGAATCGGTGACGCGATTAAATGGTAAGTACTACTGAAACTCTTTCTTTCACAGGTTAGCTAAAAGAGAGAATATAGGAAAAACCCTGGAGAACCCCCTTAACGTCTGTCTAGTGTTTTATTGCACAGGAGGATATAGTAGGGCCTCATAAGTCTAAAGAGGTTGTTCAGAGCCATAACGCAATTGTGAAGGAAACTTGACTTTTTATCAGTATTTCCCTTTAATTTGAGATTCAATAGCTTATAAGAGAGACCACCAACGTTCTGTGTGTGATAACCATATGCACCATGATCTAAGGAGGAAGTATATTATCCTGGTCAACTAATGCTTAAATGAAGGTTGTAAAATTAACCCATCACATTTTAGCCTGCAGTTATCACTGCTGCTACGCTGTAATACAAAGGATGTCTTCTTCATGGAGCGGATGTAGGCAGACAATGGTATCCCTATTTTGCTTTTAACTTCCGTTCAAGGGAAAAATAAAAAGGACCACATATATTCATCCTGCACTTTACATTCTGGTTTCACTGTGCTGTTGCTTAATGGTTTGTTCATGATTGGTATCTCATGCTTCCTCTTCTACTACAGATATATAGATAGGACTTGTGTATGCTGAAAAAGTTAAATTGGTAATTGGTCTAATTTTGTCTCTTAAAGTAGACAGTCCCCTTTTTGAAACCGTTATTACAGATTTGAAGTATATAACACACAAACTGCATTTTTAGAGTACGGCCACAGTCGAGTTTCCTGATCAGTCTTGGAAGCCAAATTCGAAAGTAGAACATAAAAGGAGAGGAAGTGTAAAGGACAGATACGACTTCTCATTTTTATTTTTAATCCACTCCTAGTTTTCACTTCCAAAACTGCATCACTAGACATGACCATGAAGCTGTACCATCAGATACACCCAGGGTTAGACTGGTCCACCCAAGAACCAAAGGATTCTCCCATGGGCCCAGGCTCTGATACAATCATGGACACAGAATGTCCAGGAGAAAAATTAAAACATTTGGTGCTGACTTTGGAGCCAGTCACATGCCACTAGGTTGTATTTCTTGGATTTTAAAATGTATTACACTTTATTGATATAGGGGTTGAGCCCCAAGAATAGTTTCCTCTGGTGGTCCAGTCCAACACTGGGTACATCGAAATTCTTGAGATGTGATCTGAATATTCCGTTTCGGCACAATAACCACAGTTACATTGGCTAACTGCTATCATACAACATGGCCAGTACTCTAAAATCCCACAGAAGCTTGGTAGGGTTTGAAACCCAATGACAGTACAGGCCATTGATGCTTACAGTATATTCCTGAAGACATTTTACAAAGGCTTGACTGTTCTGACAGGCTATCATTCTGATGAATTTCCCAGTTGGGGCATTAGAACCATAAAGAGAGAAATGTGTTTAACACAAATGTAAAGAAAAGTGGAAACGTAACAAATTTTACATCTGGATTTACATCTATTGATTAACAGGAGAACATTTGTCAAACTAGTATACAAAACTGTTTTTGAGCCTCCTTCAACTTGATGCAAAGATTCACTAGACCGTGTAACCTTTTGCCAGGTCTCAGTGGTCCAGTTTTATGGCCATTCTTTCCTTGAGTCATAGATGGGAATTTATCAATGTGCCAAAATCATTACAATGTTTGCACCTCTGGTGCATTTTACCCCAAGAGCGGATTAGATCAAGATTGATGTATGAAACACCAGTTTTGATAAATTTCCCACATAGTTCTTTATTTTGGTTGTATATATGAAAACTGGTTAGGTAGTACTCATGATTTTTGCCAATTCCCTGGGCACGATTGTCACCTATAGAGTATAAAACTATTGGTCAGGTGCTGTCTATCCGATCTGTATAGAGCATGCAGGCCCGATGATCAGTGGTACTTTAGGTAGGCTGCTATATTCACAAGCATTGATGATTTTGTTTTCTACCTTGAGACCAATCCATTTTGAGTATGAATCTGTAAAGACGTTGCCTCAGCCATGCTTGTTAGATAGACAGTTTTCCCAATTTTTCACAATACCAGCCGACTACCACTTGCAAATTTAACATGAACGTGTTGTTAATCAAAATGGCCATCCACAATAATTGTGATCAATCCGTTTAGAAAACTTCGTCTGTGGTCAAAAATATGCTTGTTTGTCATGATCAGTCAAATATGGACACTTGTTTTACATTTTGTGTAAACCCATTGTGGTGTGTTTTTTTTGTTTTTTTTTGTTTTGTGGTTTTCACAAATTGATTCCCCCCCCATCAGCCACATTCTGGCCTATGCTTTATCACAAGTTATAATTGGTTCAAAACTATTGAAATACCTGACAGCAGAGTCTGTGTGTAGGTAAACAATGTAAGTACCTGTAACTGTACTGTAACTACCCTACTAACCCTAAGACTAGTTGCAGGCTAGCATCAGAGATTCAGCAGGGAACAGCCTGACTGACCTCTGCACACTCTGGCATTGCTGGAAGTTTGTAAGACTCCATCTGGCCCCATTCACTTTAATGGGTACCTGCAGAAATCCGGCCACATTCCAACAAATATGCCGAGAATTGGCCAGAAGAAAACTGCTGCGTGCAACTAGCCTAAATCTGTCGCTACATCATTTTGCCCCTACCCGCCCTGGAGCATACCAGTCTATTTCAGGATAATGCTTATTACCAATAAAATACATTTCCATTTGGTGGAACCTCTCATTGTGAGCGTATTAGTAAAATGTAAAATTTTATGGACATTGAAAATTCTTGAGCATCTTTTCTTATGTCCCTATTACGTGGAAAATGGAAGTAGTTACTAAAAGTGACATGTCGGGAGAGGTGAAAGGTCCTATTTAAGAGCGAATAGAAGGAGCAGTGAAGTAACCTAGTGATGATTGTCTCTGATGTAGAAGGTCAGTGGAGTATTATGCGGTTCATAATCTAGGTCTTGTTTCTCTTGTTCTTAGACAAGAGGTGGTCTTGCCAGTTATAATCCGGGTAAATATTTGTCAGCTCCATGTGAGCGGAAATAATAATGCCTGTGTAACTGTTCACGTGTATTTGCCTAATATGAGATCTAACTGTGAAGCACATGGATGCCAAGCTAAGGTGCAGAGGGATTGGTAGTCTCCAGATGTACAGCTGAGACCCCACATGTCCATATGTAATAATGAATCCTTTAGGCTCTGTTGGAGGTAAAGTAAGAGGAGGGGTACATTGCCTTACATAACCCAGGCTCAGCTGCTGCCCGAGTGTACAGTCACTCGTATGAGCCAGGCCGCAGGGGGATATACGGGAGCTGAAGGCTCTGCCCTTCGTATAAAGTGTGAAATGGACATTGTTATGACCTCTGTGGTGGTAAAGGCTACAGAGTTGTGACAGTGAAAGGTAGGTTACGTTTAGAGAGTACATAATATTTGTTATGGTGCCTGGACTTCTGCTGATGGCTTATTAAACATGACAGCCGTTTTCTACCATTAACCCTGTCATTGCTGAGACGCTCCTCGGTGTATGAAATGGCCATTTTTAGTAGCAAGAGCCGATTTGTACAGAATAACAATATAAGGGAGTGACTAGTTCATTGTGCTCCATAGCTGTAATGGGTGTGATGATGTCCCTAGGCTGTAATTTGAGTGCCTGTTCATGGTCTCAGATCCTACAGTGTATAATGAGAGATGGAACAAACACCTTTATGGAGTTAATTACATCTGCCTGTATTAATTACTCGCTGTCAGCAAAGAAAAGAGAATTGATATGAAAATGATTGCCTTTCTGGTTTCAGGTGATACTCAGACATGGAGATTGAATTGACATAATCTCACTTTATAGTTCAGTTGAGAACTATATATCATTTGAGACTTGAATGTAATCGCTTCCATCAGCTGTGATTCCTGACCTATCCTCAAGATAGGCCATTAATATCTGACCGTCCAGGGTCCAACGCCACACACTCCTACTGATCAGCTGTATCAGAATAGGATCGGAAACCTTTACCAGAACTACACAGCTCCATCCATTGTGTAGTGGACGGAGCTGGTTACTGCAGCGCAGCTTCCATTGAAGTGAATGGGAGCAGTGCTCCAGTTACAAGCCCCATCCACTGCACAGTGGACAGAGCTGTCTAGTTTGGGTGCTGGAGCTTCTCTGAAACAGCTGATTGGTGCACGGTGTCCGACCTCAGCTAATAAGATGGGCCACCAATATCTGGAGTGGTCTACCTCTATGAAAGGATTTCAAATTTTAGATTTAATTTAAAATGTTTTTTTAGAGTAATCTGAAAATGTTTGGGTGGTAGAGATTAGTGTGGAAAAGAAGCTGAAATTTCTCCTCCTCCCAAATTATTGCTTGTATAAAGATCTCACACCTCCTGAATGTAACGGCAATATGCTGCCCCATCTCATCGCACACTGGAGGAGATCTATCAAAATTGTTGTGAAGGAAAACTGGTTTAGATGCCCATAGCAAAAAGTCAGATTCCACCATTTCATTTTCCAAAGGCATGTGGAATCTGGTTGCTATGGGCAAGTAAGCCAGTTTTCCTTTACAGCAGTTTTGATAAATACCCCCTATAGTCTTTGTGCAGCAGTTCCCTAATCCCTGGTTGACCCTGACAGTAAATGGTCAGTTTCCCTGCAGCACCCACCGCAGGGGAAATTAATCATTACATGGTGCCAATTCAAATCAGTTGGTTGTCTGTGTAATACAGGACTGGATTGGTCCTCCAGAGTTGTTAAGAAATGCTCTTTGTAGTTATTCTCGACTTTACATAATAGATGAAGGTCCTAGACAGAAGACCACCTTCTACCACCTCAGAATTAATTAATACGGTGTATGAAAATCCATACACATGCCCTCTAATAAAAAACAAATACATCAGTTTACATGGGTCAAGCTGCCATGAAGCGTGCCAACAAACAAGCTTTTTTTCTCATTTGTCAGCTGATTGGGTCTTCCTACGTACATTCGTTCTTTATCATTGGGCTGTGTAAGAGTGGACATTCAGCGTCGGTATCTGTTGGCCAAAGGATCATTCGGACAACAGCTGTTGCCGCAACCCTAGGCCAAGCATGCATGTATTCTCAATGGCAGGGCCGTACCTCTCCTGAAAAAGAAAGAATCAGGTATGTAAACTTCAACGTGAACAATCCTTTATCTCCTGACATCATCTATCGATTGATAGGACTTCAGGAAGTCCAGAAGAATGTCTACCCTCTATCTCTAGTCTACCCTCATAACTACTTCATCCTGGGCTTCAGAATCTCTAGAAATCTTTGCAGACATATCAGCTCATCACGTCTTGCTTGTTTATGTGGAATAATGTGTAAAAACAGTCATATCTCCATTCAATGCTTTGCTCTTGAGAATGGTGAAATAGTTAATGTTTGCTAGTAGAGAGAGAGTAATGATACTGGGGGGCATTTCTTCTAGTTGGGTGATGAGCAATCATCGTACACAACCGTTCCTCTTCAGGCGCATATAATCATGTAACAGATAGTATTAGAGATTTGGAGGATTATGTTGGAGAACCATGTTAAATGTCTGACCTTGACCATAGAAACTGTTACTGATGTGTTCCCCCCACCCTTTGTTGTGCGACAGAAGGGAAAACACTTGCTATTATGAGGGTAGGATAAGGATTCTCCCTCAGGGGAGCTTAGGCTGCAGTGCATGTGTATATGTGACGTGGGCCTCTCTTTACATCATAAAGAGCGAGGGACAGGCGCTACAGGCCGGGATGAGCACACGCTGATACTGGCAGGGATTCAGCCTTGGCCCCCTCCTCCCGTCACCACATCCCTCAGCCCCCTCCCTTCTTCCCTGCTGCGCCTGTGCTAGCTAACAATGCAGCACAATAACCAAGGCAGCCGGCTCTCTAAGAGCTTCCATGAAGTGAGAGCAAAGAAGGCAACCGAGCAGGGGTGAGTTGGCAGTGGCCTTTCTAGCCATTTCTTTCCCTACTGATGTTTTTGGATTTAGATGACCTTCACGTTTGCATCTCTGCATGCCCCGCAGCTGCATAGACCCCTCTGCCGGAAAGTCTGCTTATACGAATGGTTCCCCTGCCAACTTCTATACATCAGCTATATGTTAACGATGGTCCTAAAGCCTGGTATTGTAAGGCATCATCAATGAGGCTTTCTAACACGTAATAAACTTTATGTGGCGTATGGTGTCACGGCCTTGTTGTTTCGCCATGTCAGGCGGTGTAGCACATATGTTGTATGTATAGTCTGAAGACCCCTGTAACCATGTGCTGCTTGTGTTGTTACCTATAGCCTGACAACGGTGATTTGTTAGTGGCCAGCTCTGTTCTTGTTAGACCTTACTTGCTCAATATTGCTGATGTAAGAAAAGGGAGGAAGAGATCATCTGTGGTCTGAAAATATTGTACGCCTCAATGTTCAGAACCATGTGTTCTTACATCGCTGTAAATATGCCACGTCCAATAATGTAATCAGTGCTACAATGTATCAGCCGTAGTTTGGGGGCAAAATGGTGCCAAAGCTCATTAAAAAGATTTTTGGATGTGAATTATGTCCATTTTAGAAAATAACTGCAAACATAAGTGTTTCTTTACAGTTGTCTCACATGTTATCTATCGTATATGGTTGTGCCATCCATGAGACATACATCATCAAGTCTGTCTTGGAGCCAAGTTTTGTTATTGGCACTACCCTTTGATTTTAGGTATAGTCTACATGTTTTTCCTCCACATTTTCTGGCTTGCTCAGAAGGTCACTTCATTTGTGTCCTTCCCTGATGCCCCTGGCTTCTTTGTAAAGAACACATTCCTGTTTTATTGGCACACTTTTTCCTTGGTTCCTTTTAATTTGGTGGCTTTTGGTATCTGCAGAGTTAAATTTTCATCATAGTTCCGCCTTTCTTTGCTGTTTCGGCCTTGCTGCTCTGGACGTTTTAAAGTTGGCCTGACCAGTCGCAGCTGCAGTGTGTTATGGTCGGAGATGTGGGCGGCTCATCTGTTGCAGTGCTTTGCAATTCTGTGATTTAATAGTTAAGTGCCTAAGCAATACAGTGATTATGGCTACACTAGCAAAAATGGTGTCTCTCTAATTCCGTACACTTTCAGCCATTAATCCCGATTCCTGCCTTGCAGATACATAGGGTCACCTCCATAAAATACAGCTTCTCCTATAACTTTGATGGTCCGGAGCTTGTGCTCGGTGCAGCGCTTAATAAGGACGATGCTTGGAATGATTGCAGCAGAGACAGTCTAGTGGTAATGGTTGCTAGGTGTATAGAAGGCTTTGAGCATTACACACTGTATAGTCTCATTATATTTTATAGCTAGTTAAAGTGCCGTTGGTTTTGTGTCTCGGTGACAGGTTGGAACTTGTGGTATGCAAGTATGATGTTTTGCGGTGTCTGAGACGTTTAGTCGGTCCTCTGAGGACACTGCAGTAAGCAGAGTCATCACTTTTCATGGCCCCCCCTAGCTTGCAATCTCCCAAATATATATGGAAATGTGACATATATGCAAATGACCTGTTCATTTTAATAGTTGCCTCCATCGCTCATACATTGGAGATGCAATTTGCTTCAAAAAGACCTGCAGGTGCACTTTTTTTTGGTCCTTGAAAAAAGATGAGGAAAGGGTCTTACTGATAAAAAAAATGCTGGCCTGTTACATTTAGTATAATCTATGCCAGGAAACTGATTATACCAGAAATCTGCACCAGCCCCCTTGCTGGCATACAGTTCTCTTTTTTGGCACACTGACGCGCCACAATTAAGAGGTGTCCCGTTTAAAGAGCCTCTGTCAGCCCTGACATATTGCTTGGTAGGGTTGATTATGCTGAGTAAAAAGATATCTTTATTATCTCTAAAGGGTGAATGGCTGAGATATATTAACTCTCTCTCCCAACATTTATGTAAATAAATAAATTGGAGCTCCAGGGGGCTGGCCATAGCTCTAGGAGCACCAGTAGCACGATGCCCACTTGGCTGTCTGTACTCTCCCCTCCCCTTTGAGTGGCATCTCATTTAGCCCTGTGTTCTTGTGGCAGTGCTGAGGCTCAGTTACTCAGCACCTGCGCAGTGGATCTGGTGTGCTTTGAAAGCAGTGCTCATCAGAACCACTGCGCAGGCGCAGAGACACTGTGCCAACTCGGCGCTTGCATAACTGATCTTCTGCTGCTCCACCAGCTCAGGAAGCAGTATCTGATTCACCACGCAAGCACTGAGTCACTGAGCCTCGGCACTGCCGTGAGAACATAGAGCTAGATGAGATGTCTAGCCTAGTCACACAAGGGGGAGGGGGAGTACAGAAAGCACAGGGGGGTCGTGTGGTAGCAGTGCTCCTAGCACTATGGTCGGCCCCTTGGTGCTCCATCTAGGTAATTTATATAAATATAAAAGTTAATATATCTTCAGCCATCGTTGACCCTTTCTAGAAAATTATCGTTTTACCCAGCATGATCAATCCTACCAGGAAATATGTCTGGTTTAATAGGGTTGATAATGCTTACTGGCTTCAGTGGGTTTAATAAACAGCCTACCCTTCCATCCTGCTGTAATGTTTTTTTTGTTATACACAACCCTGTGTGTTGACCCTCATTATTGTAGTAGGACATGTAAAGGTTATAAGTTGGCAGCCACTCCATAGTTTTTATAGTATGGCATCAAACAATAAAAAAAAAAACACGCAACTGTCACATTATAAGAGTAAAGACCAACCACACTCCTGACACTGAATGTACCACATTGCCCGCTATGCAGGTATGAGTGATTCTGCTGCCTGAATGACTAGCAGCTGTTTTGGTGCCCATACACCTTCATCCTACTGTTGGACAAGCGCTTGGTCAACTGACAGCTATCTCTCCAAACTCCCCCATATACCGCCCACGCAGATTACATGTATATTAGACTAACTTGACAGTTTTGTGCCTCCTGACCTCCCCCGACGGTAGAGGGTGTCTGGCGGTGGCTTTCTCCCCTCTCCCATTCATGAGCTGAACATGCATTTGTATGGATGTATTTTGAGAGAGAGCTGGCAGCCAACCATTCTGTCATTGGCGTGTCTGGCTATAAATGCCTGGGTTACTCAAATGTATGTTTTTTAAGTAGGGAGAGAGGAGAAAGCCACTGTAAAACAGCACTGGAAGCAACTTATCTCCCAGGGGAACCAGAAGATCAGGTGCTGAAATTCAGCATGCCTGATTCTTCTCTCTCCCAACATTGTCTTTAGTGAGAGTGTCGAGAGTGCCCCATGAGGGCCGGATTTGACATTTCTAGGGCCTCAAACAAAGTTATGTCTGAGGCCCCCATCGCATTGCTAAACTCTGCGCCACTCTCAGCTTAGACTCCTCCTCTTTTGTACCTGAACCGGCAGAACACAGAGTACATCCACTCCTTTAGTTGTCTGTTTTCTATCCGAATATAATTTATACCAAGTATTTCTGCATAGACTTGACCTCTAACAGTGACCATATGCAGCAGATTGCATAGTTTTGTCATGGTTTTTGCGTCTTATGTCTGTTTTCCTTAGCCTACAGGTAAATGTCTTGGTCTCCTTAAGATATATGTATAGGTAGAATAGCATGCAATTATTTTGGTATCTCATATTAAAAAGTGAGCATTATCCACCATAGTAAATAATTTGTAGTGTCATCCAGTCAGTGCATGCCCGCTGTTTGAGTGCAGCGGATAGCAATTTGCTACAGAGGGCGTAGATTATGGTTTTTATGGTAAGTGCTTTGTCAATCACAGTATCGACATCTCTCTAGGTAATGTGATTGTGTTGCCACAGAGTCCTGCACTGTTCTCCTCTCCTTTGGCACATATGGTCAGTGCTCTGATTGGTCTGTGTTGATGGTCCTTGTTGCGTGCAGTTTTCAGGTCAGCAAGAAATGCTCTCACATTCCATTCAGAATGTCCTCATGTCACCGGCACGCTGCATTACTCCAGCATACAGAGCAATAACTCCCTGGAGCTGGGCTCTGATGTGTGTTCTTGCATGGTGTGGAGGAGTGGTACTGGATGTGCCGGGGTGTCTGCAATGCAGTCTTCCGAGATATAGCAGTGGCATTCCTAACAGTACCGAACTGATGGAAGGGTAAAGGCTGACTACGTGATCATGGTCAGCAAGAGACAGCCCTGCTTGCTGCAGGAAGGCTCATCGTTTCCCTTACTTCCTGATCATTCTTTTATTTCAAAGTTTCTAAGACCTTGTTCATTTTATAGTATGGATTATATAATTTTTATCAATAATACATGTGCCCTCTGAGTTTGCTGTCATCTACTCTTACTTTACACACATGATATGATCAAGTAAGGTATAGTAAGTTATAAATGTCAAGAAAATTTACATTTTGCAGTATTCCCCGATCAGCCATAATATGCCTAACATTGTGCAGGCCCTCCTCATCAAGCCAAAAGAGCTCTGACCCATTGAGGCAAAGACTCCACAAGTCCTTGAGATGTCCTGTAGTACTTGACACTAAGACAGCAGATCCTTTGTTCTGTAATTTACAAAGTGGGGTCATCATGGATCGCATCCCATAGATGTTTGATTGAATTGATATCTGGGGAATTTGCAGGCTAATCAACAGCTTCAACTCCTCATCATGTTCCTCAAACAATTACTGAACAATTTTTATTGTAGTGTGTCAGGATGTATTATCCCGCCAAAAGAGGCCACTAGCTTTAAGCATTGTTATGTACTTGGTCTTTACAGTGTTTAGACAGGTGCTGTGCATCAGGCAGTATCCTATTTACTGTCAGGAACCAATGTTTCCTAGCAGAACATTACCTAAAGCATCACACTGCTTCAGTTGGTCTGGCTTCTTCCCATAGTGCATCCTGGTGCTGTCTCTTCGCCTTGTTCCTCTAATATGCACATGCTTATGGTTGGTGTTTTTGGCTGTGGACAGGGGTTAGAGTGGTCTCTCTGACTGGTCTGTGGCTAAGCAGTCCCATACATAAAAAGCTGTGTTGCATTGTGTGTTCTCACACATTTTACATCATAACCAGCATTAACTGTGTCAGCAATTTGTGTTTCAGTAACTCTTTTGACTTCACTCCCCACGTGCATCAATGTGCTTAAGTGCTCAAAACCCTGTTGCCAGTTCACTGGTGGTCCTTCCCTGGATCACTTTTTGTAGTTCCTAACCACTGCATACTGGGCGCACCCCACAAGACTGGTCACTTTGGTGATTGTCAAACTTAGTCCAGCCATCACAATTCATCAGAGTTACCTGGTCTTGGTGTCCTGCATATGCCCTTAGCATAGAAGAACATGTTCAGGTGTGTAGCACTCAACATCATTGTAAATTTAGCCAAGTAATAGAAGTACTGGAAATTGTTGAAAGTATTTCTAAATGAAGTTCATGCAAAGTGGGACTACCAGTCAACTGTACCAAGTGACTTGCTTCTAAGTACAGGGAGCAGATTGTGGTCATGGGTGGGACTCAGTATCCTGCACATTGCTTTTCACCAGTATATGGCAGAATGCGTAAATAGTATGTGTATTGAATTTACTTTATCACATTTTAACCTAATTATGAATATTCTAAGTATTTTTTATGAAAAGAAAATGAGTGGATGTTTTTTTGGATAGCCGGAAAGCCAGTTCATGTATCATACTTCCTGTCCTGGTTCTTTATCGTCCTCTTTGGATATTTAGTACGTTAGACTCTTAACCCTCTCAGCCAGACAGAACCCTAGGTACTTAATTAGAGCATCACACATTACACTGACCAATGCAATGCTCTTCTGTGGCCACCTTTATCCAGACCTATTGAGAACAATAGAGCTGTCATACTGTTGTCCCAATTCTACCCCTACTATTATTATAAGGGGTACCCTTCAGATAACATCTTCCCCTCAGAGCAGCAGTAAACTGACAAATAATTACCTAATTTGTGTTGACTGCTACAGAAAGATAATACTTAGTATTTATTTGTCAATGTTTATAGTAAAAAAATATTCTCTGAATATTGAGTTAAACAATTCCCCTTTCTGGTGGAAGTGCCAATTTAATGACGTGGGATTCCCTCTGCTATGTAGATGGATTAGTTATTTTGTCAGTGCTTCTTCAATTGCACCAATTTTTTGCTGCAGTGTCCTTTCTAAGGGTAGTGTGAGGTAACTGGTACGCTGCGTCGATCAGGTTTTTGTACATTATACAGAGTCAAGCACTTAATTACAGATGGCCGAGAGCTGTAATGCTGTGCACTGTACCGTGCAGCAGGCTTAAAGAACACACATTATTAAGGAGGTCACAAACAGATGTGATTAAAGTCTCTAGGGAATAATGGTCTAGGGTTAACCCCTGGCTCTAATGGCATGGTACTGCGTGTGTGAGCTATGGCGGATAATCTAATAAATGTTTACCTTACACCAAGAAGTGTCTATGATTGATCCTTGAAATAATGCTCGTCTTTGTTCTGCCTGCAGGTGTATTGACATGCTGTGGACCGCGCACACATCCAGTTTCCGGGTATGACATCGCATAGAAGGTGAGAGCGCTCTGGGTCACCAGTATGATTGCCTATGTATGCCCAGATGTTTGTAAAAAATCCACTGGATGATCTGTCTCTGAGGATCCAAATAAAGCCTCCCCACATGTACTTACCATACAGGAGGCTGGGCATACTGAGAATGACCTAATCTCCATAATCCTCCCAGCCAGATGGGAATGTCTAGTCACTTATTTGTCACTAAAGTGGGAAGGTAACCTCTTCATGTCAGAACCATACATTGCAGGCCTGTTCACCGTTTAGGGTTTATCCAGGATAGAGAAAAAGACCCTGCATGGTTAAGTTCAGTTTATTATCTGAAAGGGAGTTAATGCAGGCCTTCTTGTTCATGTAATCCTTGCCATTCAGAATTTATATTCAGATTATTTTTTATTTTTTTTTTACATCTGATACACTCAGAACTGTATAGACAGAGACATCTCTGTAACAAGATTCACATGGCTTTCTAAGCGCCTGGAATGGTGAATAGATAATTCTTACAGGAATATCAGATGAGATCATATGACTTAGAAATACGTAACTCTAGTGGCATGCAGCCTATATGTTGCATGAAGACTTTAAAAAGCTATATACACTCTTTTAATGCATTCTTTGTATTATGGGTTAAAAAAATGCATTTTAGAATTGGAACTTGTCTAAAAATCTTCTCCTGCAGCTTGCATGCATTACAATATATAGCAAGCTGCTCAATCTCCTTCAGTGCTTGTTCCTTCAGACAGACTTTCTGGTGGCTTCGTCTCCAGCCCCTCCATCTTCTCCTGTACCAGTGATGTTCAATTCTAAATAAGTTGATCAGATTTTAACTTTGATGTTTTGCCATTAGATGGCTATACTATCAGCTGTTAGGCAGAAAGAAAGAGAGCCATTATAGTACATTTTTTGTGGTTCAGGTTACAGATGGCAGGAAATTCTTTGTCACGTGCAAAAGCAAGACCGTAGGTGTTATTTGGTATTTTTAGATGTCTTTAAAAGTCTGAACGGATATGTGATATGGTGGCTTTCTATTCCTGACTGTATCAAATGTCATATTTTCTGTTCCCTTTGTTCTGATGTTAGATATTGTTTAGGCTACATGCCAAATTTCAATCATTACTTAGCTTTGGTGTACCCTCTGTTTTCAGAGAATGACGTCTGAGGTGGAAGAAGAGATCCGGCTCCTTGGTGGAGGGGTGTCTGAACCACTGGTCATTCAGGAGCTTCTGGAGCGCTTGCGGGAACTTGAGGTGAGGTTTATTCTGGGAACATGTTTTTGACTACTTTCTGCTTAAAATAACGCCTGGGTTATCCGATCTGCAGGTTTCTCTAGTCATCTGTGACAGTTGTTGGCGTGCAAGGCTGTATATTAAAAGTGAATAAAATGTTTAAGAGCCATAGCAAATAATTCTGAATGTTATTTTTATTATATTTTCACCTGGGCTGGACAGATTGCAGCCTTACGCTCTATATTAATATAAGCAGATACCAAATAAATAAATGATTAGCAAAGTGTATTGAGGCTTCACCACTGAACCCCTTTGGACAGGATTCCAGTATGCTTGATCCATTTGTTCTGGCAGGTTATAAGTCACTGTCAGACATGCAGCTTGTCTCCTCCTAGGTGAATGCTTTTTGCAACCTGATTAGGGGCTCCCAGGAACCAGCATTAGCAAGAGCTGTAGCTTTTGAAGTTAGGTTGAAGTGGGTTACGGAGATGTCACCACACCATTAATGTGGCACTGTACGTAAGGAAAACTTTTGATATGTCATAGAGGCATATCAACATTTTTGATATGTAAGGGTCTGAGAGTAGAGCCCCTCACCAATTACTAGAAAGTGGAGAGAGAAGCTCTTACATAGTGCCCTCTGTCTTCTCACTCCAAATACTTTCTATTGAGTCTATCTCACCTCCATATCCTGCTGTGAGAAGAGAGAGAACACTGTGTGTGTGTGTGTGTGTGTGTGTGTGTGTGTGTGTACTTCTCTCTCCTGGTTCTAGCGATCTCTGCGCATGGATCCCGACCATGTTACATATCAAAATTTGTCCTAAAGTACAGGGACACTTTGAGGGGTTCTCCAGGATTTTCATATTGTTGGCCTACCCTCAGGATAGGTCATCAGCACGAGATCGGCGGGGATCCAACTCTTGACACCCTTGCCAGCAAGCTGTTTGAAGAAGAAGCAACACTCATCTGAGCTCTAGTGAGCATTGTGGCCTCCTCACAGCTTATCAAGCACAATGCTGTCCATTCACTTGAATGGGACTAAGCTGTGCATTGGCCAGGTGTTCGATGAGTATGACACCACTGGCCTATGAAGAGGCATAAGCACTTGTGGAGCACCACAACCTCTTCATACAGCTGATCTGCAGGGGTGCTGGGAATCGAACCTCCACTAATCATATATTGATGACCTATACTGAGTATAGGCCATCAACATTAAATTCTTGGAGAACTCCTTTAAGGTTTTTAGAACTGGATTAAGTATATTTGGGTCCATGAGGACCTACTTATGACTATAATTTGTCCTAGTAACAGGTTCATTTTAATATGTATTCACGTAGTGGGCTCTGATTGCCCTATTGTAAATTGTCTCCCAAATCTCCTGATCTAGAACCTTTCTGTTCTGAGAAGCAGAAAGAACCGGAGCTTATCCAGATCTGACTTTTCTGTAATTGTTTAGCCAAGGCTAGTTTGCTTTTGCTGATCGTTTTCAGTACAACTTTATGCACATTTCAGCGGGAGTTGCAGAACGTAACCCGTATGGACGATCGAGCGATTGGTCCCATAGGTTCTTTATAACTGACTTTAAAATTCCTTGCTCTCATTATTGTCTATCGCAGGCTGAAAACACCGCTCTTGCTCAAGCCAATGAAACCCAACGGGAAACTTATGAACGTTGCCTCGATGAGGTGAGCATGGAGTTCAGGCGAGATGTAGTATAATGATTTTCTTATTACTGGTTCAACAAGAATCCACTGGTTAATTTAATAAAGCTGTTGTAATGTGGCAGCCGCTCATGTGCTCTGATCATGTCTTGCACGCCTGAACTGATGTTTCATGTGAGTCGCATCCATTCAGTTTTACAAGTCCGTCCATCTATAATGTAAAGATCAAATAAGACATTATATAAAGTGAGTGCAGCCAGAGGACATTCCTCAGGGTGTATTCAGATGGTGAAATTGGGTGCTTTTAAGAAAAAAAAAAAAAAAAAAAAATTTGTTGTGGTTTTCAATGCATTTATCTAACATGTTTCACCTTTAAATTCCGCAAAACACTGTAAACGGCATCAAAAACTCCATTCGTTTTTTTTTTCGTTGCACCCAACAGCACCATCAGAATACACCCCAACAATGCACTGCTTGTGAAATGTTAGGGCTGCATTTAAATGACATGTCTGGATACTAAGCTGTATGCTACAAACAGCTGCGGGAATGCAAATGTTTTACAGCCCACGGCTGGCTTCAATTATTGTGTCACCCATAAGGAATGCCAGAAATCTCGTCCGGCATTCAATCCTGTAGATAAGAGTTAATATATATATAACTGCGAGCACAGCTTCTAAATCCTTACAGCTGAGCACCAAGTTGTCCCATGGCAGGATCTTAAAAAAACAACTTAGAAACCAACTTTCCACATAGGCTTTTCACATTTTCCATCAGTTTCTATTGTGTAACGGGCATAAAGGTGGAACTTTAGAATTAGACTATCATGGGATTAGTGCCGAGCTTATTAAAAGCCTGAGGACACAATTGTGTGTCTTAGATTTATTTCTGGTCAATTATCTCTGCATACGGCGGTATTTGTCCTGCAGAAAGCCGGTATTTATGCCAGAAAGTGTCTGGATCCCAATTGCATTCCATTATAGACAATTGGGATCTGGCAGTATATGGCTATTTCAGGGGGGGGGCTTCACAGGGTACTGGGCCCCCCGTTGTCCTGATTGGTGGGGGTAGGACCCCACCAATCTGATAGTTATCCCCTATCCTGTGCACATGTCCAACCTGCTGCTCAGTTCACTTTGGGGTGCTGTGCTCGGTATGGGTCCCTGTTCTTGTGATCGGTGGGTAGTCCCAGAGTTAGGGCCCCCATCAATTTAATAGTTATCCGGTATCCTGTGGATAGGGAATAACTTTCTACAACCGGAATACCCTTTTAAAGGGCACCATAAAATATAATGCAGTCTGCAGGCAGCTTGTTATAGAGCAGGAAGAGCTGAGCAGATTGATATATAGTCCTGTAGGAAAAGTTAGTAAAACCTGTAACTTATACATGTGTCTTTGCTTTTTCTAACTCCGTTGCCCATGAAGGAGCAGAGATATAAATGTATAAACTACAAGTTTTACTGAATCTTTACCCACAGAAATATATATAATCTCAATCTTCTCTGCACCTCCTGCTCTATAAAATGCTGCCTGCAGACTGCACTGCAATTCTTGGTGAGAGGTATTGTAATTTATGTGTTTTTTTTCTGTGTGGATTTTGCTGCATGTTCACGCTAAATCCGCTTCACAATCTGCTTGTGTTACTTGCATTGCAAAAGGTAAAATCTGCACAAGCAATCGCGAGGCTGCAGATTTCAAAATCTGCTCCGCAGGTCAATTTCTGTGCAGGAAATTTGTCCACCATGTAGATGAGATTATGAAGTATTATCTACTAAACTGGAGCTGCAAGTTTTCTACGCAAAAATCCATGTGGAAAATTTGTGCACAATACGTACCGTGTGCATGTGGCATTAAAGTGCCACTTTCAACAGACAGATAGGCATCTAATTGGTTTCCAGACAGCAGGCACAAAGATGTAGCACTGTGACTCCAAATTATTTTATTCTATTATGTTAGCAATTTCTACTTTTTCTTCATCTATGTAATGTCTTATTTTTCATATTATAGGTTGCAAACCATGTTGTTCAGGCACTTTTAAATCAAAAGGTAAGTAGTTGATTTGTGTCTGTGGCCCCCCTACACTTTTCCACAAGCTTTTCGATGAAGGTCATCCCATACCATTTATTTCCTGTTGTCATACAATGTAAATAATATATGGCTTTATGCTGTGTACAAGGCGCATGCTCACAAATACCTTTGACGCCAACTGCTCATCCATTCTATTGCTTTTTTTTTTTTGTCAAATCGATTATTGGTCCCCTAAAAGTATTTATTCGGCCTGTTTCACACTTGCTTTGTTGTTTTTCGTCATGGAGTTCCGGCAGAAAAAAAAAAACATTTCTAGTTACTCCTCATGCATTCAGAATGAAAAGAGATCCGTTCAGGATGTCTTCTGTTCCAGCAGCATTGCGTTTTGTGACCATAAAAACTGCAAAAATGGATCGGTCACTAAAAACAATGTAAGTCAATGGTGACAGATGTTTTTTTTTTTTTCTAGGAGCCTAAAAAACTGATCCGCCACCCATTGACTTTCAATGTATTTAATGATGGATCTGTTCCGTTTTTGATTTCAAACAACCGCATCCTAACGGAACTGATGCATCCTGATGTGAAAAATCGAAACGGATCTGTTTAACTCCGGTATTGATATCATCTGCCGGATCTCAATACCGGAATTAACAACGCAAGTGTGAAACGGCTTTACCCAATAGATATTGTTTTCCAATTGGAATTTTATTTTTAATACACTTTTCCGTCCCTTGATTTCATCTGTAACGTTGTATTTTTTTTTTTTTTAATTCTTTCTTCAGGATCTTCGGGAAGAATGTATTAAACTGAAAAAAAGGGTGTTTGACCTTGAGCGTCAGAACAGAACGTTGAATGACCTCTTTCACCAGAAGTTGCAGCGTTCCTCGGGATTATCCCCTGAGGTAAGAGCCGTTGCCATGGAGAACAGGTTGCGTGTGAGGCACGCGCTTGAGTTGTGTCATTCGTGGTACATGTAACAACGGCATTTATATATATATATTTATATAATATTATAGTTTTTTCTTTGGTTGCACTGAAATGATATGTTCTCTCAATTGGAAGTCTTAATTTGTCATCCAAAGAGTTTTTCTTACTAAACACACACTGACTGAGAGGAATCTGTTATAGGAATGCTGCAGGTAATTTAGGCCAGATTCCATCAGAGCAGTTTAAGGCCTTGTTAAGATTGGAAGATTTATTGCAACTTTTTACTTTAGAATTAGCAAAGATAAAGTACAGTACTACACCTGTGAACGAGGTTTTCAACTGCCATTCATTTGAGGGCATGCTGTGCACCTCTTACTTTTCCAAGAAAATGTCAGTGAACCTTTTGGAATTACCTGGATTTCTGCATAGATTACTAATCAGATGTGGTCTCGTTGTTCTCTAGGTCACAATCACAGACCAACACAAAACCGAGGAGGAATTTTGGACCAATCCTCCCTGCAAATGTGTTCTTAGTTATATTATTTATCTATTGCTTTCCAAAATGTATTTGGGATAAGGCAAGCTTACACTGGTTTAAGACACAAGGGAGAGGGGAAAATTCCTGAGAAAATGTAAGGGAATGTTTCCCCTTGTGCTAATGTACCATACTACCTTTTGATCTAAAAAGATGTATGAATGAACAGATCTGAAATTTAAAGCGGTTCTGTCACCAGGATCAACCCTATTAAACCAGACATAATGGCTGGTAGGGCTCACCATGCTGATTAAAACAATACCTTTCTTTTGTCTGTATGTCAAATAGCTGTAGAGATATCTTATTTATTCATATGCAAATTAGCACATTCAAGCACCAGGAGGCTGGGCTGAATCATTTGAGCACTGCTTTGTCCCACCCTCCTGCACTCTGCACCTTCCCACTCCACTTGATTGACAGTAGACATCAGCATGCTGAGGGCAGAGCTGTGTCCTAGCAATATCATATCACTATGTACTATAGCTTCACCACACTGAGATCTGCTCACAAAGGTAATATACATATAACTGCCTTATTCACAAGCACAATGTATGATTATTTTGCCACAGCTGGCAGGTATAGGTGATAAAACTTGGACTAGACTGTCTAAAGGTGCGCCCAATTTATCATTCAGCATTAGCCTCTGTGATAAATCTTGCACCTTTTTAGCCTGTCGAAGTGTGCAGTATTAGTAAATCTGCCCCGTGTATTGGTTCAGTAAAGCCATACTATAGAAGCCACAAGATACTCAGAGTTCTAATAGAAACCAGCAAATGCATTCCTAATGAATATGTCCACGATTGCAACCAATATTTCTATATGATCTTTATAAACCATCTTAATTAAAGGGTTTCTCAGAGACCCAGAACCCCTTTTAATATTTTAATATTTACAAGGAGGATGCATGGGTTAAAAAAAAAGACTCACCTGTAAGGCAGGGTTCACATCATTGTTTATTTTTCCGTTCTTCTGCCAGATGCCAAATGTGCATGAATATTCTTTTTCTGCTGACCAATCAGTGGCCTCAGCAGTGACTTGTGCAGGCACAGTATATTTATTACCGGTGCCACCGCTGAGACCGTTCATTGGCTAGTGGCAATAATATGTGTGTAAATGCACGTTACACGTCCGGTCCAGAGAGGACTGGAAGCAGAGGAGTACCGGAGCACCCTGCCTGTAAATATGAAAAGGGGATCCCAGTCTCAGAGAACCCCTTTAACAATCTGTGTGTGACTGCACAGGGTTTATAATCCATTTGCTTCAGTTTTTATATTGAACGACTGGAGCACTACAACAAATTTGTTACTTAGGTATTTGTGCAGCAGCTTTGCCGTTGGTTCTTAAACTGACCCATGGAACCTTAAAGGCGTTTCCAGGACATGGTTCTAATGACTTATCCAAAAGATAGGTCATCAATATCAGATCGGTGAAGGTTCAACAGCACCCTGCCATTCAGATGTGTGAAGGGCCTGCTGCACTCAGATGAGTGCTTGAGTCTCTTCATTGTATACCAGGTACATACCCTACGTTGTATACCAGCTGTGCTTGGTTTGGTATTGCAGCTGTCCTATTCATTTGAATGGGGCTGAACTGCGGAAAGGCCATATGACTGATGAATGTGATGTCAAAAGCTGAGATAAAGACTGCAGCGTGGCCTATTCAAACAGCCGAATTGATGACCTATCCTTAGGGCAGGTCATTAGTAACCCTATTTAAACTTGTTAAACTTTTTCTTCTTTGGATTTAACTTGTCATGCTTTGCGTATTTTCATTTTAAATTACATTCCTCACATGTTTGTTTTCTAATATAGTTGCACCCATTGCAGGTTCTATCTGACTCCCAGGGAGGTGACCTTGACAGGATATCAGTATCCCTTCCATTGGGACAATGTGGAGTGCAGAGAGAGGTAACTAAGCCTACATGTCAAAATTTCTCAGTTTGTGTGAATATCATGTGTTCTCATTAAAAAATTATGTTTGTTACCAATACAAAATCGCTTTCTGCACTTCTGAAGTAATATAAACTTTTTTTTTTCTTCTCGCATAGGAAAAACAACGTTCTGGTCGGTCCCAATCATCATGTCGCTCCATAGATGCTATGTCACCATTCCTCAGGAAAAAGGCTCAAATCTTAGAAGTCCTACGGAGGTTAGAGGCCACAGGATCTCAGAGTGGATCATCCTGCACTACACCTCCAATGTATCTTGGGGGGATATCATCAGCTAATGGGAATGGATTGCGTGTAAGACCAGACCAAGGCTTGGATTATGTGAATGGTGAAGGCTTAACTTCAGAACATGGAGGAGATGAGCCGTGGGCCTCTTGTTTGCTTCTGGCTCAGAACGGTTGGGAGGAGTTGCTTAAGTGGAAGCCTGCACAACGGGAGCCACCAGCAGGCAGCCCTGGAGAAGGAGGAGGGGAACACCTTGGTTTGGCATCAGGAGAAGATGCACAGCAATCATTGCGGCAAGCAGAGGGAAGTTCTTCATCTTCAGATGATGACATTGGAGATCCACCTCCTCCTTGCAATGAAATTAGGCAAAGACTGCCATTAACAGACTTGACTAAGGGTTTAGCGCCATGTATGTGCTCCCGTGGAGCAGTAGATAAAAGGGGCCCTATTGAGGGCTATTCAGATGGAACTGGCTTTTCTAGGGGCCACACTGGGCATCTTCATTCATTAACTTGTTACAGCCGAAGCCTTCGTGATATGGTAGAAAGTCAGCATGTGCCAGTGACACCACCAGCAGTTACAGAGAGAGGGGATTCCTTGTCGTCTTCACCAGGAAAGCAATCAGTTTCTGAGAATGCTTCTGACGGACCTTCCTCTTCTTGTCCTCCTTCTCCTGAGGCCACTGTCAGTTTGCCAAGGGATGGAACTATTTTTTCCCACAAAAATGCAGTCCAGGAGCAACAAGATGATTGTCCTCAGCCCTCGATGGTGGTTTCTAATCCCCCTTGTCCTGACCCACAAGATGCACTTATTCCTTCCTCTGAGCCCCGGACCCCTCATATTCCTTCTCCAGCTAAGTTTCTCAAGTTTTTGAAACTGCCAGGCTCAGGGGATAAACTACAGAATCCAAACTCTCTGAGGCTTAGTCCTCAACTTACTCAAACCTCCAAAATTCCTTGTAGGAGCAATAATTATGAGGCATTTCCCTCACCACGCCTTAGTCGAAAGGCAAATGAAGAATTATCTGGTCCAGAAACTGATAATCCACCTTCTCCATCTGAGTTTATTAATTCTGATGCCAACAGGCAAGGACAAACAGAAAGGTCAAACAATTTAATAAATAGGCCTGGAATACAGTGTTACACCAAAAAGTCACATGATTATGAAAATGTTCCTGCTAAAAATACTGTGCTTCCCACTGCTAACCAAACTGAGGATTTGGATCTGTCTCCCAAACTAATTGGGGAAGTATGCTCCTCTAATTGTTCCCCTGGGCCTTGTGTTCATTCCGAAGCAAATTCTTCCGATGACCATAATGGTCAGATAAACACACCATTTATAAGAAAACATGTAACTTCCAGGAAACCAACTGAATCTGCTGGACCTCTCCCATTTAAAGAAAGGATTGGAAAGCCAAGAAGCTCTGACAACCAACAGACAGAACTTACTGTGGCAGTGACTGATGAAAACAGGGTTATACCAGATGGCCCTGACATTCGTCCTTCTATGAAAAGATCCTTGGGTGTGAGCAGTTTAAGGACTCCTGAGCCTGGATCTACTGAGAGTTACCCACCAAGGTACCATGGGCAAAAATCTGATTCTGCTCGGAGTCGACAGACAGTTTCTAATTGTCCACCAGGCTCACCTCATGGTCCACGTAATCAATCTCGTGCACCACCTGTCCCAAGCAAGTCTCCACGTAGCCCTCATGGAAGCCCAACAAAGCTACCCGCTAAGTCCCCAAGTAAGGCAACAGCAAAGCCTCTTGTATCTCGACCCCTAAGTGAAGAGTTGCGACCAAGTCCCAGACAACCCACTCTTCCAAATGATGAGAAACAAAGGATGCAATCCTCTGGTGCAGGCAAGAAAAGTAGCACCTGCCCAGACTATGCTTGTCCACGAAGTCCAGGCTCGCAGGCCACAGAAAATCTTCCACTGAGTGCTCTGCACTCTGCCATTGAAGAAAAGGTTATGAAGGGCATTAAAGAAAACATGTTAAGGTTGCAGGAACAGCACCGTGCACCTGCTCCTGATCCTAAGCAACGTAATTCCAGTGGTATTGCAAGCTGGTTTGGCTTAAAGAAAAGCAAACTACCTGCTCTTAGTCGTAGGCCTGAGGCGACCCGTGTCAAAGATGAGAAGAGGGAGAGAGCTGTGAGTGGCTCTCCTCGTACAAGGGATACAAAGGGTGAGAGTCTGAATATTTCCATGTTGATGGAAAAAGCTGAGGATCTACGAAAAGCACTTCAGGAGGAGAGAGCTTACATCAATGGTCTATCTCTTGACAAGAATCGTACAGCTGTATCTTTAGATCAGACACGAGAAACTTCAAGATCCTTGACAGCTGACAACTTTATGCAACAGCTCTTGAATCGGTGAGTGTGGACTCCTCATAGCAATTAATGATGCCTTCTAAAAATTATTTCAATGTACCTGGTGGCTTTCATTTTAAAAACGATGCAGGTTTCATTAAATAGGTATTGTATAGGTACAATGAATCATACACCGACCATATTGACAAAACTTTGGCCCAGTGGTTAAGTGGGTTGTATTAAAGGGGCATTTATGAGTCAGTCCCGAGAGCTCAACAGTGAAATTTAATGTGCAGGTTTTAAAGGGGTTGTCTCACTTCAAAAAATTGCATTTATCATGTAGAGAAAGTTAATACAAGGCACTTCCTGATGTATTGTGATTGTCCGTATTGCGTCCTTTGCAAAAAGCACTGGCCTCTGTGGTGGCCGGGGCCGTGTGAGTACTCATAGGTACGCATGCACAGCAGCTCCCGTCCCGGCCATCTTGTGTCTGTGCTGCAGTGGTGGTCGTAACCCCTGGACACGAGCAGTGTATAATGTGTTGGAAAAATGAATGAAGTCAGCAAAGAAGGCAATATGGACAGTCACAATACATTATGCATTCCTCAAAGATAGAAAAGTACGGCACTCACCGGGCTTCTTTTCGTTGCTTTATTAGAAAAAATTGGGCAACTCACATGTATCGAACTGCGGGCACCGTGCTCAGTGTCTGGGCGTAGCGGCCGCTACGCCCAGACACTGAGCACGGTGCCCGCAGTTCGATACATGTGAGTTGCCCAATTTTTTCTAATAAAGCAACGAAAAGAAGCCCGGTGAGTGTCGTACTTTTCTATCTTTGAGGAATGCATGTCGTGGTCTAATTCAGGTACAGAGCACCAATAACGGGACACACAGTAAGGAGCAAGAGAAGCTTCAAGGGGATACCTATATATATCTATAGCGCAGTGCCAGACTCCGTTTTGTTTCGTCTTTATTTTTTAGTCACAATACATTAGTAAGTGCCTTGTATTAACTTTCTCTACATGATAAATGCTGTTTTCTGAAGAGACAACCCCTTTAAAGCCTGCACATTAAATTTCATTGTTGAGCCCTCGGGACTGTCTCATAAGACCAGGTGTTTTTTGCAGCTATTTTTGAGCAAAAAAAAAAAAAAAGAAAAGCCTCCAGGTGTTCACTGTGAGCCTATGGGAATTATGAAATGAGAACAATGTTTTTTGTATTGTTTTTTTCACATTCTTATTACTCACTTGCAGTGTATTTTTGGGTCTGTATTATTATTTTGAAAATAGCAGCATGCTCTGTTGAGTTTTTTGGCTCATGTTCTGGCTTTTGTGTACTTTAGACATTCATTCCCAACCCCCCCCCCCACTTGAATGAAAAAATATGTCTGTGTGTGGCATTTTTTATGGCTCTTTTACATTTCTTTTTTTAAATAGAGGAAGTAACATCAGAGGGGGGTATACACTTCACTGCTTAAAATTCATGCCTTTAAAATAAAAAAAAAGCCACAAAATATGCATGTACTAAAACAAAATGTTTTGGGGAAAAAAAAAGTCACAAATGCTATAAGAAATGCATGCAACATATAAGAACACTAGCATTTTGTCATTGTCAACCTTTTATCAGTGTGTCCATCAAACAAAAATTTAGAATCACTCTAAGAGCTCATGCATACGAACGTATTTCTTTAATTTCCGTTCTGTTTTTTTTTTTAACTGATCCAGTCAAAACTGGTATAAAGGAAAACTGGCTTAGTTGCCCATAGCAACCAATCAGATTCCATCTTATATTTTCCAAAGGAGCTCTAAAAAATGAAAGGTGTAATTTGGTTGCTGTGGGCAACTAAGGTAGTTTTCCTTTATACAGTTATCTTTTTGGGTGAGATTTAAAGTACAAGTACACTGTTTATACAGAAAATTCTGTCTCCTAGCATGTCGTATTGCCAAGACCACTTATGATCCACAGAGTGAAGGAACAGTTTCTCTTAGTACAGTTCTTCTCCTGAAAAAAAGCCAAAATAGGTCAACAGGACCTGGAAATCCTCTAAGATTATTTTTCCCTTTGTTTTTTTTTTTTTTATTTGTTATATTTTATTTTATTGGTGATGCAGATGAAAGATACAGCATTGCATCTTCCTTTAGGTGTTGGCACATACTTGTATTCCAGGGAAACTGTAGACAAGTGAAACAATATTCTCACCGTATAACTAATAGGCATACAGTGGCATTCAGGTCTGAGCTATTGCTTGAGCCAAGATAAGCAGCTTGTACAATGACCATACAAAGAGAAGACCGTTGGCAGGAGATCTAGTGAAGAGTCGCCACCTTCATTGACGGGGGACCGGTTCTGTAAGGACTGCAAGTAAATAAGCCAGCATTCAAGTAAAAACTACTATAAAATAATTGCTTAAAGGGCATCTGTCAGCAGTTTTGCACCTATTACACTTGCTGACCTGGTTCATGTGCACTTGGCAGCTGAAGACATCTGTGTTGGTCCCATGTTCATATGTGCCCGCATTGCTGAGAAAATTTGTTTTGTAATATACAAATGAGTCTCTAGGAGCAACAGGGGCGTTAGCCTTACACCTAGAGGCTCTGTTCACTCTGCAACTGCTGCATTCTCAGCACTTTGATTGACAAGGCCAAGCAGGCGTGATCACACCTAGCCCTGTCTTTTCCTAAAATCAAAGTAGAGAGGACACGGCCGTTGCAGAGAGAGAGCTGAGCCTCTAGGTGTAACTGCAACGCCCCCATTGCTCTTATAGGCTCATTTGCATATATTAAAACATAATTTTTCTCAGCAATGCGGGCACATATGAATATGAGACCAACAGAGATGTATTCAGCTGCCAAGTGGACATGTAACAGGTCAGCCAGTGTCATAGGTACAAATCTGCTGACAGATGCCCTTTAAAAATGGAAAAATTCTACATGCTTGTAAAACTCAGCCACCCACTATACACACCTCCTTTGTCAATCAGCATAACACTACAAAGAGTCTGTGCCAGTCTGTAGGTAGCAGATAGCTCTAACAAGAAAATATTGATCTCCTGATTAGGGTGGATGGAAAGGAAGTTCCTGCTGAAGGACGTGTGGAAGGGAAGGCACCACTTCGAGACTTTCCCAGATTGTCACCAGAGAACAAGGAACAGCGTCCATTTCGTTCACCAAGAAATGGGATGGTGGCACATGTGCAGCGGTGTGAGCAGAAGAGTATGGATCAGGTAAAGGCCTGGAAATTCAATTATTGTATTCATGTGTCAACAGCAGCGTATTATTAATTGCTGTCTTCTCCCACCAGAACCGAGAGATTGTTTTGCCTCCAGATGAGCGTATTTCAGAATCTATTACGTCACAGCACTTTGCAGGTATCTATCAAAACATATTTACAGTGTAAGCTTTTTTTAAAGGGGAAGAATCCACAGATTACGCTCTATAACCATTCAGCCATATATTCCGTGTATACATAAAACTTTGATAGTAGATCTAAAGTATGACATTTTTTTTAAAAACAGAATTATGCCTAATGCATATAGCGATGTCATGTGAGCTCTGTTTGGCTCTGAAGGCGAAGGAATTGTAAAGATCCATGTTAGGAACCCCACATCATCTTATTTACATCTTCAGTGCCAAGACGTATCTGGCAATCAATATTTGACCACATTGGTGGCAAGGTATTTATCCTGATGTCACTGATGCGGGCGGCATTTGGTTACTGCAGTTCCATGTATGATACATCATCGCACTGTAGATGTAGACAAGTTGTTGTGTGCCATTTGGGGGATATTTTTAGTGGTTTGAAAACGGTCATTCCTTCATTATTTCTTTGAATATTCCTTCCGCTTTTTTTGCTTTATTTCTCCTATTCCATATCATGTTTTTCTTTCAATCTAATTTTTGTCTCAACATTATTCTTGTTTAACTAATTTTCATTTCCCCCACTCCATAGCTTGTGATTCACTCACTCGGACTCTGGACAGTGGTATTGGGACATTTCCTCCCCCGGATTACTGTGGAGGGACTCCTAACAAAAATACTCCAAAGTTAAAACCTAGGCTAGACTCTCCTTCTGTCCTTCCAGTGGGAAGGTTTTCTGCCTTCCCCAAGGTACCCAGAAGAGCTAGGACCTTGGAAAGAGACTTGCGAGGTGTGGAGGAGATGTTTCCAAGTGGACAGCACCAGAGTGTCCCAGCATTCCATGCACTGTTGGCAGAACCAGAACCGGCCATAAGTCATAGGATGTATGGAGAAGGTTTGTGTTCTGTACTTTCCAAGCTAATGTGACTGTTAATTGTTGTGGTAGTAATAGCTGTATATTTCTGTTGTACTTGAGCAAACAGTGAATATCATTCTGGGTTACATCCCAGTTGACTTCTATTTATATTGGGATTGAAGGGAAAAAGTCTACTGAATAATTAAGCTGGCCATACACAGGAGATCTTTGTTGGCCGCCACTAATTTAAGCAGGTTAAGTTGACCTTCAAATATGTAGGGAGCCTCCTGGCTCTCCCCTGATGTTGGGGAAGTTGAGGATTTGTCATGCTGGATTTCAATGCCTGATCCTTTTGTTCTCGGGGAGATAAGCTGCTGTCAGAGGTGTCTAGAAGCATCTCTCGTCCTGTTCTTTACGTATGCATGCTTGTCCAAGCTGAGCATGCATATTTATGGGAGGATCAGGAGAAATAGTTGTTGGCTGAACGAGCATTTGTCCAAAGGTTATCTTCTGTAAGGCAATGGGATTATACCTCATATAATTTGAAATACTAAAATAAACACATACAACATTAATTGACCACAACCTTTTATTAGTTAACCTTTACCATTAACAAAGTCAGAGCACAATATCTTTAAACGATAATTAACTTATTAAATTTATCAAACAAAGAATAAGCTTAGCCAGATACCCTCATAAAGAAATTTTACCCTAAGTTAAAAAATAAAAAGACTGTGACAGGATAAACGGTAAGGAAAAAAGAAGGGGGGGGGGGATGAACCATTGACACTCTTCAGATCTTTAACAAGTGAATCGCTCAAGCCCCTGGATTGCCTTATTTATATATGGCTTATGCTAGTTTCACATCTGCGGCTGTCCTCTCCAGTAGGCTGTTCGGCAGTCAACCAAACAAAACCTTTGCGTGCAGCTGTTTTTGTCCAATTCCTGCTGTATTTGCTGGTTTGCGGCCAGATCTCTGCCGGACTCCATTATAGTCAATGGGGTCCGACAGGTAGGCGGCCGTATCTGGCAATGCCGGGTCCGGCGAACAGTGGCAGGCTGTTCTATATTGGAACAGCCTGCCAGAGAGTACAACTGCAGATTTTAAACTTGCCTAACCCTTGGTCACATGAGGAACCTTATCTTATCTCCAATAAAATACCTGTCCCTGGGGCTAATTGGCTTCAGATTGTTCGATTTAGTGGTCCAAGGAACCCCCATTGCCTCCCTAGGTAATTCTGCCCATTGATGGCAGCTACTTTTAGGCAGGAAAATCTCTAGGGGGATCCACAGTGGACGACTATAATCTCATGTGGATCCCTCCTTTAAAGCTGGCAGGATCCCGGAATATGAGTTTTACAAGTTTAGACCTCATGCAAACAACTGTAGTTTCTGTCTGCATCCAATCTGCACCGGGGCCGCAAAAGACGTGGACAGCACACTGTCTGTGCTGCGGCCCCTCAAAAAAGATAGAACAAGTCCTATCCTTGTCTGTTTTGCAGACAAGAATAGGCATTTGAAACATTCTGTGGGGCGGTATCCATGTTTTGCAGATTCGAGATTTGCAGACTGAAAAAAACCGATATGGTCGTGTGCATGAGGCCTTAACATGTAACGGTCATGTTTTCATTAAAAAAAACAATTTTAGCATATTTTACTGTTAGTGGAGCATTATGCATAAAGAAATCTTTAGTTTCTTCACATACAACTGTTTTCCTTGAGTTTTTCCCTTAGTTACGGCCTCTGCCAGTTCTCTGAGGCCAGAACTGCTTTCCCTCACTTCATATACACAATTCCTGTAGCCAGCAGCTTCCTGCCAGCCAATCAGATTGGATTACTGAGAGACACGCCTCCTCACTCTGAAGCCTAATGCAGGCATGCAGTGTGAAGGACCGCCGCTCTGTCTTCCTGTCTTCTTAGATGAGCCATAGCAACTGTCTTTTAAAGGGGTTCTCTGGGAATTAAGAAAATGAAAATACATAAATATTACTTTATTATAAATATATTCCCAAATTTCTTTCATTAGTTATAATGGCTCGTTTTGTCTGGGGAGGAATCATTAGGAGAAACAAAATGGCCACCGTCCTATTAGTCCACACAAAACCTGTCCTAATCACACAGGAGGACAAGTTATTTCACAACAATGAGCTATAGAACTGCCTTATCCTCCTCTACTCGTCAGGGATTATGATCCTGAATACAGTTTAATATGATATTTAGCTGAATCTCTGTAGGAATGGAGTTCATGTGGAGACATGAAGTACAGAGAGGACTAACAGGACAGGCTGTTTTTTATCCACATCTGCTCATGAACTCAAGTCCTACAGAGATTCATCTGAAGATCTTATCATCTGTATTTAGGATCATAATCCATGACAAGCAGAGCAGAGAGGAGGATGAGGCAGCTCTTTACCTCAGTGTTGTGAAGTAACTTGTCCTTCTGTGTGATTAGGACAGGTTTTGTGTGTACTAATAAGATGGCGGCCATTTTGCTTCTCCTAATGATTGCTCCCTAGACAAAACAAGCCATTATAACTAATGAAAGTTATTTGGGAATATATTTATAATAAAGTAATATTTAAGTATTTTCATTTTCTTGATTCCCGGAGAACCCCTTTAAGGGAGAGTGGAAAGGGACAGGAGACATTCATGAAAGCTGTTATTATAAGGTAATTACAGATCTTTTGAAAATCATTGACAGACTTAACTCAGGTATACATGCTTAGCTGTAATGAACTAGCAAATAAAAAAAAAATGACAGTTACGCTTTAAATATCACCATTCGGATAACTGCTTTTAAATATATCTTGCAGATTCCAATAGAGATCGTAGTCTGCCCCAACAAGGAAAGAACTGGACCTTTCCCAATGCCAAGGTCAGCGCCGGCTCTACAGAGAACTTCAGGAGTAGAGCACATGAGCTGGAGGAGGTAAGTGACAGATCTAAGTTGAAGAGTCGTGCTTAAACTTTATTTCCCAATTGGCATCAACGCCTTCTTAATGTGTTGCTTTAAACAAGCTTAGTGGGAACCTGTCACCATGAAAATGCAGGGCAATCTATAGACAGCATGTTATAGAGCAGGAGGAGCTGAGCAGATTAATATATAGCTTTTATTGGAAAAGATTCAGTAAAACTTGTCATATATTCCTTTAAATCCCTGTTCTTTCTATGCTTAGGAGTCAAGTGGGCGGTCTTACTCAGTGACAGCGAACTCGTGCAGCAGTCATTCACTAAAACCACCCACGTGACTCCTAAGCATAGGAAGAGCTGGAATTTAAATGAATAAATGAGGTTTTATTGAATCTTTTCTCATAAACTATATATCAGTCTGCTCAGCTCCTCCTGCTCTATAACATTCTATCTGAAGATTTCATTGCATTTTCAGCTTGTCAAGTCCCCTTTTAGCTGCATCGGTGACCTGTACATTATAAAAAAGGCTGATTGTGAGCTGAAATAATGTTTGTTAGAATTATGCCAACCTATTTATTGATAGTCCATTAAAGAGGTTCTCCAAGTTAAATTTATTGATGACCTATCCTCAGGATAGGTCATCAATATCAGATTGGGGGGGGGGGTGTCCGACACCCAGCACCCCCGCCGATCAGCTGTTTGAAGAGGAGGCGCGCGCCCTATCAGCGCTGCCTTCTCTTCATTGTTTACATCCTGGCCGTAACGGGTAAGTGGTGAGTAGGTGTAATTACACCTCACCGCCCCATTCATTTCGATGGGAAGAATCACTCCCATAGACTTGTATGGGAGCGATCCTTCCCATTGAAATGAATGGGGCGGTTAGGTGTAATTACACCTACTCACCACTACCCCTGTTACGGCCAGCATGTAAACAGTAAAGAGAAGGCAAGCGCTGGCAGGGCACCCGTGTGTGCCGGGTGTCGGACCCCCCCAATCTGATATTGATGACCTATCCTGAGGATAGGTCATCAATAAATTTAACTTGGAGAACCTCTTTAAGGCCTTATTGTGTGTGTTTGGTACCAGGGATGCTCATCCTGCAACCCTCCAGCTGTTTTTAAACTACAATTCCCACCATGCCCTGCTGAAAGCTGTAGGCTGTCTGGGCATGCTGGGAGTTGTAGTTTTTCAACAGCTGGAGGGCCGCCGGTTAGGCATCCCTGATATACACTGTGCTATGCCTAGTCAAGGGTCCGAGAAAGCAGTGCAAAACTTTCTTTTGCCAAAACTAATTTATCATGTTATGCTTGTATTATTTAGAGGGTTTCTTTAATGCTGTTGTCCAAAATTTGAAAATAGAGGGCCTATGTACCACCCCCCACCCCCTGAAACTGTGCCATTATTCTCCATGGTCTTTGATATTGCAGCCAAGCCCCATTGAAATAAGCTGAGCTGCAGTACCAGGCCAAGTCTGTGGACAAGGGTTCTACTGTTTATGGGCAAAAAAGTAGTGTTTTTTTTTTAAATAAGAGGACCGGTTACCTCTCCTGATGTTTGTTTTAGCGACTACTATCCTTCCTCTTGTAACAATTCTGGGGTCTCTATTCTATTATGCTGTCTCTATTCTGTTAATTCTGTTAACTTCTATATTATTCCTTGTAGAAGTTATAAATGAACTACTAGCAGTTTGTAATGAAGGTCAATCTGAGTGTTAGCAGTTGGGTGTGTTCCTGCACAGTCTGACACTGACAGCACCGACTGGATAATGCAACTCTGCATGGACACACCCCCAACTGGTAACACTCAGATGGACCTTCACTGCAAACTACTAGGAATTTATTTATGACTTCTCGAAGGAATAATAAACTAAAGGTACCGCATGGAGTCATAAGAATAGATGCTCCCGAATTTTTATTACATGGGGAATGCAAGTAGTTGCTAAAACAGAAATTTCAGGAGAGGTTAAAGGTCCTCTTTAAACCTGGACAACCCCTTTAAGGGAATTTTAAGTGATCCTCATTTTGCCATGTGAAAATCTTTGGTTCATTGCTCTGTACAACTTTGAACCATAATATGTTTGCATCTCGAGTATGAGGAGCTATGCAATCCTAAATTCACACATTATGTGCAGTCGTTTTGAATTTGCTAAGTTTGGTCTCCACTTGGATGCAGGAATGATATATATTCACTCCGCTCTAGTGACTCATCAGACCTCTTTTGCCAAACCATTTCGTCTCTTCGTTTCCATCACCGTATACATAAAAGCCTTAATTGGCTGGAGCAGCAATCTGCACATCCAAATGAGCAAGACGGTGTCAGAGCGGAGCTACAGATATAATCACATCTGCACTTTACCTTGAGGAAATAAGGGAGTGCGCTGCCACCAGAGAGGAGAACCCAGGGTCTCTTGACTTCTGCGTTCAGGGAAAACAGCTTAATTAAAAAGTAATTAGTTCTTATTTTATATCTGTGGCCCCGGATCTTTCCCAGAATAAGTGGTATATCAATATATTGCATATATATTATCATTTTCAGACAGGGCTATAAAATGTATATAAAGCTGAAAAATATCATTGAATGAAACAAACAAACGTGAGGTCTTGATAAATAAAGATGGCAATACACATTAGATGAACGTGAACATGCACATCATGTGTGAATATGTATGGGGGGGGGGGGATCGTAAAAGAATAATTTGTCAGCCTACAGCTATCTAAGGTATATTGCACAATTTACCTCCATTTTTGGTGTCACAGCTGTCCTGTAATAGAAGTGTATGTCTACTTACAATTGCTCACAGGGTCATGTCAGTTTTGGGTAGTCTAGGTGGTGTCTGCAAAGAGATATTTGTTTTTCAGATTTGGCCAGTTACAGGGGATCAGATGTCTAGGGCTCTTTGTGGATGTTAGATTTTCAATAGAATCCACCAAAATTAAATATGTATTGTAGAGTATTGCCTTAAAGCACATCTGAATTCAGTATTCATAGAAAACTTTTTTTTTTTTTTTTAAATCTTTGGTCTTTTATATCTTTTGAGTACTGTGCTATTGAAAGAATATTGTCCTCCTGTATCAGAGAACATGGGAATAAAACTCCGATATAGATAGGTAATCCATTGTCAATTTACTGCAGCTGTGAGTGAAGATGTTATCTGTAGTGTAATCCTCATGATAATAGTCAGTATAATAGCTTTATTGTTCTCATGGTAGGCCTAGATAAAGGTGGCCACAGAAGAGCATTGCATTGATTAATGTAATGTGTGATGCTCTCATCGAGTCACTAAAGCTTTCTTTGGCCGCAGTGATGGATTGAGAGAGTTAAGGCTGTATTCCACTGGCTGATATTTCAGCCGATAATCGCAGGAACACTCATTAGCGATCATTTTGCAGTGTAATACTGCCTCTGTTTTTAAGCATGCTTTAAAATCAGCACTTGCTGGCAGCAGATTGTGCTAATTGCGATCTGCTGCCAGCAAACCACTAGACAGTATGGGGACGAGCGATGGCATAGCAATCGCTCCTCCCCATGCTGCAGACAAGATCACTACATGTAATAGCAGTGGTTTCCTCCACTACCTTGCAAGTTATTGCCAGGAGGGAGCACTTCCCTCACAAGAATTGCCTACTGATCTGCCTGTCTAATACAGGCTTGAATTGAATGTCCAGACAAAGAGGAAGTTAAAGAACTTGGACAGGGATGGAATACATGAAGTAACTTCAAAAAGTTATATCTAGAAACAATCAACCCATTTTTAATAAAAATAAATAAATAAAATACATAGAATATTCACATATTGGTCGTTAGAACGAGCTTTAGGAATTTTACGTAACCATTACTTTTAAATTTGTCTACTGGACAAGATTATGGTATAGACACTACTCTGCAACCAACCTGCACGACAGTGAGCATCACAGATGCATCTTGCCTAAGTAGGTTACTTCGGCATGCCAGCATTATCACAGAAGGTTGCACTTGGGTGGTAGGCTATGTGCCCCTGTTAACATTAGATCCATTTCAGGTTTCAGATTCTGCATGATGGTGAAACTGCAAAGCTAATGTAACATAGTAACATAACATAGTAACATAGTTTATAAGGCCGAAAAAAGACATCTGTCCATCTAGTTCGGCCAGTCTTCCTACAAGTTGATCCAGAGGAAGGCAAAAAAACCCTGTGAGGTAGAAGCCAATTTTCCCCACTCTAGGGAAAAAAAATTCCTTCCCGACTCCAATCAGGCAATCAGAATAACTCCCTAGATCAACGACCCATCTCTAGTAACTATAACCTGTAATATTGTTATCCTCCAGAAATACATCCAGGCCCCTCTTGAACTCTTTTAGTGAACTTACCATCACCACCTCCTCAGGCAGAGAGTTCCATAGTCTCACTGCTCTTACTGTAAAAAATCCTCTTCTATGTTTGCATACAAACCTTCTTTCCTCCAGACGCAGAGGATGTCCCCTCGTCACAGTCACAGTCCTCGGGATAAATAGATGATGGGAGAGACCTCTGTACTGACCCCTGATATATTTATACATAGTTATTAGATCTCCCCTCAGTCGTCTTTTTTCTAAAGTGAATAAGCCTAATTTTGATCATCTTTCTGGGTACTGTAGTCCACCCATTCCAGTTATTACTTTAGTTGCCCTCCTCTGAACCCTCTCCAGCTCTGCTAAGTCTGCCTTGTTCACAGGAGCCCAGAACTGTACACAGTACTCCATGTGTGGTCTGACTAGTGATTTGTAAAGTGGCAGGACTATGTTCTCATCACGGGTATCTATGCCTCTTTTGATGCAACCCATTATCTTATTGGCCTTGGCAGCAGCTGTCTGACACTGGTTTCTACAGCTTAGTTTGCTGTTCACTAAAATTCCTAGGTCATTTTCCATGTCAGAGTTACCTAATATTTTACCATTTAGTATGTACTGGTGACTTGCATTATTCCTTCCCATATGCATAACCTTACATTTGTCAGTGTTAAACCTCATCTGCCACTTCTCTGCCCAAGCCTCCAGTCTATCCAGATCCATCTGTAGCAGTATACTGTGCTCTTCTGTGTTAATTACTTTACACAGTTTAGTGTCATCTGCAAAAATTGATATTTTACTGTGCAAACCTTCTACAAGATCATTAATAAATATATTGAAGAGAATAGGGCCCAATACTAACCCCTGTGGTACCCCACTAGTGACAGTGACCCAATCTGAATATGTATATAGTTAGTAGTAGGGAAGTGGACTAAACGCGTCTTCTGCTGATCTGTGAAAATCGAATGAATTACAGGGGCAACAAAATAGATTTTTAACCATTTCCTGCTTCTTGTTTTACAGATCCCATCTGAAGGTGACAGAGACTGTGACATGTCAGGGTACCCACATTCCTCCCTTTGCTTTCCGAGCAGTCGTACGCCCAGCACTTCTGAAGTTGGAGATGAGGGTACAAGTGAAGCCAAATCTCGAGATAACGAACCGGGTCAGACTGGGCTGGAGAACTCTGAATCCCTGAGTGATTCATTATATGACAGCCTGTCATCCTGTGGTAGCCAAGGCTGATGGAACATTCCTCTATCCTTTATCCATCATGCTGCCTGACATCTTTACAAGCTCTCCAAAAGTAGATGGACAGTGTCGGCCGCTATGTGGGTGCTATTCCATGTGGAGTCTTTGTCCTTTTTATGACCTTGTTGGTTGCTCCTGTAGAATGACCTTGTACTTCCCACATGAGCCTCAAAATTCCCAAGTATTAGAAATGTCCTAGAGTCTTGCTGCCTCTGGCCTTACAGGTAAAGGTCATGAAATACCGCAGAACTGTTGCCTCATTCTCTGCCTCATTCTCTCCCAGGCTGTGGAGGGTTCTGAACTTGCTCATCCTTTAAGTTGCTACCCCTCTTTGTAGATCGCCATTGTTCTTGTGTTCTTTTGTTTTCTTTGTGTCTCGTATGGGCTGCCCCTTTACTATGCATCTATACCACCAGCGGATATGATGTCATTCACTGCAGGAAGACTGGTGAAGGGGAATTCACGGGTTACCAGAATACCTCACATCTGTGTCTCTCTGATCAATATCCCAGCAATGCGTTAATGCACTGATCCAGAAGCAGAATACCAACTTTACTATCTTTTAGCTTTTTATCAGGGAGTAAGTTTGGAAAAAGTCCATTTTATTTTAGCTGCATATCTGGAAGTCTTTGTGATAATTAGGGAGTATTGACTAGTTTGACTTGATGTGACCTTTCCATCCGTGGCCCCATGGTGTTATCTTTTTTTTTTCCCTTTGTTTAAATTTGTGCTGTTTTATATAAATATATATATTTTTATTTGTGTAAAATGTTTAGTTTTTATTTTCAATTTTCCAATGCGTTGTATTGTTTTCTTTCTATGCTGTTCCTCTTAAGATGGTGCTAACCAGGAAAATATTCTTTTGTCAGGTTTCTCTTCTGACTCCTATTTCCTTTTTTTATTATTTTATACCAGTCTCTGTTTTTTTCTTTTATTTATATAAGTTATTGTGACTGTGTTTTTTTTTCTGCCTCACTTTTTCTTTTAAGCTAAAAAATAAAAAAAATCTAAAATACAATTGTTGTACAAAAATGTTGACTTTATCTAGAGTTTTGGGATTCACATGCAGTTTTTGAAACTGACACTTCTTATAGATATATACTTCTGTGTTGGCTGTATTACACCTACAGATTATCTGACAGATTTACTGACCAATCATTGGTGAGATCAGCGTTTACATACACAGATCTTTTGTCATACACACACCAACTATTTGTTTGATTGCACAGATATTGGTCAATTGGTGTAATACAGCCCTTTGCCACCAAATATGGGACTGTTATTCCAACCTAAGGCTACATTCACACAACAGTATGTATTTTGTGTGTGGCCCACAGATCCGCAAAATACAGATACCGGCTGTGTGCATCCTGCACTTACCCCTGTCCCTATTATAGAAATGCTTATTCTTCTCAACAACACGGACAAGAATAGGACATGTTCTATAATTTGTGGAACGGCTGAACGGATGCAGACAGCACACAGATTTGTTTTGCGGCCCCGTACAAAAATTTGATTCGCCACAAATCCGAATATCTTCTCGCTTCTTGGTAACAAATCTTTTTTCCTAAAATGGCGCTTACTCATGTTATGAAGTGAAAGTAAGAAGCCCAGGAATGCAAATATGACCCATAATGCTGTAGCCAGCCATTCAGCAAATGGTCATCCCTTGTGATGTCACAGCCTTATAAAAGCATCCCCCCACATGGTCGCCGCCATTTCACTGTGAACTGAACTTGGGAAGAGATGTGACAAGCACTAGGGACAGTGTGTTAGAAAGCATTTAATTGTAGAATATTGGCTATGGACAGTGTAGGGAGAGTTTTTAAAGGGCAACCTGCGGCACTCCCGCTGTTGTGAAACTACAACTCCCAACATGCATACTTGCTCAACTCTTCTGAGAGCTCTTATAGAAATAAATGGAGAATGCTGGGAATTGTAGTTTTACAAAAGCTGGAGTGCCGCAGGTTGCCCACTCCTGCTGTAGGGAGGGCATAGGGAGATTGCAGGGACAGTGCAAGCTCAGTGTAATCGCCCTGTGCATCTTGTTCACCTGCTGCTCCATTCATTCTTAATCTGTTCTGTTATACATAGACTTACTGTGCATCAGACTCCTTGTCAACAAGCATATTGTTCACCTGTTGCACCATTAGTACTTCTTCTAATCTATTCTGTTATAGATGGACAAATTGGTAAATAGATAAGCAATTCTATTAGGCCGTGATTCACAAATTGGAATGATACACCTGTCTCATTCTACTGCTTTTGGCGTGTCCACATTGATATTTAACTGCTTCTTTAAGTCAAACAGTTACTGTGATTTAGTGTTAGTGTGGGCAGTGCAAATAAATGTATTATTCGCACATCAGAGTTGCTCACGAGTTGATCGTTTTTTTTCTTGGAAAAATTATTCTTGTATCTGAAAGATTATTCTTTTAGTGAAAACATTAGTCTTGAAGCGAATAAATTATTCTTTTACCAAATAAGTTTGCTACAGTATTACAGTCCCTGATCCCAATGACGAAAGACACATGGCATTCCCTTCAGTGCAATGCGTGTGCAGCCCCACACATGTAAGGACATCACAGAACAGTTCGCCCTCCAGGAAGTTGGATGTGGAACCCCTGGGGTCAAATAACTCCTTGTTATTAGGGTTAAAATCAGATGGGCCGAACTTGCTGGATGAACCAGGCAGGTGGATTATTGCCATACGGGAAAAATACTGTTGGTTATCGGAATGAACCACACAAATCACTCACACCCACTGGACCCAAATTCAACGTAGCCAATATGTTTTTTTAGTGAAAAAAATAGTCTGCGTTGTTATTGCAATCATTTAAGCCAAAAGCAGGAGTGGGTCCAAAACACAGATGAGATGCAAATATTTCCATTACATTTAATCTCTGTTTTGGACCCACTCCTGTTTTTTGCTTACAATTAGTGATCTAATACTGATGCAAAACAATGATCAAATACTGAATTCTGAAGTCGGCTTTATGGATGCTCAAAATACAGGATTGTTTATTTGTTTTGTTTTATGTCATACTGCCACTGCTGCTGTCGCCACTCTGTCATGGGGCCGCTATTGTCATGGTTACATCTACTGCTGCCACAGTCCCCACTATGTCACAATGACGTAGACAGCAATAAATTACAACTTTCTGTACTGATCGCACAGTACCTAAAGAATGGATGAACTACGAATGCGGGTGCACAAGAACATAATGCACATGGCAACACCCTCTCCCTGCAGTCCCTGCAGTTTAGATTCCAAACCTTAACACTGAGTTTGGGCCATCAATTGGGATGCATATGATAAGGCATGGGTATACCAGACTTATCACAATTCATGACAAATTAATTCAGAACGAATCAAATTTCTTGAACTTCGACCAAATTGAATTTTTCAAAACTTCACTCATCTCCACTGATATTCATGGTTTCTAAACCAAGAAGCTCCCTGTTCACACAGAATTTTTTGCCAGCAGAATTCGCCACTTTTTCCATTCCAAAAAGCTGCCACTCTGAATCTGTCTCCTGTAGCTGCACTTAATGTAGCTGCAGTTTAATGCTCCGATTGCACAAAGAATAGACATGTCCATTCATGGCAAGAAGTCTGCATGGACACTGGTGGAACCTGTAGTGGGCGCCCACTTATTTGGCGCCACTCTGTGCGGCTAATGCGGCTAAACCATGAGGGGGTTGGTGGCATTTATACTGAAACTGCAGAAGACACCACAGGGCATATCTGGCATGTGAAGTAGACCTTATTGTGAGGATATAGGGACATGTGATATGTACCGCGACTACTGCTGAAGTGCCGCATGTAGTTCATGTAGTGCATTTACTTGCACTCCCCATGTAATAACAATCCTGGAGCAGCTATTCTTATTGCTCTATGTTGTGCCGCAAACAAAATAATGAAAAAATGATTGGCTCCCTCTGAATCCTTCCATTTGGATAGAAGCTTGTCCAAGCTATGTGTCTAATTTTCCTGGATGTTAATAAGAAATAACGTGCTGACTGGTATGCCTCCAGGTCTATAGAGTCAGTTGTGTGCTTTCATGAACCTTCTGACCGGGATCTCTCTCCAGTGTGAGTCTTGTGACAACAGTTTCGCATGCAGATGAAATCCTCATTGTGGGGAAACCCTCGGCTTTGCCAGTTCCTGGCATGTGCAGATCTGAACAGCTGCTGTACAATTTGCTGTGACAAAGACACTGCCAACTTTTTCAGCCCTTTATCCAAAAGCTTATTAATCACAGTTCACTGTGGTTATATGAAACTATTGTGACGTACGACCAGAAACTGGTAGCGAACATGTGAGCAGTGATGTGACTATAAAATGCCTTTTTGAATTGATTTGCAGTAAAGAGCTTTAAACTTCATGCACATGACCGTGTTTTTCATCCATCTGCTATCCACTTTTATTTCCATGGGGCCATGCACACATCAGTGTTTTTTTGCAATCCATTTTCCCATTTCGCAGATTGTACATGTCATAGTGTTTTCCGTATTGAAAAAATATAAGAAATGTGCACCTCATCTCAGGCTCTGATCTTCTTATTTATATGTAGTTCTTGTGTGACTCGACCGTGACAAGAGTGTCATTCATAGAGAGCTACGTCCAATTTTCTGGTAAAACAGACCACATGGTTTACTTTTAGGGTGGATGGCATCTGTAGCATGGTAAGACTGGCATATGGTAGTGCTGTATGACAGGACTGACATTAGGTGGGACTATTAGCTGTAACACATCAGCAGAAAATGTATGGGAATCATGGCTGTAGGTGTTACTTCCACTGATGGAAGCTATAAACACCATGATGGAAGCTATAAACTCATCAATAGTTTTAGTCAATAGTTTGCCAGTTGTATGGTATGTCACTAAGGGAAGCATAGACTAGTGACAGATCCAGATGTTCTGGCAGAATCTTTCACTGAACAGTTCCAAAGCATGCCGTGAAGTCCTCATATTCATGAGCTCATGCCTCTCTCCGCCCGCCTATCAAAAAAAAAAAAAACTCTCTCTGAACAGTAGGGGGTGGGAAGAGCTGTAAGCTCATGAATATGAGGACTCCTCAGCATTCACACAACAGCTGTTTTTGCAGCCTCCGATCTGCATATTTTTCGGCTCAGATGCGGACCCATTTGCTTAAATGAGCACTGTGTGCTGTCCGCATCTGTATGTACATTCCTATTTTTGTCCGTTTTGCGGACAAGGATAGGCATTGTTACAGTGGATCTGCAAAAAAAAACCCGGATGCCATACGGAACATCATCCTTTTTTTGCGGATCCGCAATCTGCCCCGCTGCCGCCCCCAACTGTGCGCAGGGCCGCGCCGCACCTGGCTAATTGGCGGTGCGGCCCTGCAAGTGGCAAGGGGGGCCCTCGGGGCCCCTCTGGCTTAGGGACCCGGTCATAACTGCATCCGCTGCGACCCCTATAGCTACGCCACTGCTACATGTGAATACATTCTTAGACTTGTTTGTATGTGTGTTATTTCCTGATATTCTTTTTCTTGCAAGTGCTATTTCTCAAAATCTGTGCTTACGCTAGAATTCCTCTGTTCTTGCTGTATTCAAAATCAGCTCTCCCTACACTGGCTTCCCGTTGAGCCTGTGAAAGACTTGTGTTCAGGGGTGAGCTGGCCATAGGCCCTACTAGGAATTTTCTCAGGGAGGGACCTATGCCCAGTTGGCCGCCTTCATCTCCTTACATTGCAGACATATGTTTTTCATTCGTCCATTAATGTACATCAGGACTTGACGTTCTCAGCCTAACACACAATGACTGATGGCAGCTGGCTCTGCAACATGTGTGCACACTGGAGGGAGCCCACTGTCATTACAAAAGGTATAGTGCTGAGCTTTGTGCGATGCGGCCAAATACAGGCTGAGCAAAGGAGCAGGGGGGCTGACACTCCCAGATGACCACAGTCCTGATGCTGTGAGCATCCATCATAGGCACAGATCAGCAGTGGAGTCTGTTCTGAATCGCTGCCAGTGCAGAGCTAAGCTCTAGTGGCTGACGCCCATATAGGATTAGCTCCCCCTCCAGATGTTTGCACATGCGACGCAGCTGGGAGTTCTGGGGGAGACCATTCCACTGGGGAATAGAGTCCCAAGGTCTAATGTCAGGCTGCTTCCTCAACTCAGTGGCTCGGCCTGACCCCTTCTTGCATATGCCCAAGGCTCAGCCTGTCTGACTGCCTCCCTGCTTGCCTCCGCTTTCTTAACCTGTCTGTTGTTGTGATGAGTACAGTCATGGCCAAAAGTTTTGAGAATGATACAAATATTAATTTTTACAAAGTCTACTGCTTCAGTTTTTATAATGGCAATTTGCATATACTCCAGAATGTTATAAAGAGTGATCAGCTTAGCAGCAATTACTTGCAAAGTCAATATTTGCCTAGAAAATGAACTTTATCCCCCAAAACACATTTCAATATCATTGCAGCCCTGCCTTAAAAGGACCAGCTAACATCGTTTCAGTGATTGCTCCATTAACACAGGTGTGGGTGTTGATGAGGACAGGGCTGGAGATCAATCTGTCATGATTAAGTAAGAATGACACCACTGGACACTTTAAAAGGAGGCTGGTGCTTGGCATCATTGTTTCTCTTCTGTTAACCATGGTTATCTCTAAAGAAACACGTGCAGTCATCATTGCAGTGCACAAAAATGGCCTAACAGGGAAGAGTATCACAGCTAGAAAGATTGCACCTCAGTCAACAATCTATCGCATCATCAAGAACTTCAAGGAGAGAGGTTCCATTGTTGCCAAAAAGGCTCCAGGGCGCCCAAGAAAGACCAGCAAGCGCCAGGACCGTCTCTTAAAAGTGTTTCAGCTGCGGGATCGGGCTACCAGCAGTGCAGAGCTTGCTCAGGAATGGCAGCAGGCAGGTGTGAGTGCATCTGCACACACTGTGAGGCGGAGACTCTTGGAGCAAGGCCTGGTCTCAAGGAGGGCAGCAAAGAAGCCACTTCTCTCCAGAAAAAACATCAGGGACAGACTGATATTCTGCAAAAGGTACAGGGAGTGGACTGCTGAGGACTGGGGTAAAGTCATTTTCTCTGACGAATCCCCTTTTCGATTGTTTGGGACATCTGGAAAACAGCTTATTCGGAGAAGACGAGGTGAGCGCTACCACCAGTCTTGTCTCATGCCAACTGTAAAGCCTCCTGAAACCATTCATGTGTGGGGTTGCTTCTCAGCCAAGGGACTCGGCTCTCACAGTCTTGCCTAAAAACACAGCCATGAATAAAGAATGGTACCAGAATGTCCTCCGAGAGCAACTTCTCCCAACCGTCCAAGAGCAGTTTGACGATCAACAATGCCTTTTCCAGCATGATGGAGCACCTTGCCATAAAGCAAAGGTGATAACTAAATGGCTCAGGGAACAAAACATAGAGATTTTGGGTCCATGGCCTGGAAACTCCCCAGATCTTAATCCCATTGAGAACTTGTGGTCAATCATCAAGAGACGGGTGGACAAACAAAAACCTACAAATTCTGACAAAATGCAAGCATTGATTGTGCAAGAATGGACTGCTATCAGTCAGGATTTGGTCCAGAAGTTGATTGAGAGCATGCCAGGGAGAATTGCAGAGGTCCTGAAGAAGAAGGGTCAACACTGCAAATATTGACTTGCTGCATTAACTCATTCTAACTGTCAATATAAGCTTTTGTTACTCATAATATGATTGCAATTATATTTCTGTATGTGATAAAAACATCTGACAAACACACATAAAAACCAGAGGGCAGCAGATCATGTGAAAATATAATATTTGTGTCATTCTCAAAACTTTTGGCCATGACTGTACTTGCTAGCCACAGTAAAATAACTGTATACTATATCTGTTCTGGATCCACACTACTTTTTAGCCGCATGTGGTATACATCTGAATACCTGAAAACAGCATTCAAACATATTCTGCAAAGGGTGCATTGATTTTAATGGGTCAAGCACATTTCAATGTAACAATTTTTGGACTCTTTGACCTGTTTTCGGCCTTTTTTTTTTCCTTTCAGCAGTAATGGTTTGCTGACTCTGCCTACTCGTGTTGACCTTGCCTTCTGCCTATTTGTACCCTCCTACAACATCGGGACACTTTTAGCTTTTTTCTTCCAGGACTAGGGCAGCCAATCTGAGGAGGCAGAGATGCAGAGGAAGGACAGAGCATCAACATGAACTAATGGTTGGACAGGAGATGTGGCTCAGACTACCTGTAGTCCCCACTGTTCTAAACTATAGTCACAAATCACAGCTTTGAGGAAAATAAACAGCAGTTTAAGGGGTTGTGCAGCCAGTACCTATTGCTGACCTATCCTCAGGATAGCTCATCAATATATGATTGGTGTAGGTCCAACACCTGAAACCCCTGCCTATCAGCTGTGTGAAGAGGAGACGGCGCTTGTAAGAGCGCGGCTTCCTCTTCAAGATTAAACTGTGCGTTGTTTTGCCTGCAGAGATGGCACAGTATAATTACAAGTGCTCGTCCCATTCAAGGGAATGAAATAAGCACTTGTAATTACAATGCACCTTCAAGACGATGCACAGTGTAATCTTGAAGAGGAAGTAGCGCTCGTAAGAGCGCTTCCTCCTCTTCAAAAAGTTGATCAGCGGGAGTTCCTGGAGTCACGTCAATCTGATATTGATGAACTATTTTGAGGATCAATATCTATAGGCTGGAAAATCCCTTCCCTAAAGTCATGGAAAAAAATGCAAATTGAAACCTATTTTTATTTTTTATTTTTTTGTTCGTGACTGGAAAAATCAATTTTAAAGGGGTTTTCCAAACTGTAGATATTGCTGATGACCTATCCTCAAGATAGGTCATCAATGTCAGATTGGTGGGGGCCCGAAACTTGGCACGCCTGCTGATCAGCTGTTTTCTGCAGGCACTATAAACCAAACAGTAGGTGGAGCCAGAAGTAGAAGGCTTATAGTCATGCCGGTCTACTACAGCTCAGCTCCAACTCAAGAGAGTCATTTTAAAGTGCACTTGCTTTTTCAGATTTTTTAAATTTTTTTATTATTATTTTTTTTTTTAGAATAAGTTGCCATATGTGTATAGGTGATGGATAGCACTATATCTGATCATCATATGACTTGTATATGCCACTTTTTAGTGTTTTTTTTTTTCCTCCCATGCAGGCTCCATCTCGAATTCTTGGCTATCCCTGAGCTTGTGGGTAGAGAATAGCTGGTATCATGTCTCCCCGCAGAATATAGGTAGAGACAGGCGTTTCTGCTTCCTCTCACTCAGCAGCACCCTATAGGACATTATACAGAATTAGTGGGCAGTATAGATATGAATAAGGCACTTGGGGTGAGATAGAACACACATATTAGCTGCTGAGTCTGAGTCAAGTGCTGCCTTCCATACCAGATAGGTGGGGGTCCAACACCAAGCACTCTCGCTGATCAACTGTTTTCTGCAGACACAGCAAAAAAAAAAAAAAAACAGTGAATGGAGCCAGAAGCAGAAAGGTCAGTCAAACTACGTTTTAATGAATGGGAGCTGACCTGTACTATGACAACATGGCCACTTCTGCTTCCGGCCCTGTCCACTGTTTTGTTTCAAGTGCTGGTAGCTGCTGCAGACTGTTGATCATTGGGGGCATCGGACCACCAATCTGGTATCAATACCCTATCCGGAGGATTTATTGTTCATATCTATAGGCTGGAAACCTCCTTTAAGCATCTTACTTGTCTGATATTGCTGGGCACAAATTATATTTCCAGTATTTCCACATTCATGCTGAGCTGTGACTTTCTATTACTGCCTGACCTCTGTCTACCAGTAAATGGCCTCTTTGCTGTAGTCCTTCTCAATAACTGCTGCTATAGCAATTATTACATGGTGAAGAGATCTGTCATTACCCACCATGAAGCATAATTATAGTAATAGGAGTTACAGAAGGTCACTGTTACGGTATTGTGGTACACATATAAGAATTATAGAGACGTGGGTGTGGGAGAGATGCAGAGAGAGCAGTAGGGAGTAGGTAGACATACAATGGCGTACACAAATTTTCTCAGTCACATGCAAATGCTAGGCTCCCATCAAATACACAGGGCACCGATTGTGCAATGTCAGCTGGGAAATGAGGGCAAATCAGATCAGACAATCATCTCAGCAAAATAAAAAGAAAAATCGCATTTTATGTCATCTGGTCCTAAAACTTTGTAAACGTCATCATGCACATGGGTTGTATTTTCTACAGATTTTCTGTGCAGATTTGCGAACAGAAGACCTGCAGCAGAATACAGTAGCAAGCAAATGGATAAAATTTCAACAAATGTTAAAGAGGTTGTACTGAGAATAGGCCATCCAGTGTCACCCAGCGGTCATGTTTCGACAACCAATCCCGCTGCTCTGGAATGGCTGACTCATTCTTCAACATCATCTCAATTGACATCAGACACCTACAGCTAGGGCTTTGTAGGTTCCTCTGACATATCTAATGTTGCTATGAAACTGTTTTGTACATATAATATGCCTGGTTCACCAGCAAGTGGCAGTGGATATATGGCAGATAGATCTTTAGATAGAATGGAACTTACCACCCCATTCTCCTCCCGGTTGGGCAGAAGTGGGCTAGTCCCGTTTCCTAACAAGGGAGGGGCTGCAGGAAGTTTTCAGTCAGTCTGAGTGCAGTCTAGTCTAGAGTTGGAAGGAGAGGAGAATCGCCCTGACTCCATCCTCCAAATTTTGGACATACTATATGAGCAGAGGAAGGCTGTAAATGATTTCTTGATGATGCAGGCAGACAGGAGCACTGCCCTGTGTAACTTTGACATTAGCCAGTGGTAGCTCATGCGTGACAACTGCTGTTTGCTCAGGTCCTTTGAGGAGGTCACTTTATTTGTCAGTCACCAGGACTAGGGGATGAATTATGTCATTCCGCTACTTCACGTCCTGGAGCAGATGCTGATAAATCTGGCTGTCTAGGAGATGTGGCGTCTACATTTCATGCCCACCTGAGGCCTGTGGGGTCTGAACTGGCGGAGGAGGAGAAGGACATTAATACCCAGGAATTCTATACAGAAATAGGTGGTTTATCTGCCCAAGCAAGAGGAGAGGAACAGGAGCATGAGGAGCTGGAGGGCGATGAGGAAGACCGACAGACTGTGGCAGTATGCAGTGGAGATGGAGGCAGGGAGTCCCTCTGATTCCCTTGTGCAAAAAGATCAGTGAGGATTTCCACTCTTTTAAATGCAGTGTGCTGCCACACCAGAACATTGTAAAAAAATTCTACATTACTTCCGGCCACGTGCTATAGCCACTATTCTGATGCTACCACCTGCCTGATGCTACACACTTGCTGCCTCTGCTGCCATCTTCTACTGACACCATCTTGTGCTGTTACTGCCACTGCTGTTGCCCCTCACGTCTCCACATAAAAACATTAAAAGGAAAAAACAATGGATCCTGTCTTTGGAGCATCCATAAGGCTTCTGTCTCACGGTCAGTATTTTGCATCAGGATTTGATCATGATTTGGAAGCAAAAAGCAGGAGTGGGTCCAAAACACAGAGGACATGCAAATATTTCCATCACATGTTATCTCAGATGGTGTAAAAGGAGACCGCTCTTTCACTGTACAGTAGAATCTTGGGCCACTGCACCTGACACTAACATTGACCTGTAAAACCTCATTCAGTGTTTGGTCAGTAATTTCCATCGGTGATTGTGAGCCAGAACCAGATGTGGCTCTAAACGCAGAACAGGTGCAGTTCTTTCCCGTATACCTTATCTCTGTGTAGGCTCCAATCCTGGTTTTGGCTCACAATTTGGTCAGTTTTTGACCTGTAACTGTCCAAATAAGTGAATTGTGAACTATGTCTTAAGAGTGACGCCTGTCATCTGCGTGTCATACTGACGTACAGTAACTGTTTCACTACCACAACGGACTAGCTATGTATGTTTATGCAATGCACAGTGATGTACACCGAGATACACTGTTTTGGCACAATCCTTTTAAATGGTGCCAATAGCCTTGATGGCCTGGGCATGAGGTGAGCTTGCACATTCAGTCCCATACTTGATGTCCAAACCTAAGAAAAGGCATCAAAATAGCATACAGCTAACTTATTGATTGGGCAGTAGAAAATTTTGCACATGGTATCCCGCCAACCTAAGGCAAACTGCATGAGACCCTAGTTACAGTTCTAGGTTTACAGTTGTCCTCCCTCCATCCTATAGAACAGCACATGCATGTTGATCTATGACATACAGCTAAAGACGTGGGTCAATGCAAAACTTAATAGCAGAGCTGCCTACACTACTCTATTCAATAAAAAAATGCAAGTCTAATAAAACCTAACTGTTTTTCCAGAGCTCAGCTGGGCTGTCAGAGAAGTACTTAACTGTTCTGCCCAAGCTGGTCTCAGGAAGAAGTGGAATGGGGGATACTTTAACTGCTGATATCTCCTGAATGGTTGCAGCTAGAAGCATGGAACTGGTCTTGTTTGAAGGCATTCCAGGCTTTCATGCAAGACCAGGCTTTCATATGTGACAGCATTAGCGCAAGATAAGAAGGAGATATCACTGTTAGAAATCAAGTCAGAAATAATCACAGGTAAAACCTGCTTTTACTATCAGTTTCAGCTGCCATATCTTCCCATATACAGTGACATCTTACCATGTACTGAAGATAATACTTACATTCTGGCATTGTTTGAAAGCTTGGAATGCCAGATCTCTAGCTGCTACACAATCAGAGATATGAGCAGCTAAAGCAGCCACCTGCCTCCCTTTCAGTCTGGAATAGGAGAGGGAGTAGTTGCAGAGCTGAAATGTGACATTATCATCATTGTAGTGACCTACATATTTAAAATTGTTATTTTTACCACACAGTGAAAGCTGTAAATAAATTCCACAAAATAATGTTAAAATTGCTGTGTTTTTAATCTTTCCCCCTAAAAATAAAATAATAAAAGTTATTTACTACACTATATATACTCCAAAATGGTTCCTAAAAAATCTACAACTAATCCCGCAAAATAAAAAACAATTTTGAAAAGTTTAAAAGTTATGAATGCTGGAACACAAAGGGGGAAAATATTATTGGTCCTTAAAGGGGTCAACTCGGAAGTTCAGGGCTGGGGAGGGGTAGGAGGTGGAGACTTCTAGTTTGATTAATGGCACAGGCAAACATGTGCCTGCCTGTTCCCGTGGCTGCTAGTCATTTGCAGCCTCTAAAGTGCACACTGTTATCTATTTGCATAGAGATAACTACTTTAGAGGGAGTGCACTGGCTGACCCCTGATAATGGCATTGCTCTTCCTTTCTGTTTAATAAATTTCCAAGTCATCAGTCCAGTGGCGTGCCTAGGGTGTTTCGCACCCGGGGCGGGTCCTTTCTCTGGCACCCCCCCAATATGTTAAAAAATTGTACCCCCTCACAGTAGTATTGCCCTCATTGTACAAACTTCACGGTAATTTTGTACAGATGTGTGCACCCTCACAGTAGGTATACCCACATTGTGCCCTCTCACAGTAGTTATGCCTACATTGTGCCCCCTCACACTTGTAATGCCCTTTTTGTGCCCCTTCACAGTAATAATCCCCATTGTGCCCCCTTCACAGTAATAATCCCCATTGTGCCCCCTTTATAGTAATAATGCCCACTGTTCCCCCTTCACAGTAATAATGCCGTCTGTGCCCCCTTCATTATAGTAATACCCTCTGGCTCTGTGCCCCCTCCATAGTAAAAATGCCCACTGTGCACCCTTCACATTAGTAATGCCCTCTGTGCCCCCTCCAGAGTAGTAATGCCCTCTCTGCCCCCTCCAGAGTAGTAATGCCCTCTGTGCCCCCCTCCAGAGTAGTAATGCCCTCTGTGCCCCCTCCAGAGTAGTAATGCCCCCTGTGCCCCCTCCAGAGTAGTAATGCCCCCTGTGCCCCCTCCAGAGTAGCAATGCCCTCTGTGCCCCCTCCAGAGTAGTAATGCCCCCTGTGCCCCCTCCAGAGTAGTAATGCCCCTGTGCCCCCTCCACAGTAGTAATGCCCCCTCTGTATTAAAAAACAAAGCAAAAAAACACAGCAGCTACTCACCTTATCCCGTTCCTAAAGTCCTCTCTTCTCTGCAGGCACAGATCGCTCTGCAGCAATGTGTGGGCGGAGCTTATGCAGATTTCCGGGCTGCAGGCACCGCCCACACATTCCAGCAGCGCGATCCGTGCCTGCAGCTTGAATGCTGGAGCGGGGAAAAGTCTCCCTGCTTCACCATTCAAAGCGCTGCGGGCCTGAGGGAGAGGATAAGCAAGGGGAGGTGAGTCACAGGACCCCGCTCCAACAATGGGCGCTTCAGCAATGGGCGCTTCCATCTGTATTGATGGACGCGCTCATTGCTTCTTGCACCCCCTGAGAGCTGGCACCCAGGGCGGACCGCACCCCCCGCCTCCACCTTATTACGCCACTGCATCAGTCACATGATGATAGCTTGCAGTGGTCATGTGTATTACAGATCCTGGACTATTGAACGAGCCCCTGACCTGTAATACTTTCTGTCTATGAGAAGCTAAATGCTGCCGGGGAAGTAGCTGTGTAGAAAAGCTCCAGGGATACTGTGCATGCCCTGAAGCAGTCCTACTAAGAGCACCAGTATGGCGGCGCGGACAGGATTGTTCCTGTGGTTCCAGCCACTATAAGGGACTGAGGCGTGTCTAGCAGTGCGCAAACGCTAGATTGTAGCAGTGGCCGTTAACCCCTGACAGCGAGCAATGAATAAAAGGGTTGAATAATTCTGAAATTAGCCAAAAGGAGGAAGTTTGGCTAAGGCCTCTTTCACACAAGCGTCACGGATTAGGTCCGGATGCGTTCAGGGTGCGTTCAGGAAAACTTGCACCATTTTGCAAGCAAGTTCAGTCAGTTTTGTCTGCGATTGCGTTCAGTTGTTCAGTTTTTTCCGCGCGGGTGCGATGCGTTTTTCAAGCGCGTGATAAAAAACTGAAGGTTTACAAACAACATCTCTTAGCAACCATCAGTGAAAAATGCATTGCACCCGCACTTGCTTCAGGATGCAATGCGTTTTTCACTGAAGCCCCATTCACTTCTATGGAGCCAGGGCTGCGTGAAAAACACAGAATATAGAACATGCTGCGTACACAGACCTATAGAAATGAATGGGTCAGGATTCACTGCGGGTGCTATGCGTTCACGTCACGCATTGCACCCGCGCGGAAAACTCGCTCGTGTGAAAGGGGCCTAAAGGACCTATATTAGGAAGTGGCTTCTATTGACGGGTTGGGAATTCTGGGAGCCATTCTATGAGATGAGACAACCCCTTTATGACTAAAATTAATTATGTCACTAAGGGGTTAAAAATGCAATGTCTTCCCTGAGTTGTGCGCCAACAAGATTTACTGCAGAGGGTTTGGGAGGGTTTTTCCAATTTTAATGTGACTGTGAATCTTTGCCTCAGATGAAGCCTAGCTATGATTTTGAAAGTGATGCTATGATAAATAGGTGCTGGTAGGGTACATAAATTGACAAGTACTCACCTGAAATGAAATCGGTCAATGGGAACAGGCGATTGGCCGCTGTAGGTGACCCCTGAACGTTTTCACTTTGTTAGTAAAACCCCACTGATTTCTAAAATATTTCTTGATCTGCTTGTTTCACGTAATTGAGCCTTGAATTTTCACATGCCGGCCCTCTACCACGTCACTCATGGGACCACTTTGTGGGGTTGGCAGTGCTTCAAGAGGAGGTTTATTTTTAAACGAGCCTGCTGATGGCAGTCAGACCTATTTACATTACATTTTGCTTGCAGCATTCACTTGACTAGTGATGTGTGTGGGAATGTCGCTTGCAGCCATTACTCTGAAATGTATTCCTGCAGTCTTGTCATGTACTTGCAGAAAGGGACTTGGTGGCTGCTTGTGTGCATGTAAAATGACAGTATATGCGTTTTTTATAGCGGTTTTAAAAGATCTGGGGAACTAGTCCCATACATGGGGGGTTTCTGGCACCTTCTGTGCTATGAATTTATTTCTTCTATGTTCAATAAAAATATTTTTTCTAAAATGCCGCAACTATATAATCAAAAACCTATCCCTTATCCACAGGAGAGGGGATGTGTCTGATTGGCAGAGTTCTGACTGAAGGGGCCCCCTGCCAATCACGAGAACAGAGGCCAATGCTTGCTGTTCGCACCTCAATTAAACTCTATAGGACTGCAAGACATGGCTCAGCTATCTCCAGCAGCCCCATACAGTTAAATGGAGTGGCAGCACACACACTACTCCATTCAATGGGGAAAATGGGCCTCCGTTCTCATGATCAGCAGGGACCCCAGCGCTGGTATTAATAAATGACCCCTAAAATTTATTGGTCTGACAACTCCTTCAACTAGTCAGCCTGGGAAAAATGATAAATCTATATACATGCATTGATAAAAAATAACTCACCAAAAGCAGAATGATACTTTATATTTGTGACTGTAATGATGATATAGGTAAGTGAATACAATATACCCTACAGCACATTTGCCCACAGATATTGTAGCTCGGCCTGTAGATCCTGCACATTTATAGGCTGCAGAAGCTGGAGTCCGAGATGGTCCAATAAATGGCAATAAATCTGACAATTGGGCAGGCGAAGGAAGTGTTGCAATCTGGTGGAGATATTCCTGGGATTATCCTGCTGAGAAATGCCAGTTGGAAGCTTTGCCATGAGAAGACACATTAGGCTGCAGGATGTCCTGCGCATATGTGAGCTGTTAGCGTCCCTCGTATCACTACTAGAGGTGACCGACTGTGTAAGCCATGGCTCCCCAGATCATCACACCAGCAGTTGGGGCAGTGTGTCGCTCTACAGCAAAGGCAGGATTGAAGTGCTTACCACAAGGCTTCCATACTTGAACCCGACAGAACCTGGATTCATCACTATAGATGGTTCCAGTCTGTAGCAGTGCAGGTTTATCGTTCATGATGCCACTGCTAAAAAAGGCAATGGAGGCTGATTGTCAATGGCAGAGATTTTGTCTGGCTGAAACCCGGCACTTATACCCAAAAAAGTCCAAATTATAGCCAATTGGCTCTGGCGGTGCATGGCCCTATCTGGCTAGGCTAGATACGCTGAACTCTGGCAGCCTACCGGAAAGCTTTATTGCATGTGCCAACATAGCCTAACTTCAGAGGGAGACTCTCCTGCAGCGATGCTTCTTAGGCTTCATTCACACGACCGTATTTTGTTTCCGTGTCCGTTCTGTTTTTTTTGCGGACCATATGTGGAACCATTCATTTGAATGGGTCCGCAAAAAAAACAGAAGGTACTCCCTGTGCATTCTGTTTCCGTATTTCCGTTCCACAAAACAGATAGAACATGTCCTATTCTTGTCCGTTTTGCTGACAAGGATAGGCATTGTTACAATGGATCCGCAAAAAAAACGGAAAAACCGATGCCATACGGAACGTCATCATTATTTTTTGCGGATCAGCAATTTGCAGACGGCAAAACACATACGGTTGTGTGAATGAAGCCTTAGGGCTCGTTCATACTGCCGTTGTGTGGCCGTGCCCGTGCTGTGGACCGCAAATTGAGGTCCGCAGTGCACGGGCACCTACTGTGGTGCTTCCGCATGCGGATCACAGACCCATTCACTTCAATGGGATCCTCGATCCACATCCGACTGTCCGCACCGCAAAAACATAGAACAAGTTCTATGTTTTTGCGGTGCGGACGCACGGACAGAAACACCACAGAAGCACTCTGTAGTGCTTCCGTGGGGTTCCGATCCGTGCCTCTGTTCGGCACCATACCGCATCTCCGTGATTGCGGACTCATTCAAGAGAAATGGTCCGCAATCCATGATGCGGGGTTCACAAGGCCGGTGCCCATGTATTGCGGACCTGCCGTATGCGGGCACAATATGGCCACAGCCACACAACGGCCGTGTAAACAAGCCCTTAATGTGCAGCGTCAACTTACAAGATAGGTAATCACCTCGACCAGCTCCACTTCACAGGGGCTTCACAAACATTTGCAGATGGGCCTGACCAGGTGAGACAGAACTCCAACTGAGATACAGTAAAAATGTTCCAGCAGTGCCACACATAAAACTGGATTCTTTATTTCTTTACAGAATACAAAAGCATATAAAACATTGAATCATTTACTGCACTATAACTTTGTCAAAACGTATGAACATATACATAGTTCAGGTATTAAAATAGACGTGAAAAATACTGAGCCAATAGGGAACGCGGTACATCATTAATTACTTGTGCAAAGCTTAGAATTGGAATAAACAAATCGAGATATGGACTGGATAAGAAGTGGTAAATAAATAACATTTAAATGGGATTAGAACATGCAATGAAAATAGTGTTTGTTCAATAATAAAATAAGACATCCTGTTTCTGGTTCAACCCTTTTGTGTGAAAATCTGACAACATTTATCCAGAAATATAGAAAATTCTGAAGGGTTCACAAACTTTCAAGTATATATATATACATACATATATACATATACATATATATACACATACATATACACACACACATATATACACAGAATATGAACAGCAGATTGAGAATGCAAGTTAAAGGGAGTCTGCCTCCAACCAGGACCTTCTGTATGGCAATGTAGCTTTCTTATAGTCTTTTACAAATACACCTTTGTGTGCTAATCAATGTTTTCTAGCCCCCCAAAAATCTGTTTTTATGAATATGCTAATTAGGTGAAACGAGTCCAAGGGGCTGTACTCTGTGGTAGAGCCCAGCCACGCCCATCAGAACGTAGCCCCGCACCTCCCCTCCTTGGCAATGTCATTACGAGTCTACCGTAAATCTCACACAGGCGCACATCTCCTTTAGGTGTGCATCTGCGCCGTCTGTTACCTGCATTGGTTGTCAGCTTCAATAACTGAACTGCGCATGCGCCAGCAGTATTCAGTCCAGTTATTGAAGCCACTGCCCACAGCAGGTAACAGATGGAATAGGCACATACATAAAGGAGATGTGTGCCTGTGCGAGATTTCCAGTGTACTCATGATGACGCCGTCGAGGCAGGAAGGTGGAGAGAAGAAAAGGAGGGGAGGAGCAGACGTGCTCCAGCACAGATAAGCACATCCCCTTGGGGTCTTCTCACCTAATTGGCATATTTATAAAAACATGCTTTTCAGGGGCTAGAAAAGAGTGATTAGTACATAAAGGTGTATTTATAACAGACTATAGAAAAGCTACACTTCCATCCAAACGGTCCTGATTGGTGACAGATTCCCTTTAGTGGTGGAGCCTTCATTATATTCATCATTTTACTCTTTCCTTTCTTCCTTTCTGAAATACACAGACAGGCTCGGACTGGCCCACAGAGGTACAGGGGAATCCCCTGGTAGGCCCTTGAGTAAGGTGGGCCCCTAGTCTCCCACCACCTGCACAAGTGACACATAACACATTAGACTTACTGCACTATATACATATATTCAATGTACAGCACTTCAACCAGCCTATATTCATTGTTAGATTATTTATTATATTTGAATGTATCCGTATGGTGGGAGCCCAAAATAAATGTTACTGGCGGGCCCTAGGTACCCCAGTCTGACACTGTACGTAGATGATCTCTAGATGAATTGCGATACTTCGATTGAACTGTAAATAACCAGTCAACTGAAGGACTGAGAGAACGCCGTTACTGCGCCCTCTACTGCTTCTACAAGGACACACATGCAAACATCATACCATATCTGCTACTGCAATGTTTCACTGTTTCAATGTTTAACTTCTGGTGTCCAAAGGTGTATGTAGTTTAATATATCCACAAAAAATTTACCCACGCCCTTATACTCCTGAAGCTTTCCCTTTTTGGTGGGGAAGGGTTAAGGAGTGTGGTAGGGGTTTATGGTTTTTATATGTTTTAATATGTATAATAAAATCTATAAAATAATTTTTTTAAAAGACCATTTCACAGCTGCAAAAATTATATTCACTAAAATCAGTCTAAGCAAGGGCTCATGCACACAAACTTATTTCTTGTCCACATCCAATCCGCAGGTCGGATGTGGACCCATTCACTTCAAAAGATGAGAACAGCACACTGTGTACTGTCCAAATCCATATGTCCGTTCTGCAGCACCACAAAAAAATAGAACATGTCCTATTCATTTTCTTATTATAGACAAACATAGGATTATTCTTTTATGGGCCAGACATTCCGTTCCACAAAATGAGGAATACAAACAGCCAATATCCGTGTTTTGTGGAGCCGCAATTTGTGGACTGCAAAAACGTCTAAGGCCCGTGTGCATGAGCCCTAAGGCCCTATTCGCATGACTATATTTTTACTCCGCATCTGATCCGCAAAACACAGATACTGGTCATGTGCATTGCGCATTTTGCGGAGTGGAACGTCCTGCTTCTATAAAACAGTCCGGGACACATTTTATGCGAACAGCACACAGTGGGCTGTCTGCATCTTTTGGGCCTATTGAAGTGAATGGGTCCTCATCCGACCCGCAGAAAATGCGGATCAGATGCGGAAAAAAAATAAGTTTGTGTGCATGAGTCCTAAGGCTGTAATAAGGTCCGGTGGTGATCCAGTCACTTTCCGACATCCAGGTCTCAGCTGGACAAAAACAGCTGCATGCAACTATTTTTTGTCCAGCAGGCATTTGCGCCGGATCAGACAGCTAGTGAAAAGTGAATGAGGCCTTAGTCAGATAACCTAGCATATAAGATACACTACTAACAAAAAGTTAGGGATATTTGGCTTGTGTTTGAAATTTCAGGATGTACCTAAAATGCACTCTAACGTTTACATGTGAACTTAATGTGACCTTCTCTAAAGTATTGAATGTACATGTCCAACTGTTCAATGTTACTTTTTGCACAACTTGCTGTTCTCTAACAAGGAGCTTAACGGCAAAATTCACAACAGGTGTTTTATCCATGAATCACTTGCACCTTGGTGATGACACTATGTGACACTCTAAGCTCCAGGGGCGTCGCTAGGCTAAAAGGTCCGGGGCTGAAGCCTGTCTGCCCCGAAACTATTCCTAGTGTAGCAGAGCGACCGCGGTCAGCCTCTGCTACACCAGAGCGGCAGTCGGCAGAGCTGCGGCACACACAACGCTCTGATGCTATCCAGCATCAGAGCGTTGTGCATGTATGTACTTAGTTATAATGGTCCCCGACTCCCCCTGTAGTGTAGCAGAGTGAGCACAAATAACCCTGCTACACTATACCATACAGAGAGATACCTGCGCGCCGCGGCTGGGACTTCATCTGAGCGACGGCAGCGTCATGACGTCATATTAGCGAGCTGCCGTCGCTCTGAAGACGTCCCGAGCGGCGCCAGCGTCTGCCTGTCTGTATGGTGTAGTGGAGCTGACTCTGCTATACCAGGCAGGGAATAGGGGAGAGTGGAGACATTAGTAAGTGAGGCTGGGGGGGGGGAAATCATGGGGGCATGTCAACTGTATATCTATGGAGGGGCAGAGGGGGAAATCATGGGGGGGCTGTATACCTATAGAGGGGGGAGACAGAGGGGGGAATCATGGGGGTGACTATACCTATAGAGGGGGAGACAGAGGGGGAATCATGGGGGGACTGTATATCTATAGCGGGGGAGACAGAGGGGGAATCATGGGAGGACTGTATGTCTATAGTGGGGGAGACAGAGGGGGAAATCATGGGGGGCTGTATACCTATAGAGGGGGGAGACAGAGGGGGGAATCATGGGGGCGACTATACCTACAGAGGGGGAATCATGGGGGGACTGTATATCTATAGCGGGGGAGACAGAGGGGGAAATCATGGGGGGGCCATATACCTATAGAGGGGGGAGACAGAGGGGGGAATCATGGGGGTGACTATACCTATAGAGGGGGAGACAGAGGGGGAATCATGGGGGGACTGTATATCTATAGCGGGGGAGACAGAGGGGAAATCATGGGGGGGCTGTATACCTATAGAGGGAGGAGACAGAGGGGGGAATCATGGGGGGCGACTATACCTACAGAGGGGGAATCATCGGGGGACTGTATATCTATAGCGGGGGAGACAGAGGGGGAATCATGGGGGGACTGTATATCTATAGCGGGGGAGACAGAGGGGGAAATCATGGGGGGTCTGTATAATTAGAGGGGAAGACAGAGGGGAAATCATGGGGGGACTGTATATCTATAGCGGGGAAGGGAGAGGGGGAAATCATGGGGGGCTGTATATGTGAGGACAGTGGGAGGAGGGCCATGGAGATGTGGCTGTAGACAGGGAGGTGGGTTTCTGGCTGTATATGAGGAGGAGGGCTCAGTGGGATTATAGGACTTGATATGGGTAGGGAGGCTCATAGGATAGGAATGTATATGGGGAGGGGGCTCATAGGACTGTATATTGTGAGGGGGGCTCAGATCATAGTACAGTATATGAGGAGGTGGGGCTCAAAGGGATCATAGGACTGTATATGGGGAGGGGGGCTCAGGGGGTGGCTCATACAAGGAGGGGAAGCTACTATGTAATCTATGTACTGTTTGTGCTAAAAATTTATATTTTTTTTATTACTCCTGGACTAAGATCTGGATCCCTTTTCCTTTTGCAGGAGTGTTTTCGTGTTTATTGTCACACAGCTTTCCAGTGGCTGCTATATTTGTGCTCAAAGGTATGTGAACAGAGATGCATCTGAAGACGGGGCGAGCTGACAAAACCTTTTTTCTTTTTACCTTTTAAAGCGTACCTACCCTTATATCTATCTTTCCCTAACAGCCCCAACTATCCCAAACTATTTTCTAAATACATTATGTTAAAAATAATGCCCCCTTTTCATTGTTTCTTCAGGGAGGTCCCGGGCAGCGGCCACTGCTCCGTCTACCACCGTGTATGGTCTGTAGCTCTTCAGCTGCTTAGGGACCTGTGCATCACCTGTGCATGAAGGTCCTGTGGACTGTTCACTGTGGTAGACGGAGCAAGTGGCCGCTCCCTTGACCCCTCTGAAGAAACAATGAAAAGGGGGCATTATTTTTACCATAATGTATTTAGAAAATAGTTAGTTAGGGATAGTTGGGGCTGTTAGGGAAACATAGATATAACGGTAGGTACGCTTTAAGGACCACATTGGATAAGGCAAATCAGTGCTGGGACAATGACATATACTGTACTGTAGTTAAGACATAGTAGGATGATATGTGGTTTATGTAAATGTTGTCTTTGTTTCCAGACTATATTGTTCTCCCCAGTTGTCAGCCATGGCTCACCCCTCCCCAAAGACTACAAATGAAAAGTCGGTTGTGCCAGCCTTTCATGCGTATGGGGAGGGCGGGCGAGGGAACTGTTGGCCAAGCGATTGTTTGGCCAACAGTTTTTGAACGTGTATGGGGGCCTTTACTTTTACAAGGTCAATCTAAAAAAATTAAAGCTGATTGGTTGCGATTGGCAACAATGAGTTTTTACATTAGGGTACATTCTCACTGTGTTTGCTGTGGGTTTTATGTAGCATAAAGTAAATGACTAAACATAGCAGAAATTCTGCAGCAAATGCAGCAGTGTGAACACACCCTTAGGCAGTTTTTTGGTTTATTGAAATAGACTAGATTAGATCAGGAATCAGTTCTCCCTCTTTCCTTTCTTAACAGTTAGTGGATTCTGCTTGTGGCAATGGATATTAGAAAGTTTTTCACTGGTAAAGTCATAGCCAGAAGAAACCTTGAGACAGAGGAAGCTGTAGCCTCAGGGCTTACTGCAGGAGAAGCTGTAGCCTCAGGGCTTAATGCAGAAGAAGCTTTAGCCTCAGGGCTTACTGCAGGAGAAGCTATAGCCTCAGGGCTTACTGCAGGAGAAGCTGTAGCCTCAGGGCTTACTACAGGAGAAGCTGTAGCCTCAGGGCTTACTGCAGGAGAAGCTTTAGCCTCAGGGCTAAATATAGAGGAAGCTATGACCTTAGAGCTTGGTTCAGAGCAACCATGTAGCTCCAGAGCAACGGCAAGCTCAGTTGAGCATTCAGATTTAGGACAACGTGAAACTGGTCCTGTGCAACCAAAATTAGCACACTATCCATATGAACGTTATGGGATAAGCAAACGAGCTTTTCAATATCAGTGGTTTGAAAAATATAACTGGCTGGAATACTCTGTTCAGGAAAATGCAGCATTTTGCTTTCCATGTTGGCACTTTGGACATCAGCAAAGACGATGTAATAAAGATGCTCTCTTTAGTTCTGGTGGTTTCAGGAATTGGAAGCGAGCATTGGATTCATTTAAAGAGCATGAGAAATCATCAGGTCATATATCTAGTACACAGGGTTGGCTTGCCTTTAAAGATTTTCAGAAACATGGAAGTATTGTGGATCAACTTTATAGTGCCTCAGAAAGCCAAATTAAAGAGAGACGTGACTATTTGGCAAGACTTGTCAGCATAGTGCATTTTTTTGGCCATAATGCTATACCTTTTCGTGGCCATGATGAGAGCGAAAACAGTGTAAATAGAGGGAACTTTTTAGAATGCCTAACTTTACTTAGAAAATTTGATCCATTTCTACAAAAATACAGCCCACCTAGCAATGCTACATACATATCTCCATCATCACAGAATGAAATAATTGAATCCTGTGCAGAAGTAGTAATTGCCAGGATCGTTGCTAATATTCAAAAGTCTGGTATGTTTTCTGTTATGGCAGATGAGGCCAGGGATGGTCGTAGGAAATTATTAGCTCTCTGTGTGAGATGCGTTACACCTGAAAGTAGCACAGTTGCTGAACATTTTATGGGATTTAAAGAGCTAAGAAAATTTGATGCAAAAACCATCACAGATTCCATAGAGGACAGCCTTAGAGAGCATGGCTTAGACAAAGCTCTTTGTGTTGCTACATGTGTTGATAGGTAAACCAAGTGGCAGCCACCTATATATGACACTCTACTAAATCAAGCAATTAAACAGCCCATGGGAAATGGGAGAGTGTAAGCTATACATAAAACTTAACATTTAATGTGAATCATAATAAAAGTGATCTATTAGAGACCATCAATAAAAATGCCAAGGGCATCAAAATAGTTCATCAGTTGACACCGTTGCTGCTTGGTAGATCTTGATAGAAACTACAAGGTCAGAAGAGGATAACAACATACGCGGCCACCTCTCTCGGGCTTGAAGGTATCCAGATTGCAGGGGTATAGCTGAGTGGACTGTATTGATTAACGATGTGGGGGGCACGAGTCCCTAAAAAAATCCCTGAAATCTTGCCAGGGAGGGATCTATAGTGCCCCTACCTACCTATACAGAGCACTTGCCCCGCAAGGAGCGACCCCGTCCGGATACCTGACCCTATTATGGGCCCTAGCCCTAGGATATAAATATATACTCGTGCCCACCCCCGAGATCTACCAAGCAGCAACGGTGTCAACTGATGAACTATTTTGATGCCCTTGGCATTTTTATTGATGGTCTCTAATAGATCACTTTTATTATGATTCACATTAAATGTTAAGTTTTATGTATAGCTTACACTCTCCCATTTCCCGTGGGCTGTTTAATTGCAAAGCTCTTTGTGTTGCTCAAACTTACGATGGAGCAGCTGTTATGAGTGGGGCAATTGGTGGTGTACAGGCAAAATTTCAAGACAATCACCCTGAAGCTTTATATGTGCATTGCTATGCCCATGAGCTAAATCTTGTCCTTTGTTACACATGCAAGGCAGTACAGGAAGCAAGCGATTTCTTTGAAACCTTAGAAACGTTGTATATGTTTTTTACCACATCTCTTGTTAATCACAATAAGTTTAGTGATATTCAACGTGGCTTAGGATTAAAGGAAAGCCAACTTGTACAGCTTTCAGACACACGCTGGGCTTGTCAAATCCGATCTGTGAATGCAGTAATTTCCAATTACTCTGCAATTATTCAATGTCTTTCTGAAATAAGATCACCTGTTGCCACTGGTTTATTTATCAGCTTGAAAAAGATGGCAACAGTTTTTAGCCTCTTTATGTTTCACTCTCTACTTTCAACAACTGAAGGTTTCCATAGATTGCTCCAAAAAGAAAATCTGGATTTAACAACAGCTGTTACTAGTAAAGAGGCAGTGTACACTACTTTAAAACAAATGAGAACTCCCGAAAAGGGAATAGAGCTATATGATAAGTCATTGGCTTTGTTTCATGCCAACAATATACCCATTCCAGAGGTTGACACTAGAAGGCGAAAGCAGAAAAGAATGGATGATTTTGTGGTTCAAGCACCCTGTGGTTTTAGGGAAGAGCCTAGTGTGCCAGATGCACTAACAAGTGCACTGCTTTACCCGTGCTTGGACAGAATGTTGTCTGAACTGGACAACAGATTTTCTAGCATAAAACCAGAGCTTCTAAAAGGCATGTAATCCACAATCAAAAAATTTTCTTTCATCTGATTTAAAAGCTTTATCGGACCATTATAAAATTGAGCTGACATCTGAAGAAGTGCTTGTGGCCAAGAATTATTTTTCAAGAAAATATGAAGGTGCTGAAAATTGCACACTTAATACATTGTATGGTGACTTGGATCCACTAATGTTCCCATCCTTAAAAAAAGTAATTCAAGTTGTCCTGACCATCCTTGTAAGTAGCTGTAGCTGTGAAAGATCCTTTTTAGTGTTACGGCATCTTCACAGTTGGCTGAGACAGACAATGGGTCAGTCACGATTAAATAATCTTGCCATCCTGGCACTTGAAAATAAGATTTTGCTCTCGGTTACAGACGAAGAAGTTATTGAGCGCTTCGCGAATGCACATAAGAGACGACATTTATTGTTGTATAAGAAATAGAATCAAAGTGGACCTGTCATGGGGTATTAACCACTTAACCTATTGCTATAGTAAGATAGGGCTGGTTGCCCTGAACACTTACATGTCACTTGTATGAAAATCAGTCCAGACAATTGCCTGCAATTCACTTCCAAAGCCATATGCAAATGAGGCCCCAGTGCCCACAGGGTGATTCTCCCTCCCTCTGTAGCACGGCCTCTCAGTCTCAGCAGCCATTTGGAGCAGTTTTACTTAGGCAGAGCAGGAGCAGACATGTATAGGCAAATAAAGAAGATGTGTAATAGACTGAGAGGCCGTGCTACAGAGGCAGGGAGAAATGTAATGTGGGAACTGGGCCCTCATTTGCATATGACTTTGGAAGTGAATTGCAGGCAAACGTCTGGATGGATTTTCATACATGTGACGTTTAAGTGTTCAGGACAACCAGACCTATCTTACTATAGCAATGGATTAAGGGGTTAATAACCCATGACAGATCCTCTTTGAGCTAACCACCCAAAATTGCACAAAAAAGTGGTATGATGGAGGGGTGGTCTTCTCGAAGGATGTGTAATCAATGGTGATCTTAAACTAAAAATAGAAAATCTGGTCTGGATAAGGGGGTGGTCTGCCCAAAGAAGTAGTCTTTTGGAGAGGTTTCACTGTATTAGAATTATTTGATAGTGAGTCACATAGTTAATTCTACACTGAACGTTATTTTTTGTTTTGTTTTTTTCTAGTATTTTTGGTATTTAGTTGTCATGATATTAATGAACAGCTCTTGGCAATGCACATTTTATGTTTTGTTATACTAATGTATTTATTGAGTGTAATGTGTGTTTCTAATGTCCTGTATGCAGGATTAAAGATCGTTATTTGAATGTGGTGAATTGCGCCGTACTTTCTTTTTTTTTTTTTTAAGATGCAACACAGAGGGCCCATGCCCCGGATGTTTTAGGACCCTAGCAACGCCCCTGCTAAGCTCAGTGGCCATTTCCGTCTGAGAACATCCTGCTTGAAGCCTCGCAATGGTGAGGTACTGTTCATCAATAGTTAAGTGTCTTCTGGGTCTCATGATGTCAAAATGTGAACAGCATGATGAGAAGGAATGTTTAAATACCAATTCTAATTGAACTAGGAAATGTATTCAGACGGAAATGGCCACTGAGCTTAGCGTGTCACATAGTGTCATCACCAAGTTGCAACAGAGATATAGAGAGACTGGAAGAGTCACAGAGAGGCACAGAAGTGGACGTCCTTTGGCCACATCCCACACTGATGACCGCTTCATTGTGAACAATGCCCTGTGGAACCGGATGATGAATGCCACACAACTCCAGGCACATTTAAAGGAGGTGAGAGGCACCCAAGTGTCATGTCAGACCATTCAAAACAGTTTACATTAGCGTGGTCTGTGTCAGTGGCGTAACTAGAAATGACTGGGCCCCACACCAAATTTTTTTGAACAGGCCCGACCAGCAACTTCTTCACAACCCCCTTATCCTGTGCAAACCCCCCCCCACCCACACACACTCCTGTGGCAAATCAAGATCACTCACTCAGACGAGACCCTGCAGCTGCTCTGTCCGTTTCTACATGTATATACTGTATATAATGTCATTGTATAATACTGTTGAGGGGACTCTCACAACAAAATCTTTTAGTCCTCCCCCTTGGTGGACCCCTTCTGAGTTCGAGCTCCAAAGCAGCCGCTTTCAATGCTTCCTCTATTGCAATGCCCCTGGTCTGTGTGCTAGATGACCTGCAAAGGTACGTGACCACAGGCATCATCGTCTTGCATGGATGAGGGAGCATCTATGCTGGATGAGAGAGCAGTAGGCCTCAGTGCTGTTCTCTGATGAAAGTTGATTCACGCTGAGCAGAAATGATGGCCGCCAACGATGTTGGAGACATCAAGGAGAGCCCTATGAATGAGCCTTTGGTGGAGGTATTGTTATAGTCTGAGAAGGTGTGTGTAGTCAATACAGAACTGCCCTACACTGGTACAGTGACTGGTACAGTGATAAGCCTATACTACTTGGATAACATCATTAATCCAGTCATTGTGCCTCTGCAACACAGGCCTAATTTCATCTCTATGGGCGTCAGCTCATCGAGGTCACATCATTAGGGAACGGCCTCTGGAGACTGGGGTACCTCAAATGGAGTGGCCTGCACTTTCTCCAGACCTGAATCCCATTGAAAACCTATGGGATCAGTTGAGTTGCCATGTAGAGGCTCGTAACTCTGTACCCCAGAACTTCAATTGCAAAATGATGATAGTTATAACCACAATTCCAAAAAAGTTAGGACCAATGTAAAATGTAGATAAATGTAAATTAAAACAGAATGTAATGATTTGCAAATCTCATAAACCAATATTTTATTCACAATAGATCATAGAACACATCAGTTGAAAGTGAGACATTTTACCATTTTATGAAAGAAATTAACTCATTTAGAACTTAATGGCTACAACACATCAAAAAAGTTGGGACAAGACCATGTCTGCCATTGTGTAGCATCCCCTCTTCTTTTAACAAGAGTCTGTAAACATCTGGAAAGTGAGGAGACCAATTGCTGGATTCTTGAGAGAGGAATGTTGTCCTGTTCTTGTCTGATGTAGGATTCTCAACAGTCCTGGGTCTTCTTTGTCAGATGTATTTGATTAAATGATGCTCCAAATGTTTTCTATTGGTGAAAGGTCTGGATGTAGGCAGGCCAGTTCATAACCCAGGCTCTTTTTCTGTGAAACCATGCTGTTGTGAATGATGCAGTATGTGGTTTAGCATTGTCATGGTGAAATATGCAAGGCCTTCACTGAAAGAGACGTTGTCATGGTGGGAGGATATGTTGTTATTAAACCTCTACTGTTCAGCTTTCCAGATGTGTAAGCTGCTCATGCCATAGGCACTAATGTAACCCCATACAATAAGAGATACAGGCTTTTGAACTGTGTGCTGATAACAAGCTGGATGGTCCCTCTCCTCTTGAGTTAGCAGAACACTGCATTTGTGGTTTCCAAAAATATTTTTTTGGTTCATTAGCCCATAGAGCAGTTTTCCATTTTGTCTCAGTCCATTTTAAATGAGCTTTGGCCCAGAGAAGACGGTGGCGTGTCTGGATCATGTTGACATATGGCTTCTTCTTTGCATGATACAGCTTTCACTTACATTTGTAGATTGTACAAAGAACTGTGTTCACAGACAATGATTTCTGGAAGTGTTCATGAACCCATGAGTCATTTCTAGTACAGAATCATGCCTGTTTTTAATGCAGTGCCACCTGAGAGCCCATAGCTCATGAGCATCCAACACTGACATCCAAGTTTGCCTTGCCCCTTGCACACAAATTTTCTCCACATTCTCTGAACATTTTGATGATATTATGTACAGTAGATGGTGGGATATTCAAAGTCTTCACAATTTTAAGTTAAGGAACATTTTTCTTAAATTTTTCCACAATTTATAGACACATTTTTATTTCTTTACTTTTGAGAAGCTCTGTCTCTTTAACATACTTTTTTATACTCAGTCATGCTACTTAGTAGGAAATTGGTCCCCAACTGTTTTTATTAGTATCACTTACTTTTCCAGCCTTTTTTCCCATCCCAACTTTATTTAAGATTCGTTGCTGCCGTCAAGTTCTAAATGAGTTAATTTTTTTCATGAAATGGTAAAATGTCTCACTTTCAACATCTGATGTGTGTTCTCTGATCTATTCCGAATTAAATATGGGTCTATAAGATTTAAAAATCATTGCATTCTGCTTTTATTTACATTTATCTACATGTTACACAGTGTTCCAACTTTTTTAGAATTGGGGTTGTACAATTATAATAAGTCTGCATTATTACTTCAGTTGGATATTCATATTAACACTGCTAATTCAATATCGTGCCAAATATCTTTCCATAAAACTATAGCATCGTACCAATAGTATAATACAAAAAAAAAACAATGCATCCTTTTTATCTTAGACACTACAGACATTGACCAAAGGTCCACTGTTCTTGTTGAGTGTCTCTAAATAGCAGATACAGCAACCATGTATTGAATGGATGTTATAATATACAATGTGCTTACTTCTTTATCACATATCAACTTGTTGAATTGTACATTCCTAAAAAGATATTGTTCTGTAAAATGTACACTATAACTGTTTAATTTGAATATGCAAAACTTAACATAAAATGCAGTGTTGCTTCTGACCACTAGATGGCAAAATAGAGACAGGTGATTGATATTTGTAATTAGATTTCCATGTTATAATGTGAACACTAGACCTTGTGTTCTGTATGCTCCTTTTCTCTGTAAACTATCCACTATTTAATACATACCTCCCAACTGTCTCGAATCCGGCGAGACAGTCCTAGATTTTGACAGCTGTCCCACTGCCCTGGGAGAGTTGAGGCATGTCCTGCTTTCAACTGTCTCTGCGTTCTAAAGACGTAGAGACAATTACATGCAATGGTGAAGCAGGGAGCCACTAGAGACGTGACTTATTGTTAAAAAAAAGGCTGTTGATAATGTCCCTGTATCAGCATTTTAATGCATTTTAATTGTTAAATGATGCACCAAGAAAAAGTAGATTGTTGCCTATTCTTTCTACTTTAATACTTTTTGCTATAATTGTTATGTGTCTTGTCAGCCATTCAAAAATAGTTTTAAGCATAAACCATAAACCACCAGAATAGCAGAACAGTGCGTAATGTTAGGTAGAAATGGAAGGTTCCATATAGCTGCTTTATCTAGACATTCAGAGATCATTATAAAGGTGCACCGAGACATTGAGGATGACAGTGTTTGATTCATGCCAGTTTTTATTTACCTTAAAAGGGTATTCCAGGATTTTCATACTGATCACCAATCTTTAGAACAGGTCATAGATATCTGATTGGTGGAAGTCCAGCTGTTTTAGAGTATTGTGTAGTGGGCAGGCCCGGAATGGCCATCTGGCCGATCGGGCATTTGCCCGGTGGGCCGCTCCATAATTTAAATAAGTGGGCCGCTGTGAGGTGGCTACTGAACTGAATTGTATCTGCATCCACTAGATACAGATACAATTGTGCCTGCAGTAGCGAGCGCCGGAGGAACAAGGGAACCTCTGGTTCCCTGCTCCTCTATTCCCCTTGGCCGGCGCACTCTTGTGACGTAGGCGGCGCGATGACATCATCGCGCCGCCTGCGACGTTCCTCAGGAGAAGACCCGCCAGAAGAGGCTGCGTCTGCATCGTGGGACCGCGCCTGGACAGGTAAGCATAAACTGCCCTCTCCCTATGCAGCACTAACCCTAATACTGGCCCTGCCTCCCTATTACAGACCCTCAATACTGGAACCTGACCCCCAATACTGGCCCTGCCTCCCTATAACAGACCCTCTATACTGGCCCCTGACCCCTAATACTGACCCTGCCTCCCTATTACAGACTCTCTATACTGGCCCCTGACCCCCAATACTGGCCCTGCCTCCCTATTACAGACCCTCTATACTGGCCCCTGACCCCTAATACTGGCTCTGCCTCCCTATTACAGACCCTCTATACTGGCCCTACCTTACCCTAACCCTAATACTGGCCCCTGACCCCCAATACTGGCCCTGCCTCCCTATTACAGACCCTCTATACTGGCCCCTGACCCCTAATACTGGCCCTGCCTCCCTATTACAGACCCTCAATACTGGCCCTACCTTACCCTAACCCTAATACTGGCCCCTAACCCTAATATACTGTACTGACTCCTAATACTTTCTCTAACTCTAACAGTACGCCATACTGACCCCTAACCCTACTACTGACCACTAACCCTATAGCTACATTCACATGACCATATTTGTCTTGCGGTCCACAATTGCAGATCCCCAAAACACGGATACTGGCCGTGTGCGGACACATTTTGTGGAACACACATGCCCAGCCCTATAATAGAAATGCCTGTTCTCATCTGAGATTGCGGTTAAGGGTAGGACATACTCTATCTTTTTTGCAGGGCCGTGGACTACGGATTTGCGGGCCCACTAAAGTGAATGGAAATATGATCATGTGAATGTACCCTAATGCTGCCTCTGACCCCAATACTGGCCCCTAACTGATACCGACCCTAATCCTAATACTGGCCCTGAGGGTACATTCAGACGACCATATTTCTGGGTCTGCATCCGTTCCACAATTTTGCGGAATGGGTGTGGACCCATTCATTTCAGTGGGGCCGCAAAAGACTCACACAATGTACTGTCCACATCTGTAGTTTCGTTCCGTGGCCCCACAAAAAATGTAGAGCAAGTGTCCTATTCTTGTCCACAAAAATAGGCACTTCTATATAGGGCTGGCACTGTGCGTTCTGCAAAATGTGTTTTGCGGATCCACAATTTGGGGATTGCAAAACACTTTCGGTCATCTGAATGTAGCTTTACGCTAATACTGGCCCCTAACCCCAATACTGGCCCCTAACCCCAATACTGGCCCCAATACTGGCCCCTAACCCCAATACTGACCCCAAACCCCAATACTAGCCCCTAACCCTAATACTGACTCCTAATACTGACCTCTAACTCTAATACTGGCCATAATATACTAACACCAATACTAATCCTATCCCTAAAGCTGACCGGAACCTTAACTACAACCCCCAATACCTCACGTACCTCACAGTAACCATAATATATGACTGTCCACATATATCTGTATATACTGCATCTTTTATACCTCACACCTGACACATAGTATACAGCAGTGTACTGATACGTCAGGTACAAGGTATAATAATGCAATGGGTAAATGTATATAGTATATACAGCAGTGTAATGATATGTGAGGTATGAGGTATAATAGATGTAGTGTGTACAGATATATAGTATATACATCAGTGTAATGATATGTGAGGTACGAGGTATAATAGATGTAATGTGTACAGATATATAGTATATACAGCAGTGTACTGATATGTGAGGTACGAGGTATAATAGATGTAATGTGTACAGATATATAGTATATACAGCAGTGTACTGATATGTGAGGTATGAGGTATAATAGATGTAATGTGTACAGATATATAGTATATACAGCAGTGTACTGATATGTGAGGTACGAGGTATAATAGATGTAATGTGTACAGATATATAGTATATACAGCAGTGTACTGATATGTGAGGTACGAGGTATAATAGATGTAATGTGTACAGATATATAGTATATACAGCAGTGTACTAATATGTGAGGTAGGAGGTATAATAGACGCAGTGTGTACAGATATATAGTATATACAGCAGTGTACTGATATATGAGGTATAATAGATGCAGTGTGTACAGATATATAGTATATACAGCAGTGTACTGATATATGAGGTATAATAGATGCAGTGTGTACAGATATATAGTATATACAGCAGTGTACTGATATGTGAGGTAGGAGGTATAATAGATGCAGTGTGTACAGATATATAGTATATACAGCAGTGTACTAATATATGAGGTATAATAGATGCAGTGTGTACAGATATATAGTATATAAACTGCTGTATATAGTATATATACCCACTGCATCTAGCTTGTCATGTGACCCTCAGCAACTTGTAGCCAGTGACGTCTCACCCACTACATTCTAGCTTTTGCTGAGTATTATAATACTCAGTAAAAGCTAGATGTGTACGGTGTATTCAGGGAGTACTCAGAAGACACATATAAGAGGCACTTTTTTATAAGGGGCACCAAGAATGTGGCACTATAAACAGAGGTCACAGAACATGTGGCACTATATACAGAGGGCATATGGCACTGTATACAGAGCGCACAGTGTATGTGGAATTATATACGTAGGGCTCAGAGTATGTGGCACTACTATTGGGGGCCTTGTGTGTAGCACTAATGCTGCTGTTATATTCAGGGCACGGCATGTGGCACTGAGATGAGTCTGTGTCAGTCTGCAGGATGCCAATGTGTTGGTAAAGAATAAAGATAAAGAGATCTTCTCGGCAAAATCTGCAGAGCTGAATTGTGGACGGGAGAAGTCATCATGGTAGTCTGCGCCAGATGGAGAGGAACTCAGGAGGAGACGTCATCTGTAAGTAACTAAATGGAAATTATTATTCTGCTACTGACTGTGTATGATGAGTGTTGTAGTCACCTGGATGAGCTACAGCTAATGATGGGTGGTAGCATGCTGTTTTGTGCAGCAACAACTCTCAGTATCCCTTTACACTTCTTCAGGCCATACTGGGAGCTGTAGTTTCACACCGCACATATGGTGAGGGCTGACCTGACTACTCAGATGGTATCTGTACTGAACTTTTAAAATCTGGTGATGTATTTATGTAGAGAACTTGGTTCTGGTGCTGTATTTATGTAGAGAACTTGGTTCTGTTGCTATATTTATGTAGAGAACTTGGTTCTGGTGCTGTATTTATGTAGAGAACTTGGTTCTACTGCTGTATTTATGTAGAGAACTTGGTTCTGGTGCAGTATTTATGTAGAGAACTGTCACGAGTGGTCTTGCGTCTGGAATCAGACGTTCTGCGCGGCTTTCTAAGTGACAGGTTTGACAGGCTATTCCCTGTGGTTTGGGTGCTGTTCACCACACCCCTTTCCCTCAGCTGTTGCCGCTGGGCAATTAGCTGTCTCCTACTTACCTCTTCCTCTCCCAGTATCCCTTGCAGTTTATATCTGCTACATCCCTGGTTGAGAGTGGTGTGGATCTCGGCTGAGATCCTGTTGCTGAGTTCTACTTAAAGTTAAGTGTTTTCCCTTCCTTTGGTTATTCCTGTTTGAGTCTCCTGTTCCTCCTTTCGCTTGGAGGAACGGGTTACTCTCTTGTGTCATTAGACTGCAGGGTGTTCTAGGGTTTACTCAGATTAGGTTCCTGTGTATGAGCTTTCCTACCACCCGGGTTAGTTCATACTGGTAGCCAGCTAGGGCCTAGTCTTAGGGTCCCCTGCAGGAGGTGACCAGTACCCGTTTTCTCCTGACTGCCGAGGTGGCGCTAGAATCAAAGGTTGTGAAAATTGAGGTGTTTATTGACAGCGGGGCAGGGGTGAACTTGATTGATGCTCAGTTTGTCCGTATGCATGGATTGTCACCAAGTTCTTTGGATAAGAGGATTTCTGTGTTCGCCATTGATTCTGCACCTCTCTCTCAGAAGTGTTTGTCTCAGATGGTGCATGATATCAAATTAAGAGTGGGTGAATTTCATCAGGAGCTTATTTCATGTTTTGTGTTGGAAGGTCTTCCTGCTCCTGTGGTGTTGGGTTTACCGTGGTTAAGCAAACATAATCCGTCCATTGACTGGCATACTAGACAAATTGTGGATTGGGGCGATTATTGTGTTGACAATTGCCTTAATACATCTTTTTCTGCTTTAACCACTAAGACTCTTCCTTCTTTTATATCGGATTTCTCTGATGTATTTTCTGAAGGTGGATGTCAGGATTTACCCCCTCACCGGGAATACGATTGTCCTATCAATCTTATCCCTGGAACAAGATTGCCTAAATCTAGGCTGTATAACCTTTCTGGACCTGAGAGAACAGCCATGAAGGAATATATTGCTGAGAGTTTGGCCAAAGGACATATTAGGCCTTCCAAATCTCCTGTGGCAGCAGGGTTCTTTTTTGTTAAAAAAAAGGACGGATCCCTTAGGCCATGTCTGGATTTCCGTGAACTCAATAGGATTACTGTCCGTGATCCGTACCCCCTTCCTTTGATTCCTGACTTGTTTAACCAGATTGTGGATGCCAAGGTGTTCTCCAAGTTGGACTTAAGGGGGGCATATAATCTGGTCAGGATCAAGGAAGGGGATGAATGGAAGACGGCCTTTAACACTCCTGAGGGCCACTTTGAGAACCTGGTCATGCCTTTTGGGTTGACCAATGCTCCTGCTGTCTTCCAGCATTTTGTTAATGACATTTTTCATCATCTTGTGGGGAGGTTTGTAGTCGTGTATTTGGATGACATACTAATCTATTCTCCAGATATTGTGACACATCAGGATCACGTGAGGCAGGTGTTGCAAATCTTAAGAGATAACAAGTTGTATGCAAAATTAGAGAAATGTGCTTTTGCTGTACATGAGGTGCAATTCTTAGGATACCTGCTTTCATCTTCAGGTTTTCGTATGGATCCAGAGAAGGTCTGTGCTGTTCTGAACTGGGACCGACCTGAAAATCTGAAGGCTCTTATGCGATTTTTGGGGTTCACCAACTATTACCGAAAATTTATTAAGAACTATTCAACTATAGTTAAACCCTTAACTGACATGACTAAGAAAGGGACGGATGTCTCTGTGTGGTCTGATGCAGCATTGCAAGCCTTCTCTGCTGTAAAGGAGTGCTTTTCCTCTGCCCCTATATTGGTGCAGCCAGATGTGTCACAACCTTTCATTGTGGAGGTTGACGCATCCGATGTGGGGGTAGGAGCTGTGTTATCACAGGGCCCGTCACCTGGTAAATGGCGCCCATGTGCTTTTTTTTCGAAGAAACTCTCTGTGGCGGAGAGAAATTATGATGTGGGTAACCGAGAGTTACTGGCCATTAAGTTGGCTTTTGAGGAATGGCGTCATTGGTTGGAAGGGGCGAATCATCCAATCACGGTATTCACTGATCACAAAAATCTGGCTTACCTGGAGTCAGCTAGACGACTTAATCCGAGGCAGGCCAGATGGTCTTTGTTCTTCACCAGATTCAATTTCATTGTCACATACCGTCCTGGGGTTAAGAATGTGAAGGCGGATGCCTTGTCACGTAGTTTTCCCGGGGGTGGTGATTTTGAAGATCCTAGCCCTATACTGTCTGAAGGAGTGGTGATATCCGCTCTTTACCCTGATCTTGAGGCTAAAGTGCTTGAGGCCCAGGGAGATGCGCCGGAGTCTTGCCCTCCCGGGAAGTTGTTTGTTCCTTCTGATTTGCGTTATAAGGTTTTTGAGGAGCATCATTCTTCGGTGCTTGCGGGACACCCTGGGAGTAAATCCACTGTCGCCCTCATCTCTCGTAGATTCTGGTGGCCAGGTCTGCGTAAGTGTGTTGAGGAATATGTGTCAGCCTGTAGTGTCTGCACACGCTCTAAGGTGACACATACTCGTCCCTCTGGACCCCTACTTCCATTACCCATCCCGTCCAGACCATGGACTCACCTATCCATGGACTTCATCACTGATCTGCCTGAGTCGTCTGGTAAGACAGTTATTCTGGTGGTTGTAGATCGTTTTAGTAAAATGGCGCACTTTATTGCATTACCCGGACTCCCCAATGCTAAAACTCTTGCACAAGTGTTTGTTGACAATATTGTGAAACTTCATGGCATTCCCACTGACGTTGTCTCTGATCGTGGGACTCAGTTTGTGTCCAGATTCTGGAGGGCGTTCTGTACTCGGCTCGGGGTACAACTGTCTTTCTCCTCTGCCTTTCATCCCCAGACGAATGGACAGACTGAGCGTACCAATCAGAATCTGGAGACTTATTTGAGATGCTTTGTCTCTGAGAACCAGGAGGAGTGGTCCTCGTTTTTGTCTCTGGCTGAGTTTGCCATAAATAATCGCAGACAGGACTCCACTGGTAAGTCACCATTTTTTGGTGCATATGGCTTTCACCCGCAGTTTGGCACATTTTGTGGTTCTGATACTTCTGGTATTCCTGAGGAAGAACGTTTTTCGTCATCATTGTCTTCCATATGGCGAAAAATTCTAAGTAACTTGATAAATATGGGTAACAAGTACAAACGTGTGGCTGACAGGAGACGCATGAATGGTCCGGACCTAAATGTGGGTGATTCTGTGTGGCTGTCTACTAGGAACATTAAGTTGAAAGTTCCTTCATGGAAGTTGGGTCCAAGATTTATTGGCCCATATAAAATCACGGCCATTATTAATCCTGTAGCATTTCGTCTTGAACTTCCGCAGGCCCTGAAAATCCATAATGTGTTTCACAGATGTTTGTTGAAGAGGTATGTTGAACCTCTGGAGCCATCTCCCTTGCCACCCGCGCCTGTCTTGGTGGATGGTAATTTGGAATTTCAGATTGTCAAGATCATTGATTCTCGAGTTCTTCGTGGGACCCTTCAATATCTGGTTCATTGGAAGGGTTATGGTCCTGAGGAGAGGTCATGGGTACCGGCATCTGACGTGAATGCCAGTCGTTTGGTAAAAGCCTTTCACAGGTGTCACCCTGATAAAGTTGGTCCTGGGTGCCCGGAGGTCACCCGTAAAAGGGGGGGTAATGTCACGAGTGGTCTTGCGTCTGGAATCAGACGTTCTGCGCGGCTTTCTAAGTGACAGGTTTGACAGGCTATTCCCTGTGGTTTGGGTGCTGTTCACCACACCCCTTTCCCTCAGCTGTTGCCGCTGGGCAATTAGCTGTCTCCTACTTACCTCTTCCTCTCCCAGTATCCCTTGCGGTTTATATCTGCTACATCCCTGGTTGAGAGTGGTGTGGATCTCGGCTGAGATCCTGTTGCTGAGTTCTACTTAAAGTTAAGTGTTTTCCCTTCCTTTGGTTATTCCTGTTTGAGTCTCCTGTTCCTCCTTTCGCTTGGAGGAACGGGTTACTCTCTTGTGTCATTAGACTGCAGGGTGTTCTAGGGTTTACTCAGATTAGGTTCCTGTGTATGAGCTTTCCTACCACCCGGGTTAGTTCATACTGGTAGCCAGCTAGGGCCTAGTCTTAGGGTCCCCTGCAGGAGGTGACCAGTTCCCTGGTTTTGTCTGTTCCCATCCCTCATACGCTCGGTGTGGCTTTTCCCCCCACACCCGAGCGTGACAAGAACTTGGTTCTGCTACTGTATTTATGTAGAGAACTTGGTTCTACTGCTGAATTTATGTAGAGAACTTGGTTCTGGTGCTGTATTTATGTAGAGAAGTTGGTTCTGGTGCTGTATTTATGTAGATAACTTGGTTCTGGTGCTGTATTTATGTAGAGAACTTGGTTCTGGTGCTGTATTTATGTAGAGAACTTGGTTCTGGTGATGTATTTATGTAGAGAACTTGGTTCTGGTGCTGTATTTATGTAGAGAACTTGGTTCTGGTGCTGTATTTATGTAGAGAACTAGGTTCTGGTGATGTATTTATGTAGAGAACTTGGTTCTGGTGATGTATTTATGTAGAGAACTTGGTTCTGGTGATGTATTTATGTAGAGAACTTGGTTCTGGTGATGTATTTATGTAGAGAACTTGGTTCTGGTGATGTATTTACGTAGAGAACTTGGTTCTGGTGCTGTATTTATGTAGAGAACTTGGTTCTGGTGCTTTATTTATGTAGAGAACTTGGTTCTGGTGCTTTATTTATGTAGAGAACTTGGTTCTGGTGCTGTATTTATGTAGAGAACTTGGTTCTGGTGCTGTATTTATGTAGAGAACTTGGTTCTCTACATAAACAGCTCAGTCAGGTTACCCTAAGGGTGGGTTCACACGTTGCATTTTGGTGATGCATTTTGAAACGCATCAGGCAAAACGAAACGCTAAACGTATATGCGTTTTCACCAAAATGCATGCGTTCGATTGATAGAAACATGTTTAGTGTTGTAATATTAATGATAATGATTAACAACGCTAAACACATGTTTCTATCAACCAAACACATGTGTTTTGGTGAAAACGCATATGCTTTTAATGTGAACCCACCCTTACTGACATACTCCAGTGTTGTGAAAATGGGAATTTTTATGTGGGCTGGCAGAGGGTTTGTGCCAGGGCTGCTTTTTAGTCCCAGTCTGGCCCTGATAGTGGGCGAAGCTGGTTACTGCAGAGCTGTTCCCATTCACTTCAAGGGGAGCACCCTGCAGTAACCAGCTCTGTAATTTTCGTAAAAGCAGACAATCAGACAATTGCAGTTGTCTTGATGGGCTGTTGACAGCCATGACCAACAGGATTTTTTTAAATGAAACTAAATCTTAGATTTGTGTATAAAACTCTTGTAAAAGCAGAAGATTACACATAAGAGCAATGTGAAAATAATAGATCAAGATGTGCAAAGTACAGTAGATATATAACATTCACCCACAGTAGACAACATAAACTGCTAAATACTGCCAGATGTAATATAATTTATGTCAGAAACTGGTATATGTTATAGCCAAAATCTATAGCTGGTGTAGATATCTGTTTATGGCATATACACAGCCAAAATATACACCAAATTTACTAAAAATGTCTGTGCCTCTTAATAGATTTGGTGCTTATTACTCTAGCAGACTTTTTACTAAGACTGGAGTAGGAAAGTAGCAATTTTTATTTTCCTACTGCTCTCCGTTCCGCTATCAGTGTTTAAAGCTGCACTGAAATACATTGTGAAGAGCAGCCTGCACAGCTCCCAATGCTGGACCTCCAGAGGAAAAGTGCAGGGTAACGGATCCGTCATGAACTCCATTGAAAGTTCCAGCATGTTGCGGTTTGCTCTCCGGTCTGGAGACGGAACGGAATGCTTTTAGGAGCATTCCGTTCTCTTCAGTTCAGTTTTGTCCCCATTGACAATGAATGGGGACAAAACTGAAGCGTTTTATTCCGGTATTGAGCCCCTATGACGGAACTCAATACCGGAATATATAAACGCTAGTGTGAAACTAGCCTAACTCAGTCAGACCATCAGTGTGACTAGAGAGAGCATTATTATTCCATCCATTAGCTATAAGCCAATTACCCTAGGTTAATTACCCTTAGTGTGTATTAAGATTAGGGTTATTCAGTTTAGAAAAAAGACGACTGAGGGGAGATCTAATAACTATGTATAAATATATCAGGGGTCAGTACAGAGATCTTTCCCATCATCTATTTATGCCCAGGACTGTGACTGTGACGAGGGGACATCCTCTGCGCCTGGAGGAAAGAAGGTTTGTACACAAACATAGAAGAGGATTCTTTATGGTAAGAGCAGTGAGACTATGGAACTCTCTGTCTGCGGAGGTGGTGATGGTAAGTTCACTAAAAGAGTTCAAGAGGGGCCTGGATGTATTTCAGGAGTGTAATAATATTACAGGTTATAGTTATTAGATTTCTGGAGAGATCGTTGATTCGTGCTGATGCTCGCTGCTTTCTGCCTTTGCTGTTAAAAAAAAAGTATGCCCAAAGCTGTCCTGCCAGCTTGGACTGAGTAGATTCTACCTGGCTGTTGTATGCAAAATGCCTCAAGCCTTCCTGCCAGCCTAGATTGCTAGGTGTACAGTCATGGCCAAAAGTTTTGAGAATGACACAAATATTATATTTTCACATGATCTGCTGCCCTCTGGTTTTTATGTGTGTTTGTCAGATGTTTTTATCACATCCAGAAATATAATTGCAATCATATTATGAGTAACAAAAGCTTATATTGACAGTTAGAATGAGTTAATGCAGCAAGTCAATATTTGCAGTGTTGACCCTTCTTCTTCAGGACCTCTGCAATTCTCCCTGGCATGCTCTCAATCAACTGCTGGACCAAATCCTGACTGATAGCAGTCCATTCTTGCACAATCAATGCTTGCATTTTGTCAGAATTTGTGGGTTTTTGTTTGTCCACCCGTCTCTTGATGATTGACCACAAGTTCTCAATGGGATTAAGATCTGGGGAGTTTCCAGGCCATGGACCCAAAATCTCTATGTTTTGTTCCCTGAGCCATTTAGTTATCACCTTTGCTTTATGGCAAGGTGCTCCATCATGCTGGAAAAGGCATTGTTGATCGCCAAACTGCTCTTGGACGGTTGGGAGAAGTTGCTCTCGGAGGACATTCTGGTACCATTCTTTATTCATGGCTGTGTTTTTAGGCAAGACTGTGAGAGAGCCGATTCCCTTGGCTGAGAAGCAACCCCACACATGAATGGTTTCAGGATGCTTTACAGTTGGCATGAGACAAGACTGGTGGTAGCGCTCACCTCGTCTTCTCCGAATAAGCTGTTTTCCAGATGTCCCAAACAATCGAAAAGGGGATTCGTCAGAGAAAATGACTTTACCCCAGTCCTCAGCAGTCCACTCCCTGTACCTTTTGCAGAATATCAGTCCGTCCCTGATGTTTTTTCTGGAGAGAAGTGGCTTCTTTGCTGCCCTCCTTGAGACCAGGCCTTGCTCCAAGAGTCTCCGCCTCACAGTGCGTGCAGATGCACTCACACCTGCCTGCTGCCATTCCTGAGCAAGCTCTGCACTGCTGGTAGCCCGATCCTGCAGCTGAAACACTTTTAAGAGACGGTCCTGGCGCTTGCTGTTCTTTCTTGGGCGCCCTGGAGCCTTTTTGGCAACGATGGAACCTCTCTCCTTGAAGTTCTTGATGATGCGATAGATTGTTGACTGAGGTGCAATCTTTCTAGCTGCGATACTCTTCCCTGTTAGGCCATTTTTGTGCACTACAATGATGACTACACGTGTTTCTTTAGAGATAACCATGGTTAACAGAAGAGAAACAATTATGCCAAGCACCAGCCTCCTTTTAAAGTGTCCAGTGGTGTCATTCTTACTTAATCATGACAGATTGATCTCCAGCCCTGTCCTCATGAACACCCACACCTGTGTTAATGGAGCAATCACTGAAACGATGTTAGCTGGTCCTTTTAAGGCAGGGCTGCAATGATGTTGAAATATGTTTTGGGGGATAAAGTTCATTTTCTAGGCAAATATTGACTTTGCAAGTAATTGCTGTTAAGCTGATCACTCTTTATAACATTCTGGAGTATATGCAAATTGCCATTATAAAAACTGAAGCAGTAGACTTTGTAAAAAATAATATTTGTATCATTCTCAAAACTTTTGGCCATGACTGTAGATTAGATTCTGCCTCAGCTGTTTGTTTGCAGGGCGCCTAAGGCAGTCTGCTGCTAAAATAATAATTCAAAGCTCATTGACAGGCGTCATCTGGGGTTAATGGAGCCTTGAGGATCGGGACAATTTGTACTGAGATATTCAAGTCCTCTTAATGGGGGTGGATAGTTTGTTTATCCAAAGCCAAGACTGATGACTTGGCGGCTAATAGAAAGATAGTTAGTATGGTGATGTCATTGATGACATATTGGTCACATGTCCATGATGTCAACCTCCTCTTCCAGTCCAATAGAAGGATACTAGTGTGGGGATGTCACTGATGACATATTGGTCACATGTTTATGATGTCATTGATGACATATTAGTCACATGTTGATTATGTCAGCCCTAAACCCCATGAGAACAATAGACCTGCCATACTGCTAAATGGCACATCATAAAGTCAAAAGAATAGATTCTTTATAATTACATACCTCCCAACCGTCCCGGATCCAGCAGGACAGTCCCAGATTGCAGTGGCTGTCCCGCTGTCCCGATACGGGGGAGCTATGTCCCGGTTACTGGCAGCTCTCCCTGCATCCATAGGATGCAGAGACAGTTGCCTGTATTGTGATGAAGCAGAGAGCTGGAATCGGCTCACTGCTTCATCCATAATCCCTCCCGTCCCCCCTGCAGGCTCTCCGTACCTCCCTTCTGCTCTCTACACTTTTGGTCTGGGCGGGGGGCGGGACGGCCGTCAGTCAGCCTTGGATCCGCCCCCTCCAGACTAGAGAAGAAGATCTGCTGGTGATGCTGCTAGGAAGAAGGTAAGTATATGGTTTTTATTTTATTTTTATTTTTCTGTGAGTGGCACAGTATGGGCATATTACTGGGGGGCACAGCATTACTGGGGAGCACAGTATGGGCATATTACTGGGAGGCACAGCATTACTGGGGAGCACTGTATGGGCATATTACTGGGGCACAGCATTACTGGGGAGCACAATATGGGCATATTACTGGGGGAACAACATTACTGGGGGGCATATTACTAGAGGGCACAGCTGGGCATATTACTGGGGGGCACATAACTGGGCATATTAATGGGGGCACATAACTGGGGAATAATTACTATGTGGGACAGTAAGGGGACTGGGTGGGATTAGGTGTATACTTATGTTTTGGGCGGAGTTTGCGCGCCGCACAATTTGTCCCTCTTTCTCCGTCTCCAAAGTTGGGAGGTATGTAATTATTACATGGAGAATCCAGGTAGTTAGTAAAACAAGCATGTCAAGAGAGGTTACAGGTCTCTATTACATATTTCACAACTTTTTTAAAGGACAAGAAGGGACAATGGCAGCGGCAAGGCACATTCTTTTTTTACACTAAGCCACACCTTGAACTCTGTTCAATGCCTAACTATACATGCCCAATCACACCCAGTCTCCTTTGTGCCTCTACAGGTTGAATGTTTCTTTAGTGCTATCACACAGTAGTTATGCCCCCTTACTGTCCCACACAGTACAATGCACCCTTACTGCCTCCACACAGTAATAGTGCCCACTTTGTGTCCCCTCACTGCAGTTACTCTTTGTGCCCAACTGAGTATGGTGTCCCCTTAGTGCCCCTCTCACAGTAAGAATGTCCAGTTATGGCCTGCCCTCACACACCTGTTTATGCTCCCTTAGTGCCTCCACTTAGTAGTTATGCCCCCTTTGTACCCTCCTACAGTAGGTATTCCGCCTTACTGTCCGCACACAGTAGAATACTCCCTTAGTGACTACACACAGTAGTTATGCTCCCCTAGTGCCCCCACATGGTAGAATGCCCCCTTAGTGCACTGTAATTATGTACCCCTTAAAATAGTGCTGCTAAGTTGAGCAGGAGAGTGCACAGCCCATGCACTGGGCATGCACAGAGAGCGGAGATCAGTCTTGTGATGGCAAGACACTGGAATTTGGATTGCTCTTGCGGTTATTTGTTTGGTGATGCGTCAACACAAATGGAAAGGGGGGGAAGGCAGCCCTCGGTACCATAAGACTGTATCCAGGGGTGCACCACCTATGAGGCCAGGTGAGGCGATTAGGCGATAGGTTAAGAAATTGTCATGGGGGGGCGCCATTTCAGTTTTCACCTCAGGCAGCAGAAAGGCTAGGTGCATCCCTGGCTGAGTCATTTTGAAATGGAGAAGCCTTGTACCTTAAAAATTATTAGTAATATTAGTAAAAATTTAAAATTAAGATATCAATGCATATTTATTTTTGGCTGGTAGATAAATCCTTCTTTCTTAAAGGGGTTGTCCGGGTTCAGAGCTGAACCTGGACATATCCCCTTTTTCAAAAATGCCCTCTCCCTGCGCATTAAATGCTCCAATGCTCATATTACAGGGGCTGCCTGGGTGAAAAAGGGGATGTAGCAGCTCTGAACCCGGACAACCCCTTTAAGCTCTTGTTAGATGGAAACCCCAGCAGTAAACTATACTCAAGGTCCTGCTGCTCACATCCTTATTCTTTAGGCCAGTTTCATACAATGGGGTCATTTATCAATGAACTGGCTTAGTTGCCCATAACAACTTATGGAGTCACTTATCAAACTGGTGTAAAGTAGAACTGGCTTAGTTGTCCATAGCAACCAATAAGATTCCACCTTTCATTTTCCAAAGGAGCTGTGAAAAATGAAAAGTGGTATCTGATTGGTTACTAATAGGGATGAGCAAACTTGTGTTTTCAAGTTCGGTGTACAGGTTTTGGGTTCGGGTTATCTAAGAATTCCGTTATGGATTAAGCTACCACGGATCATAAGTTATGGTCCGTGGTATCGGAATCCACAATGGAATTCGTAGATAACCCAAACCCGAACCTTGTACACTGAACTTGAAAACACAAGTTCGCTCATCCCTATTAGTAACCAATCAGATACCACTTTTCATTTTTCACAGCTCCTTTGGAAAATGAAAGGTGGAATCTTATTGGTTGCTATGGACAACTAAGCCAGTTCTACTTTACACCAGTTTGATAAGTGACTCCATAAGTCCCTTCTTTGAATGGAGAATTCTTGTCCACCAGTCCACTTTTTTCTATGGGAGTGACTTAGACAGTGCTCCGTCAGTCCTGTAGAAATAAATGGAGCAGTGAACTGGCATGTGCACTTCCACTCCATCCAGAGAGCAGACTTGGGGACACTTTACTCTTGAGATCACAGGGGGTCCCATGGGGTAACTGCTTTTCAACGCCTCCGTACACATTCAATAGCTGTCAGCCAAAAGATTGTTTGGCAAACAGCTCTCTCTTCCGACTCCCTTCCAACTTCCAGATACACATACTGTACAGGCTCAGCCAAACATGTGTGTGTATTCAGTGGGGAGCGCAAAGCCGCTGCCAGACACGTATCTTATCTCCTCGGAGAACAAATGGTTCAGGAAAAATTTTTACCCAATCCTTCTGAGTTGGAAGCTCCTGATACACATTAGAGTGTTGAATGAACCCGCCAAGAATGACCAACAATAAACCAATGAGTATGGGGGCCATTACTGTTTAAGGGTAGACCATCAAATATAGAAGGACTGGAAAACTCTTTCAATTTAATTACATTAGTATAGTATATTAGTATATGACATACAGAAGCAAACATACCATATTATTTGCAACAGTGATATAGGATGAAGAAAAAAATATCATAATCCATATTAAATTACACTGCCTAGACAGATATGTATTGACCTTAACAGTCTGTTCTGGCACAGAAAACATCTCACTTCATCTCCATTTGACAACCAATGCTTTACAATCTTTTTGGGCAAATTGTGGAGCAATTGTGCCCATAACAGAAGGCAGCATTCTCCTTCACTTTTACCACCCAATTCTGCTCACTTTGGTAGAGATTAATCAAAACTGATTTAGTTGCCCATAGCAACCAATCAGATTCCACCTTTAGTTTTTCAGAGCTCCTTTGGAAAATGAAAGGTGGAATCTGACTGGTTTCTAGGGGAAACTAAACCAGTTTTCCTCTACACCAGTTTTGATTAATCTCCCCATTTACATAGTGATTTTGTTCCTGTAATATCCAGAAAAAGAACCAGGTGGCACAATTCACCTATAGCACTCCCATAACTATAGTCAGGTCAAGGTACTTGGCTGGTCCTGGGACTTAGGTGACCCATGGTGTGGAGATTTATTCCCTGGATAACGTGTAATAGGAATTAAGCCAGAAACAATGGGAATACTTGGTAGTTGCTATAGGAAATGACAAGTGAAAAATCACTAGAAGGTACCAGCTACAGAGAGAGGAAGAACCGAGTATGAGGTATGAGGCGCCCAAGAGAATAGTAAGGAAATCTGGGTCACAACAGTAAATACTGTACAGGTTCAAGATCAAAGGACAAATAACGATAACTGGCACTGAAGCACAGGTATAACCACTTTAAATCTGCGGCCCTTCCTTCTGATCAGGCAGCTGGGCATGTGCTATGCCCATGCACTGACATCCCTGCCAGCCAGGGGCGGATTGGCCATAGACCCTACAGGGAAATTTCCCGGTGGGCTAATGCCCAGGGTGCCACCCAAACTCTCCTGATGGCCGCAAGCAAGTACATAATGATCTGATGCTCAACAGCCGCAGTTGCCCTCCTGAACTCAACTGTATTACCTTCTTCAGGACAGTGATACAGTTGAATACTGTGGAGAGGGCCGCAGTATTTGTGCTGCACTGTGGTATTGCAGGCCCTGTCTGCTTCTGTTGTCCCTCCTTACTTGTGTTGTCCCTGCCTACCGCCTACAACATGGGGCCACATTTAGGTTTTTTTCCAGGGCCACTTTAAGTTTCCACTCTGCCCCTGCTGCCAGCCCTAATACAAGACTCATTACTGCATCTGGAGGTACTGCACTGGAACATGGATCAGCAAGTACATTACCCTTTACAAATTTTCTACACGTACTAAAACCATTTTTACATAGGGTGTTTTTTAAAGGGTTTCTGTCATCAGTTTTTTCGGTATGAATCAGGCTGACATTAGAGATGTGCTAATGTCACCTGATTCCAAATATATATCTGTTTTATTTACTGGTGCCCCCATTTTTATATAAAATGAACTTTTATTTTATGCTAATAAGGCCTCTAGGTGCAAGGGGCATTAACCCTGCTCCTAGAGGCTCTGTTGATTGACAGGCCCAGGCAGAGAAGAAGCACTCCATTCACCATAGCTTGCAAGGACCTTCAATGATGTCATGACCATGTGATCAGTCACATGGTTAGGATCACACAAACAGCCTGTCTCCTCCTAAACCATGTGACTGATCACATGGTCATGACATCATTGAAGGTCCTTGCAAGCTATGGTGAATGGAATGTTTCTTCTCTGCCTGGTCCTGTCAATCAACAGAGCCTCTAGGAGCAGGGGTAACGCCCCTTGCACCTAGAGGCCTTATTAGCATAAAATAAAAGTTCATTTTATATAAAAATGGGGGCACCAGTAAATAAAACAGATATATATTTGGAATCAGGTGACATTAGCACATCTCTAATGTCAGCCTGATTCAAACTGAAAAAACTGGTGACAGAAACCCTTTAAGAGTTGGTAAATTCTTAGAAAGGTTGGAGCTTTATTTTTCTGATACAGAGTTCCAAATCCCCTGCTACTTTTCACGTAACCAACCAGTTATTTTATCACTACCACTAGAGGGCGCTCACAGTTTGGTCGGACTATGTTAGGGCACATTCACACCTAGAGATGCTGGGATGGGATGTGATGTTACGAAAAAACAAACAAAAAAAACCTCTAAATATAAGGAAACATTATTAGGGTACAGCCACACGGTCAGGTTTCCGGATGCAGTTTTGAAAGATAAAACCAAGTGAAATTTTTTTAAAAAAAGAAGTGATATTGGTCTTTTATACATTCTCTCCTTTTATGATCCACTCCTAATTTTGGCTTTCTAAACTGTATGCAGAAACCTGACCGTGTGTCCGTACCCATGTGGTTGCTGGGATAGTGGACCATTTTTAACCCCTTGTGAAAGCGAGATATGATCCGCACCTTGAATTGGCACCGCAGTGTGATGAACGCAAGCAGACAGAACGGCATATTAAAAGATGGTTGTCCCTGAACCAGAGGCGTAGCTAGAGGTTCAGCACAGGGGGGGGGGGCGAAACATACTTGAGTGGGCCCCCCACTTAGTGGCTTCCTAAACGCACGTTTCCAACTTCACAGGCACATACTACTAGTTGTGGTTATAATATTGTATTAGAAAGATGACTGTATAAACTGCTAGATCATCTATGCTGTTAAGTACAGTACAATAGACTTGCTACATACCCTAGTCTAAATACTCTACCACATAATGCAGTACAATATAGGAGTAATAGGAGTAAAAAAACAAGGGGACTCCTATGTTAAAGGAAACCTGTCTCCAGTTTTTACATCACTAAGCTAACAGTCCCCTCAAGCATTGTCTCTTTTATGTTAAAACCCGCTCGTTTATCGATTAAAAAATCGTCTCCAAAGTCATATGCAAATGAGCTGAGAAGAGTCACTTTATGTATGAGATGAGTCACGCTAAGAGGATGGAGAGTCACTTCAGAGGCCCTTATCCTGGCCTCTATAGCCCAGAGAACCATGTTTTTGGTTCCATTTTAAATACGAGCAGCTCAGATTTCAAATTATATCATGTATATCAGTGCTATCCTGCACTATCACTACAGCGGACGGAGGTACGGACTGACAATAGATTAGTAGATCATGCCACTCCTCTGTCAGCTCGCTTAACACCACTTGTCACAGCCAGCGGACGGAAGTGTGGCATGATCTACTAATCTATCGTCAGTCTGCTGTAGTAGATAGGACGCAGCGTCATGCTCCTCCCCACCGCCTACTAACCCTTTTGGTTCTCTCTGCAACAGCCTGGGACGTGGTGCCTCTCAACTGTGCAGGGCCGGACTGGAACTAAAAAGCAGCCCTGGCACAAACCCTCTGCCAGCCCACATAAAAATTGCCATTTTCACAATACTGGAGTATGTCAGTAAGGGTGGGTTCACACTGAAAGCATATGTGTTTTCACCAAAACGCATGCGTTTGGTTGATAGAAACATGTGTTTAGCGTTGTTAATCATTATCATTAATATTACAACACTAAACACGTTTCTATCAACCAAACGTTTTGCGTTTAGCGTTGCGTTTTGCCGATGCGTTTCAAAACGCATCACCAAAATGCAACGTGTGAACCCGCCCTTAGGGTAAACTGACTGAGCTACATTTGCAATCAATTAGAAATACCTGGAGTGTGTGATTTCACTGAACCCCTTCGTGTTTAAATATTAATTTTGTTACACCAAGAATATCAGGGTGAAGACACAAGACACGGGTCTGCTGCTGGTTTTCCACAGCTCAAATTGACATACTGTGGCTTGAAAACTCGCAGTGCAGGTCACTTTGTGCTGCGTTTTTTTGCAGCATGATGATACATCATAGCAGGTTAGCCACTGGGCATGTCCAAGACAGCTGATCGATTGTGAGTCCTGTTGGAATGCATCTTATAACAGCCATATATGGAATTCACCTTTTAGGATTAGGGCCAATTCACATTTTTTGGCATGTTATTTTAAACTAAAACCAGCTGTAGTTGAACACACAGAACAGGTGCGAGTCTTTCCATTATACCTTATCTCTGTGTACACCTGGTTTTGGTTAAAAAAAACTGATGCAAATAACCGATGGAAAAATGGAGATGTGAACTGGCCCTTAGCCTGCTATTGTTCCGGCATGTATTTACTATATTTCTACATAACTATCACAGCAATGTACTGTATCTAGGACTTGCCAGCAAAATTAATGCAACAAAAGGAGTCATGATAAACATACCAGCTCACTGTGCGCCCACCAGACCTCAGATCAGCCTACTGTGCCCCCATCAGACCTCAGATCAACAGAATGTGCCCCCATCAGACCTCAGATCAGCAGAATGTGTCCCCATCAGACCTCAGATCAGCAGAATGTGCCCCCAACAGACCTCAGATCAGCAGAATGTGCCCCCATCAGACCTCAGATCAGCAGAATGTGCCCCATCAGACCTCAGATCAGCAGAATGTGCACCCATCAGACCTCAGATCAGCAGAATGTGCCCCCAACAGAACTCAGATCAACAGAATATGCCCCTATCAGACCTCAGATCAGCAGAATGTGCCCCCATCAGACCTCAGATCAGCAGAATGTGCCCCATCAGACCTCAGATCAGCAGAATGTGCCCCCAACAGACCTCAGATCAGCAGAATGTGCCCCCATCAGACCTCAGATCATCAGAATGTGCCCCCATCAGACCTCAGATCAGCAGAATGTGCCCCCACCAGACCTCAGATCATCAGATTGTGCCCCCATCAGACCTCAGATCATCAGAATGTGCCCCCATCAGACCTTAGATCAGCTTAATGTGCCCCCATCAGACCTCAGATCAGCGTATTGTGCCGCCATCATCAATGTGCCCCATCAGACCTCAGATCAGCAGAATGTGCACCCATCAGACCTCAGATCAGCAGAATGCGGCCCCATCAGACCTCAGATCATCAGAATGTGCCCCCACCAGACCTCAGATCATCAGATTGTGCCCCCATCAGACCTCAGATCAGCGTATTGTGCCGCCATCAGACCTCAGATCAGCCTACTGCGCCCCCATCAAACCTCAGATCAACAGAATGTGCCCCCATCAGACCTCAGATCAGCAGAATGTGCCCCTATCAGACCTCAGATCATCAGAATGTGCCCCCATCAGACCTCAGATCATCAGAATGTGCCCACATCAGACCTCAGATCATCAAAATGTGCCCCCATCAGACCTCAGATCAGCAGAATGTGTCCCCATCAGACCTCAGATCAGCCCACCCAGCCACATAAGGTTAAAATAAAAACCTTTCTTACCTGTCCTGCGCTGCGGCTGCCCTCCAGTCTTGCGCTCCACTCTCTTCCCTGGCTGGCGCGCATAGATCATAGTGAGCGCCGGCCAGGGAAGAGAGTGGAGCGCGGGAACGGACGGCAGCCGCAGCGCAGGACAGGTGGCCTAAGGCAATCCCTGCTGGGCCCCCCAGAGGCACTGGGCCCGGAGCCGTCGCCCCCCCCTTGGCCCCCCCCCCCGGTAGCTACGCCTCTGTACTGAACATTACTTGGCCGTTAGGCCTCTCTTGTAAATATGTTTAAGCATAATGCCCTGCACCTCAGCTCTGCATGGCTGTCACTGGGAGGTGGCAGAGCTTACAGATAGTGCAAACTGACAACTTGTTTTTTTCCCTTGGGCACTTCTCTCTGTCAGCTGCCATGAAATCTGACCTTTACCGGAGCTTTGCCTGCTTAATAAATAACTGCACATCCTGCACTGTTTGACTTGTAAGGGATCCAGACATTTCATGGCATCCTAATGTATATATTTCCATTACATAAAGCCCCTAGAGGCTGTTAACCATTTTATATCTGCTTCTCCTTTATAGTATATTTAGACTGCAGTTTAATTTTTATTTCTTATTAATGTCAAAATAACATTTTATATATATTATATATATATAATATATATACTGTATATATAATATATATTCTATATATGTATATATATATATATATATATATATATATATATATATAGAGAGAGAGAGAGAGAGAGAGAGAGAGAGAGAGAGAGAGAGAGAGTACAGACCAAAAGTTTGGACACACCTTCTCATTCAAAGAGTTTTCATTATTTTCATGACTATGAAAATTGTAGATTCACACTGAAGGCATCAAAACTATGAATTAACACATGGGGAATTATATACTTATCAAAAAAGTGTGAAACAACTGAAAATATGTCTTATATTCTAGGTTCTTCAAAGTAGCCACCTTTTGCTTTGATTACTGTTTTGCACACTCTTGGCATTCTCTTGATGAGCTTCAAGAGGTAGTCACCTGAAATGGTATTCCAACAGTCTTGAAGGAGTTCCCAGAGATGCTTAGCACTTGTTGGACCTTTTGCCTTCACTCTGCGGTCCAGCTCACCCCAAACCATCTCGATTGGGTTCAGGTCTGGTGACTGTGGAGGCCAGGTCATCTGGCATAGCACCCCATCACTCTCCTTCTTGGTCAAATAGCCCTTACACAGCCTGGAGGTGTGTTTGGGGTCATTGTCCTGTTGATAAATAAATGATGGTCCAACTAAACGCAACCCGGATGGAATAGCATGCCGCTGCAAGATGCTGTAGTAGCCATGCTGGTTCAGTATGCCTTCAATTTTGAATAAATCCCCAACAGTGTCACCAGCAAAGCACCCCCACACCATCACACCTCCTCCTCCATGCTTCACGGTGGGAACCAGGCATGTAGAGTCCATCCGTTCACCTTTTCTATGTCGAACAAAGACACGGTGGTTGGAACCAAAGATCTCAAATTTGGACTCATCAGACCAAAGCAAAGATTTCCACTGGTCTAATGTCCATTCATTGTGTTCTTTAGCCCAAACAAGTCTCTTCTGCTTGTTGCCTGTCCTTAGCAGTGGTTTCCTAGCAGCTATTTTACCATGAAGGCCTGCTGCACACAGTCTCCTCTTAACAGTTGTTGTAGAGATGTGTCTGCTGCTAGAACTCTGTGTGGCATTGACCTGGTCTCTAATCTGAGCTGCTGTTAACCTGTGATTTCTGAGGCTGGTGACTCGGATGAACTTATCCTCTGCAGCAGAGGTGACTCTTGGTCTTCCTTTCCTGGGGCGGTCCTCATGTCAGACAGTTTCTTTGTAGCGCTTGATGGTTTTTGCGACTGCACTTGGGGACGCTTTCAAAGTTTTCCCAATTTTTCAGACTGACTGACCTTCATTTCTTAAACTAATGATGGCCACTCGTTTTTCTTTACTTAGCTGCTTTTTTCTTGCCATAATACAAATTCTAACAGTCTATTCAGTAGGACTATCAGCTGTGTATCCACCTGACTTCTGCCCAACACAACTCGTGGTCCCAACCCCATTTATAAGGCAAGAAATCCCACTTATTAAACCTGACAGGGCACATCTGTGAAGTGAAAACCATTTCAGGTGACTACCTCTTGAAGCTCATCAAGAGAATGCCAAGAGTGTGCAAAGCAGTAATCAAAGCAAAAGGTGGCTACTTTGAAGAACCTAGAATATAAGACATATTTTCAGTTGTTTCACTCTTTTTTGTTAAGTATATAATTCCACATGTGTTAATTCATAGTTTTGATGCCTTCAGTGTGAATCTACAATTTTCATAGTCATGAAAATACAGAAAACTCTTTGAATGAGAAGGTGTGTCCAAACTTTTGGTCTGTACTATATATATATATATATATATATATATATATATATATATATATATATATATATAAAACGTTGGTCCCATGTTCATATGTGCCTGCATTTCTGAGAGAAACGATGTTTCAATATATTTAAATACGTTTCTAGGAGCAACGGGGGTGTCGCCATTACACCTAGAAGTTCTGCTCTTTCTGTAATTGCTGCTCCCTCTCCACTTTGATTGCCAGGACCAGGTAGTGTAAACATCATCACACCTGGCTGTGTCAATCAAAGTGCAGAGGGCATGGCAGTTGCAGAGAGAGTTGAGCCTCTAGGTGCAACAGCAACGGATGCGGGTCACTCACTTGAAATTCATAGTAGGTCACTTTCCACTCCACTGTCAGACCGTTGATCACATCAGTTATATGCTCACTTAGGTTTCCTTTGTCTGACATATTTTAATTCAGACCTGACGTGAGACAAATATGAAATAACAGGAGACACTTTTTTGCAGCATTGTTGGCATAATTCTCAATTTTTTCGGATGCCAAAGAGGGACATCATAGATCACATCTCTCTGGGGTAATAGATGAGCTTTACATAGGCCTCTTTATAAAACATTGTGCCAAAAGTGCATCACTTTTGTATGGCTACATCCATATGTGCATTTAGTAAATCCAGCAGTCTGTTCCAGCAGAGAAGCAGACTTTCGGAATTACCGTATCTGGCATCGCAGTACACCATCGTGGCCTGCCGGGTCCCCATTCATTATAATAGAATCCATCAGGAGTCTCGCAAGAATGCTGGCTTTCTTCATGAAAAAATACTGCATGCTGCTATTTATGCTGGTTAGCCACCGAATCCCATTATACAAGTAGGTGAATGAGAATTCGGCGGTGCCTAACTATGTCGGGTGCAGTAATTCCTCTGTCAGAACAGACTACTCCAGTGCCAAATGGAGATGTGAACCTAGCCTAAGCTGAGCTAAGTTGTATAAACACATTCTGGACAAGTTCCCTTTAAAGAAGAACTCCCGCAAAAAATTTTATTCTCTGACCTGTTAGAAAGGTGCATGATATAATCTGTAGTGAATGTCATTTTCTTATCAGATGCTGAAATTGAGAGTTTCCACTCTTTTCTTATTGCAGCTGGGTCATGTGACCAACTCCCTGACCTCCAACTGACCCAGGACAGCAAGCCAGTCACTTCTCTATTTATTCCTATGAGACTGAAAGTGAGGCTCCCATAAGAATGCATAGAAAATTAGACTTCCTGTCCACACATAAGGTGCTGTGTGAGTTGGTGGGTCTAATTCCTAGTCACTTGAAAAAAGATCTACGGCACACCAATAATATTTTCAATTTGCTCTTATTTAATCCATAATAGGTGCATAGTCACTTTACATGTTTAAATCATTCATCTAGTATTTGTATATCTCAGAATGGCCAGGTATATATTCCCAACGTTTCGGTCCGTGATAGACCTTTTTCAAGGGATCTACAAAGAACATAGGTATGGTATATATCATTGTTACAATAATCAAAGGTGACTATGAAATACATATTTTAAGACGGTGGAACGAAAAAATAAAATACATAATATAACCAAAGTTAAAAAAATTGTCATTAGGAAAATATAAATAGGAAACCACATGTAAGCTATATAACATTTCTGAGGTCCAACAGATGGTATCTTAATGAGCAGATGGGTAAGTGAATAGTTACCAGAACTGATGATGGAATCTATAATATATATGTGACAAAGGAGAAGGACAATGAATGGGTAGCTGGAGAAAATCAGGGTGTTGTTACCTGTGGCCACGTGGAGTAGAAGGAGGACTGGATGCGATCGCCATTCTGGGCGTCTCGCGCCTTAAATGGAGACCCGAGTGTCCGGTCACGTGAGGGGTCACGTGATGCGGGACACGCACGCATGCGCTGTGGATGTAATGAAGCTAGAAGGGCAAAGGGAAGTGGGCAAAAGCGCTGATAGTGTAGAGAGATTGATGTGTATGTAATGGGGAAATTGAGAAAAGATATGTAAGAAAAAGAGAAAGGTAATTGGGGGAAATGGAAAGTATAAGAAAAGAGAGTAATTGTGCTTAAAATAAGCCTGGTTTAAATTGTAACATCAATGACAAGTCTGCATAAAAGAAGGATAAGGAGTGAATTGGATTGTAAAACAAGGGAGTGTGGAGAAATATGTTGAAAAAATAAGAAAACATAAGAAAAAAATTGGAACAATAAATATTTGATGAAGGAGGAATAAGTGGAGAAATGGAAAGGAAGAGGAAAAAGTAATAGTGATGTGATAATGATGTGGTAATGTATTGGAGATTTAAAGGTATGGGTTAAGAGGATGGGGGGGAGGGGAAGGGGGTGGCAGGGAGGGAGGTAGGACAAGGTAGGGGAGGGAAGGGGGGGGGGAATCTCACCCTTGCTGTCTAATGAGGTAAGGACGAGGTCCAAAATTAGCGCATCTGTAATAGAAAGGATAATGCGTTAATGGTCTATATCCATAGTTGTCAATCAAGAGGAAGTAGCAAGTAAATATACCATAGAGTTACAAATTACAAAAGAAATCACATTCTCGATTTAATCCTCTTGGGGATAATGTGTCCAGACGGTGAATCCAAAAGGATTCACGTTGTTTCAACATTAGCGTTAGGTTACCACCCCTTCTTGGAGTCTGAATTTGTTCAAGAACCTGAAAACGAAAAGTGGAAATGGGATGGTTGTGTTCCTTAAAGTGTGCTGGGACTGGTAGAAGTAGTGAATTAGTCCTGATAGTGGATTTGTGTTTTGAGATTCTATCCCTAATATGTTGTGTGGTCTCGCCTACATAAACTAGGCCGCAGGGACATTTGATGAGGTATATTACATATGATGAGTCATAGGTGAAGTACTCTTTGATCGAGTAAGTTTTGCCAGAATGTGGATGTGTAACGGTGTCTCCTTTGATCACGCTTGAGCATTGGGCACAATGTAAACACGGAAAAGTACCGAATTTAGGTGTATTGAGGAATCTCTGTCTTGGAATCTTATTAAGTGGTCCGAGGTCAGCCCGGACTAAATGGTCTCTAATGTTTTTTGTGCGTTTGTAGCAAGTTAACGGAGGAAAAACAATTCACGGAAAATGGTGCACTACAGCGGAAAATGCAGTTGACAATATATGGCTAAACCCTCACTCTGATGTTAAAATGAGACTTTCGCCAGTATATCCTTATATCAAAGACATACCGGAGCCCGAGCACCGCGGCAAGGTATCTCAGTTGGCACGGGACCTAACGCTATTCCTACTATGGTATAGGTTAATGACAGATAGGTGCATGAGGTCCGAGACACAGCGACCAGCTCCCAGTTACCTCCAGCGTGAAATCACACATACAATGGGAGGGGGGGCAGAGGCTGTATTTCCCACATTGCCCTAAGTCTCATTTTAACATCAGAGTGAGGGTTTAGCCATATATTGTCAACTGCATTTTCCGCTGTAGTGCACCATTTTCCGTGAATTGTTTTTCTATGTAGATTGTCACATCCGCACATTTGTCTACCCTGTGTAGGATGTCTTTGTGGTACATGTGGTCCGCTGCAGGCATCCTCCATTGTATGCATTTTTTGCTGGGGATTACGTTCGGCAGCGGGCCACATGTGCGGGATTTTCTCCCCCGGTTATATATGCGCTACAGCATCGGGGTTTTTGAGCATGTTCTGCCATTTGAGACCACTTTTTTTCCGTGAGTTTGTTTCAAGTTAACGGAGGAGCCTGAAATTCCTGTACTGTTGGGTAGGCTTGTGCAAGTATAGGCCATTGTTTCCTGATGACTTGTTGGATCTTGGGTACAAGTGGATGGTATGTGAGGATACAAGGTATCCGTTTGGGTATTGAATTACCTGTCTCTTGTGAACTTTTGAATTGCCTTTGTAGGGAATTTGTGGGATACCCTCTTTGTCTAAATTTCGTATGCATCTCCTGTGTTCTTTTGGCAAGTGTTATAGGATCGGTGACAATTCTCTCTACTCGTGTCATCTGGGACAGTGGTAGTGACAATTTAGTGGCTCTAGGGTGGTTGCTGGTATAGTGTAGAAGACTGTTTCTGTCGGTGGGTTTGCTGTATAAATCAAAAGAGATATGACCCGTTGTATCTTTGAGTATTAGTGTGTCAAGGAAACTGATGGACTGTATGATGTGAATGATAACTCAGGATATATGTTGTTCAGATATTGGTGGAAATGAAGGGCACTGGATATAGGCCCTTTCCAAAGACAAAATATGTCGTCTATAAAGCGTAACCAGACCTTTGCATGTTCTTGAAATATCGGATTAGGGTATACAAATTCCTCCTCCAGGCAGATCATGTATGCATTAGCATATGGGGGGGGCTACATTGGCCACCATCGCGGTCCCCCATTTCTGTACGTAATATTCATCACCAAAGAGAAAAAAAATTTTCATGTAGGACCATGGAAAGCAGGGTTAGGCAAAATTCTTGTTGTTGTGATGTAAGTGAAGCATTGGTGGAGAGGAGACGGGCTGTAGCTCTGATCCCCTTGTTGTGTTCAATGGACGTATAGAGACTATTTACGTCCATGGTCAAGAGAAGGCAATCGGGGTCTGGTTCAAATTGAATAAGTTTAGAGATTAAATCATTTGTGTCAAGAAGAAAGGAGCGTGAGGTCTTGATCAATGGAGTAAGTATGTGATCTAAGTAGATTGATAGGGGAGATAATAAGGACTCAGTAGAGGCCACAATGGGTCTGCCAGGTGGATTATGAAGGTCTTTATGAATTTTAGGGAGAATGTAGAAAACCGGTGTGATGGGATGTTGTTTAGTCAAAAAGCTTACCGTGTCCTCATCAATGATTCCTAACTGTTGATAATGTGAAAGAGTCTCTTTGATTTTGTTGGCAATGTGTGGGGAGGGATCTCTAGTAAGTCGTGTATAGGTAGAGGTGTCATTAAGTTGTTTGGTGATCTCATCGATGTATTTGGATTTATCCATGACGACTAGGGCACCCCCTTTGTCGGCCGGTTTGATGATGATATTTTTATCGTTTCGTAAATCAAGTATGGCTCTCTGTTCTTCAATGGTTAAGTTGGGTGAATGTTTGTATTGACCCTGTTTGTGTAGTCGTAGAATCTCACGGATGGAGTCTTGTGTGAAAGAAATGTAAGTTTCTGTTGGATGGTAAGATCTAGGTGGCATATAAGAACTCTTATTTCTCAGACCCAGGTCTCGTATAGTTAAAGCATTGTTAGCCAGCATATTTAGTTTGTCAATCCGATTATCTGATTGACCAAAATGAGTCTTAAGTCTGATGGTTCTGTAGAACCTCTGTAATTCTTGTTCAAGAAGAAAAGTGTCAAGCGGTGTCGTTGGGCAGAAGGATAAGCCCTTCTGTAGAACTGAAATGTGTGCAGGTGACAAGTTCACTGAAGAAATATTGATCACCAGATTATCTGGGTTACCTGAGAGCGGGTCTGAATGCGGGGCTCGGTGTCTCTTGCTCCTCCGCGGTCGCTTCTTTCTTGTCTGGAGCGGGCTCGTCCTCTTCCTAAAAAATATTGTGATCGGTGCTGACTATGTGGTCTCTCGTGATCTGATCCGGAGGAACTCTGTCCTGAGGAATATTGCTGATATCGATTGTCCCACAAGGGTTGAAAGTGTGGGTCACGCCACTTGTAGACTCTGTTCAATCTATAATCTTCTGCATCTCTAATAAATTTAGATCTCTTCGTAGTCTCGGTATATTTCTGGTAATCGGCGATCTGTTTGGAGGTTTTTTCTTTCACAGATGTCCAGTCTTCTTGTGTGTAATTCCTAGTCACATGACACAGATAAGAAACTTCAGGATGATATAACTCAAAAATTCTTCTACTGGTAAGAAAATGACATTCACTACAGATTACATCATGTACATTTCTAGCAGGACATGGAATAAAAATTTTTGCGGGAGTTCTTTAAGGATTTTTTTTTTATTATCTAACAAATAATAAGCATTTACCATAATGCTGCATTTCATGCCTTTGGTCATAGGCGTTCAGCATCACTTGGTATTGGCCTGTACCGATGTAGAACAATGTAGTTTCCATACAGCAGATATGTTGGAGACTTCTGGTTGCTAAGAAACAAAGGTGATGCAAGTAGATATGAAGATGTCACAAGTCAGAAACCTGCATCTGACATCACAAAGGTCACTTCTGGTTCTTACACTTCTACAGATGAATTATCATTATAATCTATATTAAAGGGATTGTCCGAGGTAACCTAAAATGTGGTCTCATAACACCTAATGCCATACAATTAAAAAATAAAGGGTTCATTTACATCACTGTATGTATTTTGTGGTCCACAAATACGGATGATGTCCGTGTTGCTACATTTTTTTTGTGGACCCATTAATTCAGTGGGTCCATGGTCCGCGTTTTTGCGGCCAAGTATAGGACATGTTCTATCTCTTTGCGAAACAGACACATGGATTTGAAAAACGCACTGATCATCTATGTGCTTTCCACATCCATATATCTGTTCTGCAAACGAAAGAACATGTCCTATTCTTGGACGCAAAATGTGGACTATGAACCCAGTGAAGTCAATGGATCTGCAAAAAAACAGATGCAACACGGATGCCATCCGTATTTTGCGGATCCACATTTTGCAGACCACAAAATATGGTCATGTGCATGAGCCCTAAATCATATACAGCAGGGTTGCCAACCGTCCGTAAATTTATGGACAGTCCGCAAAAAAACAGGTGTTTTCTTCTGCCATCCGTTGCGTCCAGCAGAAAAAAACACTGTCCGTAAAATATGCTCCTGAACACTTTGCTTCTTCACTGCGCATGTGTGCACAGTGCCAGGAGCTGAGCGCCGATGCTGCCTAGGAGAGAAGAGGAAGAGGACCTGTGTGAGGAGGAGGAGTTCAACTGGCCACCAATAAAAACGCTGAATTATTTCTAAGTTTCCTGCCTGCTGCTTTCCCGCTCCGTGCAGTTTGTGTACCGGAGGTTCCTTCCTGAGGTAACGTTAGTTTTAAGTGGGAAAACATGCGCAGCGCTTTTAACACATATGATGCAGCTCAGTCTTGCTAGTCAATCTGTCTGCTTGAGAAAGAAACTCTCTGTCATTGCTCCGCATATCCCCTTTACGCGGCCCCATCCAGGACCGGTTGTTAGCAGTAGACCCGGTAGCTCTGCCACCGGGGGAGAGAGGTAATAAATAACCGGAGAGAGAGCGCAGCACATCCCACCCCCGAGCCTGGAGCCAGCTGCAGATGGACAGCAGGGATCGGCTGCCAATAATATAACCTCCCACATACCTGTCAGTGTAATGTCTGTGACTGGGAGTCATCAGAGTGCCCAGCCTGGCTGTGGTACTCAGAGATCAGGACAATGTGTGTCATCTCCTCTGTCATAGCCACAAGATGCAGATAATGGCAGCTTTATATATATATATATATATATATATATATATATTTATATACACACTCCAGATGTTGCAAACACTATAGGTCCAAGGTTGTCAGGCCATTCTGGGGGTTGTAGTTTTGCGAAAGCTGGACAGTCACAGATTGAAGACTACTATATGGTTTTGGTCTCTCCATATGGACCTATAAAATGTGTGCCACGAGACCCTGGCAGATCAACTGTGAGACAAGGCTGCAGCGCTCCATGCGAGCACTGCCTCCTCCTCATCACACTACGTGTCATCTCCAATAGAGTGGCAGCATAGTGTAATTGCAGGCACCCACTCCATTCACTTGAGACAAAGTGTGGTGTAAAGCTACTTTCACACGAACGTTGTGTTTTGAGGTCCGCAAAAAAAACGGATGGCATCCGTATTTTTTTGCGGATCCATTGTAACAATGCCTATCCTTGTCCGGAAACGGACAAGAATAGGACATGTTCTATTTTTTTTGTGGGGCTACGGAACGGGCATATGGATGCGGACAGCACACAGTATGCTCTCAGTTTTTTTTGAGGACCCATAGAAATGAATGAGTCCGCATTTTCCATGTGAAAAATGCGGATCGGAGTCCGCAAAAAATACGTTCGTGTGAAAGAGGCCTAATTAAGAGGAAGCAGTGCTCACAAGGAGCACTGGCTCCTTGTCTCACAGCTGATCAGTGAGGGTGTTAGGCATCGGACCCCTGCCAATAAGTGCATAGGTCATCAATATTATGGTCTGAACAATCCCTTTAAACTGCTTGGGTCACTATAGGGGAGCATTTAAAGGGAACCTGTCATCTCCGAAACACCCCCTGAACTAGAGTAAGCGGTGTATAGTGTAAGTGATGCTGAATCCGAATATGTAAGTTTTATCTTCATACTCACTTCCATTCTGACGCTGTGCTCCCACAAACCAGCAGTAAAATGCACTCAGTGGACTCCAGTGCTCACTCACATAATGGAGAGGACTCAAAGAAGAGTCCAGTGAGTGCATTTTACTGCTGGTTTGTGGGAGCACAGCGTCAGAATGGAAGTGAGTATGAAGATAAAGCTTACATATTCGGATTCAGCATCACTTACACTATAGACCGCTTACTCTAGTTCAGGGGGTGTTTTGGAGATGACAGGTTCCCTTTAAGTTACTGGGTGCATTATAATTCCTGGGGGCCCTTTATGGGACTCTGATACCTACTGGGAACACATCACTTTTGGGAGCACTATGGGTGTTTTTATCACTACTGGAGACACTTTGATGGCAGCTTTACTGCTGGGTCACTATGAGGGGCTTTATCACTGTTATTATGGGGGTGCTTTTTTTTTTTTACTACTGGAGGCACTATGAGGAACATTATTTCTATTATGGGGCATTATTACTATTACCGGGGGTACTATTGGGTGGTGTTATCATTACTTGGCACAATATGGAGGTTGCTACTGCCAACAGGGGTATTTTCGCAGACCATTATCACTGGGGCATTATTACTAATGAGGTCACTCTGGGAGATAATTATTAGTATTAGTAGGACCTTGGGGAGCACTGTTATTATGAAGGGACTATCTGTTTGTCACTGTTATTTCTGCAGTATAATATTTGGGGGCATTGGGAGCACAGCGGGCACAGTATTGGGGTAGCAGCAGGATAACAATGTTTGGGCACCAGGGGGAAGATGATAGAAAAGTGAGAATCCTCTGATGTCTGTGTGGTAAACCCTGCAGAGAGAAGACGTGGCTTAAAGAACTGATCATTCAAACTCAAATAGCAATGCTATAATGATTCCTTTCAGGACCTTTGTTAAAATATACCTTTTATTTCTCAAAAATAATAAAATCTTATTCTTTACCCTACGTGTATATACTTTTAAAAGACACATTCAGCAACCAGTTACGAACTTGTTATTTATTTGTAACACTATTATTATATCCTAAGACTAATACATAGGACACTCAATTGCTGCTGGACCATTTATTGCATACAGGGCATTTATCTTCATGCCTCTGCTCCCTTATCACTATTTTTAATTGGTCACACAAAATCAGCAAACTGTACAAAAGAACCACTCTAAATGGCCTTTTCTCTTCCCTATGAGCTTCAGTGAGATGCCGATCCGGAATCACGTCTGATCCGGGTCGCTTCACAGACACGTATGTCTTTTGACTGATGTTCTCTCATCAGTACTGCCTCACTGGGCTAGGTCCATAAGAGTGGATAACCTATTCCATATTAGTACTGTACAGGTCCTAAGTAGGATACTGAGGCCCACTTGGGCATCTCTCGCGTAATCACATTCATTGCTGGTTGCTAAATGCTATTTAAAAACTAAACAAACCAAGCTCCCAACATGTTTCACCACAGATGTGGCTTCATCAGGGGTTAGGAGCTACCAAACGTACCAATCAATCAAGGCTATGTCTCTGGTAAAATAGCTATATTAGTTACTAGTTAGCATCTATTCCTGACTGTTATATGTAAGGACTTGTTTTATCTGTCTTACTTATCTGCTTATTTTTCTTAAATCTTCATTTTCTCTTATCTTGAATGATTTTGGGGCGTTGGAACCAATTACTCAACTTACAATGGTTTCAACATACAATAGTTTTCCTGGAGCCAATTAATATTGTATATTGAGGGACCACTGTACTCACCTGTTTCTTCTGAAAGTGAAAGTAAAAACAGGTTTTTGTCGCGATTATTCCCGACTTGATTTCTAACAGTGATTTCTCCTCTGTTGCTGTCTTTTTGGTCTTGTATGAAAGCCTGGAATGTCAGCTTTCAAACAAGACAAGTTGCATGTTTAGCTGCTACCACTGAGGAGATATCACCATATAAAGCAGTCCACCCTCCAGTTAGCTACTTTTCACACTACCCGAGCTGGACTCAGGCAAAACCGCTAGGTGGTTAAAGGGCTGTTCAATTAGGGTACGATTACATAGCGCAATCATGCGACATTCAGGATGGTGCCGAATGGGCCCTAATTAAACTAATGAGATTGCACTGTTGAACAGGTCTGCATTGTTAATGGTCTCATGGACCCTACAATACCATTAACAATGCAGATCGGCCTAAACAGTGCGGTCTCATTAGTATAATTGCAAATCAAAAAGAAAACCACAGAGACACCATCACATGTCTCAACGACGGTCAAACTAGCCAGGCCTTTCACCGGGAAGGAACAACCAAGGGAAGGGCAGTCTCCAAAAGGAAACCACCTATGCCAAAGCATGGTATCCATCCACAGCCAGCTGTTTCAGGGTATTTGCCCCTCATCAGTGCAGAGCAGGAATCTGGCTAGTGGGAGCAATGCCTAGTAGAAGATTATTTAAGAAAAGATGATTGACCTCAGGGAGATCAACCATTATCACCACAGAGACACCATCACGAGTCTCAACGTTGGTGACTCTAAAACAAGGCTCCCTGGGAGCCTTGGTCTGAGCTGATTCGGAAGACAATAGGTCTGGGTCCTACCGGCTGATCTTCTGTAGTTACTCGTAGTGAGGTGGTGGAGCTTGCAGCTGGAGACTTGGCAACCAGCATATTGATCACCGTCTTATCATCAAAGCTCAGGCAGCGCGATAATGATGACACCGGCTACAGGAACAAGGACTAAAGCCTATTAGAGGAAAAGGAAAAGGTGGGCCAGGAAGACATGCTGGGAGTACAGCAATGCAGTTGAATATGTAGAGATGAGCGTTTCCACAATGAAAGCGCTCATTGCCTATGGCCCTTCCACTGCCCCTCTTTTGCCCCTACCTGGCGCTGCCTGAGGCGATCGCCTCACCTGGCCTCATTGGTGGTGCACCCCTGAAAGTTATAAATATAAAGAATTAGGATTTCTGAAGATTAACATTGGTGGTAGATTTCAGCACCAAAAACCTTGTTGAGTGTGTACAGCCTGCACAACATTATTTGGTGCCACTAGAGCAGGAGCACCGCTGCCATGCGAGAGCTGCACTTCTGGTCTACACTGCACAGACCTTTAAAAGGAGTAGGCCTAACTTCAGGCGCCTTACTGACCACTAAAAAAGGCTTATTGGTGGTCAGTAAGGGTTAAAAAGCTCTGCCACAGGGACAATCATCCTTGAGCTTTTTGCAAACTTTGTGGCACGATCAGCAGGGTTCTCAGTGTTCAGACCCACACCAACTGGGCTGTTTCACACAACTATGCTACACCCTGCGCAGCTCCCTGAACAAAATATGTCTCCAGGATCTAACGTAGTTATGTCTATCTAGCAATTTAATATGTTTGAGACATATCACATTTTACAGTTAGAGGGGTTATCCTATCACTAATATAAATAATGAAAATCTGACATCATATAGTACATGACATTCACAAAGCTAGAACCAGCCCTGTACCTCACGTGGATCCAGAGATCTCTCTATTCATTGCTCTACTAGATTTACATCAAGCTGACAGCTCAAGGGGAGTGTATTTTCTGCTGCAGCACAGGGGGCGTGTCCATGCTCTCCCTATCACAGCTCAGGAGGCAGTTGAAAGATGAAACTGAGCATGTGCGGCTGTCACGCTACGGTGTGGGAGGGGAAACTCCACACCGAGCATACACCGATACACTACAGTGAGATGAAAACTGATCAGCAGGCAAGAAGCCAGTGGCAAGGAAAACCACTGAACCAAGTGCACCGGAAACACCAGAAACCAAACCCAGAGGGCAGAAACCCAGTGAGCCCCGTTCTTCACAGAGCCCCAGATGGTAGGGATGCACTTATCCAGAACTCACTGGCTGCACCTCCAGGATGGTCCCGGTGCACCTGGCAACTTACCTGCTGATACTGCTGATAGAAGCACCAGCAGTCCATACACCAAAGACTGCAGCCCAGGCACATGTACTGGAACCCGAACACCTAACAGGACTCAGTACACACAACACACCCAGGAACCAGCTCACCGGCAACAACTCACAGTATCGCTGTTCCCCCTCCGGGGAACCCTGGAGCCCTCTCACCGAAGGCACATCCATACAGGGAATGTCTGGACACCATGTCAGAAGACACATGGCAGTCACAGACCAAACACCCACCCGGACAACACACAACATAACCGGGATACGGGAAGGGGATGAGAGGACCTCGGCAAGACCTCGATGACATATTAAGTGGCCACAAGACTGGGCAGATGGAATCCCAGGAAAGGTGCATAGCTCCAGCACAAACGGAGGCTGGAGCACAACTAACCACCAGGCTAGCAACAACAGAATAAAAGCACCTAGTGACCACACCCAGGTCAATATGTTAACCCCATGAGAACAAGACAGGGAAGGAGGGAAGTATACAATAAGGGAACAAACCAGCAACCAAAACTACACGTTGCCCCTGGCAACCAGCAACCACGGACTACTACCGCAGCCAGAATGCCAGGGCACAAACATGAGCAACATGGAAGCCGTGTCAGGGAGAACAACCGAGACACCACCAATTTACACGTTGCCCCTGGCAACCAGCATACAACCAAATCCGGAATACCAGGGCACAAACATGAGCAACATGGAAGCCGTGTCACGGAGAACAACCGAGACACCAACAATATACACGTTGCCCCTGGCAACCAGCATACAACCAAATCCGGAATACCAGGGCACAAACGTGAGCAACATGAAACACGTGTCACGATAACCACACGGTACGTGACAGCGGCCTTCTCAGTGAACAGGACAAAGAAATATGAAAAAACAAAGAGCAGGTGGCACTATACAAACACATTTTATTGAATACCTCAGTGACTATACAAAATTTTTAATTACATACAATTACAAAAATATACAGATCCAACTGCAGTTTTGAAAACTGTAGAATATGTTTCATGGGACAACCCCTTAAAATATTATACAGTGGCTGACATTTTTTCAAAATTGGAAAAGAAAACTCTTAGCTGCCCATAGCAACTAATCTGATTGATACTTTCAGTATCATAAGGAATGAACCTGATTTGTTGCTATGGGCACTTTGCCCTTCTACCAGTTTGGACAAATCAACACCTTTAAAATAATTTGCAATAGTTGGGTAGCAATTTTAGATTGCAATAAGGAGGTTAGCAAACTTTATGATGCAATAAAAGGTTAACATACTTTCTTGTGCAATGGGGGATACAATAATTTATTGTACAATGAGAGGTCAATATACTTTAGGGTGCAATAAGGGGGTGAGATATCACCTCTCTGGAGAAGGATTTGTGAGTGAACCGTTTAGAGGCAATGGTGGGAGACTAAATGAGAATGATCGCGAAAGAGGCATTTTCTTCTAATAAGATATATTACTGGCTGGCATAGATTTCAGTGTTCTTTTATGCCAGAAAATTGGCGTAAAACATTATAAATGTGGCCTCTGGACCCACCCACCCTTCAAGAAAGTGGCAAGGCTGGTGGAGAAGTGCTACTTGCGCAACAATTTTTGTGTAGGTGGCATTTAAAAAGTTGCAAATGTGCAGTTTATGACTTTTTCACCCCAAGAAAGGGTTGTATTTTAATGATAACTCTGCCCCTATGTGTACATTTGCTATTGTGAAGTTGGCTCCAAGCTCCCTCATTACCCAAAAGGATCTAGTGCATCAATGACTGTAGTGAAGAAAATCCTGAGACAAACCTCACCAATCAGATTAAAAATTCACGATACTCAAGATTTGATTTGCAGGCTGCAGATGTCTAATGCCTGCCTGATTAACCTTGTAGATGTTCTAAATTCATTGCAAGCCATTATGTAGTACCCTCAAAATGTTGTAAAGTTAACCTTCTCCCTTTCAGATACTCAGCTGGTTACCCTTGCTTCAGTTTTGCTTGCACCACTTTCCACCCCGCTGCTGCCTGTACATTGCTTGAGGAGGATCTCCAGCAAATTCCTGATATTCTATGGGCAGTGAGTAAATATGATGTTGGAAAGATGCTAGTCCCACTAGTGGGAGTCGACGTGAAGACGGGAACCACCCCTCCTTTTCTTTTTTTTAAATTCGTTTTATTTAACAAATGCAATAAACAAGTTATTACAAAAACTTATCAGGACCAAGTCCTGCAAATACAGATATACATCATATATATATTCAAAGGCATTGTGTACAACTTCATTGGTATGCAAGAATAAAGGGATGTAATTATACATATTGTAATCGGTTATCTTGATGCCACTGCAATGGCATTTTGTAATACATGAGCTGAAGACATAGTTTGTGTTGAGGAGCACCATGGGCCCCAGACCCCGGAGAACTTGGAGGCCCGACCCCTGTTCTTAAAGAAGAACTCCCGCAAAAATTGTTATTCCATGTCCTGCTACAAATGTACATGATGTAATCTGTACTGAATGTCATTTTCTTACCAGTAGCTGAATTTTTGAGTTATATCATCCTGAAGTTTCTTATCTGTGTCATGTGACTAGGAATTAGACCCACCAACTCACACAGCACCTTATGTGTGGACAGGAAGTCTAATTCTCTATGTATTCCTATGGGAGCCTCACTTTCAGTCTCATAGGAATGAATAGAGAAGTGACTGGCTTGCTTTCCTGGGTCAATTGGAGGTCAGGGAGTTGACATGACCCTGCTACAATTAGAAGAGAGTGGAAACTCTCAATATCAGCCTCTGATAAGATAATGACATTCACTACAGATTATATCATGCATCTTTCTAAGGCTACTTTCACACTAGCGTTTTAAAATTCCGGTATTGAGTTCCGTCATAGGGGCTCAATACCGGAATAAAACGCTTCAGTTTTGTCCCCATTCATTGTCAATGGGGACAAAACTGAACTGAAGACAACGGAATGCTCCTGAAAGCATTCCGTTCCGTCTTCAGACCGGAGAACAAACCGCAGCATGCTGCGGTTTGCTCTCCGGTCCAGGCATCCGCACCAAGACGGATCCGGAATGACCCCCAATGCAAGTCAATGGGGGTGGATCCGTCTGGTGTGACCATAATGGTAACCGGATCCGCCCTCCATTGACTTTCAATGGAGTCCATTACGGATCCGGGTACACATAGACACATACAGACATAAACATACACACACATAAAGACATACAAACACACATACATACTTACATGCTCCCCGGCAGGTCTTCGGAGCGTCAGGACGGCTCACACAGGTCACGATTCCCCACAGCGCCCTCTGCTGGGCGCCTGGTGGAATCGTCAGATGTATATGTATATATATGTATGTACTGTGTGACATGTGTGGGGCCGGAGCGCGGTTCCGGCTCCACACATGTCACTGCGGCAGGCCTGATCCGGCAGCACCCTTCACCTGCCGGATCAGGCCTGCCGCCAGTGTGAAAGTAGCCTAACAGGTCAGAGAATAAAAATTTTTGTGGGAGTTCTTCTTTAAACACTATGTATTCATATGGAACAATGGTGCTAACCAACAATTTCCATTGATTGATAGTAGGGCTTCTGTCTCCCATCCATCTAATTGCAATCGCTTTTCAAGCTAGAAATAGGGTTTAGCGTAAAAAGATTCTAGTATAATGTGGGTAAATAGCTTTGTTAAGAATCCCGAATAGACATATACTTGGTTCCATAGGAACGGGGAGATTCAATAATGTGCTAAGAAAAGCAGTTACCTTTTCCCAGAATTTTTTTATGTAAGAACATGCCCACTCCAGATACCAAAAGTTGGCGCCCTCCTCCGTACATCTATGACATCTGGTATGCGACAGCCTACCTATTTTATACAACCGTGTAGGGTTTAAATAACTTTGATGTATAATACATAGTTATATGAACTTGTTATTTACCGCAGGAGATACCAGGATGGGGGATTCCAAAATGTCACATATCTCCTCGTCCCCAAGGTCCGGGACCACAGCCTTCCACTTCAGGGGCGTACATTGAACTCATGGGGCCCCATAGCAAAACTCCGTATTGGGCCCCTCCCTCCCCACACAAATATAAAGTACTATACATATATATATATATATATATATATATATATATATATATATAAATAATGGTTCTTGCTGTCTTTGCAGGGTTCGGCACACAGATATCTGATTGCCCTGAATATTAATAGTGGCCCTGACAGTACCCCCCACAACAACGCCTTTATTAGTAATGTCCTCTATATTGTGCTTAATAATAATACCCCAATATTAATAATACCCCCATAGGGACCCTAATAGAAATAAAGCCCTCTATAGTGCCCCCAGCATTAAGAAGGCTCCCCTTTAAAGCCCCTAGTGGTAATAAGTTATAGTGGCCCCAGTATTTTATAAAACCCCGCTGCAGTACCCCGTATAGCATATATAATGCCCCCCCGTAGTATATATACAATGGTCCCCTCTGCAGTACATATAATGACCCCCCCCCCCTGTATTGGTGCTATATATAATTCCTAAATAGTGATGAGTGAACTTCTATTTTCAAGTTCGGCGTACAAGGTTCAGGTTATCTAAGAATTCAGTTATGGATTCCGCTACCACAGACCAGGTTATGCTCTGTGGTAGCGAAATCCATAACGGAATTCTTAGATGACCCGCACCTTGTACGCCGAACCTGAAAATAGAAGTTTGCTCATCACTATTCCTAAATTATATATATTTAAAAAGAACACACACATCCTTATATAAGGATTAGTATATAAATGCCTTGAACATTTTTTTTTATTTTTTTTTAATTCAATTAAGAAATTATAATTTTTTTTACCCAAGCAAGACCCCCCACCAGGCAGAGTACATGGGGGGGGGGGGGTTCTGCCTAGGGTACAATATCCTGTATATAAACAGCAGTAAGCATGAACTCTGCTACTGATGCTCATATAGAGAAATGTTCCCCCCCCCCCCCCCTTCCTAAAAAACAAACAACTCTGGTCACTGCTGCTGAGGAAAGGCAGAAAAGCTGCCCACTCCAACAACCAGGTCATAAACTTCTTGGTACTCACTCAGTTAGTGTCTGGCTGTGCCCTATGTCCAGCAGTCAGCCTTCACTGAGACAGGCAGGATGAGAGCAGCTTCAGTCCTCACTGGCTGGCTTCTGTATGTGTCAGCTGTGCTGATTGGCCAGTTCAGCGATCAGCTGAGGAGCTCTCTCCTCTGCACACAGTGGGGATAGCCTGGGACTGCATCAGCCTCAGGAATACATAAAAAGTTTGTAAAGGGGGGTAGGGGCCCTGGGAACAGGGTAAGCATGGCCCACCAGAGCCCCAGGTAGGGACTCAAGCAGTATCTGTTGTTATTGTAGTATAATCAGGGGGCGGGGCTTTACATCTTCTCCGGGCCCCCTCCTCCCACGGGCCCCATAGCAGCTGCGTGGTCTGCCTCTATTATAGGTACGCCACTGTTCCACTTATCTATGACAGGTAGTTGAACGGACTGCAACTTAGTACCCATTAAATGAGTTTATAAGGCAGATATAAAACCATGTGGGCCCTGGGAGCGAATTACTCCTATCAATGGGTATACGGAGATGTCTACTGATTGGCCACTAAAATGCCAATGTAGAGCATGTCTGAGTTGTAAAAACCTATAGAATGCAGTTCTATCCAAATCATACCTAGTACGAAGATCCTCAAATGTCCTAAACACATTATTTTGATACACGTCAGCTAGAGTACTCACACCCCTAGATTGCCAAAAATGATGACTCTCCAGAGACACTAATGAAGAAAACGTGGGATTGTCCCAAAGAGGCGTCTCAGCCGCCACTCCCTGAAAGCCATGAATGCCCCTGCAAGCTGACCATACCTGCACCGCTAATTTATGCACTGGCAGTAATTGCCTTGGGAATAGCTGCGGCTTTTCCAATACTGGCCATAAGGATTTAAGCTTTAGATACATCACTAAGTGAGCTTCTGAGTTGGGCAGTTGATCATATGGAGATAACCAATGTTTAAGATATCGCAACTGGCCTGCCATATAGTATAAATAAAAGTCAGGTAAAGACACTCCCCCTCTCGCCTTAGGACGACATAATGTAGATATAGACAGCTTGGGTCTGGTAGACCCCCAAATAATAGGTGACATAAGAGAATTGAGTTGTTGAAAAAACGCCTTAGGAACCACATATGGAGCATGTTCCAATATATATAGGCATTTAGGTAGTAGAATCATTTTGATTAAGTTGATTCGACCAGAAACCGACAAAGGTAAACCACTCCAAACCTTAAAGGGACACTATCGTGAAAAAATAAAAAAACATATGTTATAAAACATTAAAAATAGTTTTTATATGTATAATGAAGTTTATTATGTGTATATTGTGTTTTGTGTATTTTACATTTTTGTAACTTTATGGGGGCTGCCATTTTCATAGTCACATGTCTATGTGTCACTGAACGACACATAGACAAATGACTTACGGTCGTATGCTCTTTTCCCAGTGCGGACGGAGCCGACCCTATTGAAAAATCATGGGAGCGCTGTGTATGTGTAAAGCGCAGACATCACTGTGGTTATTATCCCTGTACTGTGACATCACTGTGGTTATTATCCCTGTACGGTGACATCACTGTGTTTATTATCCCTGTACTGTGACATCACTGTGTTTATTATCCCTGTACGGTGACATCACTGTGTTTATTATCCCTGTAATGTGACATCACTGTATTTATTATCCCTGTACGGTGACATCACTGTGTTTATTATCCCTGTAGTGTGACATCACTGTATTTATTATCCCTGTACGGTGACATCACTGTGTTTATTATTAGTGTTGAGCGAGCTGCTGGACGGGAGGAATCACTACAAAGAAGAAGCCTGAGGAGGTAAGTGGTTTGTGTTTGTTTGTTTGTTTTTTTGTTTGTTTTCTATTTTTCAGGATCGTGAATGCTGAGGACTACGTCGGATTTGGTGGATTACGTCGGACCAGCTTTTTTATTTTTTTAAATAAAATGGTCAAACAGGGGTCTGGGGGAGTATTTATTTCAATAAACTATTTTATAAGTGTGTGTGTTTTTTTACAACATTCCAGTTTTAGTAATTACGGCTATCTACAGACGGCCCTGAATACTAATACTGGGCTTAGTGCTAGCCGGTATGGCCAGCACTAACCCCAAGAGCCGGGTACCCGCAGGACCGGACCTTCTAAATTGAGGGTCTGGTTCTGGGGCGGCTGCAGGCTGGTACCATTAGGCTGGGAAGGGCCAATAACCGTGTCCCTTCCCACCCTGGTAGTGTCAGGCTGCCGCTGCTGTTTGTATCTGGCTGGAGAAGGAAAAAAGGGGGACCCCACGCCATTTTTTTTCAAAAATAATTAAATAATTTTAAAAAATGGCGTGGGGTCCCCTCTTTTTTCCTTCTCCAGCCAGATACAACCAGCAGCAGCAGCCTGGCACTACCAGGGTGGGAAGGGATACGGTTATTGGCCCTTCCCAGCCTAACAATAACAGCCTACAGCCGCCCCAGAACCGGACCCTCAATTTAGAAGGTCTTTACAATATTCTGTCAGGGGTTGTGTATTGAGAGCGTGGAACGACGAGGCATCCTTAGTGATGTGTAGACCTAGATATTTAAAGTGTTGGACCACTGGTAAATCTCCACTAATTGTGGTCTAATCAGAGTTATATAATGGAAACAAGACTGATTTAGTCCAGTTGATTTGAAGCCCAGAATAATGTCCAAAGTTATCTATCAGGGAGATGGCTCGAGGGAGAGTGTCTTCCACTCTAGACATAAAGAATACCATATCATCTGCATATAGTCCCACTCTATCCTCCCTGTCTCCCACCCTTAATCCCATTAAACTGAGAATCTCTCCGGATGCGCATGGCCAGGGGCTCAATTGCCAAAGCAAATAAGAGTGGAGAGAGCGGGCATCCCTGTCTTGTGCCTCTCTCAAGGGGGAAGTAGTCTGAGCAGATGCCATTCACCGATATATTGGACCTTGGGTGCTTATACAGTATGGATACCCATTTAATAAAGTTAGGACCAAAGCCGAAGCGTTGGAGAGTGGTTAATAAATATGGCCATTCTACAGAATCAAAAGCTTTGGCTGCATCCAGCGAAGCCAGAGCCCACTCTTGCTGTTGTCGGAGACCAAGTTGTGTCACAACCTGAACCCTCCGGATGTTTTCAGTTGTCAACATCCCCGGCATGAACCCCGATTGGTCTCGATGAATAATAGTGAGGATATATTTAGCCAGTCGTACTGCCAATATCTGCCAATGTAGTCTAAGTTTAAAAGTAAAATTGGTCTGTAAGACCCACAGTCACTTGGGTCCTTATCAGGTTTAAGAAGTATTACAATAATGGCATCATACAAGGATGAGGGTAAAGCTGCTTTGGCAAAAGCATCTGTATACATATTTAAAAGGGAAGGAGTCAGTTTCTCAACATATTTGGCATATACCTCCAGAGGCAGGCCGTCTGGACCAGGAGACTTGCCATTTGCCAATGAGGCAATAGCATCAGCTAATTCAGTGGCATTAATAGCGGCATCTAGGCAATCTACTGCCTCCCGTTGAAGAGTAGGAAACTCGAGATCCTGAAAATATTCCAAGACCTCATTTGTTGTGTAATGTACCTGAGCCTTATATAGATCTTGGTAGAATTCTTTGAATCTCTGGGCTACATCTCTAGAGTCTAATAACATAGCACCATTAACATTGCGGATTCGTAACACCGCAGGTGATGCCTGATTCTGATGCACTATTTGGGCTAGAAGCTTACTGGATTGATTCCCTATTTCAAAAAAGGACTGTTTGGCAAAGAATAATTTGCGTTGAGCCTTTTCTTTCAGTAAAGTGACATACTGTTGTCCTTTCGCAAGCCATTCGTCCCTATTATGGTCAGTGGGGTTAGCCACATAAATGCCCCCAATCTACTACACTCATTTGCCAACTCTGTTTCCCGCCTCACTGTGGCTCGTTTAATGATATAGAAGATTTCAAGCACCCTCTTAGGTAGGCCTTCAAGGTCTCCCATAGCATGGTCATCATGGTCAGTTATGAACATATCTAGTTGCTCAGGTACACGGTCAGAGGGTGGGAACAGGGTAAGCCAAAAGGGATGTATTCTCATCGAGTGGCCTCTCTGTCTGTCGCCAGTGAGTAAAGTGAGATGTATGGGGGAGTGATCCGAAATACCTCTAGTGCCATATTCCACATTATAATCCAACGAATATAAACCAGTATTGCCGAATGCATAGTCTATACATGATAGCGTGTTGTGGCTTGCAGAGTGACAGGAATATATCATGGCAGTAGGCTGCTTAACACGCCATAAGTCTATCCATTCCACCTCCTGTAAAAGTTTGGCCAGGGTTGTCAATGAGTTATTTAATTGCCCGGAGGCCTCATGCGGATGAAAACGGTCTAGAGCAGGATCTAGAACCATATTACAGTCTCCCATACATAATACTCTAGCAGATGGATATGACGCTGCAAATAATATTGCCTGATTAATTACATTTAAGGAGGACGGAGGAGGGACATATACTCCCAGAAACACATATAAGGTGCAGTTAATATATGCTGCTACAAACACAAATCTGCCGTCAGGGTCCACCAATAGCTTGTCAACTCCCCAGCGTAAAGATTTGTGTATCAGCAAAGATACACCCCGAGAAAGGGTGGTGTGGCAAGAGTGACATGCCCACTGGACCCATGGCTTATGGATCCTTCTAGTGTGATCTGGTATTAAAGGGTTTCTTGTAGGCATAAAATATGAGGATTAAATCTCCGAACTGCTGAAAAAACCATAGAACGTTTCCTAGCACTACCCAGGCCACTAGTTGTCACAGACATTCCTATGACAGATAACAGGAAGTCTGTCAGATTGGCAACACGTGGTGTAATCTGACATGTTTTCCCTTTTTGTTTTCAGCTGGGATCCTGGAGTCTCCATTTCTTCATTGAAAGATAAGTTTACTTTTCCCTCCTGTTGCTTTGTTATTAGGCCTTAGGGAGACTCCTGTTCATCCTTCCTTTTGGAGGAACAGGTAGACTCATTCCTGTCATTAGTTTCCAGGGTCCTATAGGGTCAGTTCGGTGTTTAGGTTCCTGTGTATGAACTTGCCTACCTTTGAGGTCTGTTCATACTGGTAGATAGACAGGATTTGAGCCAGGGTTTCCTGTAGGAGGTGTCCATCTTCCTTCCTTAGTTTCTAGGCCTAATCTCCTTTCCCTCCTACGCTTGGTTTGGTCCCCCCCCCCCACACACACCTGCGCGTGACACTAGTATTCCAAGACCAGTGGCGTAGCTACAACTGACTGGGCCCCACAGCAAATTTTTGTACGGGCCCCCCCCCCCCATGACCTATTCTAATGTACAGTCCCATGTAAATTACGGTACATCACCCTCTAAATACAGCCTCCTTAGGTTGAGGTAAAAAGTGAATTGCTATATGGATTCTGTTACCATGGACCATAACGCAATTCTATGGAGGAATGCATAACGGAATGCCTTTGGAGACATTCTGTTATTTATTCTGTCATAAAAGAAGCCTATAGCCTGCATAACGGTCCCCATTATGCTGGAGCCCTCTTCTGCTCTGTCCCCCGGAATACACCACATGCCCCCCCTCACAGATTTACACCCCATAAAGCCCCCCTCAGATCTGCCCCATGTCCCCAGAATACACCACATGCCCCCCCTCACAGATTTCCCCCCCTCAAATCCCCCATGGCCCCCAGAATACACCATAAGCTCCCCTCACAGATTTACACCCCATAAAGCCCCCCATGGCCCCCAGAATACACCCATATATGTACTATAAACCCCTGTAATTGCCCCAAACTCCACTCCACTTGAACCCCACTGCCCCTGAGTACTCTACCTGCCCCCTCATATACAGTATGAGTTCCATTTGCTGCCCCTACCTGATCCCCATGAAGCTCTGTGTCCTCCAGGAAGGCAGCCCCTCCTCCTTCAACAAGCTCCTGCAGTCGGGATTGGTCATGTGACCATGAAGAAGCATGTGACCAGTGATGTCACAGACCTCCTTCAAGCAACTCCATTCTAGCCACTACGGAGGACAAACAAAGTCCTCCACAGTCCCCCCCCCCATGAGGTTAGTACAAAGTGGGGGAAGGAGGCAGAGGTGGGTGTATGTGTTGACGCTCCCTTGCTCCAGTCTGATGCTGCAGCTCTGCTACTGCTCCCGGGCCCCTTCTGCCCTCGGGCCCCGAAGCAGTGGCTTCCCCTGCTTCCCCTATTGCTACGCCCCTGTCCAAGACATTACACGTATTTCCGCCATGGTAAGTACATAAAGAAGTAAAGCAGCAATCTTCCAACCCAAATCAATCCCGATTTCCAATAACTACTTGCATACCTGTGTAGGTGCCAATTATTAGCTTGCAGCTTCTGTGAATTGCATTGTACATCAGAGCAAAACATATTAAAAGATGTATATCTGAACAGAACCATTTAAAGTGCAAAAAAAGTCGATCCAAAGGATCAATATGAAACATTTAGGTATGGAACTCACAGTACAGTGATAGTTTCGTGGCAATTAACTAACGGGGTGTGCTAGTGGCGGAGGTTGCCACTTGCACAAAACAGATAATGCAGTATCATATAGAGTCAATAGACCCCAACTTCAGCACATAACAGTAATAACAAGTAGGAGTAAGCTAAATATGATGTAAAAGTAAAACACAATGCTATGTGTCATACCTGAGAATGTTTGTGCCGCAATATAAAACTAAGTATACGGTATATGATTGGGAGAGGTACATGTTATGGTCTCCCTGATGAAAGCATCAAGGGTATGAAAAGGCCAATTTCAAGGGCAACCATGAGTTAAGGCCTATCTACCGTGTCACAGCAACACATCTAATTCTCCACAGTCATCTCTGCGCCAAAGAGATATAACTGAAATCCAGGCACACAATAAGAAAGTTATAGTTGGAATAGGAGAAGGAAAGCGCAGTATCAGAAAAAGAGGAGAAGGAAGGGAGAAGTAGGATACAAGAAATGAAAAAAGATCATAGAAATTATATAGAAAACCTGGACTAGAGTTGTGTTAGGTAGTTGGAAATCAAGTCCGAATGCTGTAATTCTATCGGAGCTCTTGCTGGTCGAACCCTTCCATCTAGCCAGGTGGTGGCCTCCAGTGGCGTATTAAAGAATCTGGAGGATTCTCCATCTACGATTCGTAGCCTTGCTGGATACGCCATCGAGTATGGCATGTTCAGATCTCTAAGGCGTCTTTTCACTGTTGTAAATGTAGCTCTGCGTTTCTGAAGTTCTGCCGAGAAGTCCGGAAACAGCATAATGGTGGCGTTTTCATATCTGAGCTCCTGCTTACGGCAAGCTAGTTGTAGGATATGATCTCTATCAGTGGAGCTTAGCAGTCGCGCCAACATAGGCCGAGGTGGTGCTCCAGGTGGTAAAGGTTTAGCGGGTACATGATGGGCCCTCTCAATCGCAAAGGCTGAGGAAAAGATGGCGTCTGGGAATGCAGCCTTCAGCCACGTGGCCAAAAATTCACATGGATTAGTTCCCTCCACTCTCTCTGGCATGCCAACTATGCGCAGGTTGTTCCGGCATAGCCGGTTTTCATAATCATCACATTCATCATCGCACTCAATTGTGCAGGTATCGGGTTAGTGCGGTCTTCCAGGCTGGACACTCGGTCCTCAGCTTCCTTAACCCTTTCCCACAAATTTTGCATGTCATGGTGTAACAAGCCAATATCCACCTTCACCTCCTCCATCTTGCCAGATAATGTGGAGCAGCATATAGTGATGGCCTGGAGAAGTTGCTCTGTAACCTGCTTTAAGGTAGGTTCCGCTTCAGGGTCTGAATCCCCTGTATGTGCGGGTGTAGAATCATGTGGAGATGAAAAGTCAGGGCTAGCTCCGGTGTCGGCGCCATCTTGCTGATCTTGGCGGGCGAACTCACGAAGTTTCTCAACCGCTGTCAGCGGTTTATTTCTGGACATTCTTGCGCCTCGGGTCTTTCCCGACCTTCTCCCAATCTTGGAGGAAATTTTTGCGGCTGGTAAAGTTCAGGATAATAAGAAGTTAGGGTCTATGTCCCAGAGCTCCTCCTCCACACGTCTGCTCGTGTCGTCTTCAACCCTTTTCTTAATCAATACCCCTTGAGCATTGCCCAGCAGGATGGTCAAGGTGAGCAAGTATAGCAGTATCTGGAGGCTGATGTGATCCGAAAGTATGTTTCACTCTATAACACCCTGTTGTACCCAACAAATTAAAAGACATAGAAGCGCAAACCTCCAGCCTACTGGATGGTGCAGGATCTGCAGGCAATAAATGCTGTCACTGTAATGTTAAACACTCCTTGTGCCAAATCCACCTACCCTCCACAGTGAATGATTTAGCTAATGCCTTTACAGTGGGAAAAAAAAGTATTTAGTCAGCCACCAATTGTGCAAGTTTTCCCACTTAAAAAGATGAGAGAGGCCTGTAATTGACATCACAGGTAGACCTTAACTATGAGAGACAAAATGAGAAAACAAATCCAGAAAATCACATTGTCTGATTTTTAAAGAATTTATTTGCAAATTATGGTGGAAAATAAGTATTTGGTCACCTACAAACAAGCAAGATTTCTGGCTCTCACAGACCTGTAACTTCCTCTTTAAGAGGCTCCTCTGTCCTCCACTCATTACCTGTAGTAATGGCACCTGTTTGAACTTGTTATCAGTATAAAAGACACCTGTCCAGAACCTCAAACAGTCAGGCCCCATTCACACGACCGTATGTTCATTTCCGTATCTTATCCGCATTTTTGCAGATAAGATGCGGAACCATACGGACCCATTCATTTTTCCATAGGAGAAAAAAAATGCGGAATGCACACCGTGTGCATTCCACATCCGTATATTACGGAAGTTCTCCCGCAAAAAAAAGGAAACATGTCCTATACTTGGCCGCAAAACACGTCTGTAGCCCCATTAGGCCCCATTCACACGACCGTATGTATTCCGTGTCCATATAAAAACGGAACGGAAGACATACGGAATGTCTTCCGTAGTGTTCCGCATTTTTGAGGACCCATTGACTTTTAATGGGGCTACGGACGTGTTTTGCAGCCAAGTATAGGACATGTTTCATTCTTTTTGCGGGAGAACATTTTTTTTTCTCCTATGGAAAAATGAATGGGTCCGTATGGTTCCACATCTTATCCGCAAAAACGCGGATAAGATACGGAAATGAACATACGGTCGTGTGAATGGGGCCTAAAAGTCAATGGGTCCGCAAAATTACGGGACACTACGGAAGACTTTCCGTATGTCTTCCGTTCCGTTTTTATACTGACACGGAATACATACGGTCGTGTGAATGGGGCCTCACACTCCAAACTCCACTATGGTGAAGACCAAAGAGCTGTCGAGGGACACCAGAAACAAAATTGTAGACCTGCACCTGGCTGGGAAGATTGAATCTGCAATAGGCAAGCAGCTTGGTGTGAAGAAATCAACTGTGGGAGCAATAATTAGAAAATGGAAGACATACAAGACCACTGATAATCTCCCTCGATCAGAGACTCCACGCAAGATCTCACACCGTGGGGTCAAAATGATCACAAGAACTGTGAGCAAAAATCCCAGAACCACACGGGGGGACCTAGTGAATGACCTGCAGAAAGCTGGGACCAACGTAACAAAGGCTACTGTCAGTAACACACTACGCCGCCAGGGACTCAGATCCTGCAGTGCCAGACATGTCCCCCTGCTTAAGCCAGTACATATCCGGGCCCGTCTGAAGTTTACTAGAGAGCATTTGGATGTTCCAGAAGAGTATTTGGAGAATGTCAGATGAAACCAAAGTAGAAATGTTTGGTAGACACACAACTCGTCGTGTTTGGAGGAAAGTGGATGCTAAGTTGCATCCAAAGAACACCATACCTACTGTGAAGCATGGGGGTGGAAACATCATACTTTGGGGCTGTTTCTCTGCAAAGGCACCAGGACGACTGATCCGTGTACATGAAAGAATGAATGGGGCCATGTATCGTGAGATTTTCAGTGCAAACCTCCTTCCATCAGCAAGGGCATTTAAGATGAAACGTGGCTGGGTCTTTCAGCATAACAATGATCCCAAGCACACCGCCAGGGCAACGAAGGAGTGGCTTCGTAAGAAGCATTTCAAGGTCCTGGAGTGGCTTAGCCAGTCTCCAGATCTCAACCCAATAGAAAACCTTTGGAGGGAGTTGAAAGTCTGTGTTGCCCAGCGACAGCCCAAAAACATCACTGCTCTAGAGGAGATCTGCATGGGGGAATGGACCAACATACCTGCAACAGTGTGTGCCAACCTTGTGAAGACTTACAGAAAACGTCTGTCATTGCCAACAAAGGATATATAACAAAGTATTGATATGAACTATTGTTATTGACCAAATACTTATTTTCCACCATAATTTGCAAATAAATTCTTTAAAAATTAGACAATGTTATTGTCTGGATTTGTTTTCTCATTTTGTCTCTCATAGTTGAGGTCTACCTATGATGTCAAATACAGGCCTCTCTCATCTTTTTAAGTGGGAGAACTTGCACAATTGGTGGCTGACTAAATACTTTTTTTCCCCACTGTATATCAGTCCCAATGCATCTGGAAAGTCAACCAATGTTTGTTTTCACATATAGTGGCAATCAGTATTGCTGGACTGTACTAGCACAAGGGACAGCAAAATCACCAACAGAATACAGTACAGCATTGCATTCAATTATTTCAGGGTGGCAGCCTGCCAGCCCCGACACAGCCCTGTTCCAATATGTGGATGATTTAATGCTTTGTTGTTCCTCCCTACAAGCCTGTCGGATGGATTCTAGCTCCCTTTTCATGTTCCTGGCTGATCATAATTGTAAATCTTACAAGTCCAAGCTTCAGTTCTGCCAGGATACCATGACATTCCTGGATCTCTGTGAATCACCGGGACAGATTGAAAGCCATCCAGCACGTTCCTTTACCAAAGTTACCCAGGCAACTTAGATAGTTTCAAGGACTTGTTAGCTATTAAAGAGACTGGAAACCAGCAGTCTCTAGTCTCATGCAACCACTGTATAATGCTTTGGCCTCCAATACCTTTTCCCTTGATCCAACAGCAAAATCAGGGCTATGAAGCAAGCAGTTTCTAAAGCTCACACCCTCGGCCTGCCAGATTAAGAGAAGTCCTTCATGCTGTTCTTTCATGAGGTCTCTTGTTCAAGTAGTTCTGAGTCCCACAGGGGCAAACAGCTCCCTCTGGCTTAATACTCCCTGCTCCTCGATCCTGTCATTTGAGGTGCCCCATTCTCGTGTATGTGGTGTTGCAGCTGCTGCTCTTCTGAAGAACAAAGCTACAGATATTATCTTAGATCACCAACTTGTTCCCATGTGGTCCCACATTCAGTTCAGGAATTCTTCTAAAGGTTCAAACTAAACATGTATTTGCTGCAAGCCTTACTAAATATGAAGCTTCCCTTCTCTCTCCCTCACTTGTTACCATCATACACTGCCAGGTCCTGAACCCAGCTACTTTGCTTTCGATGGTTTCAGAAAGAGAGGAGAAGGGGGATTCTGAGGAACTCACCAGTTAACCACAGTATGTGGAGTACCATGACTGTTTACAACCTATGAATACAGAGTCTAAGGGCCTTTTCAGACAAGAGTGAGACTCGGACGTCTCCCGCATCGTGTGCCCTGTACTGAACTCCCGGCACTGAACGGGATCGCATAGCATTATACTGAGTTATGATGCTTTGTAACCTTTACAATTCTGGAATGTGTTGGATAACACTTATAGCATTAGGTTAGTGTTATCCAACACATTCCAGAACTGTAAGGGTTACATAGCATCATAAATCAGTATAATGCTGTGTAACCCTGTTCAGTGCCGGGAGTTCAGTACAGGGCACGATGTGGGAGACGTCCAAGTCTCACGCTCATCTGAAAGGGCCCTAAGGGTCTTAAAAATGTTCCTGAAAGTCCGATCTATAATGCAGATTTTACGTTTTTTTTTAGGTGGCTCCAGATATCACAATGAAGGATCATACAAAACCAGCTATGCAGTTGTTACACAGGACCAAGTAGTCATCCAAAAACCACTCCCTCCTAGCTGTTCAGCACAGGAGGCTGAGTTGATTGAGCATGCTTTTTAAGTGGCCCATTTTTAGCTTATTTAGCATAGTAGGCAGTTTATGGGGGTCCTTGTGGAAAGCGAATTAGGAATTCCAACACCATTTCATGTGTAATAACCACTCTCAGCAAACCAGAAGAAATGGCTGTAATAAGGGTACAAGCTCACACCAAAGACAACACCCCTGAGGCCAGGGAGAACAGGAAAGCAAATAAAGCCACCAAAGCAGTCCTACTCATGTTGGAAATGACAATGATGGTGGTAAGTCGCTTTGCCCATGATTTAGGAGTAGATATGGTCCTGTTGGTTATCTTTCAAAAACGTGCAGAGAAACAGGAAAATGAATCTTGGGTCAGCAAACAAGCGGAACAGGGTGACGACAGTACATGTAGGAAAGGTAATCTGCTTTGTCTCCCCCAAGCCTTGTACTGTATGCCATGATGACTAACCTGACGCTTGGACCAGCCCACAAGTAAAGAGGTAATGTGTAGACCTGTGTGCATGATATGTGCCTGACATTAACTTGGTAAAATTGTGAAGGTACCGGCTAAGTGTACACCCGCCATCATTACCCATTTCACAGACTGCAAACTGCACAGCCGAGTTAGGTGTGTATGAGTATGTGCTGTACTGATCTTTTCTCAGGATGGCCTGAAGCCTGGTTCTGCAAGACTGCCACCAACAAAACTACTGCAAAGAAGATTCTCGGTGAGGTGGTCTGCAGGTATGGGGTTCTAGAGGTGATTGAAAGTGACTGAAAGCATATTCACTGAAGATGTTGGGAGCAATTCTTGCTAGTTTTGATATCTCACAAGCATTCCACACACTGTACCACCTCCAAGCTAGTGGAAAACTAGAAAGACTTAACAGGACTTCGAAGCTAAAAAATCCAAAAAGCAATGGAAGAGACAGGGAAAGCATGGGCTTAGTGTGTCCCCTTTTGACAAGGGATTGGGACAATAAGTTTGTGACATCATCAGTTTCTAAATAATTTAATATGTTAGATTACTGGATCTGCATACCTTCACCGGTTTTATCTAGGGCTCTGCCTTACTTGGCTGTTTACCCTGGAGGAGAAGGAACTGTTCTCTTCCTTGTTTGCTAGGTTTCTATTTAAGCTCAACAATAGATGGATAAATACCAGTGTGCCCTTGCTTCTGGCAGGCTGGACCTCTCCGCCCTGGTGGAAAGATATTTTAACACAGAGCTAAAGAAGTTATGTATGGAGATGTGGATGAGGTCTGGAAGAGAGTAAATATCTTTAAAAGTATGTCTACAGAGTTTCCAGTGCAGGTTTGCTTTGCGCATGCCCCTTGCTGTGGGTATAGTTCCACAGTCCAATATGAATATTCGCAGATGATTTTACATAACCCCCAAAGGCAGTATAATTTTTTTTTTCACTCAAGAGATATCAATCTATGTAACAAGATGGGGGCCCTTATGGAACAGGAGAACACCCAGGAGGTTGGTAACAACAATTGCTTGCAGGCATCACAGCCCCATGGGAGAGAACACCGATAATCCTTTGTTCCCGTACAATGATACATTTCAGCTGATTAATTATGCAGTGGAATTGTCATTCTCAACACTAGCCAGGTTTGAATAACTCAGATATTTATATAGTTTGTGGACATTTTGCATATAAATAGATTTCTTTCTGTGCTGAAGGTTCATGCTAGGTTAATTATTGCCACCTTTATTGTCCACAATAAAGAATCACCTTATTAACAGGGGTCAGAACATAAACTGTACAAGAGAAAAGTAGATAATAGGCCATGACCTAACAGTAAAGGAATTTTTAGATGGGCCGATGGAGATTGCATGCAGCAACCTACTTCATGGTATGAGGACGAGGGATTGCTATAGTTATCCCTCGTCCCCATACAGAGTCATTGCTTCTGGGCAGCAGATCGTTGTTTAGATGGCATGATCTGCTGCCCAGAAACGCTTTGCTCATTCATCAGGTGATCGACGACAGATGGCCAGATTATTGGGAACGATGACGATTATTGGTTCATGTAAATTTACCTTAAAGGGGTTGTCCAAGTTATATTCATTTATTTATATATTTATTTATTGATGACCTATCCTCAGGTCCGACACCCCTGCTGATCAGCTGTTTGAAGAGGAGGCGCTCACCGTGCCAGCGCTGCCTCCTCTTCATTGTTTACCTGCTCGCCATAACATCAGTAGTGGTGAGCAGGTGTAATTACACCCAAACCATTCCATTCATTTCAATCGGACGAATCGCTCCTATACAAGTGTATAGAAACGAGTCATCTAATTGAAATGAATGGGACAGTTAGGTGTAATTACACCTGCTCACCGCTGCTGATGTTACGGCGAGCAGGTAAACAATGAAGAGGAGGCAGCGCTGGCACCGCGCATGCCTCCTCTTCAAACAGCTGATTGGCGGGGGTGCCGGGTGTCGGGCCCCCGCCGATCTGATACTGATGACCTATCCTGAGGATAGGTCATCAATAAATATAACTTGGAGAACCCCTTTAAAGGCTATGTACACCTTTTCTAACTGTGTGACTGGTACTTTCACTTTGTGCCGATCATCTAATAACTCTTTTCTAAACCAGGGATGCCCAACCTGAGGCTCTCCAGCTGTTGTAAAACTACAACTTACAACTCCTGGCATGCTTGGACAGCCTACAGCTACTAGGGCATGCTGGGAGTTATTGTTTGCAGCAGCTGGAGGGATGCAGGTTGAGCATCCCTGCTCTAAAGTACTGAGAGGTCATAAACACTTATTTAAACTAGTAAGATAGGAACTGAGCTGTAATGGGTGTTTGGGAAGTGAGAGAGCAGAGATAAGAAGTCCGTCTGACGGAAAAGATAGAAAATTCAGATCCTGCTACTAGAGCATCTCAGCTCTGTACAGAAAAAAGGACACCATATATTTAATAAAGACCAATTTAAAAAGCGTTTAGCTTGTTCATCGGGTAATCGGCGGCACTTTTATACTGCCAGATAATCGCCAACAAGCTTTCCTATGAATACTCGTTAGCCATTATCAGGTGGATTCTCTGACCGTGTAAAGGGCCCTTAATTGTTGCAGATTTTCACCACAGAATTCTGCACTGAAAATCTGCAATAATAATAGTACAATGTATGTGAAAGGGGTCATAGAAAAACAAGTTAAAGGGGTATTCTCATCTTGGACAATGGGGGCATATCGCTAGGATATGCCCCCATTGTCTTATAGGTGCGGGTCCCACCACTGGGACCCCCACCTATATCGAGAACAGAGCCCCCAAACTGAAGGACGATGCACTGCGCATGCGCAGCCACCCTCCATTCATTTCTATGGGGCCGGCGAAAATAGCTATTTCCGTGGGCTCCATAGAAATGAATGAAGTCTCACCTTATACAGATGAGTGCAACTAATAAACTCATTATTGTCTTGTTCATTTGCCCTATGATTATGCAGATGTGGGATAAATTGGTTGAGTATGGTGACCTCTTTTATACCACTTATCAGATTTTTGGATTGATAAACCAAACAAATAGTGTTCAAAGAGAAATTGTATTGGTCACCAACCAGCACATCATAGTGTTGGACTACCTTAAGCATGCTTAAAAATCCTGATTGCCCAATGAACACACATTTGCTCATTCATCCAGTAATTGGGGCAGTATTACATTGCCAGATCATCGCTAATGAGGTCGTGTTAGTGATTATTTCACTGACTGTCAGCCAGTGTAATACAGGCTTTAGGGTAACATGCAAGTCAAGGTTAATCTACAGAGGTCAGAGGATTACTTCTTTTTGCAATGTAGATTTTTATTGTATTAGTATATTTAACATTTTGTTTATTAAAGTACCTTATACATATGTGTTTACTTCACACAGTCAATGTTGAACGCAAAAAAAATTATTCTCTGACCTATTTGAAAGGTGCATGATATAATCTGTAGTGAATGTCATTTTCTTATCAGAGGCTGAAATTGAGAGTTTCCACTCTCTTCTAATTGTAGCTGGGTCATGTGACCAACTCCCTGACCTCCAACTGACCCAGGACAGCAAGCCAGTAACTGCTCTATTCATTGCTATGAGACTGAAAGTGAGGCTCCCATAGGAATGCATAGAAAATTAGACTTCCTGTCCACACATAAGGTGCTGTGTGAGTTGGTGGGTCTAATTCCTAGTCACATGACACAGATAAGAAACTTCAGGATGATATAACTCAAAAATTCAGCTACTGGTAAGAAAATGACATTCACTACAGATTACATCATGTACATTTCTAGCAGGACATGGAATAAATTTTTTTTGCGGGAGTTCTTCTTTAAGTAAACAGAAGACAAGGATTGTTGCCCCTACACATTACAAAAAAAAATAAAAAATTACAGTTACACTTTAAAAGTATAAGAAGACAGTCCCTCAGGTTACAAGACAAATGAACTTGCCACCACAATTTCGGATGCCAGAGGGTTAGGGTTACCCTGTCCAACTGCCATGGTTCTTAGAGGCTGGTAATTAGGATTAAAAGAGAGGTTTATGATAGTAATCTAGGCTAGGAAGTGTTCCTAATTTACCAAGAAAAGGTTATTCAAGTTCATCATATCTGTAACAGGAAAGGTAACTTGGGTCCATCCTCTCGTGCAAAAGAGTGAGTTGCCAGTCGGAACCAGTATCTAGTGGCAGTTACTAATAAGTATCAGATGAGCATATAAGCGACCTAACTTCCAGCTTATACACGTAATTAATTTATGCACACATAACTAAAATATTCACACAGCTAATATATGTGCAAGTTGAATTAACCATTTCATTGTGATTGTCAAAATTCTGCCACAGTATGATGTGTATAATGGTGACTGGCTACTTTTTGTATAATGTTCTTATAAAATAAATGGGATGCGAGCTATTAGACAAAGTCGCTTATTGAGCTCGGATCCAATCATATCTGTGTTAAAAGGGTTTTCCAGGATTTTTCCTCAGGATAGGTCATCAGTATCTAATCGGTGGGGGGTCCGACACCTGGGAACCCCACTGATCAGCTGTTTGAGAAGGTACCGGCACTCACCCGGAGCGCCGCGGCCTTCTCTCAACTTTTCCTAGGCCAGTGACATCACGTTCATCGGTCACGTGGCCTAGGAGCGGCGCAGCCCCATTCAAGTGAATAGGGCTGAGCGCGATACCAAGCACAGCTGCTGTACAATGTATGGTGCTGTGCTTGTTGAGCGGGGAGAAGGTAGCAGCACTCACAGGAGTGCCGGTACCTTCTCAAACAGCTGATCGGCAGGGGTCCCGGGTGTCAGAACCCCACAGATCAGATACTGATAACCTGTCCAATGGATAGGTCATTAGTAGTTAAATCCTGGAAAACCCCTTTAAGTCTGACTTCTCTTTATACAATGATCACATTATATCTTTGTGAATTCAGAACACCTGGCAAAAGAAGGGCTGTAGTATTTATCTACAGATTTGACAACCCATATCTTTATTTCCTATTAGAAAATCAGCGAGGAAAGTACTCCACTTAGATTTTTAAGATGTTTTTCAGTCAAAACCTCAAGTGCATTAATAACCATAGGGCTTTTGGATCAATGTGGTATTGATCCATATTATGAAGCCCACAGAGTAACTCACAGAGGCACACTAAAAGCTTACTGTCACAAAAGCTGCATGTGAGATTCCAATTTAGGTCTCTCTCTTAGACCAGATTAAGGCAGTTTTTTAAGGATTTTTTCCATATTCAAAACAAGTGCAGCAGGCCTGCATGGGGGAGAGCTGGAAGAAAGTGGTAGATGTGGCACTGAAAGAGTGGTTGTGGTTCACAGTGGCTGTCCTCATTCCTGGGGCCGTGCAGTTAGTGGAGGGTCGCACCATTTCTTCCCTCGGTTCAACTCAGTAATGGGATTTAATGCATTACTAAATAGAAAATTAAATATATTCCAATGTAGTACTGCCAGCTGCAGGCCTACATTGGAATATATGTGATAGGCATCGGAGCCTCCAGCAGGCTTCAGCCTTTCATAACCAAGAATGGCTTCTGCAATTGCTGTGTGGGGGAGTTGTTCCAGCCCCAGTAGCACTGAGCGCTCAGATGCCGTATTGACATTTGATTGTGGCATCTGACAGGTTAAATGTCTGTTATTGGAGTTATCACCTATCGCAGACATTGCCCCCAGGTGTCTGCTGTGTGATCACGTTTTGTTTTTGCATTATGCTTTGGAAGTGTGGCTGCTTTGATTTAATTTATGCACTCGTAATCACCCATCTTTCCCAAGACTTTATTTATTTTGCTTACTTATATAGTGCTGAGATGTTCTGCAGCACTTACATACATGCTGTCCTCAATGGGGCTCACAATCTAAGTTCCCTATCAGTATGACTTCAGAGTACCTGGAGGAAACCCAAGCAAACACAGGGAGAACATACAAACGCCAGTTTGTCCTTGGTCAGATTTGGACCTAGTGCTGCAAGGCACCAGTGCTAACCACTGTGCTTCTCATATTAGTTTTAAGTAGTGCAGACTAGTATATAACTACTTGCTGTGAGTTAAATTTGAGGTCTTTTGTCACAAGCACAGGAGTCATTATAGAGCATATATATATATATATATATATATATATATATATATATATATGTATATATATATATATATATATATATATATATATATATAGTGCTTTTGCATTTGGTTTTGCTTTTGTATTTTTTTTTAGCCACATGTACGTGGGGGAATGTGGTCTTTTGCAGCATCCCCAAATACATGTACGTGTTCTGATTGAGCTGGCACAGGAGTTGCGCCCACTTCATCAGCGGCAGGGACCCAGCTGTTACTGACAGCCAAGCTTCTGCTGTATCCACTGGTTTTGCTGAAAACGCTGATGCTGGCAGATTAACCCCCTCACATGCCATGATCAATGCTGATCGTGGCATGTACAGGGTTAACAGAGGGAGGGGGCTACCTCTCTGAACCCTCTCTGGCTGCTATGTCCACTCCAGGCCTTGCAAAGTCCTTGGTGCCCACCAGGTATGGAGGCCTATGAAGCCCAGTCCCCAGGCTGGGTCTTTTGGGCAACTGTCAGTGTGAAACTGACAGGTCAATGCACCACAATACAATACAATGTGGCATGTATTATACTGCATTGACACAGGGATCAAACCCTGAAAAGTTGAAGTCCCATAGTGGGACAAAAAGCAAAAAAAAAAAAAAAAAAGTGTTAAAATAAAATAAAAAAAATTTAAGTAAAAAAAATTTAAAAAAAATCTTCCACCTTATCAAATCATGTCCAATAAAAAAAATAAACGTTAAGAATTGCCATGTCCACAACAACCAGTGCTATAAAAATGTCACATGATCTACCCTTAGCCTTTAAAATGTTTATAAAAATCATTCCCATCCATTTTTTTTCTCGCCTCACAAAATGCATAATATCAAGCAATCAAAATGTATCTACCCCAAAATGGTACCAATGAAAATGTCAACTCATCACACAAAAAAGCCCCCACACAAGATCATTGCCAGAAAAATTAAAAAAATTAGGGTTTCATAAAAAGGCAATGTTAAAACATGCATTATATAAAATGGTGTATAAAATGATGTAAATTTCGTGTCTCTGTAATCATACTGACCAGCAAAATAAAGATGACATGTTGCTTTTCCTGCATTCAAAAAAACAAACAAAAAGCAATGGCAGAATTGATGTATTTATCCTGCTTTAAAAAATAAAGTGATCAAAAAGTTGTATGTGCTCCAAAATAGAACAAATAATGGCAGCTCATCCCGCAAAAAATAAGCCCTCTTACAGCTCCATTAAGAGAAAATTTTAAAAAAGCATAAAGTTGTCAGAAAATGGCTGAAGTGGTATCCCAGAGGCTGGTCAATAGCAACATGGCGCCTGTAAACCAATCCATGAAAATCTGTGTTGCAAAAACCAAAAGTTGGTCTTTCCCTTCTGAATACTGCAGCATACCCAAACTGCATTTTACATCTACATTTATGGGATTTCAGCACCCAGTAGAATTGCCTAATAATTTAAAGGGTGTGGTGTGTCTTAGATGGCACCACCTGGGCACTAAAATTTTCATTTCACACAGTCCCCTGCTTGTTAATTTATGCAAAACTGGGGTGTCAAAATGCTCACTCAACCCCTTGATAAATAACTTAAGGGTGTAGTTTCCAAAACTAGGTCACTCCTCAGGGGTATAATTTGTTTCACCACAGATCCTCTACACAAGATGCATAAATCACCACATTGGGTCTCAAATGCTCATGCTGCCCTTTTAGTCCTGAGTCCTATGGGGCCTCATGTAACATGTTTATAAAACCAGGCATAATAATACAAGGGCTTCCATCATTTCACACGGGCATGGAAATGGCATGTGTAAAAATTGCAATTTTCACTTTGCACAATTTACTGTAAGTTCATTTTTTGCAAAACATTTGTTGAGTCAATGTTTACTACACCTCTTGATAAATACTGTGAGCTATGTGGTTTCTAAAATGAGGTCACTTCTTGGGGGGGGGGGGCTCTTTTTTATATTTAACCTCAGAGCCTCTGCAGTTATCGGCCGGTGGTGACCAATCTATGCCTCAAATGCACATGGCGCTCTTTCTCTTCTGATCCCTGTAGTGTGGCCAAACAGCAGTGTACAACCACATATGGGCTGTTGCCGTATTCAGGAGAAAATGGGTAACAATTTTATTTTTTTGGGGGGGGAAGGGGGGGCCTGTTACCCCTTGTAAAAATGAAAATAATCTGTAATTTTTCATTTTCACATCCAAGGTTTTCTAAACTCTTTGAAACTCCTATTGGGTCAAAGTGCTCACTACACCCCTTGTGAAATTCCTTGGGGGTGTAGGTTCCAAAATTGGGTCACTTTTTGGATGTTTCTATTGTAGATGTACCTCAGGGTCTCTTCAAATGTGACATGCAGCCCGAAAACCATTCCAGCAAAATCTGCTCTCCAAAAACCTGGTGCTCCTTCCCTTCTGAGCCCTACGGTGTGCCCATACAGCAGTTTTCAACCACATATGGGGTCTTTCTGTAAACTGCAGAATGAGGGTAAAAAATTCTTGTTTTTTTTTGCCGTTAACCCTCTTTACTTTACGGAAAAAAAATAATAAAAATGAAAAATCTGCAAAAAAAAAAGGAAAATTTTGAAATTTCATTATCATTTTAATTCTTGTGGAACATTAAAGGATTAACAACGTTTGTCAAATTTTGAATAATTTAAGGGAAGTAGGTTCTAAAATTGGGTTATTTCTACTATTTAGGGCTCGTTCACACCACCGTGCCGTATTTTGCGCTCCGCAAAATACGGATGCTGCCCGTGGGCCTTCCGCAATTTGTGGAACGGAAGGCCCATTATAGAAATGCCTATTCTTGTCCGCAAAACAGACAAGAATAGGACATGACTCAAAATTTTTGCGGGGCCATGGAACAGAGCAACGGATGCGGACAGCACACGGAGTGAAAATATGCGGCTCGGATGCAGAACCAAACCACGGCCGTGTGAACAAGCCCTTAAGCTCAAATTGAATTGGCCCTTAAAAAAGTGGGTTTGGAACTTAAAAAAAATCTAAATTGCTTCTACAATTTAAAGCCTTCAAACAGCCTAAAAAATAAAATAACATTTACAAAATGACACCAACTTAAAGTAGCCATATGGGCAATGTTAAGTAATAAATATTTTATGAGGTATCACTATATTAAAATCAGAGAAACAGAGAAATTCAAATTTAGACATTTTTCCGTAAATTTGGGATTTTTTTTTAAGATAAATAAAACATTGACTCAAAATTACCACGAACATGAAGTATGATGTGTCACGAGAAAACAATCTCAGAATCGCTTGGATAAGTAAAAGCATTCCAAAGTTACTACCACATACAGTGAAACATCTCAGATTTGCAAAATGTGGCTTGGTCTTGAAGGGGTTAAGGAACATATTTTGTAAAGTCATATATTGTCTAATGTTATGGATAACTGTGCTGTGCTCGGCCAATGAAAGCCAAACATTGTAAGACGTATTTTGCTGGATATAGCATTCTGCTTTGCAATAGATACATCATCACATCAGGCCACTTCAGCAATACATGCAATTTGTTTGAAGCTTGTAGACATCCAGTATGATGCAACAACAGCAATTAGACTGGTAACATTAGTACTGTTTACAAGCGTGCTTACTGGAGACACTCTTACGTACCTGACTATTCTTTCAGCATACATCCTTCTGCACACTGTTTGCTATGTAAATGCTCGTAATCCTTTCCTCTCTTAGGAAAATTGGATTTCTCACTCTCATTTGATCCCAACAAAAAGGTATTTTAGTTTTTAGTAATTAGTATATATTTGGCCAAACTGCCAAGATATATCAAAAAAGGGGCAGTACCACTCACTAAAACATAGCTTTTAATAATCACATTAAAATAGAGAAAAACCTCTCAAAACACCATAAGTCTTGTAAAAACATTTCAGTCTTAGACTGTTTTTACAATACTTATGGTGTTTTGAGAGGTTTTTCTCTATTTTAATGTGATTATTAAAAGCTATGTTTTAGTGAATGGTACTGCCCCTTTTTTGATATATTGTGGTTTCTGTGGCGAGCACGGAGGTTGAGAGGCTTGGATTGTTTTTCTCCCTCAATTTGGCACAATTATCAAACTGCCAAGAACGGCCGGTTTGTTTAACAGTCTAATATGCGTGGGAAGCTCCCGATTCTCCCCCAACAGGTGATGTCCGTGGCAAAGTTAATATTTTTGCCCGATCCTTTTGTTTTCATGTGAGATCAGCTGCTACCAGAAGTGTATGCGTATGGTGGAGTCAGGAGAAACAGCCACTGGTCAACATCTATTGTGTACAGCTGCCCTTAGGGTCCATTCATACGTCCGCATAAATGGGTATGCATCTGTTCCGCAATTTTGGGGAATGGGTGTGGACCCATTCATTAAAATAGGAGCCGCAAAAGAGTGTGCTGTCCGTACTTCCATTCCGTGGCCCCGCAAAAAAAGAGCATGTCCTATTCTTGTCCGCAGCCATGGAGAACAATAGGCATTTCTATCATAGTGCCAGCCATGTGCGGTCCGCAAAATGCAGAATGTACATGGCCGGTGTCCACAAATCGGAGACCGAAAAACACTTGCGGACTTGTGAATGGATGCTTAGACTGCTAAAGTCATTAAAGATTTCCACCTGGAATGAAAAATTACTAGTAAATATGGGATTGAGAGAATAAACTTCCAGGGTCCTGATATTGATGACTTATCCTCAGGGAAGGTCATCAATATCCAAATCAGTGGGGTTCCAATGCACAGTACCTCCACTGCAAACTCCTGCCCTGCCAGTGAATTAAAAGGAAGCTGATTTTTATTAGCTGGCACCACTACCACACAGACAACATAGCTGTGCTTCTGGCACCAGGGAGCAGTTGATTATAGGTGTGTAGGGTGTCAGACACCTCAGAATAGAATATTAATTACCTAGGACAGGTCATCAATATCAGGAGCTTGTAAAATCCCTTTATGTGCCCAAATATGTGCCCATGTATTACCCCATATATTAGGGGCATATAGATGTCAATTTTCAGGTGAGCAAGAAAATTACCCTTTGATAAATATTGGGACCCTTCAAGACTCTTAGGTCACTGTTATACATGGCATATTTCACAAAAATAAAATATAGGAATAGTTCTGCTTTGGGGATGTGTGATAACCCAATGGGGTATGGTTCTTATCCATTGGGGTTATGCAATAACCAGATGGGAATGGTTCTTATTGGTTGGGCTTACACGATGACCAGGTGGAATGGTCCTTATTCTCGGGGATTATATGATAACCAGTGGCACTGTAAATATTGCCCTGCTAGAAATTTAGAAGCTATTATCTTACCGTCATAGAAACAGGGGAAAATATGTTATAAATTGTAACTACAAGAAATGGAAGACTAATGATTTGGAGTGGCCAAAAGTGGAACACCCCTTTAACTACTAATTCTCCTTTAACTAATTAACATGAACACAGTAGTGACCATTTCATCATAGTTAGGTAACAGCTGCCAGTAAAGGCTGTGATGAATGTTTTGTCATGTCATGGTGACACTTGTTAAACTTGTTTGTAATTAAAAGCATCTAAAAAAAAGTACATGCTTTTAAGAAAGGAAATCATTTTAAAAAAAATGCCCCCAATAACATTATTTTTCGGGCTATTTTGGTAATTTCCTGTTTCTCTGTTCATGTACACAAGTCAGCCATAACACTAGCTTCTTACAAAGCACATTGTGCCTCAAGTAGACTGAGAAGTGGTGCAGATATCTTGAACAACTGAAGAGGATTCTGGGAAATCAGTGGATCTGCATCTGAAAAAATTGCGGGAAGGGGGACGGGGCAATGGATGGTCTGTCATCAGGAGAAGCACACTACAGGGAAATGAATGCTCAGATGATATGGTTAAAACTGACTGTGGCATCTGAAGGGATAAAATTTTGTGATCATAGTGAGCCAGCACCATCTCTAGAGACCCCACATCACTATATGTGTACAGGAGATGTCAAGGAGTTAATAAGCACCTGTCCAATACTGTGTAGGATCCAATTATGCTACTAAAACAGCTCTAACCTATTGAGGCATGGGCTCAAGACATCTGATGGTGTCCTGTGGTATCTGGCACCAAGATGTTAGTAGCAGATCCCTTAAAGGGGTTGTCCGAGTTATTTTTTTGTTCTTTGTATGTTTCTAACTTGTCAGGTATAACAACTTTGCCATATACTTTGTGTTTCTAATGCTGCTGGTTTCTCAGAGTTGACTGAGGGTCACATGACCTGTGATGTCACCTTATCTCTCTGGTCTATGATGTTTCGTGAACAAGCCTCAGAGATCAGATAACAGTCTGTACACGAGACGTCACTGGCCACGCCCCCTTTCTTTGCCGGGCTCCTGCTATCTGCTCTCTCCCTGGATTCCTTCAGATAAAACATTAACCCCTTCAGCCAGAACACACTGAGGGCTCAAGGCTTTACAACAAATAGTCGCTGCAGCAGTGAGAGGAGACAAATGCTGGGCAAGGAGCTATAGAGGAATTGTATTGTACAAGAACAGGTAGGGAGAATTTCCTGTGTGTATCAGCAGTGTCATTGTACAGCTGGGACTTGTAGTCCTACACATATAACATGCTGCTGAGTATTCCAGCAGGCAGACATGTCACTCAGCACTTGTATTCACTGCCTTTGCAGAGAAGGGGGGAGGGGCTGAGATTGTTGTTATTGCATATAAACAAAGGCCAGAAGAGAACCAGGGAAATGAGGAAATAAAGATTTTTTTTGCCTAAAACTTGCTTAACTTAGTTATATATTGTCCATCAGATTTACAGTGCTATATATTTTGTTTCATAACTTGGACAACCCCTTTAATTTAGCAGTAGGCAACCTTACAAAGGTGATCTACTGTTGTAACCTGAAACGGTCTCAAGATCTATTCGAATCATGAACATAATGGTGTTGGTAAAGGACTAAAAATACACTAGCCTATGATGGGCATTTCTTTTCAAGTAAATTCAGCCTTACAAAATATAAAGAAAAACCAGGACAGATCAGGTGCAGTCACGTGCAATTTCATCAAGTAACTCACAGATGATGTTCTTTCCATTTTCTCTCCATTTGGCCCAGACCTCTATGATAACAGCCACATGTCTCTGCAATTTGCTGTTCAGACATATTTGGCTCCTTGCTTTTCCATCAAACTCCTCATACTGGAGGCCTAATAGTGTATCCCGCTGCTAGCCCTAAAACGGTGTCAGAGTGCTTCCCAGTGCCTCTAAATACATCCCTGCAGATTTAGGTTACATAACTATAGTTAACCCAAAAATATTACCATACAGATAGTTCCCCAAAATACTGATCAGACAGATCTCAGACAGTAATGTTTGTCACAAATATAGCCCCAGCATAGGAGTATGTGTCACACAGTGTCCTGAACAATAATGCTGTTAAAGAATCATCAACCCTTTCTAGGGACAATTTCCTATGCTTCAAAATCCACCCTCCCATCACCTGATCCTTCTGGCACTCCCATACACCTCAGCATTACCCCATCCTGCTGACAGAGTGAGCCACACCCTTCAATAATATAGCTAGTGCTAGGCTCTAAACATGGTTCCAGCCGTGATGTATACCAGGACTAGTGGTTCTTAGCATCTTTATTCAGACTCAGCAAGAACTGCAATTCCTGGTAGAAGCATAAGAGGAGGCAGGTCATCTGTAAGTTGATGCAGGTAGGCTCACTGATGTCACCTGTCTACACTGGAAACCCGTTACTGACCCTGCTTTAGGTCCTATAAATTTAGAGGTGGGGATTTGTGGATTAGATTTGTTTTTTTTCCCAGTCGTCCCACAGATACATAATTGCATTGAGATCTGGGGAATTTAGAGGCCGAGTCATCTTGTAATTTTCCTTAAACCATTCCTAAATAATTTTTGAAGCACGGCAGGGTATAACAACATTGCAAGGAATGTTTAGTCCGGTGGAATGTGTCAATGTAGCATCCAAAGAAATACTAGGACCAAAGGATTTCTAGCAAAAGATTGCCCAGAGCATCACACTGCCTTTGCCTGTTTGCCTTCTTCCCACAGTGCATCCTGGTGCCATCTCCTCCCCAGGTAAATGATGCCCCTGCATCCAGTCTTCCACATGATGCACAAGTAAATGTGATTCATCACACCAGACCACCTTTCATTGCTCCATAGTCTAGTTCTGATGCTCAGATCCCTATTGTAGGTGCTGTCTGTATTGAACGTGGATCAGCATGCACACCCTGACTGGCTGCAGTTACAAACCCCATATGTAGAGGTTGTGATGCACTGTGCATAGTCAGCATTAACTTTTTCAGCATTTTGTACTACAATACAGCTTGGACTGAACTAGCTAGCCTTTGCATCAATATGCCTTGGGCGCTCCTTGACCCTGTGTTGCTGGTTCACCAACTCTCCTTCCTTGGACCAATTTTGGTAGGTACTGATCACTTCATACCAGTACACTCCACAAGACCTGTTGTTATAGATACGTTCTGACCATGTTGCCTAGTCAGCACAATTTGCCTAAAGCTGCCATTGTTATTAGCTTCATCTGCCAGTGGTATTAATAATATAGAAAATTGGTGAACATAGTAACATAGTTTATAAGGCCGAAAAAAGACATCTGTCCATCCAGTTCGGCCTGTTTTCCTACAAGTTGATCCAGAGGAAGGCAAAAAACCCCTGTGAGGTAGAAGCCAATTTTCCTCACTTTAGGGGAAAAAAAATTCCTTCCCGACTCCAATCAGGAATCAGAATTACTCCCTGGATCAACGACCCATCTCTAGTAACTATAACCTGTAATATTATTACACTCCAGAAATACATCCAGGACCCTCTTGAACTCTTTTAGTGAATTCACCATCACCACCTCCTCAGGCAGAGAGTTCCATAGTCTCACTGCTCTTACCGTAAAGAATCCTCTTCTATGTTTGTACATAGCCATTTCTAGAACTCTACTGACTTCACCAAATTCGGCTATGACTTGTGATGAGCAAAGCGAGCTTCGAATGCTACATCCGAAGTCGCTTAGTTCAAAACTTCAGATTAATACTATACGGAGATCCGTTATTTAACGAAGTCACGCTCGACTTTGCAAATAACTAACTTCGGCTCATCTCAGCCCATACATTTAAATACTGTACAGAGACTGATCTCCGTACAGTATTAATCCGAGGTTTTTAACTAAGCGACTTCGGATGTAACATCCAAAGCTCGCTTTGCTCATCACTAGCTATGACCAAACCCCCTGGATTTCGTTGGGACGTTGTGTCACAGTATCTTGCAGTTTGCAATATGACCCAATTCAGTCTCACAATACATTTAAGCAATTGGAATTGGTATTTTATGAAAAAATGAGAAAGACAAAAAAACGACAAGCGTATTGTGTTCTTTAATTTTTATTTTAGTACTTTAAGAATCTGTACAAATTAATCCCATAGTTTTGTATGTCAATCAAAAAGTTCCACTGTGTTCACAGTTAGAGTTATGTCTTCAATCAGAGAAATCACTAAACTATAAAATAAAGTTATTTTGAAAAAATGTTATACATTTTCACATAGAATTTTTTTTCTTTACTTAATTCAATGTATTTCTTGGCACTGTTTCTAAAGCTGCTTGCCATATCCCTAAAAGCATGCAGGGGTGAGCGGAAAAGGTTGGGTAGAGACAGCAGAGGGAAGTAACACTTTAATCCAACCTCCTGCACAAAGCCACATATCTTAAACTGCTAATTTTTTATACTTTCAAAAAGTCACAGAAAAAAAACCAAAACCAAATCAAAAGTGGATTATCTGGTTAACAATACGGTCAACAAACGGTACCATACATACTGTAGTACTGCTGCTAAACGCAGATGCCACTTTATGTACGGATACAAATGCTACCTCCTTATCCAACGAGGATTCTCTAAATCTGAGTGCGATGGAAAACAAGATAAGACAAAGCTCCTGGGAGGTAGTCATATCCCGGCCACTGCAAAGATGGATTCTGCAGATAACCAGCTAGCTGATTGGACTGAGAAAAAACTTGGTGAGATCTTCTCCAATTTCATCATACAGCAGAATGGCTAAATCAGAATTGAGGCTGGGTTTACACTTTGTAGTCGAGATGTGGTTTCTGTACACAATCAGCGTTTTTGGAGTTATTTCACAAACACACTGCGCTTACGTGTGACCCCCAGCTTCGCTGGTCACTCATTTTTCAGCTAAAATGTAGAGATCTGGGTAAGTATTGGGAGCTTTGAAATCCAGTCCAGTTCCCAGAAATATTTATCTACTACTGTTAAAGAACGTCTACGAAATAGAAGACTACACATATTAACACCTTATCAATACTTTTTGTGCAGGGGTTTACTTTGATTTTGCCTTCTTGCATAACCAGCGAAGGACACAAAGGGGTTTGTGTCTTGAGATCTTCAATGATAGGACACTTGATCCTGGCAAGCTGGCAATGCCTAGATATAAATGATGTCAAGGGGAAGAGGGACTGTACAGATCTTTTGCTCTAATATTTATACAGTGCTTAAATCATTCCTACTTCCTTCATAGGATGGCAACTTGATAGTTGAATAAACACAAGATGTGGCAGACAGCAGGGAAGCAAACACAGCTTTTACAAGTCAGGTTTGAACAATTGGGTTTTAGACAGGCGCAGGCACAGCCAAGTGACCGGGCCTCCACTGGTCCGTTCTTTTAGGAAGGAGCACCAAATTATCTGGTTATGAACAGTTAGTGCAAGTGGTTAATGAAAGCTAGTACAGCAGAAGGTTAAACTAAAGAGTCCCAGAGGCAACTGTGCTCGGACAAGAGGACATCATTAAATTCCAGTAAAATTATAACATCCGTCACACGTCTGTGGCACTGCTGGAAGATCCTTACTTGCTTTAATGCTAACCACACAAGATAAAAGTAGTGCAGAATTGGAGAAGCTAAACCCACCTCGCTCAAAACTCATGAGTATTCAATGTGCCACAAGTTAAACCCTAGATCAGATAGAATCGGGATTTAGAAATGCTTACATAGGATGCACAAATTCCAGCACAAACTGCTTGATAGACACTTGCTCAAGTGTTCATCTAATAAACTTCATAGTCATTTGTGATCTTTCAATTTTTGTGCACCATGGCAAAAAAAAAAACAAAACTGACACGACGCTTTAAGCACAAGAAAAAGAAACAATAAAAGGAAATCTCATAAGACAGCCAAAAGGATTGGGAAAAAATGGAGGAATAGAAAAAAAAAGTACAGAAACATACACGAGGGAGCTTTTCATTACACCATGGAACAGAGAGGCAACAGAAAGATAAAAAGAAAAAAGCATGGAAACAAAAAAAAGTGGCATCAGCGATGATGGGTTACTTTCTCTCTTTCTTCTTATCCTAGAAAAGAGAATCAATAACAATTACAAGGCGTCAGCAATTTAACAACTGTTCACACATACAACAATAAGGCATCAAGTATCTTTTGCTTTTGGACTTCAAAAAATTTAAGCTAATAATGAAAATTGCTATGAGGGTACTAAAACCGAATATGCAGTCACAATGACTTGGGGGCCCATGTGACGGAACGATTATCGCTTAAATTCTCATATAATCGTTCAAACTTCAGAAATTGTCACATTTAACAACGTGCAGGAATAAAATGACAAACCATTCGTTTTCTGTGGCTTGGACACATCTACTTGACTGAAAGATTATCGTTAGTCGTCGCCACATCCCCTCGTGTGATCGGAAATCTGCCAATTGTTAAAGGGGTTCTGCAGTTGTTTAAAACTGATGATCTATCCTCTGGATATATCATCAGCATCTGATCGACGGCGGTCCGACACCCGGGGCCCCCGCCGATCAGCTTTTTGAGAAGGCAGCAGCGTTGCAGGAGCGGCGCGGCCTTCTCTGTGTTTTCCCAGGCCCAGTGACGTCACGACTAGTATCACTGGCCTGGGCGGGGCTAATCTGTTTACATTAATGGAGCTTAGCCCCACCCAGGCCAGTGATACTAGTCGTGACCTCACTGGCCTCAGGAAAACACAGAGAAGGCTGCGGCGCTCCTGCAGCGCCGCTGCCTTCTCGAACAGCTGATAGGCAAGGGTTCCGGGTGTCGGACCGCTGCCGATCAGATGCTGATGATCTATCCAGAGGATAGATCATCAGTTTTAAACAACTGCAGAACCCCTTTAACACAATCCGGCACCATTAACTTACATGGTTTTTAGTGCCGGATCCGGAATGTTCAGTTTCCCTTGCTGAACACAAGAACGCTGCTTGCAGCAGTTTTGTGTCCAGCATGGGAACACAACAAACTGGAATGGAACGCATTCTGGTGCACTCCGCTCCGGTTTGTTCAGTTTTGTCCCCATTGACAATGAATGGTTTTAAGATCTGGCAGAGGAAACACAGGTGTGAAAGTAGCCCAAGATTATATTATATATATATATACACATACACAATAAAGTTACATACCTTCTCATTCATAGCCAGGATTATCATGAGTTTCCTGAAGATGGTGATGAAATCAAGAAACAGGTCTACACAGTGCCTTCAAAGAGAAGAAAACAAGTCAATAAACAGCATCTTTACCTTACTAACGTTTTATAAAAATAGGTTACAGGTTCCAAGTACAATAGTAGAGGGCAGATTTTAAGCAACTAGTTTAAAGGTAAGATTGTATTAAGGTAAATTTACATGTCCTTCCACCTCATATTACCAATAGCAAACTACTGAAGTTGTTACATAACACACTGCAATACACTACATAAACTTTGGCCTTTAGGCCTCTTTCACACGAGCGTCGCGGATTTGTTCAGGATGCGTTGCGGATGCATTGCGGATGCGTTGCGTTAAAAACGCGCGGATTGTATGCGGATGCAATGCGTTGCGTTTTTAACGCACCCCCATTCATTTCTATGGAGCCTGGGCTGCGTGAAAAACGCAGAATATAGAACATGCTGCGTTTTTCACGCAACGCAGAAGTGATGCGTGAAAAAAAACGCTCATGTGAAAAGCCCCATTAAAATGAATGGGTCAGGATTCAGTGCGGGTGCAATGCGTTCGCATCACGCATTGCACCCGCGCGGAAATCTCGCCCGTGTGAAAAGGGCCTTAGGAATATTTAGTCACAAGATCTGGATTGGCAGCAGAATTGGGGGGAGAAACACTCAAGGCAAGATTAGGAAGCACCCCTGTAATCATGTTGGGTAGTCCCTAAAGCAGGAAAATCTGGCTGATAACATGAGGCCCTTCAGCCCTTGGTTACTGGTTGCCTGGACCACAGAAGCTTTCACCCAATCTTGATTTTCAAAGAATCTTTATCAAGGGACAATCTGAGACAGATGAAACTTGCACAATATCACAATTTGCATGTATGAGAACTTTTGGCAACATAGATTATAGGTCATGTCTTACCATACATAATCTTTGTCTCCCTTCTCGGCTTTATCGATAATGAGTTGAGTGTCAAACAGGACAAATCCACACATGACCAGCAGACCGATGTACATGTGCATCTGAAAGAGAAATATGGAGGACACTTACAGAATAGGTATTCAGCTTCTGGCCATCAAAGCAGGCTGTAAGTACCATTCATTATAAGTATGGGTAGGTATCAGTATGGTGACAAGTAGCAGTTCTTTCCGGGTATGAATAATGCCTGAAATATCTGGGTACTTCATGTATTATCTTTCTAAGCAACATTGTTTCTTACTTTGAAAAGAAAAACTGATCCAATGAAGAGATTCACCAAAGAGGAGATGGTGAGCAGGCTCAGGGCAGACATCAGAAGACCTGAGGAGCAATACAATCAAACTGAAGACATTACTGGGCATCCAAAGAGCAGATGAAGAATATAAATACTTGAGATTCGAGTTATAACTAATATTAAAGGTTGTCTGTTTAGAAAAGCAACCTTGTTCCCCACCTGGCTATCCAGCTGTTGCAAAACTACAACTTCTAGCATGTCCTGACAGAGTGCTATCAGGGCATGATGGGAGTTGTACTTTTGAAACCACTAGAAAGCCACAGGTTGGAGATCAGAGATTCACCCTATGAATGAATTGTTCAGGATCGTCATCATGCAATGCTTAATTTCCCAAGTGGTAGCACTGAAGGGAAATTGGACACACACACAGGTAACATCTATTGCTAGGGGTGTCAGCAGGGGAACACCCTGTTACTTCCATATTGTCAAGGAACCCTTCTAACAAGGAGTAACTGTATAAAGCAGAGAAACCCCATTAATGCTACCCAGGCAATCGTTGATATGAAGAGGAAGAGATGGACTGCCACAAAAGAATAGGACTTACCTCCTAGGAAAAGGAAGCTGCGATTTCTTGAGTACAGGGCACTAAGTGTGAAGCAGGTGAAAATCACGGCTGTGCCCAAGAAAGCAGTAGGAATGATGCTGTGGGGAAACCAGATTATTTAATCACATGACAAATAAAAAAAAAAAATCAGGGCATGAAGTAGCATTTTGAACTGCAGCAATATCAGAATCAATCTCAGTGTGTAGCCCTAACACATGTTTTACCTTCCTGCCGATCTATATATGTGCAGTAATCCCTGCATTACTGGTCTATGTAAGTGTAAGTAATCCATGCACTGCCAGTCTATATAAATGTAGAAACCCCTGCACTGCTCTCTCTCTCTCTATCTATCTATATAAAGAGAGAGAGAGAGAAATATATATTTATGTATATAAATTAGACTGCCAGTCTATATACGTAGTAAACCATGCACTATATAGTCCTGGTATTCTTTTCAGTTTAATTAACAAAAAAAAAAGATTCAAATCGAAAATCGTCCATAGGGTTGAAAAAAAAAAAATTGAGATTTTATTTTTTGGAAAAATCGCCGAGCCCTATTGGAAAAAAATGTGTTAGAAAATTTGCAGGAAATGATAAAAGCAATAACACTACTACATTTGTGATAGCACATGTCGTCACTGTGATATACAATTACATAACCATATACCGGTACATCATCATCGCCTTCATTACAATCCTCTCAAGTGGGTGGCAACTGCTCACACACAACCTTCCTAAAGGGGACCTGTCAGCAGACTCATGTCATCCTAACGTAGGGTAGCATGAACGCTCAACACAAAGAACTATGATCTACCTGTTCATGTATAGGTAGAGTCCTGTAACTAAAGCTGAGCTGGATGGGGAGAAGCCACCCAGCGCACACTTCTCCACGTGCTTGGCTCTTTTTAAAACTTCTTTCTCCGAAATGTCGCACCTCTTCAGACTAAAACATAGGGAGTCATTTATTGTGCCTTACCCCCTCCGACCATAAACTGGTATAAACAGGTTGCGTGGACCTGTTTTGCGACATTTTGAACGCCTATGCGGTTTTACGCTGCCCTGTAGGGGGTTGTGTGTTATGTGGCAGAGGCTGGGCCATCAGACTTAGCAAATTCACTGGGACCTAAATGACAACTGAAACCTACACCAGTCACAGGCTTAAAGGGAACCTGTCATCTCCGAACACCCCCTGAACTAGAGTAAGTGTTGTATACTGTAAATGATGCTGAATCTGATTATGTAAGTTTTATCTTCATACTCACTTCCATTCTGATGTTGTGCTCCAACAAACCTGCAGTAAAATGCACTCAGTGGACTCCGGTGCTCACTCACATAATGGAGAGGACTCATAGAAGAGTCCTCTCAATGTATTTTACTGCTAGTTTGTGGGAGCACAGTGTCGGAATGGAAGTGAGTATGAAGATAAAAATTACATAATCAGATTCAGCACCACTTACACTATACATCTCTTACTCTAGTTCAGGGGGTGTTTCGGAGATGACAGGTTCCCTTTAAGTAGATTTCAATCTAGGCACATGGACTGCCAGAGGAGCCAGCACCTTGTCATAGATTAATCTCAGTGTCCGGCAGTGCAGTGATATAAACGATCGGCGTGAAATGTCGGTCTTTGATAAATGACTCTCTTACTTCTTTGAAATGAAAAGGCGTGTCAGTATTTCATACTGCCTGTGGTTAGGGCAACATAAACCTGCTGACAGATGCCTTTCAATTACTGGGGCCTTAGGGTATAGGACATAAAACAGTAGAAGCAAAGTAGAGTAACTTTTAAAGTATTAATACCTGGGGTTAACAGCAATACACAGGTTTAAGATGGGACCCAAGCCACAACCTGGAAGACAAAAAGGGCATTTTATTTTTTTTCTTCCTTAGCACCATTATAAATTCATAGTTTCCTCTATTAAACAAGGAAAAGGAAGGTATGTCCTGTCTGTTAGCATGTCAATCATACCTTGATGGCGTGATGTCAATCAAGTCTGAATGGATGTGCTAACAGCGAGGACACTGACAAGTCACTGCTGCAGCATTTCTGTTTCTCACTCTTAGTAAAGTTAACAACTTAATGCTTGACTGGTTAGAGCGGTTAACAAGTACTAACATCAAGCAGGTGGTTTACAGACTAAAACTAGTGAGGGTTCCCTTTAAGATATTCCAACATTTTCTGCCTATTTCCAAATTAAAAAGGTTTTTGTTCTGAATTACGTATCGGATATTTTATTTAACTTGAAATACCTGCATGCAACATCACAAGATTGATGCAAGTAACTAACAAATATGCATCTGGGTTTATTAAAGTATCATTCTCACAAAAAAAAAAAAAGTTATTCTCTGACCTGTTAGAAGAAGTCCATGATGTAAACTGTAATGAATATAATATTCTCACCAGAGAATGTATTAGTAAGTTATAACCTCCCTTCTGATTCTCAGCCGTGTCATGTGACCAGCAGTCTGATCTCCCAGCTGGTGAAAAACACCCCCACAGCATGATGCTACTACCATGCTTTACTGTCAGGATGGTATTGGGCAGGTAATGTGCAATGCCTGGTTTCCTCCAGACGTGACACTTAGAATGGATACCAAAAAGTTATTCTTATTAATCTTGTTTTAATTAGGCCTTGTTTCTCACAGTCTGAGATAATAAAGATTATTAAGTCTTACTACAGGTTTACTGAACTGCTGGGATGTCATTTGTCTAATTTATGATATGTCACAGGGTAGAGAGTTTTCATTCAGGCAAGTTCATGCTAAGACTACAAAAAACAACTACATCCTCCAAAAATCACACTCTTGTAAATCTGCGGAAAACAAAAAAAAACCTCACCAGTGAAAAAGGCAAAAGCAGCTAGAATTCCCAGGCGCTTCTTCTCAGTTTCATAGCTGTGAGGAGTAAACATTAGCCATAGCATGGTACCCAGGGTGCCCGCAAAGACCAGGAAGTTGCCCTGCATTGAAAGATGGAAAGGTGATTTACCAAAGACATCAACATTACAGAAATGTATATGACATGGGGCATTTATGCTGCAGATTTTCTGAAATGTGCTATGAAAATCCAGAGTGTTTTACAGTAGCATCAAAGTGGATGTGCTTTAAACAAATCCATGCAGAAATGTATCTGCAATGTGGATTTTAAGTCTGTAGCATGTCAGTGCATGTAACTCATGACAATTTTGTGCAGATTCACAGAAGTTTTTTTCTGCTGCAATTTACATGTAGATGCACGGTAAGGCCTTGTTCACACTTCAGTGAGTCACGGATGCGTACTGTCCGTGTTCTCTATGGACAGCACATGTATCCACTTTAATGTGTTTGTTCAAACACACAGTGGTTTTCCACTGAATGGGGGGGGTCAATAGAAAATTCATGGAAGCATTCAATACTTTGGTCTGTGATGTGGGCCAAACATGTCCATTAAAGTCTATGGGTCCATAAAAAACCACTGGTACAACAAAGACAACATCTATGTTCTGTTAATGGTTTTTCACGGACCATTGTCTGTGGAATACAGAAGACACACGAATGCAAAAAACGGACACATGGACCAAAATGGATCCTTCACGGATGAAACACAAACATATTTTCCACGACAAACAGCCACTGATATATGAACGAGGCCTTATAGCAAGAGAGAGTTTCAAAAAAGGTGGTCTTGCTGAACAGTAATAATTCTCTGGAAGAGTACTGATGAGTTCTACGCACATATAATGGTTCTAAAACTCTTAATAAATGTGGTGTAAGACCTTGTGCATTGGATTTCTGCCTCAATCTGAATTCTGACAAATCTGAAATATAAAAGGGGTTTTACAGGATTATACTACTGATGACTAGAGATGAGCGAGCATGCTCGGCCGAGCGTACTTGGGAGCAATTTTCGAGTAGTAGCGTACGCATCGTCTAATCTGTACGCTAATGCGTATGTGTCTTCTAATCTGTACGCTAATGCATACGCATCTTATAATCTGTACGCTAATGCGTACGCATCTTATAAATTTGTACGCTAATGCGTACAAATTACAAGATGCGTACGCATTAGCGTACAGATTAGAAGACACATACGCATTAGCGTACAGATTAGACGATGCGTACGCTACTACTCGAAAATTGCTCCCGAGTACGCTCGGCCGAGCATGCTCGCTCATCTCTACTGATGATCTATGCTCAGGATATATCATCAGTATCTGATCGGTGGGGGTCCGACACCTGGGATCCCCACCGATCAGCTGTTTGAGAAGGCACCGGAGATCCCGTGAGCGCTGCGGCCTTCTCTCAGCTTTTCCTAGGCCAGTGAAGTCACATTCATTGGTCACGTGGCCTAGGAGCGGCCCAGCCCCATTCAAGTGAATGAGGCTGAGCGCGATACCAAGCACAGCCGCTATACAATGTACGGCGCTGAGCTTGATGAGCGGGCAGAAAGTAGCGGCGCTCACAGGGGTGCAGCTACCTTCTCAAACAGCTGAGTTTCAGACCTCCAACAATCAGATACTGATGACCTATCAGAGGATAGGTCATCAGTAGTTAAATCCTGGAAAAACCCTTTAAATCTGTCCCAACGTGCTCTCAAAAATCAATTGGAAAAGCAAAAAAAAAAAAAATATATATATATATAGACATTTAAATGGAGGAATATTGTATCTCCAGCAGGGCCATCAGTAACGTGAGGAGAAGTAGAACATGTATTGGTGCTTTAGCTAGCCCTGCTCATGCATCAGAATAAAATGACATTTACTGAACTGACTCACCTGCAGGAATCCGAATACCACGTTTGCATAAGCACCAGCAGCAGCGACCAGCATACACAGGGCAAAGCTGCTATACACTCGCTTCAAGTGCTGCTGTGTGGAATGGGAGCTGGATTAAAACAGATAGAAGGGGAAAATAAGTTAGATCTTCAGATTTATTTTCCATTTGTAAAAAGAAACAAAAACCATAGAGAACGATTCACATTACTAAAAAGTAAACAGCTGGGCGTCAATGGCTGCTTTCTTTTGCAAGAACTCAGCATGCGTGTGATTTTTAAAGCAAAAGATCCTTATGGGCACTATCGTCAAGTGGGTTTGGGTGCCACCTACTTTCTGGTCTTTGAGAAAAAGTACCAACACACATTATTTGCTGGTGGTTTCGACCATCTAATGCAGGGATCTGCAACCTCCGGCACTCCAGCTGTTCTGAAACTACAACTCTCAGAATCCTCCTTTCACTTCTATGGGAGTTACAATAACAGCCAAGAAAGTGTGCATGCTGGGAGTTGTAGTTTCACAGCAGCTGGAATGCCGAAGGCTGCTGATCACTGATCTAATATGCATGTGCATGTCCAGACTTTCCCCTGAAGAAGGATGGGACATGTTGGATTTCAATAAGCCTGATCCTTCCCATAGGAGTTAAGCTGCTGCCAGAGGAGTCTGGTTGCCACTTACATCCCTCTCCCCATAGAAATCACATGCTGAGCATTGGGAAAAATAGCTGAATAACTGAAGGCTTATGAGCAGGCAGCCACTGGCCTTACACAACTTCCTCAGTAAATAGAGCTCGTCTGCAAGATCATTCTGCCTTAGACTTTCTAACAGTTCTCACATTTCTAAGGAGGTATGTTTTTATCTAAAGTGCTGTTCAGCTTAACATATTTTTGGGGGGAATACATAAGCATCTACCAGACACCTGATCTGTCTATGGGAGTAAAATAACGACACATTAACTCCACCTTGTCAGATGCTTGTATCCACCAACAGTAAATATGGGGAACCATGATCATGACCGTGGCCGCTTCACAGCTTACCAAGCACAACACCGTCGACTGTGCTTGGTACTGTAGCTTGGCACCAATGAACTGCTCCTAGGCCACATGACCAATAAACGTGATGTCACTTTTCTCTTCGGACAACTGATCAGAGGGCGTCCTGGGTGTCAGACCTCCACCGATCAGATAAGGATGACTTTTCCTGAGCATCAGTATAAGGCCCCATTAACACGTCCGTTTTTTTTATCCGCACCCGTTTCCGCATTTGCAGACAATTATGCGGATCCATTAATTTCAATGGGGCCGCAAAAGATGCAGACGGCACAAAGTGTGCCATCCGCATCCGCACTTCTGTTCCACGGCTCCCGAAAAAAATAGAACATGTCCTATTCTTGTCCGAATACAAATTGCGGAATGCACATTGCTGGTGTCCGTGTTTTTCGGATCCGCAAAACACGGACAACACACACACACACACGGATGTGTGAATGTAGCCTTAGGCCTCATGTACACGAACGTGTGCCGGCCGTGCCCGTGCTGCGGGCCACACACTGTGGCCCGCAATGCACGCGCACTGACCGTGAGGCCACCGCATGCGGATCGCGGACCCATTCACTTGAATGGGGTCCGGGATTCGCATCGAGGGTCCGCACCGCAAAAATGGATCCGCATAATTGTCTGCAAATGCAGAAACGGATGCGGATAAAAAAAAAAAAGGACGTGTGAATGGGGTCTTAAACACTTGGACAACCCCGTTAAATTATTTATACCTGAATGCGGACTACATCTGGTAAGGACTGGGACATGCTCAGATGTACATCATATTACAACGACTTCCATCTTATCCATATGAATGTGACATGTATAAGGATCACAATGTGATGCCAACAAGCTATTCTAAGGCAGAAAATGGAACTTTGCCTGGGTGAAAGCGAGCCTAGCTACGGCTCTAAGTGTCCTCCATCCCCATTTTGCAGCCATCAGTTTCAAGAGGACTAAATACTAGATCACAAACAGGTCCTATACTTAGTCACTGAAAGTACGGGGAGAACCAACACATAATCATTACGTCAATGGTTTACTCTGTACTTATTGCTCAGAGGAAGGATGCGATTGCTAAAACAAAGTACTGCAAACATTCAACTCAACCAGTCATCAAGAGGAAAAAAAAAAACAAGTGAAAAATAGCCATAAATAACTGGACCTATTCTGCTGAAATGGTGAATACTGTACATGGATGGATAGAAAAAGTGCCACAAAAAGACAGAATATTACCGTTCTCTGCTAAAACAAGCAACAGTTGTAGAAACCTAAAATGTAGCAATAAAGGGTTAAAAAAGAAGGAATTTCAGAACAGATTTGTGCACCCTTTGTAATACCACTGACACCAAGATCTTGTCAAGTGGCCCAAGGAACTAAAAGGTACCCTACCACAGCCAAGTACTTACATGTGCGAGAACTTGAGGAGCGCATCAAAGTTGATATTTCGGTCAAGAAAGTCCATGATGGATCCGATTATGGGCGTCTTCTGCCTGAACCCCTGTAAAGCCGAGAATAAATGGAGTTACAAACGTTCACTGGTTCGATGCAAAAAGGGTGCGATCTGACCAGAGCGGGGAGAGCTCTTCCTGTGCGTCCGCTTTGTGAGACAAGCCTGGTACAATGATCACACTGGAGTTTCTTCGGCGTGACTCAGACTTATGGAGGCCCCTGGGACCTCTTGATCTAGATGGTGCAATTATTGCAGGCTGTTGCAAGAAAACCATAGGCTCAGGCGTCTCCAAAGGGAACAGACACAGCGCCCGCCCCACGACAGTCATTAATACGGCTAATGATTTCCCTTGGCAACAACCACGATTGCAGGTAGGTAGCCAAGGAATGGTAAATTAATACACAGAATTCAGAAGAAAACCTGTAAGACACATCGGAATGAAGAATCATCAAATAAAGGACATGAAGTGTAGGAGTATCAGTACAAAACATCTGAGTGGCAAGTACACACTAGGTATAGAGTTGTCACGATACCAACATTTTGATTCGATTTCGATACCATAAAAAAGTATTGCGATATTCAATACCACTCAAGAAAAATAAAACACAAAAAACTGTGTGCATTCCGCATTTTATGGATTATAATAGAACAGTCCTATCCCTTTTTTTTTTTTTCAAATAAGGTGACAAAAAAAAAAAAAAAAAAAAAAAAAAAAAAGCGAACCACGTGTTTGTTTTTTTTTAGTTTTTTTTTTCTGTTACGACATTCACCACATAGGAGATATTTTTAAATATTTTAATAGTTCTGACTTTTTTGGATGCAGTGATACCGAATATATTTACTTTTTTATTGTGATATATTTTTTATGTAAAAATAGGAAAGGGGGTGATTCAAACTTTTAATATTTTGGTGGGTTTTTTAAAACTTTTTATTTAATAACTATTAGCCACCTTAGCCGAGGGCGGTACGCCATGTTTTCTAAAAGATACTGGGCTGCATAATATCGGAAAACAGTATTGTATCTATCCGAGTACAAAAGTATTGATTGGGTATTGAAAGCTCGATACCTGATGCAACCTGAACTACGTATACTAAACGTGTCGGGGACCTTGTGATTAGAACACCAGTATTAGGGCCCATTCACACGAACGTAGTATTGCGGGTCCGGGCGCCCCATTGAAAATGCAACAGCGGACAAGTATAGGAGATGTTCTATATTTTCTTGCAGAGCCGCGGCTCATCAAGATTGCAAGATGTCCATAGAGGTGAACGGGCCCGCACCTATTACACAATTTTGTGAACGGGCCCTAACCCTATCACTTGACAGGAAGCCAACACTGCATTGTTAAAGGGGCATTTACATCACAAAGGACTGTATATTGCTGGAATATTCCATCACTATAACTGTGGGGGTTTGACCTCTTAGACTCCACTGATCCTGAGAACAGAGGGGAGGCAGTGGTCGTGCTGGGACTTGCAGTGCAGTCATATTTCAGTGAATAGGGCCATGCAGCATGACACCAGGGACTCATGCACTTCTCTCAAGATCAGCGGGGTCCCTGGGGATCATAAAGTGATGGCATAGCCTAGTAATATACCATCACTTTGTGAGATGGGATAACCTCTTTAAAGGGTAGTCTTAACATCCTCAGTAAATGGATTCAGCCAGACTATGCCGGCAATACAAACCTGTGGTGGCGACTAATGATAATCTTTCAAAAAAATGTTTCCAGTCCACAGGAATACAATTTATCACTTGTCGTTTGATCTCTGTGAGCTACATGTCTCTCAAATATGAACGATAATAATCGTGCTGTCTAATAGGACACGCACACAGCATGGTAATTTATGCAGATTTTCTGGATTTCACAGCATTTCCACATCAGAAATCCGCATCAAAATCTAGGTCAATCTATAAATGTCGTTTACTTTGCTGGGACTGTATTATGCTGTCAATTTTCCACGTGAAAATCCACGTATAATACAGCACAATCGCATGGAAAAAATCACAGCGGAAAACAAGGCTCATGTACACTTTGCAGACATTTTCCACGTGGACGCTGACCGGCAGCGTGGACGTTAAAATCCACATCAAGTCAACTGTTTGTGGGATTCTGTACCTTCCTTCACAAGTCATATAACACGGTTTTAGGCCACGTGCACACGGAGCGCATTACGCACAGATTCTCACGCAGCGAAATCCGGGCATAAACTACCCTGCTGTGTGCATTTACCCTTGCAGTCTACAAATGGGAATCTTTCCCAGTAAACGGTGCCCTTTAAACACAGGGATGAATCCAAGCCAAGGCGTATCGAAAGATAAGTAATATCTATTCAGCCTGGGAGGTATTTGAATAGCAAATAGAAATAATGCAAACCGTGGAGGTGTACGCAGGGTTAGGACTAGGCAATGGGAGCAATTACGAGACACGGTATTACAGCATGCAAAGCATCACTCGATCATGAAGAAGACTGCACCGCATATGTATATATAGCAATGTATACTACATGAACTGTGTCCACCTAAGGCCCCTTTCACACGAGCGGGTTTTCCGTGCGGGTGCAATGCGTGACGTGAACACATAGCACAGCACTGAATCCTGATCCATTCATTTCAATGGGTCTGTGTATATGAGAGGTTTTTTTTCCAAGCATCAGTTCTTTGGGTGAAAAACGCAGCATGTTCTATACTCTGCGTTTTTCACGCAGCCCTGGTCCCATAGAAGTGAATGGGGCTTCAGTGAAAAACGCATTGCATCCTGAAGCAAGTGCGGCTGTAACGCGTTTTTCACTGAAGGTTGCTAAGAGATGTTGTCTGTAAACCTTCAGTTTTTTTTATCACGCAAGTGAAAAACGCATCAAAATACATCGCACCTGCGCGGAAAAACCTAACAACTGAAGGCAATCGCAGACAAAACTGACTGAACTTGCGAGTTTCACTGAACGCATCTGGAGCCAGTCCGTATGGTTTGTGTGAAAGAAGCCTAAATCTCACCATTTATGACCAAATGGTCAGTAGAGGGTAATGGAAGTCCTCGCTGCAGCCAGTCAGATACAGTGAGCAGAGTACAGTGTACTGTAAATGGAAGCGTCCATCCGCACCATACACAGCGCCAGTGGGGGTCACTTGATACAGCTACCTCTCATTTCGAGGCAGGTCTATAGGTAGCGGATGAAGCACTCCCCATTGTTGTTGATAGGGGCATATACATGGATTTTTAGACAGTCGTGATTTAGTCCATACTATGTATGTGACATAACAGGATGAAAAAGCATTTTCACCCAGCAAGTCCCCTCTTACAAATCCAACTGGAAACCAGTTGTATAATCAACTAATCCCATAAGACCTTTCTAATCTCAGGAAAGAGGCTGGAAACCGAGAACAGGGCTCAGGTGAAAGGTACTTTCAGAATTTCACTGCATTGTTTCTGCTGCAACAAACCAGATTCAGAGAGTAATCTAACCACCGTAGTGGAGAGGAGCTAGGCCAGTCAATCCAGTTCAACCAGTATCCCATGTATTTCCTTGTATACTGAATGCAAGCTCCTACTGGTTGCATCTAACCACACTGCCTGTAATCTGTAGATAGACCTGACTTTAAGGTCAGTAGTTGCTGGTGCAATCTTCCTGCATGGGTTTTTTAATACATTGGACATGGACTGGAGTGTATACCGGTACACGCTGCGGACTCCTCAGACTACTGAGCATGTGCGAGGATCACACCACCTGTAGGAGGGACTGGCAGTCACACAAAATGCCCTCAGCAGAAAAGAAGTAAACTTTACAAGTAGTGTGCAGGTAGCTTTATGCTTAAAGGCTGACTTAAAAAATCACTGCAGAGCATTGCTCCTTCAACCATGACATTAAGGGCTCATTCCGACGGCCATATGCTGTCAGTAAAAACGCTGTTTGTGGATTAGATTCACTTCTATGGCTCCACAGAACAAATATGTCCTATATGTATATGTTCTATACTTGTAGGAAGTGGCCCATTGAAGTCTATGGGTCAGCAAAAATGCAGAATGCAATCCGCTTTTTTGCGGACATGCTGAATTGTCCGCCAAAAAAATATATGCATTTTTTCGGACAGCATACGGCCGTCTGAATGAGCCCTAATAATCGGTAATAAGGGCTGGGACATTTACTTGTGCTCCCCACAGCCCCTTTCTCAGATATACAGATGTTCCATAGCACAACTACTGTACAGATTTTCGAGCTTGCGGACATGGTCGCCCCCTCCTCTTTTCATACACAGTAGTATGCTGCAGCAGGGTCCACAATGTGAGTGCGGTACGTCTTCAGACAATAGCCCTGAATCCCACTGTGAGGTTGAGATTACAGTACAATTATAAATGCATGCCGGAGTGTCACTGTAAAGGCTTTGATTGTGCCTAGGAGAGAATCTTCTCTGTAGGGAAAGGATTGCTGGACGTATCCTAGGATCACCTGACCACACACCTAGAGGTAAAGAACACTTTAGGGTCCCATTCACATGACTGTATTTTTAGTGTGCATTTAAATGGGTCTGCAAAAAATGTGGGCAGCACAACGTGCACTGTTCGCATCCATATGTCCGCTTCGTAGCCCAGTAAAAAAAGATAAAACACGTCCTATTCTTGTCTGTTTTGCGGACAAGGATAGGCATTGTTAAAAAAAACAAAAAAAAACAAAAAAAAAAACGATGCAACATCGATTTTTTGTGATTCGTGTTTTGCAAACCGCAAAATACATATGGTCGTGTGCATGCACCCTAGCATTCCAGACTGCTGTTATCTGGGCAACCTGCAGGACTGGCCGACCATCTAAGGCTGGGTTCACATTCGCACTGTGAACTCTGGCAGTCATGTACCACCCTGCACCGCCGGATCCCCGTTCACCGTAATGGGATGATCCAGCAGCTTTCTGGCATATATGCCAACTTTCAGCCGGACAAAAAATGTTGCATGTAGCATTTTTCATCTGGCTGAAAGCCGGCATGTACACCAGATACAGTGACCAAATTACAGTGCCGAAGTTCACAAGGCAGATGTGAACACGGCCTTATGTGTGTGGAGGTGTCCCAAATCTCCCCAATAACAGACGTCAGGGTAAAGGAGAATATACTGTATTTCATCACGCCTGATCTATTGGTCTCATGAGAGATACGTTGCTGCCAGGGAAGCAGGACGTCATGCCTCTCAATTTTCTTACTGGGAAAACAAAATCCAGCATTCAGGATTTTAACACCAATAGTCTGTCCTCAGGGTAGGCCTTCAATTTCAGCTTGGCGAGTCCGAGAGCCCACACCCCTGCCGATCAGCTGTCGTTCTGACACTACACAGCTCTGTGCAAAGCAAGTAGATGGCGCTGGTAACACCAGACGGCTCCCACAGAAGTAAGTGGGGACAATGCTGCTGTTACTGACTCTGCTACAGAATGGACACAGCTGTGTAGTACCGGCACTGAAGCTACAAGGAAACAGCTAATCATGGGCACCCCGTCAATCAGCTGTCGTTCTGACACTACACAGAACTGTACAAAGTAGATGGCGCCGGTACCACCAGACTGTTCCCACAGAAGTAAATGGGGGCAATGCTGCTGTTACTGGCTCTGCTACACAATGGACAGAGCCGTGTAGTGCTGGCACTGGAGCTACAAGGTAAACAGCTGGTCGTGGGATATTGATGGCCTATCAGTACAGGCTACCAATATCAAAATTTTGGACAATCCCTTTAACATATAGGCATGACTTAATATGCTGCAATAATATATATGAGCGACCAAATGCAATAGTCGCGTACAGCGTGCTGACGTTCCCATGAGACTAGTTACAAGTCTGACTTCTAGCATGCTAATCATTTTGATCACAAGACGGTAAAATTTCTGTGTCCGCATACATGATGGTACTGACAAGGAACAGGGTTGATAAACAATAGAAGACGTGATTTACATTTCCTGAAGCTATCAGAGCCATGTGGCTTGTACAGCAATATGAAATAATAGCTACATGCAAAAATGCCCCACGTCACATGTAGTGTTGAGTGAACTTGTGTTTTCAGTTCAGCGTACAAGGTTTGGGTTATCTAAGAATTCGGTTATGGATTCCGCTACCACGGACCATAAATTACGATGCGATCCGTGGTAGTGGAATTCTTAGATAACCTGATCCTTGTACGCTGAACTTGAAAACACAAGTGCGCTCATCCCTAGTCACATGCCTTCTTCACGATCGGTCCATATCATGGAGCAAACAATGGCACGGCTCCTTGGCTTTGTAAACAGAGGACACGCGGTGAGGTGATGGCGGACGTCTGTCTCCAAGACTGTAGGAATGTCTGAGATATCTTCCTTCATAAAGGCACCGTTACCGGGTTTTCTAAAATTGACTGAATCTCACAAAAACCCTTCTGACTTCCTTCAAACATATTTTTGGCTTAAATTTTTTTTTATAGCATAGGCTACTTTTTGAAAAAAATATCATGGCCGCCCTGACCACCCAAAAAATGCACCAAAAGTGAAGAATAGTGCAAAAAAAAAAAAAAAACGTGTACAATTTGTGGTGCATTTTTATACTTCCTTATAGTACTGATTAACTGCTAACATCTGACTGCAGCATTTTTGCCTTTATAATAAAAACTTGAAAAAAAATTAAAAAAGCCTTTCTTTTTGCAAAAAACGGTATTTGTGAACACTCCCTTAAAGGGGTATTCCGGTAAAGTAACTTAATTTTTAAAGAACTGCATTAAGGCTGCAAACTGTGACCCGACCAGAACCCATACCTGTACATATAACCAGAGCTTCATTTTACCTTGTAATCCATTTGTCTAGCTCCTGTGTGAGCCTGCAGCACACAGAGTATAATGGCGTCTGTTAGCCTCACAAAACTACAATCCCCACAATGCCTAGTTTCCTGCTGTGAGTGCTGATGATTGGCCGCCTGATATCACAGTGCAGACACGCCCCCTCTTCTCAGTAATCACCACTGTGTGACATTTAGTTAGAGAACTGATAGTAACACACTGAGCATGCCTGACAAAGGCTCAGAACTACAGGTCGGTGCCATGGTAACTCATGAGGAAACACAGTGGGTAGTAAGGAAGAAAACTACTTCTATAACTACTGAATGGTAAATATGTGAAACTGACATTATGTTAGGCAATTATTGATGATGAATTAGTCTAAAACATAAGTTATATTTATGGTAACCGGAATACCCCTTTAAGCAGATTCAGACAGCTATATCAAATACAATGCGTCTCTAATGGTCTCCAGGTCAGTGTTCTGCGAGTTACGGACTAGAGCACATCCTGACCAAGGAGTTGCACCATTGACTTCTATGGGTCCGTGTACAGTCTATGGTGCACACAGAAAAATATGGCTGTCTGTATAATGCTTTAAAGGGGTTCATCATCCCGCACCCCTACTGATCAGTCTGGGTGTAGCTCCATCATCAGAAGTTGGAACCATAACTACACAACATAGTCAACTATGTACAGTCAACATAGTCAACTGGGTGCTGCTCCCAATGAAGTGAATGGCAGCCGGGCTGCAGTGATGTGTAGTGTGGCCATAGAGCTGTACTTGAACTTCTCACTGGGGGTGCAGGCTGTTGTATGGTTGCTGATCAACAAGTGATGGCCTATCCTCTAGGCCAGTGATGGCTAACCTCCGGCACTCCAGCTGTGGTGAAACTACGACTCCCAGCATGCTCCATTCCTTTCTATGTAGTTCTGAGAACAGCTAAGCAAGTGTACATCTTGGGAGTTGTAGTTAAGGTTAGCCATCACAGACCTAGGCCATCGCTTAGTAAAATCTGGACAACCCCTTTAAAATATAAATCAGTAAATCTAAGCTGCTGCTTCTTACTTTCGGCATACTTGCAAATAAATAACTAAGAAACAAACCTGACAATACTTTATAAGCATTTATAGCAATTTACTTGGCACTTTTTTGGATCTTAGGTGGTCAGCTACAACACGTGTTATTTTCTAACCAGAAGGGGGTTAAAAACATGTAACACAGAAACTGGTCAAAGTTCACATAGAAAAAAAAAACCCTTACCACACGCAAATCCCAACACAAAATAATCTATTAACCGACCAGTTGTGACCCGTGTTATGCGATGATAGACCAGGTCTATCTGGTAGCAGATGAATAATGATAACCTATTAGTGCGCATTCACACTGGGGTACAGCAGTGGTAAACCTGTGGCAGCCATATGTTACATTCCTGTAAGGATACTGATCTCTGCTATAGTACCAGAAGTAGAGCTGGGCGATATGGCCCAAAAAAAAAATCTCGATTTTTAAATTTTTTTTTGGACGATTCACGATTTAAATCTCGATTTTCTTATGTTAGTAAAAATATAAAAAAATAAAATAAAAAAAGCCTACTGTGGCCCCACCAGACCTCACATCAGCCCAAAGTGCCCCCTCCAGGCCTCCGATCAGCCACCAAAATAATAATAAAAAAAAAAATATATCTCTCACCTGTCCTGCGCCACAGCTCCGCTCCACGTCCGGCGCCCCTCTTCTTCTCCCGGCGCTGCACTGTCACCTGACTGCGTGCTGTACGCGATCAGGACAGTGCAGCGAAGACCCAGAAGAGGAGCGCTGGACACCGGAGCGGAGCCGCGGCACAGGACAGGTGAGAGTTTTTTTTATTTTATATGTCGGGCGCCATTTTTAGGAAAATCGAATTCACGATTTTCCTAAAAAATAAAATCGTGAGGCTTGCAATGGGCGAATTAATCGAATTAATTCGATTAATCGCCCAGCCCTAACCAGAAGGTTGACTCTAAAGCAGAGCCATGTTAATAAAAGGGTTCCCCTAGAACAGGGGTCAGCAACCTTCAGCACTCCAGCTGCTGTGAAACTACAACTCCCAGCATGTACACTTGCTCTGCTGTTCTTGTAACTCCCATAGAAGTGAAAGCAGGATTCTGAGAGTCGTAGTTTCAGAAGAGCTGGAGTCCGGCAATGGCTGATCCCTGCCCTACAATATGACACCACACTCAAACTGGATACCGAGGGGAACCGGGGGCTAATTCCTATGTATATAGGGAGATGTCTATGTATTGCCAAACATATCACTGAAAAAGAACAATCTCCACAACCATATCTTAAACAGTTAGCAGCTTTATTAATGCATCAAAAATATAAAACATACAAAATCGAACATTAAAAAGTATAGTGGTGGAATGTCGCAAATGAGACAAAAAAGCACAAAAACTACTGGGGGTCACGGTGGGAGGCACCACAGAGACCAGGACAACTGGAAATGCTGACATGAATAATAGAAAATAAACTGCCTGCTAATAATATAGGAAATACAATTGCTGAAGAAGCATAATGACATAAAGAATAGGCAGCGTAAAGTGGAAATTAATCAATAAGACATTACCAGGTACCACAAGGACTCCAGGTGACCCCCCACCGCCGTTTTGCCAACAGGCTTCTTCCAGGCTTGTCCTGGTCTCTGTGGTGCCTCCCACCGCGACCCCCAGTAGTTTTTGTGCTTTTTTGTCTCATTTGCGACATTCCACCACTATACTTTTTAATGTTCGATTTTGTATGTTTTATATTTTTGAAGCATTAATAAAGCTGCTAACTGTTTAAGATATGGTTGTGGAGATTGTTCAAACTGGATACTGTAGCAGGTGTAGTGGATTCCCAAGATATCTTCACGGGGTGATCAGGGTTAATACAGTTATATGAGGATTTCCAACCCATCAGGATCTGTTACATTATTCAACATCACAATGTACGTCCTGAGACACAAACTGTGTGACCAGATGTTATGTTAAAGGGGTTCTCCAAAATTTTGATATGGATGGCCTACCCTCAAATGTCATCACAAATGTTAGGACAGGAAATTTTCTTCAATATCTTTCAGCCACAGCAAATCTATGGGATCTTGTACAGAAATAGGGCTCCCATTACAGTGTGTTTACTGGACTTTTTTTTTTTTTTTTTTTTTTTTTTTAACTTTATCGTCCATGAAACCTCAGTATTTACCAAACACCTATCACTGAATTTTATTAAAGACTGTACAGACAGAACCAAGTACGACCTTACCCTTACATCAGAGGCTATGTTGGGGCTTCCGTCACAAATACGGGATAAAACAGCACGGCACGTGGCACTATTCTGTCCAGTAAAATGCCAGCTTTTCTAATGGAAATCCAATGGATCGCATTACAGTCAATGGTGTCCAGTAAGAGGCATTTATTACTCTCGGTTCTAGTGCTTTCCTTTACTTTCCTTGCTCCAATATGTGTCCATTCACACATCCGTAAGTGGTCTGCAGTCCACAAATTGCGGATCCGAAAAACACGGATATCGGCTGTGTGCGTTCCATAATTTGCAGCCCGCACATGGAAGGCTCTATGATCGAAATGCCCATTCTTGTCCACGATTGCGAACAAGAATAGGACATGCTCTATCTTTTTTGCGGGGCTGCGGAACGGAACCACGGATACGGACAGTACACAGTGTGCTGTCTGCATCTTTTGTGGCCACATTGAGCTGCGGAACGGATGCGGACCCAGAACTACGGACGTGTGAATGGACCCCTAAGGCAGTGGCAGTGTGTACAGTAGCAGCACATCACTAATCATATGTTATCCTGGATCCTGACAGAATGATCTTATACTTTTCTATGACTGGTCCCACTGATGCCATCGTCAGCGTACGGTGTGGGTACAGGTGCCACACACCTGGAGAACCTGTAACCGTTTGCAACAATCCTAATGCCTGTGTCACTCTTCTTTATACTGGAGGACTTTGGCCGATCCTGTCCTTTGCTCCCCTATCATGGTGACACAGTTACCGCTGGGACAGGTGACAGCGTGCAGTCAGTGCCACCATATGGCACGTACCCTCCAGCACACAGGTGCCAGCTGTCCCAGGTAGATCACATCATCAGATCCCCTAATGGCTCCCTCATTCTACCAGCCCTGGCTGTGAACACTATGGAGGTGCAATCTCTTTCGCTTTCATTTACAGATAATCCCCAAGGCTTCCTCACAGCCTAGTTCGTATTACCTCAGTGTTGCAATACTGTCATCATGTCGCGCAATGCTGCCAGGCAGCGCTACGTACATAGCAGACATACATTAGCTGGGTGTGTACTATACACGTACGCCAGGAACAGGCCGCCGATAACATACACCGTAATGCGGGTGCTCTGGGCAGGCCCGTGCTTCTCCACATAACATACAATACGCATAATGGCGGCCGCCACCCCGGCCTAGTCACGACATAGAGCTAGCCCCCCGGTGTTCGCCTCGTATCCAGGCAGCTACCACCGCTTACCTGTAACTTGACTGGAAGCCTCGGTGTCGCCTTTCCGTTTGTCCCTTTGCTTCCGCCGTACGTGTCACACCACCAGACACCAGCAGCCCCGCCCCTCAACACTTTTGTTCTGACTGCGGGAGCGTTACGTCTGCAGACTTCGAAACAGGCTCCTGCCTCGCACTGCTATTGGCTGGGTGGCACGTCACTCACTCTACGCCATCCAACCAGAATCGCTGATGTGTAACGTCGCCCCTTGCTTTGTTTTTATGCTTTAACAGCGCCCCTAGAGGAGGGCGATAGGAATAGTTTATCTTCAATGTAGGTGCCAGCTGCAGCAGTCTGATGAGTGTTCTAGGTGCACCATGCCTATAGTCAGCAGCCTGTGTAACTGTTTATCAAGCATAGGTGTGTGGGAGCTGTGACCATGCAATTACATGTTAGGGTACAGCCAGGGTTGCTAACCAAGTTTTTTCTTTTTTTCTGCACAACTTATCCCAAAAATGTACGGAGAACCAACACTTTTTACAAACAAATTGGAAAACATAATGAATGATAAAAATTTTAAGTATATATATATATATATATACACAGTACAGACCAAAAGTTTGGACACACCTTCTCATTCAAAGAGTTTTCTGTATTTTCATGACTATGAAAATTGTAGATTCACACTGAAGGCATCAAAACTATGAATTAACACGTGGAATTATATACTTAACAAAAAAGTGTGAAACAACTGAAAATACAGAAAACTCTTTAAATGAGAAGGTGTGTCCAAACATTTGGTTTGTACTGTATGTATATGAGTATATATAGATGAGGCGGCAAATTATAATGAGGTCGTTATTATGGGGGTTTTCAACTACCCTGATATAGACTGGGAAACTGAAACCTGTATGTCTCATAAGGGAAACAGGTTCTTGGCAATAACCAAACACAATTACCTTTCCCAACTGGTTCAGGACCCGACTAGAGGGACGGCCATACTGGACTTAGTATTAACCAATAGACCTGACAGAACAACAGATGTGCAGGTTGGGGGACACCTGGGAAATAGTAACCATAAAATAAAAACCTTCCAATTGTCATTCAAAAGAGCGTTTCTTCAGGGAGGAACAAAAATACCAAACTTCAAAAAAGTAAAATGTAGCCAACTAAGAGAGGCCATAGGCCTAACTAACTGGGACAAAGTCCTCAAAAATAAAAATACAGCCACAAAATGGGAGATTTTTTTAAAGCATCCTAATATCTAATTGTGAGAGGTACATACCTTATAGGAATAAAAGGTTAAGGAACAAGAAAAAACCAATGTGGATAAATAGAGCTGTAAAGAAAGCAATAAATGACAAAAAGAAAGCATTTAAACCCCATTTGCTTGGTCTGAGACATCAATTAAATTCCTAGGGGCTAATGTCACCCCTCAGCTTAACCATCTATTTAAAGAAAACTATCAATCGCTACCTTCAACTATCAAAAAGTTAATTGAATCTTGGGATATCTCCTTTGTCTCTTGGTTTGGTAGAAAGACATTAATAAAAACGGTTATATTGCCAAAAATACTATACTACCTTCAGACTATTCCAATTCACCTCCCAGGATCCTTTTTCTTGCAAATGAGGAAGATAATAGTGAGATTTCTATGGAAAAATGGGAAACCACGCCTCCCCTTTACGCTAATTTCTCAACCAAATGTGAAAGGGCGTATGGGAGTGCCTGATTTCCACAATTATTATAGAGCTATACAAGGCGTGAGATGTCTGGAATGACCAAGAGATGAAGGGAGACTAGATATACAAGCTGAGCAAGTTAATGCCCAGTTCCCGTTACGATCATTGCTAATGTGCCCCCAGTTGGCGAAACAGTCTACAGGGTCATCTGTAGATCCTCTCACTAATGCTGCACTGTTATCCTGGCACTCCTCTACCTCTAGCAAACTACTCTCAGCCTCTATATCTCCATTACTTCAAGTACGAGATGTACTCATAGATGCGCCTCCAAAATTTATATCTACACTCTCAGATTCCTCTAAATCTAATTCGACCCATATAGTCGACTTATATTCAGAGGAGGGCATCTCACTAGATATAATGAAACAATTAGGGAAAGTCTCTTCACTCTCTCACTTCCAATTACTACACATACTGCACTACCGGAATTGCTTCCTCTAACACCAAGTTTGAAACTTTAGTGTTAACACGCAGGCCTCCAAAAAAAGTTATCTCAACTATATATTCAACCTTATTGGATAAAAATAATCCCAACTCTTACCCCTTCCTCACCAAGTGGGAACAAGAACTAAACATTAAAATCGACCCTAAAGATAGGGACTATCTTCTGGGCCTTACTTCAAAGGTGTCCAGATGTGTCCACCTCCAGGAGAACCATTATAATGTAACCATTATAATGTAATGACTAGATGGTATTACACCCCGGATAGATGGCATAAAATCTTCCCCACCTCTAGTAATATGTGTTGGAGATGTAATGACCAAATTGGTACATTTGCCCACATATGGTGGTGGTGCTCAGGAATCAAACCTTTCTGGGTCAATATCGAATCAGCCTTATCTTCTATTTTGGGTGTACAGTTCAAACTTACCCCACAAATCGCCCTTCTTAGTTTATTGAGAAAAGATGCGTTAAATTATAATAATAAAAGGTTGGTTATTCATCTATGTGCTACTGCCAGGACGGTAGTAGCTTCCTGTTGGAAATCAGGGACAACTCCCCCGTTGTCTATCTGGCAATTAAAATGTGATCAGGTATGCAGACTAGAGCAGATTGCACATTGGGTGTCAAATACCCCTCAGATTTTTCACAAGATTTGGGGTCCTTGGGAGTCATATAGAAAGTCAGATATAAATGGCTCCAAATAGATAACTTCATCCTACTGTCTGTATCTGAAGCAAAAATGTCACCTAAGTACTTGGATTATAGATTCTGTATAGGTATCTCCCTCCCCCCCTTTTGTCCTCCCTTTCCCTCTCCATCCCTTTCCCCTGCCTTATTATTGTTATAGTTGTAGTTCGAACTAGTTTGGAAGGTCTACCAGGATATTGACCCTTTGTCAACTTATTCGCTTGTGTGTTTTGTATTACAATGACCACTGTATCTGACGCGATCAATATGTATAAGTGCAAATCTCCTGTGTACCTCACTTATTGCTCAATAAAAAATTGTTGAAACTAAAAAGAAAGCATTTAAATCATTAAACAGGAGGGGAGCAAGGAAGCATTGAAAAACTATAAGGAAAAAAATAGAATATGTAAAAGACAAATAAAAACAGCCAAACTAGAGACCGAGAGATTAATCGCCAAAGAGAGTAAAACTAAGGCTACTTTCACACTAGCGTTCCCTATGACGGAACTCAATACCGGAATAAAACGCTTCAGTTTTGTCCCCATTCATTGTCAATGGGGACAAAACTGAACTGAAGACAACGGAATGCTCCTGAAAGCATTCCGTTCAGTCTTCAGACCGGAGAGCAAACCGCAACATGTTGCGGTTTGCTCTCCGTACTAGTTATCCGCACCTAAACGGATCCGGAATGACCCCCAATGCAAGTCAATGGGGACGGATCCGTTTGGTCTGGACACACTTGTAAACGGATCCGTCCTCCATTGACTTTCAATAGAGGTTATTCCGGATCCGTTTAAAAGCTAATACAACCGGATCCGGAATTACGGATCCACAAGGTTGTATTACTCAGTACGGATCCGGCGGGTCCCTTCACCCGCTGGATCCGTACTAACGCTAGTGTGAAAGTAGCCTAACCCTAAAATGTTCTTTAACCACTTCCCGTCCATCCATTGACTATAAACGTCCGGGAAGTGGTTACTTATCTCTGAATGGACGTTTCTGAACGTCCATTCAGAGATAGCAGCTGCACGCTAGTCATGCAGCTGCACAGTGGGGTACCTGCTGTCACTGACAGCAGGGTACCCCATAGAAAAGGCAGGGACCGTTCCCAAGGGTCCTTGCCTTGTAGATCGCTGTATACACAGCGCTCATTGAGTGCTGTGTATACAGATCAGGAAGCGCTAGATGCCCGTGATTAGAACATAGTCCTGCGACTTTACAAATCACTAGTCAGACCAGGCAGACATAGCAGAGCTGGAGAGGGTTCAGAGGAGGGCAACTAAAGTAATAACTGGAATGGGTGGACTACAGTACCCAGAAAGATTATCAAAATTAGGGTAATTCACTTTAGAAAAAAGACGACTGAGGGGAGATCTAATAACTATGTATAAATATATCAGAGGTCAGTACAGAGATCTCTCCCATCATCTATTTATCCCCAGGACTGTGACTGTGACGAGGGACATCCTCTGCGTCTGGAGAAAAGAAGGTTTGTACACAAACATAGAAGAGGATTCTTTACGGTAAGAGCAGTGAGACTATGGAACTCTCTGCCTGAGGAGGTGGTGATGGTAAGTTCACTAGAGTTCAAGAGGGTCCTGGATGTATTTCTGGAGTGTAATAATATTATAGGTTATAGTTACTAGAGATGGGTCGTTGATCCAGGGAGTAATTCTGATTGCCTGATTGGAGTTGGGAAGGAATTTTTTCCCCTAAAGTGGGGAAAATTGGCTTCTACCTCACAGGGGTTTTTTGCCTTCCTCTGGATCAACTTGTAGGATAACAGGCCGAACTGGATGGACAGATGTCTTTTATCTGCCTTATAAACTATGTTACTATGTTACTACCCTTTTGTCACGAAGCCAGGCTAGGTGGTGGGGGCCATTACCTACCTGCCTAAACCAGCTAAATCGCTTTAGGGAAGGGGGGCAGAACACAGTCATGACATTCACTCTCCCCATGTCTCTGCAGACTCCCTGCCTCTTTCCTTTTGTTCTAACTGTTAAAGGGGTTCTCCAGGAATTAATAAAATGAAAATACTTAAATATTACTTTATTATAAATATATTTCCATATAGCTTTCATTAGTTATAATGGCTCGTTTTGTCTGGGGAGCAATCATCAGGGGAAACAAAATGGCCACTGTTCCATTAGTTCACACAAAACCTGTCCTGATCACACATGAGGACAAGTTATTTCACAACACTGAGGTAAAGAGCTGCCTCATCCTCCTCTCTGCTCTACTTGTCAGGGATTATCATCCTAAATACAGATGCTTAGATCTTCAGCTGAATATCTGGGGAATTTAGTTCATGAAGAGACATGAAGTACAGAGAGGAAGGACAGGAAAGACTGTGGTAATGGAGACTCCATACAAGTGCTGCTGCTCATTAGCCACACACCCCACCCTCCTCTCATGTCTCCTCATCTTCTCCATTCCCACAGAGATTTATCTGTATTCAGGATCATAATCCCTGACAACCAGAGTAGGATGAGGCAGCTCTTTACCTCAGTGTTGTGAAGTAACTTGTCCTCCTGTTGTCAGGACCGGCAGTCATTGCACCCGTTCTGCTGGTCCTGCCCCTGACTCTGGTGGCGAGGTGGTTGCCCAGGGTCAGGCTTCGTCCGCTATTTCGGCAGGCTCCTCCTCCAGCCGGCGGTCTCTGGCTGTGGATGCGCGTCCCAGGCAGGGGACGCGCGCGACGGTCATAGGTGCCAGGGACGTGGCTGGTGCGCACTCTCGCTCGCGGCCTGTTACTGGTCGCCGGAAAACGCGAGCAATATAGTGTTTGTTTATTTTCTGTTTATTTGGTATCTCAGGAGTTAAGTTTTGGTTCTTGCTTTCTCCTCCCAGTCAGCTGGTTGGGTGGGGTCGGCTAGGTATTTAAGGCCCTCTGGTTTTTACCTAGCTGCCAGTGTTTGGAGTTCCTTGCTACTACCTGGTTTGCTATTTTTTGCTCTGCAGTTTTGGCTCTTGATGTTCTTTGACCCTTGGAGTGTTTTTGACTACTCTTTGCTTGCTGATTTTGTTCCTGACGTACTCTCCTGGTTTTGACACGGCTACCTGACTACCCATTTGGTTCTTGTTTGTCTGTCTTGTTTGTCTTCCCATCCCCCGCACTTTTGTTAGTGTATTTCCAGTCTTCTGGTTGTCGGCTCAGGGGTTAGCCTGAGCGGGCAATAGGCAGGGAAAGGGGTTGGGATTAAGCTTAGGGATCACTTACCCCTTTTTTGTGTATCCCAGCCCTGACACCTGTGTGATTAGGACAGGTTTTGTGTGTACTAATAGGACAGCGGCCATTTTGTTTCTCCTAATGATTGCTCCATAGACAAAATTAGCCATTATAAATAATGAAAGGTATTCGTGAATATATTTATTATAAAATAATATTTAAGTATTTTCATTTTTTAAATTCCTGGTGGTGGCCCCCCAGGAAAACCGGGTCCCCCAGCCACAGCTCTCCCTGCTCCGTTCTTGTTCTAGGTGTGGGTCCCAGCATCTAGCGATATGCATTGTCTGTGATGGTAATACCCCTTTAACAATGCAGACTGACTAAACAGTCTTCATTAGTTTAATTAAAGGCCACTGCAACCCGTACAATCATGACACAACTGCGCCTGTAACTAATTACAGCAAGCAAAATCCCCATGCTCTGAGCTCTACACTCCGGACAAGAGACGCCAACCCGATGGCCAGATGTCAAATGTCCCCCTTCTCACCCCTTTCTGTTAGTAAATCAGCTTGCAGATAAAGAAAATGTATTAGGGCTCATGCACATGAACGTGTGGCGCCCGTTCAGTGCATTGGGGACAGCAAATTGCGGTCCCTAATGCAGGGCACTACCTGTGTGGCTGGCACAGACGGATGCCATTCAGCTTAAATGGGTCTATGATCCGTCTGCACTGCAAAAAAATAGAACAAGTTGAAGTGAATGGGTCCGCATCCGTGATGCGGTGCACAAATGGCTGGCGCCCTTATATTGCGGGCTGCCATACAGGCACCAGCCAACAACGGTCGTGTGCATGAGCCCTAATGCAGGCTTTTAAGAGGGTGGGTGTTGTGAGCCCTCTGGGAGCCTTGGGCACAAGGTGGCCACCAGAAATGCCCCTATTATTATCTCATGTATCAATAGGTATGCTTTTCAATGCTTTCGTTTTTAAACCTGGTGCAGGAAAATTATAGCTGAAATGTAGTAAGTTGCCTTAGGCTTAAACTGACTTTTTGTCAGGACTAGTTTTTATGCTTATGCACACAACCGATTCATTTCAAGGGGGCTCTAAAACAGCGGACAGCACACCTTGTCCGATGTCCGCCCTGAAAAAAAATAGATCATGTCCTATTCTTGTCCGTTTTGGGGACAAGAATAGGCATTTTGACAATGGGGTCTGCAGAAAATGCAGGATGCACATAGCCAGTATCTGTATTTTGCAGACCGCAAAACACATACCATTGTGTGCATGAGGCCTAATGAGAATAGTGCAATTCTCTGTTTGACCACAAGGTGGCTCTGCGATGCATGGTTATTTTTCTCTCAACATACAACACAAGCTAGGGCAGGGATCAGCAAACTCCAACACTCCATCTGTTCTGAAACTACAACTTCCAGAATCCTCCTTTCACTTCTATTGAAAGGAGTTACAAGAACAGCCAAGAATGTGTGCATGCTGGGAGTTGTAGTTTCATGGCAACTGGAGGAAGAAGGTTGCTGATCCCTGTGCTAGGGAATGAACAGATTTTTACCATCATGTATAAAAAAATTGAATGCCACACTGGTTTTAAGAGGGGTGAATTAAAAGCAGCCATACCCTTTCTATATTGTTCTTGTCACATTCAATCCCACTATGAAAACTGAGATAAAGCTGTAATATCATTTATCAGCAGTTATAGAATGGCTGTTGGTAGTTTTCAAGTTCCTTGGGGGATCATCAAACTAAGCGGAGAAACAAAACTGTAACTGTTCTTTCTTTCATATGAAAGCTTGTTTTTTGCAGGACAAATTTTACTTTCTAATGCCACCATTTAATACAATGTAATGGGAAGTGGAAAACAAATTTCAGATAGGGTGGAATAAAAAAAAATGCAATCCCGCCACAGTTTTACGGATTTTGTTTTTACAGTGTTTACTATGCGGGAAAACTGACTTGTGCTCTTCATTTTCCAGCTCAGTACGATTACGCTGATACCAAAGGAGCGTAATTTTCATTCAAAGGTGCCCAGGAAAGCCCCCATCAAGTGCCTAGGCCAGCCCTCTTACAGAGCCTAAGCACGCCTCTCCAATGTCTGCCTGTTTATCCTAAGTCTTCAACCAATTATACTTAAAATCTGGATCTTCTGGATCTTAGAAACCTGCATTCAAGTCTTAGAGAGAGTGTGGTCAGCTGCCAACTACACAGGGACTATCCCAGAAGGTAGCAGCTTGGTTTCTTTCCTGCAGTGAAGGCCAGATCCCCGGGGTTAGAGGCTGAATACCAGGGGAGCGCTGGGATGATACTCTTAGGGATAGCCCAAGGATGAGCCAGCTAGCTGGCACAGTGGGTCCAAAGTCATTGATCTGTAACACTGGCTTCATCATGACACTGTAACGCCACTTACATTACCACAGCACTGAACAGTGTCGCTTCCAGGGAACCTTGCCTTGCACGCCAAAACCCAGCAACACCTAAGGCACCCCAACTGTCACCAAGCAAGAGGCCTCCAAAACCAGGGTGCACCCCCCCCTCACTGCACGGTCGAGGGAGCGCCAAATGGAGGATCACCACCATTAGCACTAAGACCTCCAACATCCACAGCACCACTAACACTCCCATCCTCTCACTCTCGTCTCCTGGGCTTTCAAGTTCTCCTTCACCAGGCTCTGGCATTCAGAGTTCAGAGTTCCTGCAAGAATATATCTATCTGTACTCGGGAAAGACAGAAAGTGTTCCTGCCCTTGTCACTGGCTATACTAGATACATTATGGCATTTCCCATGAGTGCCATGAAGTAACTGGCTAACTTCAGAAGAATGGGGAGTAGGCCTATGGTTCTGCAGATGTCATTTATGACTTAATCATATTCAGTGACTAGAGGCTGACATTTTCTTTCTGAGTCCTTTTTTTCATCACCTCATTAAGCCACAACAGACATAAACATAAGCAGGTCAAAAAGGGGACTTTACGTCTAAAATAGTCTCAAGTCCCGTGATAAATAACCAACATGTTACTTCTTCGAATAGAATTTGAATGTGGATTTCATAGAAATCAATGGGGATGAAAGAAAAACAACCAGTTTTCCAGTTTTCAGTTACTTATTTGCTACTGTTGTTTCTAATGTAGATTTTAGCCATGTGAACATAGCCTCAAAGAAGTTATTCAAATCAGCTACTGAAAAAAAAACACTCATTTTTAAAGTGTGCACATAGTTGAGGTTTTTTTTAACACTATAGAGCCTCTGTCACCGTGATCAACAGAGCAGGGTTGATAATGGTGATTAAAATAATACATTTTTATTCTTATTCAAATAAGCATGTTGGAGCTCCAGGGGGCGGGGAAGAGTCCTTGGAGCTCTGCTTTTGTAACACCTCTGTGCACTGTCTATTCCCCCTTCCCTTGATTGACAGGGCTGGACATCAGCATGCTGAGGGCAGAGCTGTATCCTATAATTTTGTCCTTACATGTACATATCATATACACTACTTACTATAGCATTCCCATAGTTTCTCTCTTCTCTCTGCTTAGAAAGCTTATACATATTACTGGTTTATTCACAGGCACAATATACGATTATAAAGACACCAGTAATATGTATTAGGCTACTTTCACACTAGCGTTTTTAATTTCCGGTATTGAGTTCCGTCATAGGGGCTCAATACCGGAAAAAAAACGCTTCAGTTTTGTCTCCATTCATTGTCAATGGGGACAAAACTGAACTGAAGACAACGGAATGCTCCTAAAAGCATTCCGTTCCGTCTTCAGACCGGAGAGCAAACCGCAGCATGCTGCGGTTTGCTCTCCGGTCCAGGCATCCGCACCAAGACGGATCCGGAATGACCACCAATGCAAGTCAATGGGGACGGATCCGTTTGGTGTGACACACCAGTAATCCGGATCTGTCCTCCATTGACTTGCAATGGGGGGTCATTCCGGATCCAGCTACACATGTACAGAAATACATACAGACATACATACATAGTCACACATACACACAAACACATACATACTCACATACTCCAAGCAGGGACGCTGGCAGCATGTCTTCACGCGCCTCCTGCGCGCAGCTATGACGTTTCCCCACTGCGCCCAGCAGAGGGCGCTGTGGGGAATTGTCATCACTGCGCGCAGGAGGCGTGTGAAGACGTGCTGCCGGCGTCCCTGGCTGGAGTATGTATGTGTTTGTGTGTATGTGTGTGTATGTATGTTCTCTGTGTCTGTGTCAACATGTGTGGGGCCGGAGCGCTGCTCCGGCTCCACACATGTATCAGCGGCAGTACAGATCCGTCGGCACCCTTTAGGTGCCGGATCCGTGCTGCCGCTAGTGTGAAAGAGGCCTTAGCCTTTTAATTATAGAAGACCACACTTCTCAGAATGATAAGGAGATAACCTGACGTAAGTGGTTAGCCTTGTAGATGTCCTAAGTTCAAATCCCAGGAGAGACTTCTAGATTTTTTTTCTTCAGTTATTTGTTTTCTCCTTCCTTTAACCCATAATAAAAGGCTATAGCCTTACTGTATTGTGAATAGAGGTTTTATATGCTTAGAAAGATAATACATATTGCTGGTTGATTCACATGCAAAATATCTGATTATAAAGACACCAGCAATATATATTAGCTTTTTAAGTATAGAAAATCACCATTCTCAATATAGTAAGACTATAGCCCAGGGCTGGCCAACCTGCGGCTCTCCAGCTGTTGTAAAACTACAACTCCCACCATGTCCTGCTGTAGGATGATAGCTGTAGGCAGACTGGGCATGTTGGGAGTTGTAGTTTTGCAACAGCTGGAGAGCCGCAGGTTGTCCAGCCCTGCTATAGCCTTTTATTATGCGTTAAATGAGGGAGGAAAAACAAACTGAAGATTAGAATTCTCTCCGGGGATTTGAACTTGGGAGACCTACATCCAAGGCTGATCACTTACCTCAAGGCAACAGCCTCATCGTCTTGAAGAGTGGTTTTCTATACTTAGAAAGCTAATACATTATACTGGTGTCTTTAAAATCATACAGTATATTGTACCTTAAGAGAGAACAATTTACGGTATATGTCTGATCCACTTTTTTTACAGATTGCACACAGACCTGTTCATTTCTATAGGGCTATAAAAATATTATCTACATAGATGCTTAAAAATCTAATAAAAATACAATCATTTTTTTTTCCGTTTTTATGACCGGACACAAAACCACAGCTTGCAGAGGTTTAGCGTCTGGTCACAAAACGGAATGCTGATGCATCCTGAACTCATCTCTTTCCATTCGGCATGAGGACTGGATGCATGAGGACTAAACGGAAATTTTTTTCCCCGGTATTGAGAAATGTGAAAGTAGCCTTAGGCGAAGTGATACTAAACCCTGACCACTAGGTGTCCAGGAAACAGCGGAGCACTGCAATGGGAGTATTGTCAGACTCAGGTACTTAGGGCCCACTAGTGTAACTGATAATGAGGGCACACCCTACAGTGATACAGAGATCCTAAATGATTTGTTTTATGATTCGCAATGAAGTAAAATATAGGCAGGGCAGACACAGCAAATAACCTGTGCGCAAGAAGTATGTCAGTGCCCTCAGAGACAACAGACATACTGTATGCAAATATGTAGCACAGAAGCCACACATATATGAATGTACTGCATAGAAGCCAGTCACACATGGGATACATGCAGCACACACAACACTAATACAGTGGTCACATGCAGCACACACAACACTAATACAGTAGTCACATGCAGCACACAAACACACACCACTGATACATATGTCATATGCTGCACACACACCACTGTTTATGATATGGTAGGTCATATAATTATTGTTGGACTGGGGTGCCCAGGGCCCACCAGTAAAATTTATTCTGGGGGCCCACTGTAAAACTACATGCAAATATTACCTGCTCATACAGAGGCAGCAGGAAGGGACTATAAGATGATTATAGGGACTCCTGCAGTGACTTGTAGAGGGTAAGTCCCTACGAAAAGAGAATTCTAGCTAGCTTTCCTCCATGCAAAGAAATCATCTCAGCTGCCAGACGCATCTGTAATAATAAACTAGGTGCTTTGTTAAAGTGTAACTATAATATTTTCTTTTATTTGCTACTTTATTAGAGCTAGGCATGTATACCTGAGTTAGTCTGTTAATGATTGCCAAAAGATCTTTAATTACCTTATACAGCTTTCATTAATGTCCCCTATCCCGTTTCATTGGTCCCTTACTCCATTTACCCCAGAGGTTTTTTCATTTTTGCGTTTTCGTTTTTTGCCCCCTGCCTTAGAAGAGGCATAACTTTTTTTTATTTTTGTCCGTTTTTGCAGGACAAGTTGTACTTTCCAACACCTTCTTTCAATATGGCATGTGATGTAGTGGGAAGCAGGAAAAAATTCCATATGGGGTGAAATTGGGGAAAAAAAAGCAATTCCTCCACAGTTTTACGTTTTTTTTTTTATTTTGCGACGTCTGATGTGTGATAAAACTGACTAGTTACTTTCATTCTATAGGTCAGTACGAATCCATCGTATATGTATATACAGTTAGGTCCATATATATTTGGACACTGACACAAATGTAGTTTTTCTTTACCTGTTTACCAAAACATATTCAAGTTATAGTTATATAATAGACTTTTAGCTTTCATTTGAGGGTATCCACATTAAATTTGGATGAAAGGTTTAGGAGTTTCAGCTCCTTTACATATGGCACCCTGTTTTTAAAGGGAACAAAAGTAATTGGACAACTGACTCAAAGGCTGTTTCATGGGCAGGTGTGGGCGATTCCTTCATTATTTCATTCTCAATTAAGCACATAAAAGGCCTGGAGTCGATTTGAGGTGTGGTGCTTGCATTTTGAAGATTTTACTAAGAAGTAAACATGCAGTCAAAGGAGCTCTCCATGCAGGTGAAACAAGCCATCCTTCATCTGCAAAAACAGAAAAAAAACATCCGAGAAATTGCTACACTATTAGGAGTGGCAAAATCTACAGTTTGGTATATCCTGAGAAAGAAAGAACTGGTGACCTCAACAATGCAAAAAGACCTGGACGCCCACGCAAGACAACAGTGGTGGATGATCTCAGAATAATTACCATGGTGAAGAGAAACCCCTTCACAACAGCCAACAAAGTGAACAACATTCTCCAGGTTATAGGCATATCAATATCCAAGTCTACCATAAAGAGAAGACTACATGAAAGTAAATACAGGGGGTTCACTGGAGGCCACTCATAAGCCTCAAGAATAAGAAGGCTAGATTAGACTTTGCTAAAAAAAAACATCTTAAAAAAAACAGTACAATTCTGGAAGAACATTTTTGGACAGATGAAACCAAGATCAAACTCAGAATGATGGAAAGAAAAAAGTATGGTGAAGGCATGGTATAGCTCATGATCCAAAGCATACCACATTATCTGTAAAACACGACGGAGGCAGTGTGATGGCTTGGGCATGCATGGTTGCCAGTGGCACTGGGTTCCCAGTGTATATTGATGATGTGACACAGGACAGAAGCAGCCAGATGAATTCTGGGGTTTTCAGAGACATACTATGTGCTCAAATCCAGCCAAACTGATTGGTTGGTATTTCATAATATGGACAATGACCCAAAATATAAAGCCAAAGCAACCCAGGAGTTTATTAAAGCAAAGAAGTGGAATATTCTTGAAAGGCCAAGTCAGTCACCTGATCTGAACCTAATAGAGCATGTATTTCATGTGTTAAAGACTAAACTTCAGACAGAAAGGCCCACAAACAAACAGCAACTGAAAACCGCTGCAGTAAAGACGTGGAGGAAACACAGGGTCTGGTGATGTCCATGAGTTCAAGACTTCAGGCAGTCATTGCCAACAAAGGGTTTTCAACCAAGTATTAGAAATTAACATATTATTTAATTTGTTCAATTACTTTTGATCCTCTGAAATGAAGGGATTGAGTTTAAAAAATGCTTTAGTTCCTTACATTTTTATACAATCTTTTTGTTCAACCCACTGAATAAAAGCTGAAAGTCTGAACTTCAACTACATCTGAATATATGCCCAATCTGCATATATAGTCCTATAGTGACAGAAGGAGCACCACCAGAAATATCTATATATAGGTTGTACTTACCTTGCTCCCCGGCACCTACGTTGCTTCTGATGCCTGCATGGCCCCTGCTGCATCTCCCTGTTGCGCGAATCAAAACACTAGATGACGGGGGTGAGGGGGTGTGTGGCCAGCCAATAGCAGGCAGCAATGGGGACGAGCCTCCCTAGCATTGCAGGTGACGCTAGTGGGGCTCATTACTTCGCGGCCTGCTATTGGCTGCCCCCCCCTCCTTGTTGGATGTTTGGATCCGTGCAACACGGAGATTCAGCAGTGGCCATCAGAAGCGACACGGGTCCTGGGGAGCAAGGTAAGTACAACCTGTATGAGGGTCTCGGGCATTGTAGGGGTTAGATAACCCCTTTAAATGTATTTTAAATTGACTGCACTATTCATCCAATCTGACTGAGTTTGAGCTATTTTTCAAAGAAGAATGGGGCAAAGATTTCAGCCTCTAGATGTGCAAAGCTGGTAGACATATACCCCAAAAGACTTGCAGCTGTAATTGCAGTGAAAAGTGGTCCTACAAAGTATTGACTCAGGGGGCTGAATACAAATGGATGCCACAGTTTGCAGATTTTGTATTTATTAAAAATGTTAAAAACCATGTATTATTTTCTTTTCACTTCATACATACTTGCTACTTTGTGTTGGTCATAAAATCCCAATAAAGTACATTTAGGTTTTTGGGTCTAATATTAAAAAACGTGGAAATGTTTGAGCGGTATGAATACTTTTTCAAGGCACTGTACATGTAGACAATCATGCCATCCACATATAGTTTCAGTAGACAACTGTAGTTGGCCACCTGCCATTGCTCAGCCATCATTCACATGCAGTTCTCTAACAATTGTCCATTTTGACAATGTGGCTTATGTGTATGGCCTGTATGTCCTATCTGGACATTTATAGCATAACCACAGGATATTTCATAAATGTCCGATAGCTGTGGGTCCCACCTCTCAGGCCTGCTGCTATCTCAAGTACAAGGCTCCTGTGTGATTGGACTGCACACTGAGCATTCGCACATTTCTCTATTCACTGTTATAGGACTTAGCCAAGTGTCATAGAAGTAAATACAGAGGACGTATACTCTCCATTATGGGACATTTATGGCATATCCTATCGATAAATGTCCCCGAGGGACAACCCCTTTACGTGATAGGGGAGGAATGACACCTGGGCAACTGGGACAGCGCCATGATGACTGAATGTATACAGCACGGGGGCCGTCCACAGACTACACAGCATAGTTTGGGAAAAGTTCACGCTGGAACAACTGTTGCATCCTCCCGTCACGACATCACTAGAGGGCGCTGTGTGACTGGAATTCCACAGACAACTTCTGCTCCAATGAGAGGGCAGAGTATCAGGCCGTGTACCAATGGCTACAGTGAGGAGGGGCGTGGCCAGCGTGTGCGGCTGGGGTGAATGGAGCTGAGCATAGTGTGGGCTGCGAGGCGGGACTCTCTAGTACAAAGGATGGGTTCCGGGGACTTTGTGTTGGTGTAACGGGGACGCGCACGGGATAAGGGGGACACCCGGCTTTTGGGGTGCTGTGTACCGGGGTCCCGAACATGGGGAACGCGGAGAGCGCGGGGGGAACCCCGGGAACACCCCTGTTACCTCTGAAAGTTCCGATGCCGGACCCGGGGGAGCTGGAGGAGAGGTTCGCTATGGTCTTGGTAAGTTGTGAACTTACGTTCTATGGGACAATAGAGGCGGCGGGGATATCCGCTCCACATGTCCAGGGGGAGAGGCTGGATGTCCACGCCGAAGTAATGGAGGCGCCCGCTGGCAGTGCGGGGTGTACGGGCTGCCTGCAGCTGGGGCGACCCCGACCCCTCTCCTCACTGGGATCCGCTCTTCCCAGTACTTGTATTTCTCCGCTCAGGGGGAGGGAAGGATGGCTAGAACCATCTGCATGAGAGGGCGACCGGTTGGCAGCACCCAGGATGGTGATACTATGGGTGAGGGCTCAGTAGTTGGCATTACCCAGGATGGTGATACTATGGGTGAGGGCTCAGTAGTTGGCAGTACCCAGGATGATGATACTATGGGTGAGGGCTCAGTAGTTGGCAGTACCCAGGATGATAATACTGTTAGTGAGGGCTTAGTAGTTGGCATTACCCAGGATGGTGATACTATGGGTGAGGGCTCAGTAGTTGGCACTATCCAGGATGGTGATGCTATGGGTGAGGGCTCAGTAGTTGGCACTATCCAGGATGGTGATGCTATGGGTGAGGGCTCAGTAGTTGGCACTATCCAGGATGGTGATGCTATGGGTGAGGGCTCAGTAGTTGGCACTATCCTGGATGGTGATATGATGGGTGAGGGATCAGTAGTTGGCAGTACCCAGGATGGTGATACTATGGGTGAGGGCTCAGTAGTTGGTAGTACCTTTAGATAATGATACTATGGGTGACGGCTTAGTAGTTGGCAGTACCCAGGATGATGATACCATAGTACTCTGGATGATGATGAAACCATGGGTGAAGACTGACTGGTTGGCACTACCCTGGATGAGGATACAAAGGTTAAGGGCTGAGTGGTTGGATGTACCCTAAATGATTATGATACCATGGGTGAGGGCTGACTGGTTGGTAATACAGGGTGAGCGCTAACTGCTGGGTTATATCCGGGGTGAGGGCAGAGTGGTTGGTGCTGCCCAGGGTGAGGGCAGTGTTTGTGCTGTATCGTAGACAGGGGCATATTTGGATTCTTCATTTGGGTTGTCCATTTACCACCTTATTGAACTTTGGAAGGTCAGAATATGACATTAGAGACATTTTACCTGAAATGGCTCAGCCGGTGTCAGGGTTTCTCTAGTGTTTGATGTAATTCACACGTTCTTCGGGCATCCAGCAGAATGAGGTACCTCTTAAGGCTTAGGTCATACTTGGAACGTGTTTTGTGCGGTATACACCCTGATGATACTGCGGTTTTGACTATAGGTCTAGCTGGGTAGAGTTTCTATTCTCCTCCAGATTCGGTTCCCCCCATTCTCCGTAGCCAGGCCTTGGATGTGTATATTATAAGACGGTAATGTCTGGCTGTGCTCCCTGTCTGGAGTTTTCGCTCTGCCTCTGGTTTTGGTTACGTCTCTCGCTCTGGATCTGGCCTGTGCTGTCTCTAGGGCTCATTATAGGCTGGTCGTTTGTTTAGGTCTGGGGATCTCACTGAGTCCTGTCTCTCTTTCCCCTTTTTCCTCTTCAGTGGAGTTTTTTTCCTTGCTGGACTGAAGTCTCTTTTGGGATTTGAGGAATTTGTGCATAACTCTATAGAGGGGGCGGGTTACTAGGCGGCTCCAGTAGATGACTATTTCTGATGGGGCTGAAGACGCATCTCTAGAACCGTGGGGAACAGCTGTCAGTTGTCTACCTGTCTACCAGCTGTCTTCTCTACCTGACTGACTACTTCCATTATAGATAGATTAGACTTTACAAGTGGTGCAGAGGGGGTGGCTGACATGAGGCCATCACAGATTATCCAGGATTGTCCATCTTAATCTTGTCTGAGATTTAGGATTCCATAATTAACTGCTTAGTGACTGAAAGTTAATTGCTTTCTTGTTAAAGTGATGCTCCACTTTCAGGGAACAATTTTCAGTATACATCGGTTGTCTAAATACAGTAATTTTCGCCTTATGGAGAGCTGACAGCAAATAAAATCAGAAAAGAGGAGGATGAGGTCTCCTGATTCATGGTGACAGCAGTGAGCAGCACAGGGCATGCTGGGATGTGGACTGCCTTCATCTTGTGCATTTCAAATTGACCATAATTCTAGGGTGATCACTCTGCACCTTTGCAAGAAGTTGCACCAGGGGTGATTCACAAGACCGGGTTTGGCCCAAGAAACATGGTCCGTGTGTTGGCCGCTGGGTCCCTGACCTGAACTGACTGCATCACTGACTTCATCTGATCACAAGTCTGTTGTACCGTACTCACCTCATCAATAGACCTGCGATCAGATAGGAACTGACCATATCATAAGTCACCATGATGTAGTCAATTTGGGTCAAGAAAACCACGGTTGGACCAGGAGATGTGGCCGACACATGGACTGTGTTTCCCAGACCGATTATGGTCTTGTAAATCAGCCAATACCGATTAAACTTCTTAGGCTGGAATCACACAAGTAGTTCTTGATGTCTTTTTTGGGGGTGAAAAAGCCAGAAGTGGATCCAAAAACAAGCATAAACGCATAAAGACTGATCAAGCTTGTTCCCTTTGGGTCTACTCCTGTGTCTTGTTCAGAAAACTGCATTTGTGACTCCAGCCTAAAGCTCTGTTCATACATCCGGTAAAATTTCTGTTTTTCTTTTCCGTTGCCAATGAGGCACCTGACGGACGCCATTGTTTATGGGTTCATCAGTTTTCCTTCATGGTGTCCATTATTTAGATGGAAATTACTGTGCAGTATACTCTCATGTCACGAGTTTGAACTTCCAACATGGCCATTACTATTCAGGTTAGTGGACTACGAGAATAATCTTTCATGGTTGTAAGATTTCTGGTCCTGGTGGATCAGAGGATGGCAGCTAGAAAACCAAGGCATTGCTATAGCAGAAACGTATGGCAGGTCGGATTTAACTAATACGGAGATGAGTGGCGCAAGGGGTGTTGAGCAGCTGCACATCCCATTTGAGTCATAGGACATGGCTGGTTGGTAATTTTAATAGTTGTCAATTTCATTTTTATTTTTTTAAAGGAGATGATGTAGAGTTGTAAACTGTAAATGTCTTGTGAATTAAAGGAGTTGTCTGGGCTTTTACTATTGATGACCTATCCTCAGGTCCGGCACCCATGTGAGCTTAGGTCATCAATAGTAAAAGCCTGGAGAACCCCTTTAACGTGTTTTCTTGAACCATGCATACCATGGAGCTCTGCTAAAAAGTTAAAGAGAGCCAGCACCCGTTCAAGGCATCACACCCAGCCAGCCACAATCATACAATGTACTGACAAGGGTCAAGCACCCCAAAACAGCTGTCTATGGGTGGATATTTGGCTTGGCTATTTTCCCTTGTCATGTCTGAAGGCTTGTTAAAAAGTCAGACTTTGACTCCTAGTGAGCCACTTCCAGAAGGTGGCACTAGTGAGATGGTTCTCTTTCTCTGGGAGATACCTTGTTACATATTTTTTCCCCCCATGGAGCATTACCAATAACTTTGCATACCATGGAGCTTTGCTAAAAAGTCTCCATACAGAGATTGTCTCTTTAAGGAGAGTCGGCACCCGGCCTAAAATGTGTTTTCTTCAAAAGTCTGAAGTCTCCAACAGGGAGGGGTAAAGCGCATTCACCAGCGGAAGACCACTAAACAATGGGTAATGAAATGGAGAAATGACCATGTAAAACACAGGAAATACTCTCCTCATACAAGGCTTAACCTGTTCCAAACATCACGGCAGCTGCTCAGTAGGTGGTATTTCTGGAGTATCTGCTATGATGCATATGAAAAGGTGTACAGGATGTTGAATTTCTTCTATGTGATGGGAGGTTTCATGGTTCACCTGACTAGCTTGTCCTTGTGAGTGATGGGAGTTAAAGAGAAGGTGTCACTGAAAATAGTCTATTCTTTAAGTTATGTTTTATGGTAAACGTATTTTTAATAATTTTTGGTATTTCTTTTATTTCCAATATCACTATCTATATTTAAAAAAAAAATCCCCAAATTCTTTCACACGGGCCTCTCAGCTTAAAGAAGAACTCCCGCAAATTTTTTTATTCTCTGACCTGTTAGAAAGGTGCATGATATAATCTGTAGTGATTGTCATTTTCTTATCAGTGACTGTTTCTGTGAGTAAAAACCTCTCTTCTTAGTGTAGCTGGGTCATGTGACCAACTCCCTGACCTCCAACTGACCCAGGACAGAAAGCCAGTAACTGCTCTATTCAGTCCTATGGGAGCCTCACTTTCAGTCTCATAGGAATACATAGAGAATTAGACTTCCTGTCCACACATAAGTCTGTGTGTGAGTTGGTGGGTCTAATTCCTAGTCACATGACACAGATAAGAAACTTCAGGATTATATAAGTCAAAAATTCAGCCACTGCTAAGAAAATGATATTCACTACAGATTACATCATGTACATTTCTAGCAGGACATGGAATACATTTTTTTGCGGGAGTTCTTCTTTAATAGCCAGCAGTTCCTGTTCTGAAGAGATTACTTTTCAGTGGTCATCGGATTATCATATAACAAACAGGATTACTATGAAAGATAACACAGGATCCACCATTTACAATAGGTGATGATCACATCTTATCTACTCCTCTCCCTGTACAGTGACCTCTGCACAGGTCACAGAGCATGTCAATAAAAAACTCATAGGATTAAGGGAACATCTCCTGTCTTGTCTGTGGTCCATGTGGCTTCTGTAAGGCTACTTCCACACTAGCGTTAGTACGGATCCGGCGGGTCCCTTCACCCGCCGGATCCGTACTGAGTAATACAACCTTGTGGATCCGTAATTCCGGATCCGGTTGTATTAGCGTTTAAACGGATCCGGAATAACCTCTATTGAAAGTCAATGGAGGACGGATCCGTTTACAAGTGTGTCCACACCAAACGGATCCGTCCCCATTGACTTGCATTGGGGGTCATTCCGGATCCGTTTAGGTGCGGATAACTAGTACGGAGAGCAAACCGCAACATGTTGCGGTTTGCTCTCCGGTCTGAAGACTGAACGGAATGCTTTCAGGAGCATTCCGTTGTCTTCAGTTCAGTTTTGTCCCCATTGACAATGAATGGGGACAAAACGGAAGCGTTTTATTCCGGTATTGAGCCCCTATGACGGAACTCAATACCGGAATCCCATAACGCTAGTGTGAAAGTAGCCTAAAGCATATTTCAGGCAAGATTACAGCTCCTATAATCCTGTACAGAAAATAAAAGTGTACAATCAGGATATAAAATCAGCTTTTAAGTAAGAATTAGGTTTCACTATCTGATTTTAATTAGTAAAAAAAGAAATAACAGATGTGACAAATTCCCTTTAAAGAGAGTCTGCCACCAACGTCTTCCATTTAAAACCACTCATGGTCCCCTGATGATCACATTTACTGCAAATCGTTGTAAAATTGTGTAGGAATTTTTGCTGTCATCAGTTCAGTCAGTGACATAAATGAACAGTCGCTGTGAAGATATAGTTCCAGTCTTGGAAAATTGGTACTAGAGAGAAAGTCCATGAAAATGGGATTGTACATCATCTCTTTGGAAGTTCTTACCTGGGTCACACACACCCAGTTGCTCAGTCTCACAGAAAATGTGAATTTGTGCACCTCTTGACAAAAAGCTACCCTACGCCTGGTATTGGGTACTGACACAGCCTCTCGGAGTATGGCGGGATGGTGAATGATATCATTGTTTATAGGGAACTTACAGCATGGAGTTTCCGTCAGACCACAAAGAGGAAGTTGGACTGATTACGTGTGGGGGGTTTCCCATTTGAAAATGTAATTTATTTATTTTTTTATGAGGGGATTTCTGATTCTTGAATTAAAAGGGTGAACTCGCAGTTTTTTCTTTATTAACTAATCAAGCTCCTGCATCAATGCCACCAAAGATGCATTGCAATTAGCGGATGTTAACCCATTTCTCCCCTGCATACAAAATATTCCATGACGTATAGCTCCAGAGATACATATAGCATGTAATGCCCCCACATTCTCCTTCTCTGCTGTCTAGAGATATAGCTATATATTTGTATGAATTTAGAAGTAAGGATGAATGAAGGAAAGGTGTCTGGACCACTTGCCCTCCACTAGCACTGTGGGGACTAGAAGGGAGCAGGGAAGCTACTGAGCATGTCGGTCCACCACTGAATACAGGAGAAGGT